>OY728145.1:933381032-934631032 GCA_963277665.1 Viscum album | reverse complement strand
TAAGTGAACCATATATGATATCATAACAATGAATATGATTCTGTAATAAGTTAATGACATTATTTAAATCATTATACAGGACATTCGGACACTTACGAAGCAAATCGGACTTAAGGTAAGGGAAATATCACAATCTCATTTTTATCCGTGATTGTTTATACTTTGGTATTTACTAGGCTGTATTTTATCATCCACATCCATGTATCCTCAATATGTAATATTATTTCCATCCACCTAAAATTGTTTAAATCCAATTTTACCCTTCGGTGAGTTTTTAGTAAAGGATATGAAAGGAATCTTTTGTCGTTTTTCGTACGAGGAACTTTTTGACTTTTCCGACAAAAGTACGAAGAATGTTTTTTTTAACTTATACGTAATGAATGGATTTTTAAAACATTATTTCCAAGAAGCATTCTTTACATGTTTTCAAGTCTATTTTTAATCCACTTCCTTTAGTTTAAAATTGTATGACATGTTAAGAAAGGAAAGTGTTTTTGAAGTAGAAAGGATATTTTCCTCAAGAATGGAGTTCAAGTGTTTTATAAAAATTATTTTCCATCTAAGATAATAAAGGGTTCTGTTTTTATCCCTATTATTACATTGATTTGATTATGTTGTGATGGAATTATTTTTATGAATTCATTTATCTTATATGAATTGTTTTATGATGTCCCGATGTTTAAGATTCCCATTTTTATTACACGGATTATGCTATGATGTATGGTTTATGATTTTCTGGCACACATAAGAATGGTATCATTACGAGATGGGTGGGACCTATATCTCCCTCCAATGCATTGGGTAAAGATTTTATATCTCATGAGATAGACATGGCTGGAACGGTAGGTTATACCGGTTCAGTGAAACAGGACTGAAACGAGGGTGACTCGGTTCAGAAATGGACTTTGTCCACTAAGATGGTCTTGGCAATGAGTCTTGACTAATAAGATATGATTCTCTATGATTATGTGTGTATGCCACAACGATTTGTGTTTTAAGTTATGATTATTGGGATTTCATTTCACTACTATGATTTATCCCATGTTATGAAATTATTCTCTCTTTTGCAGGTTAAGATTTCCAAAATGTTATGTTCTTATGAATATGATGTGATTGATATTTCTTTTTTTTACCCTTACTGATCATTTGAGATCGCCCTTTTATGTTTTCTTTTCCCCAGGATATAAAGAAAGGTTTTAGGTATTAAAAAAGGAAGATCATTATGGGAGATGTTGAAGATCTTTCACCACGATAAGAATATTATATTCCGAGTTTCCAAAGACACTAAACTATTACGATCCTTGTGTGTGTGTGTTTTTGTTATGTACTAAGTATTCCGCAAAAGTAATGTAATGACCCTGTACGTCAGGCTTCGGGTCTCTACAAAACCATCACACCCATCTTAGTCAATCCTATCAACGATGCTATTAAGTGTCACAGGTACTATATAAAATGCATGTAGTAGCTAGTTAGCCCCATGAAACTCCATATATCAAAAACATTCTTGGGTTGTTCCATGGAAAATACATCTCTCACCTTATCTAGGTCGACTGAAACTCCTGTCTCTGAGATAATGTCACCCAGGATAGGAATTTGATCCATTCAAAAGTGAATCATTGCGAGATTAGCATATAATTAATTCTCTCTCAGTGTTTTCAAAATGATCTAATGATGGTTGGAATGGTCCTTCCAATTGTTAGAATAAACCAAGACATCATCCATTAAAACCATCACAAAACAATCCAAGTAAGTATAGAACACTTGTTCTATCAGCGCCATGAAAGCTTTTGGTGAGTTCATGAGACCGAAAGACATAAATAGATACTCGTATAACCCATACCTAATACAAAATGTTGTATGAGGAATGTCTGAAGATCGAACATGAACCTGGTGATATCCTGACCTCATGTCGATCTTCAAGAACTCTCAATCTCCCCGAATTTGATCAAACAAGTCATCAATATTTGGAAAGGGATATCAGTTTTTAACCGTCAGCTAGTTCAGTTTCCAATAATCCACACATAGCCTAAGATTTTTTCTCCTTTCTCAAAAAAAGGACTGGTGAACCCCACAGAGAAGTATTGGGTCGAGTAAAGCCCGTTGCCTGCAAATCCTCTAGCTGCCTTTTCAGCTCATGTAACTCTGTTGTAGTCATCCTGTAATGAAGAATGGATACCAGTGAAGCCCATGGAACTAGCTCGATAGAGAATTACACCTCTCTCTTAGGAGGTAATGTAGAAAATTTTGCGGGAATGGCGACCCGGATTTGCTCAGCCACTGGATGAAATTGAACCTTACACATTCCCTGATCGTATTGAAACAAACTAGAAATCTGGGTTGTCATCCATCAAAGACCATGATTCCCAGTCCAGCTTAGCTCACCTTGACAACCCATTCACCTTTGCGAATAAACCCTGCACCCTCTGGTGATGTTAATGTCACCCTCTAGTAATAGCAGTCAACATAATCTCAATAAGAAATGAGCCTATCCATTCGAGTAATTATTTCAATCCCTATCATCTCTAGGACATAATTATCCCAGATGTAGTGGAACCCACCGTCCTCAAGGGAACACTCCATTCTCAAGCTCAAATCACCCATTCTAACTCACATCAGTGTGTTTAGCATAAAAACAACCTCAGAAAGAAAAAACCACAACCCCAAGGATATTTACCACTTATGCAGAGATAAAGCTATGAGAGGAACATGTATCGAAAAGAGAAGATGAAATAATATAAGGTACTAAGATCATAACTCTTACCTTAGATGGTCTCGGAACCCATTGATGTTGGGTCTTAGCAATGCATAAGTCTGGCATGCAACCCATCCATGTGACCCATCCTGGCTACCCAGAGCTTATCCTCCCGACTGTCTCTGATAAACCAGTATTTGGATACCACATACAAGACCACCACTTCCCTATCCTGACCATACTTCAAAGTTCCAGCTCCCAGTCTGACATTGAGCTGAAGATCCTACACTTGAAGCTGACATCGGATATGACCCCCTACCACTCACAGGTGGAGGTAAGGACCTGCAAAACTGCTATGTATGCCCCATCCTACCACAAGTTCGACACTAAACTGGGATGCAGTCGTATTGACTTTTCATGTGGTCTTGAATACCATACTAATAGAAATACACCAAGATGCTTACACCCACAGCCTGACTATATATCATGTCACAGGAAGCCTCAAAACAATGATTTCTTCCTAAATATGTAGATTTATTACGACGAGAAACAACACTCCCCTATTATGTACCTCTAGTTTCCCTCAAGTTCCTTTCTATAATCAGTGTCTGATTCACAGTATCATTGATATAAGGAAACCAGAACACATTTACCTGAGATATGATAGAATTTTTGAGACCTTCCTCAAAGCATATCACCCTCGATAGCTCATCTGCAAGATACATCAGTGCAATATGATGTAGCTCTGTAAAGCATGTAGAGTCTTCCATAATCGTCATCATGCCCTACTCTATGCGCACAAACTCACTAGCTTGCTCTGATTATAGATTCACTGGGTAAAAGTAGTTGTAGAATCAGGTTTGGAATTCATTCCAACCCATATTCTGTAGCCCATCAACCTAGTTCCAAACATCGCATTGGAACTTTTTTGCTCCACGTAGCATATACATCATGATTTTGACCATCCACGCTGAAGGTGTATATAGATTCTCAAAATATCTAACGGGGTCTCTAGACACAGCTCTATAGCCTATGATCATACATCCTTTAAGAACATTGGAGGATGTTATTGCTAGAACACCCGTGTCAGCTCATGCATATTCAAGGTTGGCTGCGGTGCTCCCTGGAAAGTCTGCATATAGAGAAAGAAAACCTCGCAGAACTATACCTCAACACTTGTGTTCGGAGCAACCTCATGTACTGCAGATGGCACTTTAGGAGGATCAATCAGTATCCCACGGCCCACCATCTCTAAATTATGGTCATCGCCTCCATCATGGCATACCACTAGAGGTCATCATGTTAGCATGTCTCTACAATTTCAAATGCATTCCTTAAGAAAGATCAACAACAAGGAACAAAGCACAATAGATTCTGACATGCCAAAACCCTCCTAAAAACCAGATAAACCCCACATCCTTCTCCTAAATCATGGATAGTGTAAAGAGTATCCAAAAAACCACAAGAAAAATATGCCTCTTTCCCACTCAAAATCCAGGTCTAAATCCAGCCTCTATTTTATATTCAAGTATCCATTTATATTTTGCATTCAGTTATTCAAGAAATTCTACCTTGGATTTACCAATTCCTGAATCCATGAGGGCCCATAAAACCTCATGAACCCAAAACATGGCTACCTTAAAACCATTCATATCAAACTCATTTAACATTTACATTTCACTGGTGCGTCATTTCCCTATTCATAAGGGCCCATACACCTTGTGGATTAAAATATGATGTCACAAATATATATACTACACTCAAATAACACAATAGAAGGCACATCTATCACCTCAACAATGACAACATCATGAAATATCTAATGCATTCTAGATGTCATGGAAAAATGCATGGCATGTGATTCTAAAAAGTGTCTATATGATGCCTGAGATTGTGAAACCTCATCTCATCAGGTTTCAAGTGAAATGGAACACACAATTGTATCAACAGTAACATCAGAAATCATTTGTGTCACCCAACAGTGAAATCAAATCCACTATAATAGTCAAAATCTAGAAATCAGAACTCAATTCGAGGCAATTTGGATTTTCCTTGTATACATGGTAGCTACTCTCGGTCATACATTATTAGCAAACCATGTTTCCTTATTTTCCATGTCTAATGTCTCCTTACAGTAAGTCAAACCAAAAATGAAAACCCCTCTGATACCACTTTGTAATGTCTCAGACCTGGATGCCACCCGAAATAGTTCCCTAAGCCCGGTTGGTCACAAGGCCTCAAGTGCATCTCCCCAAACGCCATAGGATTCTGACTAGAAGCGAGGGCCTAGGTGAGTCAGTGGGGAGAAAATTCCTTCATTAACTAATTATTATAGTAGAATTCAAACATATAATAAATAGGAGAAGAAAAATAATCAATCAACAATAGAAAGTAAGACAAACAGAAATACATATCAATAACGAGAATTATCTCATATTCAAAAATGTTGCAGGTGGCACAAGTATCTAGAAAGAATCTAAAATAGTAAATGGAAATACAATGCACTAAATGTATCCAAAAATGAACAAAATACCAAAAAGTTATCCCAGCATCTCAAGACATAGCTTAGTCTTATACTCCCCGGCTCCAAGTCTACAATCAACAACCTGTACTATGGCACTTTCCCTTATCACCACCTACATACATATAATATTCATGGGTCCCCAACAAGGCCAAAATAGTGTGTGAGATAAATATCCTAGTAGGAAACCACCCAGTTCTATATAGTTTTAACAGTAATTCTAGAAAGGATCTAGAAAGTGTAAACAACTATTAAGTAAGCGAATATTCCAATGGTAGTAAAGTAAAACTGAACTGGCCTCAAGGCTTAATGTAAAATAGAGTCATATACTAACATGGAAGTTATAACAAAGTAATAATAAAGTCATACATCCATGCCATACATCCTTATATATCAAGAAACCACATCCATTCTGTATGGAAAAGTCATGTATCCAATGACCACACTGTATAGTGAAGTGTAGATCGCAAGGGCTAGATCCATGGTGTCCGCAGACCAAGGCATCCAAGTAATTAATTCTAAACCACTTAGATCCAGATCTAGCAGTAATGTACAAGTTATCCCATCTTTTCCCAGGGGAATCCCTAATGGAAACCCAGTTAGGCACTAGTTGGGGTTCTAGGAGCATGGAAATAGCAAGTCCTACATATGCCCAAGTAAAACGGATCCACGGGGTTGCAAGGGCCAAGGCATCCCATGGAATCATGACCCAAGGGGACGATTCAATCCCACGCATCCGCTACCACATTCTTGATTAATGGGGACTAGTCCACGGCATCTATCAATGCATTAATTCAATAATTTAATCATTCAAATTAAACATTCATAAACATGTGAGTATACCCACTCAAATCACCAAGCACCATCCATGAGTATACCCCCTCATAAAAACCATTTATAAAAATTGTATGGGACTAACCTCCAATATATACAATTTAACCTATCATTAACCATTTCATATAGGTATAACCATCCATATAAATACATTTAACATGCCAAAATTTCAAAATTGGCTTGGTGTCACACGACATCAATATGAAAGGAGGTTTTACTTCTCCTAAACAATATACTAAATTTATCAAGGCATCTAATGGATACCTCTAACTAGTAAAGAACAAGAAAACACCCCTTGGGTGATTTAAATAGGCATAAAAAAGCTATTATCTTAAGGCTCACCCCTCATGTTGCCTCAAAATGAGAAATGGGTACAAACACACCTAACCGAAACACATGGGTAACCTCCCTATGTCAGACTACAACTATAGAAAGAAACTCCCTCAAAATGAGGCCTAATCTGAAAGTCCAACAGATGGAATATCATCCAAATTTATATAAACATAATTAAAAGTTGAAAGAATGTATATAAAACCTACCTTTCCTTGGTAGTAGAAATCTCACCTAGTATCGAGTCTTGATTCATCCTGGTTTGGGATAAATCTGAAGAATAGATAAAGAACCTAATATTAGGGAATATGATGAAAAATCCAAATAGAAAAAGTTTTTGTTCTGAAGAATCAAGAATGACTAAAAATAAATGTTGGCCTTACCACTGTGTATTTTTAGGGATGATCAAGGATAAAAATAGAGATCAGATGGAGGAACAGGATCAAAGCCTATCTTAGGTGCCAAAGGAGATCCCTGAGATGTGATGTTGTGCGTAGAGGAGAAAACCCAATTTTGGTATTAAAAGAAAATTTTATTTCTAATTTAATATTTTAAAAAAATCACACAATAAGGTTTGCACAGTTTACCTGCATGGTTTCCCAAACCGTGCGGAAACCTTGAACACCTCACTACCCGTGAGGGGCCCTTCGTACGGTTACCCCGTATGGTTTGACTAACCGTTTGGTTACTGTCTGGAACCTCTCTACCCAAAAACCTGAAATTTCGGACATATCGTACAATTTTGAATAACCATGTGCTAGCCATGCACAAACTATACACCTGGTCATTTTCAACCGAAAACTTTTTTCCAACCTCAAAAAAGGCCTTAGAAACCTCCAAAACTGTAATGTATCAGATTTTTTGTAAATTATTTTAAAATATTATATGTAATTATTGAAAGATTAGGCTTTATGATGGTGTGTGATTCTGAGGTCCGGAGTGCCAGAAATTTTTTTTTAAATAAATTAACCTTTTAAATATCGTGTGCGAACAATTTTCCTAAAAAAGTGGAATAACTTTTAAATGGGTACCCAAGTCAGAAATATAAGGGCACCATTGCATTAAATATAGTGACTTTACCTTAGGCAGGGTCTAACATCGACTGACACAAGTCGACTACAAAGGTGATTTTCTAGGCATTTTAAAAAAAAATTAAACTAATTAATAATGTTTTTTTAATTGTTTCCATAATGCAGCGACACTTATTTTATTCATTAAAATAAGCAGAAGCATAGGGTTATGATCAAAACCCTGTAAACCACACTAGAATCCTCTGGATCTTTGGAGAGAAGCCACCCTTGGTGAACTCTTAATGAATGCCGATGAATGAAAATGCGTGGATTGTGAGTAGCGAGATCAAATCTCGACCGACGACAGATCTCCCTCTTCATCGATGATTGAGGTATGGTTTTGGTTTTTGATTTTTTCTTTACCCATTCTTAGATTAAACAATGAACATGGGTCAACCCACAAACAAGTTGATATGTGGGTCATGCATTCTTATAGGACGGTGTTTTTTCCATTTCATCTAGGGTTTTGATCCAGGAATTTATTAATGATAATTTCTCAATTACATTGGATTCTCCCTATTTAACTCTTCTAATGGGAGCGGATTAACATCATAATAAACAACGGTGGAGGATTATACCTCAATTTGGTTTATTTAATTTCTTCTTCCTTCTCCCTTTCTTCTTCGCAAGGTAAAGGCCAATGGATCATTGTGAAATCATTTCATGACAAAACTATCCAAAATCATAGATCAAACTTCGTGATGACCAAGAGGAGGTGTGATGACGATGGTGGATGCAGAATTTCCATGGACTGAGGAGGACTATTCTTCAAGTTTTCTTCACACGGCTGGATAGAGATGTATTTTTGGGGCTGATCGAAGGCCTAGAAACAATGGAGACGGCTTTGAAATTTTGGGATGACCTCAATCATGGAGTTTCTCATCGATCATATAGTCGAATTGATGAACAAATGATTCCCTGGGATGTAGAACAAAGAACGCGACGTTCTGGAAAAACCAGAAGAACACAGTGTGTTCTTCACTGGACACCACATGTGGGGTCATAATGGTAGATGTCAGGTCTCGTTCACATCACACAACGAAATACACAAGTGTGCTCTGGGAAGACCCATCGTGTGGGCCCCACCTAGTAGTGGTTGGAGTTACCGGGAAACAAGAAGCATAGACATAGTGTATGACCACTACCACATGTTGTGTGCGACGTTACACATGATTAATTGTGTATCTAATTTGATACACATACTTGGGGTGGAGTACATGCCAAGTACTCTACCACATATCCAGACGAGGCCAATTACGTGGGTCACCCCGTGTAGCGGTTACACAGGTTGGAATACATGGGTTGAGGCCATGAACGGGAACATGGCCAGCATACATGGTGCGGACCCTGGATACCTTGACACGGCGTGTGATACTTTCTACACCCTGTGCATATGTTTCTTCACATGGAAAGTTCTCCAGAGATGAGTTGTTGTACATGGGCAGTACTCGGAGTCTAGGGACACGGAATGTGACCATTCCTACAAGCTGTGTACACGATTCTACACGGCTTGAGTCTCTTTTCCTTCATTACTTTGATTGGTTTTTATTTGGTTTAGTGCCCCATTCTTGTTCCCCTGAAGGTCAGGTATCATTTTATTCAACAAGAGTATGATCCCTTTAGTAGGACATTCCGAGATAGAGTCAGGTATCCCTCAAAGAGGCCCAAAGCAAGATCCCCATCCATTCGTGACCCTAGGTATAGTCTAGTATCTATATGACTAATCTTATTGGACACCAATACTCTACTTAGCAAGTGAATCTGGATGAGTCACGGTATCCTCCAAGGCCCTAGCAGTGATCCTCATATGTGTATCGTGATCTTTTCTCACTCAGGGGTGTGTTCTCCCGTAATGAGTGTATATGCTTTCTCTTCAGATCTATTAGTAGTTCTATATCTTTCATGGCTATTCCTAATGAACAAAACTTCTTATATGGATTTTATCAGAGCTTTTAGACACCTTTATTGAGTTCTCCCTAATGAGTGCTTTGGGTAATCTTCAAAGTGAATCCCTAATAAGGGTATGCGGTCGTTGTGGACTACAGGTCATGGTTTTGAGTATATCTCAATGTTTTTCTCTTTCTATATTTTCAATATACATATACTATGTAGAGTTGACTATACCTTTAAATTATGTATAGATTTATGGTTTTCAGGGTCTTCTAATTAGTAATGTTATACTCACCCCTGCACAGGCTCTGCCCGCACGTATCATGTCTAGTACAGACGAGCAGCCTTTTGACGGATTTCAGGGTAGACTAGGACTGAGCCGAACCTTTTGGGTTCCCCACAGGATGAGGTGTTCCTACAGTTATGATTAGTAGTCCCTTTACCTCCTTCTTTATTTTAGGTTGTACATTTTAGTTTTCAAACTCTTGTTTTTTGTGGGCTAGTATTCAATACCAATTTACATTCCGCACTTTACATTTCGTTGTACTCTATTGGTTGGGTTTTGTTGTATGAATGAAATTTTTTTGTTAGAGGTTTTTAATTTTTATAATTTTTTGGCTTGGAGATCTATACATGTATACAGGTACTTAGGAAATGCCTCCCATGTTAGTGATATGCATCCTCGATGCTAGTCACCAGCCTCTTGCCTATTGAAGGCGGGCTTGGGGAGTTGCGGTTTAGGCACCACTATAACGATCCATGACTGAGTGGTATAAGATGGGGTCAATTCTACATTAGGACCAAGAGTCTATGGGATTTTTTTTGGGGTAACCGTGTTAAGTGTTTAGAGTTTGGATTTCAGGCCAGATACTCCTGTGTTGGTGCGGGCGGCCGGTGTATCCAAACACCAGGACTCTAATCATCTTCTTTTTGACTTAGTACATGAATGAACTTGTTGAGGGGGAATAAAAGAATGGTACATGCAACATATAGTTATGTGTTGTGTTTTCTATGTCTTTTAAATGTTAGTTATCCATATATAATCATTTACCAGGGTACATCTTGTCTCATTATAGGATGCATATGCGACGAATACCCACTATGATTCAGCAGCTCGATCATGAGAATGACCCTCTCTATGACAAGGATTTTATTCAGGGACCAGTTCCCCATGCGTTGTCTCTAGGTGGTGCACCATATATACCACCACTAGTGGAGTACACATGGTACCTTTCATACCATTATGCGTGGAGCGCAGGCTGAGCGATATCTATGAGTTCTAGAGATAATGACTCCTCAGGTTCCGAGGCGAACCCGACCCTCAGGTAGATAAGGACTGTCTTGGGGTGGTGACCAGATTTTTCCATATAGTTAAGACACCATTATACCATATGGTGATCCTAAGAGTGAGATTTCATTATGGTTCTCAAGGACAATCGTAGATTTTCACCATGAAGACTCACGACAACGAGACTCTTTCATGGACGGAGTTTGAGAAACTCCTTAGGGAGGAGTTTAGTCTTGTTATACTTAGAGCGGTGCATATTCAACGGCTTCTTCAGCTCAAGTGGGGCAGTTTGATAGTGGATGACTATTTATTGAATTCACAAACATCTACAGGTACATGATGGATATGGTGAGGGATTTGTACATCATATCATGTACCTTAGAATGTGGTCTAATATGGGAAATCTAAGCTAGTGTAGCGCCTCGATGAATTTTGACTTATGGTTGAGTGCTCAAGTGAGATTTGGTGATCAAGATCTTCTTGGAAGAGAAGAGGCATCCAGTGGAAGCCAGTGGCATGTAGAAACATGTGGTGACCCCTACAGTAGGGAGCCGATGTCAGGCATAGGGTTCTGGATGTGGGAGAAGTCACATGAGGACACAGGATAGGGGATTGGTAGTCCAGGGCTCTCAGGATGGATCTTGTCTACCTAGGGAGAGGTGATGCTACTCATGCGATGGTATAGGACATCTTGCTAGACACTTTTCAACCTATTAATCTACTAATAGGGAGGAGGTTGATGGACCACCCAAGCAGAGGAAAATAGTGGAGTAGACAGACCCTCCAGGAGGCAGATGTGGCAGAAGAGAAGGGATAGCTGTAGGTGGTGGCAGATGCTTTGATCTACTTCCACTACCACCACCAAGATTTCCACACCAGGCTCAAAGATCTCAGGGACAGTGGTAGGGACGACTACATTCGGTCAAGGCATACCACCCAGGGACTCCATGTATGATTGGAGGTATGATCTATGTCTTTTATACATTAGCTACGATACTCATAGACAAAAGATCTAGTCATTCCTTCCTTTCCACATGTCTTGTGCGAAACTATGAGATACTAGTATAGCCATTGACTCCACCCTTACACTTGGGGACACCCACGAGAGGAGACGTGATGATCATGAACCTCAGAAAATAGTGTGATCATTCCCTTGGAGGTGATTGTTTCTATTGGAACCTTTAATTGGTAGAGTCGAGGCCTTACGACATCATTCTCAGAATGGAATGGTTATATTCATTCCATGCCCAGATTGAATACTTTATGTGAAGAGTGTGGTGTGTCTATAGCGATGGAATAGGATTTTATTTTTCGGTGAAAGGGAGACCCAGGTAGCACAGAGTGGGCTCATAAATTGGAGGGTGTAGCTGATCACTCAAGAGCTGGGTTGTCTTACCCTTGGAGTAGTAGATGTTGTGTGCTTTCAGTTCCCAGTAGTAAGGCAGAGTACGAGGACATATTTCCAGAAGATGTTCCATGATTACCTCCTCACTGGGAGATCGACTTCTGCATTGACTTGAAACTTGAGACAACACTAATATCCTCACAAGGTATCTGTTGGCTCCCACAGATCTACGCATGATGAGAATGAAATTGGAGGATATAGTAAGGCCTTCATAAGCCCAAATATTTCACCCAGGGCAGCCCTAGTTTTGTTTACCAAGAATGTAGATGGGGGTTTTAGGTTATGCGTAGATTACCAGTGCCTAAACCAGGGGACAGTGAAGAACAAGTATCCATTTTTGAGGATTTATGACCTATTTGATCATTTGAGAGGGTCTCTTTGAGTCTCGAAGGTTGACCCAATGTCAAGTTATCACCAGCTTCAAGTATGAGATGAGGATATACCGAAGACTGCTTTCAGATGCCTCTATGGTCACTAAGAGTACTTGGTGATGTCTTTAGGCTTGATGAATTCCCCCACAGTGTTCAGGGGGCTTATGAATCTGTATTCTGACCATACATAGACTGGTTTATAGTGGTCTTTATTGATGAAATCTTTGTGTACTCGGTGTTAGAGGAGAAGCACACGAGACACCTACGGATGATTTTATACATACATCGAGAGCACCATCTTTAATGGATGATCTCGATGTAATAGTTATAGATGAAGGAGGTCCACTTTTTAGGACATGTTATCTGAGCAGATGGAGTAGAAGTGGACCCAGATAAAGTCGAGGATGTGTTATCATGGGAGCCACCCCGTAGTGTGATAGAGGTGTGAATCTTCCTAGGGTTAGAATGATACTACTGGAGATTTATCCCTGATTTCTCCCCAATATTATCACTGATAACATCCTTCACCTGAAAGGGGAATCCTTTCATCTAGACAAAGAACTATCAGTAGGATTTCCTGTAGTTGAGTTAGAGTTTGACGAGTGCACTGATCTTGAGATTCCTAGAGGAGGGTGTCGAGAACATTGTTTTCTGTGACGCGTCAGAGAGTGGGCTTGGTTGTATCCTGATGTAGAGACAGTCATTGATTTCTTATGGTTCACGCCTGCTAAGGCCACATGGGAAGAACTATGTGACCCATGATCTTGAGTTGGAAGTGGTATTATTTTCATTGAATATGTGGTGACACTACCTGATGGGTGAACAATTTATCGTCTATACTGACTATAAGATCCTCAAGTGCATCTTGTCACAGAATAATATGAATCTAAGGCAAAATTTATGGCTAGAGTTCCTCTAGGATTATGACTTTGAGACTGTCTATACTCTTGGGAGGGTAATTGTTGTGGCAGATGATCTCTGTAAGAGATCATGTTCGCTACTATTGAGTGAGGCGTCCGAGCAGTTGGAGATGATGCAGCTTATCCCCAGTTGATTTTTTTCTTCCATACACTCTTACAACAAGTTAGTGAATCAAAACTAGGGGATGTCGACTTCGAGACATTACATGCTCATCCATCAATAAGACATGAATTTAATGGATAATCCCAAGGTGGGGAGAACGTCAGACTTTTCATATGATGCACAGTTCTATTAGTGGCGTTGCAGGATGATGTTATGAGGGAGTTTCATACATCCTCCTTGGTAGTACATCTTAGAGTGGAAAAAATGTACCAGAACCTCTGGCATTGCTTCCGGTTAACATGTATGAATAAGTAAGTTGGATAGTTCCTTTCACGATTCCTAACATGCCATTAGGTGAGGGCATAGCACTGAGTTTCAACAGGGTTTTCCCACCCCTGGAAGTTCCAGACTGGAAGTGGGATAGAATATTGATGGACTTCATGACGGGGTTATCGTGGATGTCCAAGGGACATTATTCCATCTGGGTGATAATGGACAGACTCACCAAGTCATCTCACTTACATGATATTAGAGAGAAGAGTTTCATAGATAGCATCGGATGCCTCTATATGAAGAAGATAGTTTAGATTGAGGGTGTCTCTTCATCCATAGTCTCAGATCTGGATGTTTGTTTCACATCCCGATTATGGAAGGGATTTTTTAAGGCATTTGGGACCCAGCTACATTTGAGCATGGCATTCCATACCCAAACTAATGGTCAGACGAAGAGGACCATTCAGGTTCTGGAGGATATGTTTCAGGCTTATATCTTGGACTTTAGTCACAGTTGGGAGGACCACCTACCACTAGTGGATTTTGCGTACAAAAATAGATGCCACTCAACCATTGGCATGGCACCATTCGAGGCCTTATATGGGGGACCCTACCAATCACTGCTCTACTGGACCGACCTTGTAGATTAGCACTCATGGGTCTAGAGTTGGTGTGAGCTACAACTGAGAAGGTAAATATCATCCAAGAGAAGATGAATACTTCACATAGGTTGTAGAAGTATTATAATGACAGTGGATAGAGACCACTGGAGTTCGAGGAGGGAGACCATGTCTTCATTTAGGTCTCACCCCGTTGAGGGTTGCAGATATTTGGTTGGGGTGGAATGTTGTCTCCAAGGTTCATATGCCCTTTTCAAATACTACACAGAGTTGGTGTGTTGGTGTACCACCTAAATCTACTGTCGCAATTGAACTGGGTGCATTATGTCTTCCATGTGTCGTAGATGAGGATGTATGTGCATGACACATCACACGTGATTGATTGGGGTGAGATTTAAATTGAGGATGGAGTGAGCTTTGCATAGTACCCTGTGGAGATCAAGGATCGACAGGAGAGGATCCTTCATGGAAGATCAATTCCCCTATTGTGTGTCTATTGGAAGAACAATAATCTTTTGGAGAGTACGTGGGAGTGGGAGGATCAAATTCTTACATAGAACCCACATTTATTTGAGTAGTTTTTTTGGATTTCTGGGGACAAAAATCCACAAGGTGGGGAGAATGTAATGTCACGGATTTTCTATGTATTATTTTTAATTATTATATGGAATTATTTTGAGACTATGATTTCTGACAGCGTGTAGTTCTGAGGATTAGAGATCCTAGAATATATGTTTTAAATAAATTAAACTTCTAAATAGTGCATGAAAATGGTTTTCCTAAAAAGTGGGATAAATTTTAAATGTGTGTTCAGATCAGAAATATGAGGGCACCATTACATTCAGAGCAGCAACTTTACCACAGGAGAGGCATAACATCGACCGGTGAAAGTCGACTACAAAATATACTCTTTGGGCATTTTAAAGGAAATAAAATAGATAAATAATTTATTTTATTTTAAATGTTTCCATAATGCAATGACACTTGATTTTTTTTTAATAACCAGGAGCCCAGAGTTAGGCTCATAACAATGGAAAACTCTCTATAATCCTTTGTATCTTTAGAGAGGATCCACCCATGGAGAATTCTTGATGAACTCCTATAAACGAAGACACATGGATCGCACACAGTGAGATAAAATCTCCATTGATGACTGATCTCCCTCTTCATCGACAATCAAGGTAGGGGTACTGTTTTCGATGTTTTCCATCCTCATTATTTGATTAAACAATGAACATGGATCATACCAAGAATAAGTTAATCTGCAGGTCATGTGTTCTTGTGGGAGGGTGTTAATATTAATTTCTTTTAGGGTTTTGATTTGGGAATTGATTTATGATAATTTTTGAATTGTTTTTTATTCACACTGTTTAATCCTTCTAATGGGAGCGTATCAATGTTGTGACGAATGATGGTGGTGGATCATTCCCCGATTTTTTTTATTGAATTTCTTCTTCTGCCCTGCGTTCTTCATGTTCTTCGTGGGGAGATGAGAAAATGATCATTGAAAAACCATTTCACAATGCAACGATACCAAATTAAAGATCAACCATCACGATGACCTAGCAGAGGTTTAACTGTGATGGCGAATGCTGAATAGGCTCGGATCGAGGATGATCATTCATCAAGCGCTCTTCATGTGGGTGGAACAAGATGTGATTTCGGGGCCGACTGGAGGACCAAAAACAGTCGAGATAGATTCGGGATATTAGGGCAACCTCAATCTTAGAGTTTCACACTAGTAGAATGACCGGATCAATGAATGGATGATTCCTCGGGGCACAAAACAAAGAACACGATGTTTTTGGAAAACTAGAAGAACACATCATGTTTTTCACTAAACACATTGTGTGGGGTCATCATGGAAGTGGACAGGTCTTGCATATTGCACACATTAAAGGACACAGCATTCACCCAGAATATACGGTGTGTGGGACCCATTCAGTGGTGACTTTATTTATCGGTCTATAAGAAGGGTTGACATGACATGTAACCACTGCCACATGGAATGTGAAGCCTTATATGGGAATCATCATGTATCTTAAATGATACATAGAAATAAAGTGCAGTACATTCCATGTACTCAACAACATGGCTAGACAAGGCCAGTTACGCAGGTCTCCCTGAGTGTCAGTTCCATAGGTTGGCATACATGAGTTTGTTCCATGTACAAGAACATGGCCAATGTACATGGAGCAGACCCCAGATACCTTGAAACTATATGTGATCCTTCCTACACACTGTGTATATGAATTTTCACACTGCATGTTCTACAGACACGGGCCGTTGTACAGGGGAAATACCTAGAGTCAAGGGACACAGCGTGTGACCACTCCTACACGTCATATACTCCCTTCTACATGGAATGATTCTCTTGTAGACTATTCCATGGACTAGTTTTAATTTGCTTTAGTGCCTCTTTATCCTTCCCCAAAAGGTCAGGTATCATTTCCTTCCACATGAGTATCATCTCTTCTGCAGGACTTTCCGATAAAGAGTCAGTTATCCCTCTAAGAGGCCCAAAGAAAGATCCTCTATCCATTCTTGACCCTAGGTATAGTCAGGTATCAATGTGACTAATCCAACAGGACACTAATCCTCTACTTATCGAGGAAATCTAGATGAGTCGCAGTATATTCCAAGGCCCTAGAAGTGAACCTCATCTATGTATCGTGATCTTTTCCCACTTAGGAGTGTGTTCTCTCAGAATGAGTGTATCTGCTCTATCTTCTGATATATTAGTGATTATATCTATCTATCAAGGATAATCCCAATGAACAGAACTTCTTGTATGGATGTCATCACATATTTTAGACTTGTGGAGTGAGTTCTCCCGGATGAGTGATTTGTGGAATCTTTGAACTGAATCAATAGGGTGGGTATGCGGTCGTTGTGGACTACGTGTCTTATTTGCGAGTATATATCAATGTTTTTCTCTTTATATTTGTTCAATAGAAATATATTGGGCATATATGACCATAAAATTACATTTTGTATTTCTTTTTGATTTTTAGGGTCCTCTACTAAGTATTGTTATACTATCCCCTGCATGGGCTCTGCCCACACGTATCGTGCCTTGTGCAGACGAGCAAATTTTTTATGGAGTCTAGGGTAAACTAGGACTAGACTGAGCCTTCTATGTTCCTTAATGGGTGAGGTGTTCCTATGGATATAATCAGAAGTCCCAGTATATCCTTCTTTATTATAGTTTAGACATTGTAGTTTGCAAACTCTTTTTTTGGTGTGTTGTATTCAGCCCAATTTACTTTATGCACTTTACTTTTTTTGTACTCTGTTGGTTGGGTTTATTTGTATGCATGAATTTTTTTCCTCCTTTTTTTAACATTTCATCATTTTTGGGCTTGGATATTCATGTGTGTGAGTCTGTGTACAAGTACTTATGTAATGCCTCCCATGTAAGTGATATTCTTCCTCAGTGCTAGTCACCACCCACTGGCTTATTGTAGGTGGGATTGGGGAGTCGTGGCACAGGCCCCATTGGGATCGGTCATGATAGAGTGGTAACAAAGGTGGTTGGTTCAATATTAGGAACAAGATTCTATGAGATTGGATTTGGGAAATAGTGTTATGTGTTTTGAGTTTGGATTTCAAGCCAGGGACTCCAGTGTTGGTGCGGGCAGTCGGCGTATCCATGCACCAGGACTTTAATAACCTACTTGTCGACTAGATATGTGAATTCACTAGTTGTGGGGGAATAAAATAATGGTACATGCATCATATAAGAATTATTTTTGTTTTCCATGTCTTTTAAATGTCATCTATCGAAATATACTCATTGACCATGGTACATCTTTTTTCCTTACAGGATGCCTCTACAATACATACCTGTTATGATTCAACTGTTCGATCATGAGGATGACCCCCTCAATAACGAGGCTTTGATTTAGAGAGCAGTTCCCCGGGAATTACCTCTAGTTTGTGCACTTACAATACCACCACCAGTGGAGTATCATGTGGTACCTACCGTACTAGCAGGCAAGGAGTGCAGGCTGAGCGTGCTCCATGAGTTTTAGAGAAAGAGACCCCTCAGGTACCAAGGTGAACCTGACCCTCAAGTATTTGAGGACTGGATTGAGGTGGTGATCAAAGCTTTCCATATAGTTAGGACACCAACAGACCGTATGGTGATCCTAGGAGTGATACTTATTCAGGGTTCCATGGTAGGATGGTGGATTTTAACAACACAAACTCGCGACAAGGAGTCTCTTTCATGGATGGAGTTTGATAAACACTTTTGTGAGGAGTTCAATACTATTACGCTGAGAGCGGTGCATACCCCGTAGCTTCTTCAGCTCTATGTTTCTGCTTGGGACTTTTTTAAACCGCATGTCATCTATGTTTTCTAGTATTTATTCAAGGGGGGTTCTCTTCCACGTGGGGTGTGCGCTTCCCGCATTATTCTCATCCCTAAATACAAGGACCCAACAACTTTCTCCCAATACCGTCTAATTTGTCTTTGTTACATTTCCTAAAAAATCCTCTTGAGCCTGTTATCCAAAAGGTAGAGTGGCATGATTCCAAGTGTGGTGTCATTCGAACAACACGGCATTGTGAAGGGGAGGAGCATTAAAGGGGCCATTGGCATTTCCAAGGAACTGATGGGGGATATTAACAAGTGGTTGATGGGTTTACATGAGGTTATTCAGGTGGATATGGATAAAGCCTTTGATAGGCTCAAGTGGGGTTTCATTATTCAAGTGATGATGAAACGGGGCTTCAGGGAATGGGTCTGCGATTTGTGCTTCAGATGCTTCTCATCGCCTTGGATTTCAATTTTCTTTCACGGGGAAGGCTTTTGGGTTCTTCAAAATTACTAGAGGTGTGCACCCAGGTGATCTTATCTCCCCTTATCTTTTCCTCTTATCCCAAGAGGCCCTCTCAAAGAATCTCCACCGCAGCGTGGAGGAGGGTAGGGTTACTCCTTATACCACCAATTATAAAAACCTCACTATTTCCCACCTCATGTTTGTGGATGATGTGTTAATCTTCACTAATGGAAAACGTAGATCTCTCCAAGCCCTCATGAATACCTTAGAAGCCTATGGGGAGGAAAGTGGGAATATTATTAATGCTAGGAAGAGAAAAGTTTTCATCCCGAATAAGTGCCTGGTGAGGAGAAGTCATACCATCCAGGAGATTTTAGGTATGCACAGGATCTTTCTTCCGATGTCATAATTGGGAGCCCCCATTTCAAATGGAAGAATCAAGAAATGTAACTAAGAAGATATTATCAACCGCATCACAGGAAAAATCTGTAGTAGGATGAATAAATTCCTTTCTTTGGGGGAAGGGTCACTCTCATCAATAGTTTCCTTACTTCGATTCCTATGTATGTTATGTCAATCATCAACCCGCCAAAGGGAACCATTAAAAGAATTGAGAATATGATGTCGGCCTTCAGGTGGGATTCCAACCAGGTGGGGAGGTGCCATTGGGCCTCTTGTAAGTGCATGGCCAAACCTATGGAGGAGGGTGGAGTGGGTATCAGAAATATCTTGGAGACCATGTGTGCAATGCAAGCTCGACTTACTTGGGGAATTATTAAAGGGTCATCCCTCTGGGCGAGGTTCATCAGAGACAGGTATGGGGAGGGATGGGAAGGATGGTCAGGTAGCAGGATGGTCCTTTTGAGCTTGTAAAAATGCATGCTTTCTCACTTGAGTGATATTGAAGGGCATACCTGATGGCTGGTCGGGAAGGGTGATTTTAATTTTTGGTAGGAGGATTGGACCGGTGTGAAGCTCTTCTTCTCGGGGTATCCAGCTCCATCTATTTCCTTCAAAGAGGCCAGTAGCCATCCTATCCTGATTAATGTTGTCCTGAATGATTAGCAGATGAACATTTTCTCCAGCATCATCCTCACCAACGATCCGGACCGTTGCTACTTCACTAGCGCGTCCTCCGGATGGCTATCCTGCAACAGCTACAGAGATACTTTTAGTGGCCATGGCATGAGGGATGAGATGGTAGTGAATCTTTGGTACAAGTAGATCCAGAGGAAATTATTCTTCCTCATATGGCATATCCACCATCACGCTCTCCTGACAGATGAAAATATTCAGAGACGAGGGGTGAGTACGGTGTCCCGCTGCCAATGCTGTCGTTTCCCACATGTTGAGACTATGGAGCATGTCTTTGTTCATGGAGACTGGGCAAAAAAACCTCTGGGGGTCAATGGGGGTGCGCTTGGACATCAACTGTAGAGGGGATTCGTTCCAGGAGGTGCTTGAGAGATGGTTTTGTGATATTGGATCTGCTGATGTGGAAAGGAAGGGACGGGCTGTCATAGCAGCAGCTATTTGTTGGATTCTCTGGGAGGCACGAAACAAAGAAAGAGATGTTGTGTCACCCTCTTCCATCCTCCTGCATGCTCGTGAAAGAGCATTGGTGGTGGATCTTGGTCAGCTCATACACAGTAGTGAAGGTTTGATCATGTTTTGCTTTCTTGCACCTAGAGATCCCCCTCTGCATGGTTCGCGCCCTAGAAATCAGGGGAAGTGGGTGAGTTGGTTTCCACCTCTAATGGGACTGAAACTTAATTTTGATGGATCCCTTATTGATGGGGAGATGAGAGGTGGTGGTTTGGTTCACAACCCCTATGGGTCGGTCATTCTCGGATTTAGGGCCTAATTTGGCAGGGGCACGTCCTTGGGTGTAGAAATTCATGCCATGCACACCGGACATGCTTTGTGCGAGTGCTATAATCTTATGGTGGAAGAGCTTGAGTCGGACGCAATGGTTTATGTCCAGTTGCTTCAAGGAAGGGTTGATACCCCTTGGGACCATTGCTATCTGGTTCTTCATTGTAGAATTAAAATCAAGCAAGGCACGTCTCTCAAGAATATATGGCGTGAAGGGAATCATGCAGCTGACCACTTAGCTCGAGAGGGAATAGACGAGAATGAGCTTATATTTTATAGTTGTGTGGGATCCCTACCCATGATTTGCAACCAGATTATTTTGGGTGATGCACTTGGTCTGCATCACTTTAGACCTCTGTAGTCCCTTGAGGATTTCCCCCGTCTTTGGGTTTTTGTTTGTTTGTGTTCCCCTTATCTAATAAAACAAATTAACTTTCAGTCAGTCAAGATAGTTCAATACCTCTATGTATTTAGGCTTATGGAGGAGTGATCGAATGATCATTAGTGATCAAGATCTTCTTCGCAGATAATAGGTAGCCATTGGCTGTTAGTAACAGGAAGAAAGGTGTGGAGACGTTGGCAGCAAGGTGCCAACGTCGGGCATAGATTCTGGGACAAGGGAGACATCACAGGAGGACCCAGGATAGGGGATCAATAGTCAAGGTCCCTCAAGCTGGATCTATTTAGCCTAGGGAGAAGCAATGTTGCTCAGGAGATGGTGGAGGACATCATTATAGAGATTGTACAACCCATCAAGATACTGATAGGGAGGCGGTGGATGGACCATTGAGGCATAGACAGAGAGTGGAGCAGACAAAACTGCCAGGTGGAAAACTTTTCTAAGGAGTAGGGAGACCCACAATTGGTGGTAGATGCTTTGATCTACTTCCACAACCACCACTAGGAGGTCCACAATAGGCTCAAAGAGCTGTCTGATAGGGGTGGGGACAGCTACATGTGGTTGAGGCATACAACCCAGGTACTCTAGGGATTATCCATGGTATGATTTGTGTCTTTTATAAATTAGATACCATACTCATAGACAAGGTTACATTCATTCCTTCCTCACCACATGTCTTGTGCGAAACCTTGATGTCCTGGTAGAGCTGTTGACTCAAACATTAAACTTAGAGACACCCACAGGAGGAAACATGACCCTTACACATAGAGTCTAGTATCGATGTAACTAATACTACAGGATATCAATCATTTACCTAAAAGGTGAATCTGAACATGTCGCAGTAACCATTAAGGTCGTAGTAATGATCTCCATCTATTTATCGTGATCTTTTCCCACTCATGAGTGTGACCTCCTAGAATGTGTGTATCATCTCTCTCTTCAAATTTATTAGTGCATCTATCTCTCACATAGATTTTCTCGATGAATAGTACTTCTAAAAAAAACTTCATCAGAGCTATTAGACTCTTGTAGTGAGTTCTTCATGACGAGTGATTTGTGGAAACTTCGAACTGAATCACTAGAGTGGGTATGCAGTTGTTCTAGACTATGGGTTAGGGTTTGTACTATATCTAGATGTGTTTCTATTGTTATATGTTCAATAGACATATACTATATAGAGAAGACTGTACCTTTACTTTGTATATTACTTTGTGACTTTCAGGGTCATCTACTGATTATTTTTATGCTCACCCCTGCATGGAAATTTCCAGCATGTGGCGTGTCTTTTGCAGATGAGAAACTTTTTGGCGGAGTCCAAGCTAAACCAGGACTGGACCGAGCCTTCTAGGTTCACTGTAGGCCATGTTGTTCTTGTGGGTATGAGTAGTATCCCTAGTAACTCGTTCTTGTTTATAGGTTGGACTTTATAGTTCGCATATTCTTGTTTTTTGTGAGCTTTTAATCTGGCCCAATTTACTTTCCGTACTTTACTTTTCGTTGTACTCTCTTGGTTGGGATTAGTTTTATTCATGCATTTTTTTCCATAGTGTTTTTTACAATTCATCATTTGTGGTCATCAAGATGTGTGCATGTGTAAAGGTACTTAGTCATTGAATCACATGTTTGTGATATGCCTACTTGGTGTTATTCACTAGCCCATAGCATATTGGAAGTGGTCTTGGGGAGTCGCAGTGCAAGCCCCCTTGGGTTGGGACATAAAAAAACACATGTGATCAAGATAAACATTTTTATACGTCTGGAACCATGAAATTAATCTAAAAATAAAAGGATCCATACATTGTACAAAAAACCCTAGTTCCTACACCTTCTACAATATAATTATGCTATGATAAAATCATGATTTTTTTTATCTTATCTCACACTAATTTATTATTTTCCATAAATGATGGGTGAGACCAGATTTTTATATCCCTATAATTTATTGGGTAATGATTTACCTCTCATGGAATTATATAAAGGGAAATGGGCAGAGAACCTAGTCTATAAATGGAATACGACTACTATGATAGTCTTGCCCAATATCCTTGACTATAGATGTAATTTGAATAGGCAGTGAACACAATATACTATTGGACTCAATTAACTATTATAGTATTGGTAGTAATCCTTCAAAAATAAAATTATTTCCTTTCTTTATTTGAATTCTAGAAACCTATGTTTTATTCTTATAATATGATCTAATATCTCATGATTTATTTTTTATGTATTACCCACTCTTAAGCCTCATGTATTTTACTATGATAAAGCTTTATTCTAAGAATAATGAATTATAGTATATGAATTTTTTGTTATATTTTCATATGTTATGAACATTTTATCATTACCATGTGCTTATTTAATGTGGATATTTGAACACTGATTGATATTTCCCATGTATATAATTAATGGTCATATGATATCTTCTTTTTATGTATTTTATTTTCTATATGTTAGGAAAACATGTATAATGTTGGGTATGTTTATGAAAGGGTTCTATGTGAGAAGAAATTTATGAGTGGTATTGATGATTTTCATGAAATTGTTTATTATATATCTTGTCTCAAAATACAGTAAACCTTTATGTTTCAATAGAATGTATTACACTATGATGTAATGAATACTCATCTAAAATCATTAAATATTTATGTATAAAATTATTTGTTATCCTTAGTTGGAATTATAGTAGGGCTCATTTATTTTTTGTTATTATATCTTGTGGGAAATGATTATAAACCCTAATACAACCTATGATTTACAAAAAGTGATATAGAATTGACCTAAAGTTTCCTAGGTCGACAAGAATGTTTCATAAAATAGGACATTTCTATAATAATTTTTATGATTATATGATTTCTCACTTGGATTAATGATACCAGATGCACATACTGTAGTTATTTGTTTTATTAAATAGCTAGAAGAAGTATTAATTAATTTAAAAACAAATGTGAAGGAAATTGAAATTATTGCACTAAGGAGAAAACAAATGAAATGGGAGATGGATTGTAAAATCTTGTTACTATGTTAATGTAACTCTCTCAATCTATGAATCATGGTCAGATTCCAAATGATCATAGTAAGGAGTACCATATCATAGATTCTTTAATGATGAGACATCTACCTTCCTTTAGTGGGGTAATCTGGTCCACTATTTTTTGATAAATGGATTAGTACCACAAAAAATATGTTATAAATTCTCTAGTGCTTAGAGCCTGAAAGTTTTTGTTGGTTGTTTATCATTTAGAATATTAAGTTGATCAATGGTGGAAAATTATTAAGAATATGTAATGAGAGAAATAGATTGACCTCATGATATGGGAAGAGTTTATGTGGTTATTTTTTAATAAGTGGAATACCTAAACTCTTCACAAAATCATGGAAAGTGTATTGAATCATCTTAAACTAAAGGATAAAGAATACATCAGTAACTATGAGGAAAATTTCTCCATACATTCATTGTATTCTTCTGCTTTAATAATTAACCATCAAAGAAATTTCTATTGATTCTTTAGTGACATAAAACCCAGTCTCCAAATTTCATTAGAAGTATGGGACATGAGTATATATTATGAAACAATTTGATGACATACCAAGGTAGAAATAGAGAGTATAGACTTTAATTAATCTCATAGCTTTAAAGACCTAAAAAATAATATATATCATCAAAGAGATTAAAATAATAAAACCTATAATGGAATGAAATTTAATCATTACATATGCTAAAACTTTTTAAAAAAGGATTATGTAAATCATCTTAAGGGTCTTGGTAAGTGATTAATGTTTTTAAAATAATTTCATCAGAAAAATGAATACCAGTGTGATGAAAATAGGTAAAAAATTTAATGAATGGAGACACACATTATTTCAATGCACCACCCCCAATTTAATGCTACAAATTCAAAGAGTGTTGACTTTACACCACTCAGTGAATAATTCCAAGGTTTAATTACAACTATAATCATAGACAACCTCTTAATCTAACAGATAAATGGAAATTCAATGTGTCCATAACTGTTAATATGGGTTGTGGGAAAGAAGTGTTAAAAGTTAAAGATGTCATCCAATATATAAGTGAAAATGTATTATTTGATTCTAGTTTGACCCACCCTTTCGTATTTTATGAATTTCATAAATGTATCACAATTAAACTCAATGATTAGTGGATTAATTATTAGTGAAAAATCCTAATAGTACAATGATCAAAAATCATGTATATATCTTCTATTTGATAAAATGTTGTGGGAAGTTGATTCCTACAACCCTGTTTATTCTTTTTCTGGTTGAATTTGTTGTGATTTTGGGTATGGATTAAATATATTTATATAGATCCCATGTCAATTTCTACAGAAGAGAATTCATATTTCATATTATAAACAATATATTATCATCTATAGGTGTGAAGATTAAAAAGAAAACCTAATGTAAATATCTATCATTATATGGGTCTTAATACCTATTTAGGATGTGTATTTATCTCAAATGGTTGGGAGAGACTATAAATTGATGATATTTTTATTGTTATGGAATATGTAAATATATTTATTAAAGAGTTTATTGGCCTTACTGAAATCATGAAATGGATTTTGTAATAGAACACATACTTGGTGTTATACTAATTCCAACGATTCTCTCTATAATAGATAAGATTTCGTTGTAGGAATCGAAGAATAAACTCCAAAAGAGTCTATAAAAGTTATTCATATAGTGGTGTGTATCACCATGGAGTGCGTATATTGTTTTTTTAATAATAAATATGTTTCATTGAATCATTTAATTTCTGATTGGGAACATAAAAATATCATTATCAAGAAAAAGTATCCTCTAATATGTATCAATGAAACATTTAATCAAATATAGGGAGAATAATTCTTTTCAAAGATTTACCTTCATTATATATATCATCAATTTATGGTTAATGGTGAGGATAAAACCCTTACATCCTTCTATATAATGTATTTTCATTTTGAATATATATGAATGTAATTTGGACATACCAATTCCCTCATTGTCTTCATGGGTCTAATGTATAGAGTCATTTTAGAAAAACATGATTAGTTTTTGATAGTATATATAAATATTTATCTAATATTATTATATATTTTTAGAAAAATAATAACAGGATGGACCATATGAAAGAAAAAATTGTTTCTAAAATATAGAAAGATTGAATTTTTTCTAAAAAAAGTATCATTCTTGGGGCATGTGATCACATGTGAGGATATATCTATAGATCCTTTGAAGCTAAAAGTTATTGAAAAATTGCCTAAACATGCCATAGTGGAAAAATTTATAGAATTATAAGGTTGGCTGGATACTACCAATTATTTTTGATAAATTTACCACTTCTATCAAATCTAAATACCAAGTAGATAAGGAAGGGATCCATGTAACGTTGTGCAGATGAATGTTAAAAAATATTAAACAACTAAGTAAAAAAGGTTAGTAAGTAATACTATTCTTATACTACCCTACATCAGATAAGGTTTTTTGATATAAAGTAATTCATAGAAGATGATACCTGGATGTTTTCATAGGCATATTGATATTTTAGTATAATATACCTCACGATAATTTAAGGTTCATGAGAAAAATTACCCAACTCTTGATTTAGAGTAGGTAGTCAGAATTTTTGCGTTGAAAATATAGAGGCATTATCTATATGGTGGATGGTGTGATAAATATATTCATCTTAATATCTTTTAACATATATTGACATATAAATTTCTAAATATACTTCATAGGATAATGTTGCATTGAATTACAGGTCGTGACTACTCAATACATTATCAACATCATAAGTAAAAAGATGTGGAAGATGCTCTTAGTTAGAAGGGTCATGACAATTTATTCATGATGAAGACTATAATAGATCCAGTAATTAATATTTTCTAAAATATTTACCATAATTAAAGTATAAATATCATATAGTTCTAAGAGAAATTTTCAACCACCCATTCATGTGAAGATTATAGAGATGTAGCAGAAAGATTTGAAGCTTCGAAAGAATGTATGGATTATTTTAGAGTTTAACATTAACCATGATTGAATTATCTGATTCTGAAACCATGTATGTTTCCAATAAATAATAGTATTAATGATGGATTTGTTTGATGTTGTATATAGCTCATCATTATATATACACCCTAGAATCTTAAAATGTGTATATATATCTCTAAAAGAGTATTTCTCTTGGGACAACACAAAATGGATATTTTGAAGTATGTATCATGATACTTAGTATATAAAAAATTCATGGCTGGACATCAAAAGTATAAGGGGATGTTATAACCATTACCTATACCATAATAAAAGTGGGATAACTACACCACTAATTTTCTTTATTTGACTCTCCAAGACATCTAGAGACTAAAACTCCATTTGGGTTGTAGTTTATTACCATATAATCATCTCACTTCATTACTGTTAGTGATGATTTATATATTGATCATATTTATAGGATATATCATATGAATGTTTTAAGGATTCATGGAGTACCAAATTCAATTTATTTTTATCAATATTTAAGGTTTACATCAATCTACTAGAGAAGTGTTGATAAATCCATGAATACATAGTTGAAATTTAGAATTCTATGTCATTCTGAGACATATGGTCAGTTTGAGAGGCATATTTAAACCAAATAATATATATTGAGAGATTTATATTTGGATTTAAAATGTTATTTGAACCAATATCTTCCACTAGATTAATTATCTTATAATAATAACTTTTAGTAATGAATTTGTATGGATATTTATTGAGAGCTATATGTTAGGAAGATCAAATTCAAAAAATTTGGGATAATTTTGGAGAATGAAATCTATTAGGGCATGAGCTAACTGGGTAAATGGAAGATATAGTTATAAATATTCAATATTAAAATGGGGTAGATGATAGTCGATAGGCGAATTATGTTGATAAAAATTTATGGGATTTAAGTTTGACATTTGATAAAATATATTATTATAGATATATTCTTAGAATAAGGTTATGATATTTGGAAGCAATCAAATATTGAGCCCAATAAAAATTAATACCTTCAATATTATTTATTGATTAGGCATGGTAGAAAGTCATTTGGTCCCTCCACCAAACCACTCAACTTCATGATGTGTTTAATTTTTCTCTTTTGAGGACGTACATATGTGATCCTTCACATGAAATTAAAAAGTGGTTGTACCACTAGGGAATGATATTACATATCACAAACAACTAGTAGAGATTAAAGATAGAAGATAAAAAGTGTTGTAGAATAAGACACACACATAGAAAATGTTTTTTTGGAAAAATAAAAAGTTTTAGGAAGCATCGTGGGATATAAATGATGTGATGAGGTAGACTTGTCCTTGTTTATCTGTATGAGAGTAACAAAATACCGAGACATAAATTATTATAAATTATTAGAAAGTGACACCCTAATCACTTAGAATATCATTCTATTAAATACATTTTATGTATTCTAAAGCACTAGATGCATGAAATATTGAACTAAATAGAATAATGAATTATTATAAGAAAAGGTGAAAAATATCAAGATAAAATTAGGTTAAACATAATTAGTTACATCAATTATAAATATCAATATTATAATTATTCTTAAAATTGGGAAAAATTATTATAAATTTTTTTATTATATATTTTATTGTTTTTATTTTAAGTATAAATTTATAAATTTTAGAATTTTATTTTGAAAAAATGACTTTCATTTTGGAATTCAGAATGTAAAATTTTGTTAAGGGTGCATTTTTTTATAAGTAGGTTTTTTAGTGAATAGTTAAAAATAGTTTTGATGAATAGATTATCTCTAATGATATCATTATGATGTAAGAATGACTTAAGAATATGTAATACTTCTATCTCAACAAAATATAAATTTTGTGATTGAAATTAATCATTTAAAACTATTATGTTGAATTCTTAAGATCCTTCTTGTCTTTTTTGGAACCTAAAATATATTTTCTTATAATGAAAAACTATTTTTGATTCTTTATATTAAATGAGTTGATAATTTATTCCATTCAGTTTTGGCATGGTTCTAATGTCAACTAAACATAATTTAATTAATAAAAATGCAATAAATTCCTATAAATAACCAAAACTAGTGATTATTTTTTATAAATAATAATAAATCCATTTTTACTCATAAAAATCATTTTTAAAATTGTTTTGGTTATTTTTATTAGATTTAATTTTTTTCACATATAGGAATTGGATCATAAATTGATTAAAATTTTTAAATAAATATAATTAATATGAGTTAATTATTTCAAATTAATTTTAAGCCCTAATGAATAGTTATAAGCAATATCTCAATACAATTGAAACCAAAGGGATCAATGGAATGAGACAATCTGTGATTTAAGATAATTAATCATTCATTTTTTTAATTTACATATCATGGATGTGAAAGAGTGTTATTACACAAACTCAATAATTAAATAGACCATAGGGTTATGTGTAGAATACATACCTTTATCTGGTGATTAAGAAAGGCTTCCAACTAAAATTACCAACAAGAATGGTGTCGAGGAAGATCAAAATAAGGAACCTATATCACTTAACAATTAGATCAAAACACAAAAAACTAAGGTTAATATATTTACACCACAAAAAAAGTATTATATAAGAGATTATAAAACATTATAGAAAACACTCATCAGAGATTCATCGCTTAAACAGAACATCCAAAAAAGAAGAGGTGGCTCCAAAATCGCCTAGAAAATGATTCATGTTTGAGAGGGGAGGTCTTCACAAAGTGGACTGAAAATTTCATGTATATCCTAAATTTTAAATCCCACATACCACAAAAGAAGTGGTTTCTAATACACTAAAATTTCGTGTATTTTCTATTTAAGGTTTATTCAGGAAAAAAAGTCACCTTAGGTGATTTTAACCCTACTCAAACATTACATGTCCTTTAATGTAGATATACATCATGACAAATATCACACTATAAACCATATCATGGCTTGTAACCCTTATATAGAATATTCTCATTTTCATTTACCCATTGTGTAATACATTTTCTTAGCTTTTTAATGACCTACGGGCTGTTTGAATCATAATATCTTAAAAAGAGACAAACCCGCATTTCAGGCCATCCAAACTCCTGGAAAAACCTCATAATCTCATTTAACATGATTATAACGAGACCCAATTAATTGAAAAAAACTTATATCACCATACTTTAGGAGTGTTTCCCCAACCAATACTCTTCAACTCAGAATGAGACTCAACAAAAAGGTAACAGTACAAAGCAAACCCAAGAATGTGTTTATTGCAAAACTCAAATAGGATAATACCTAGAAAAAATGGTATCTTACAACCTCCACACCATATAATATACCATTTCTTAGATACTCTAAACATCATTGTGGGGTCTCAGAGAAAAATATAGATACTTTTCTCACTTATCAGACACCCTCTCACACGTCTCCTCCTGAACACACCCATCCTACCACTACACTTGAACCAATGTTATAGTCCTTCCCGACAGATACTTCTAACAATGATACATAATATATATCATATTCTCATAAAAGGATGTATCTACACAAACCATGGAATCCTTGATATCGAACACATGATATGGATTGGGATAATATCTCTAAATTTGTGACATGTGAAAAAAATCATTCTTGGAACTATATAATTGTGAAATGGCTCATCGGTATGCCATAGGATATACCCTTACCACTATGTCAAATGTACAAAATAAAAGAGTGGCTAGTTTTTTCTATTTTATGATATGGGATTTTCCATCCTATAAAACACTCGAACGAAAACATAATGAACAACCTCAAACTAAAGAGGTCATCTCTAATGGTCAACATAAGACTTTCTACTACTCTATGTGGCCATTAACAAACTCTTGTTCAACTAAACCTACTCAAATGAGTCCTATGTTATACTAGGTCTAATAAGTGTGAACTCTCCTAAATCTAAACAAAAAATAGGTGAGTGGAATTTCCATCCATACAAATCCTCAAAAGGTTCCATTTTATGCAATTCGTAGAATTTTTTATTATATGAAATCTCTATGAGTTCCATATGATTCTCCCATGAACTACTACAATATAATACACATGATCATAACATATACTATAAAATATGAATGGTAACTGCAAAAAAATATTCTATCTAAGGATGATAGGTTGGGCTCAAAAAAATCTATGATCCTAGAGACTACTGAGGACCCTAAAAGAATCGAGACATTAAAGGCTCTCTATCTGGAATGATACACCGCAGAACATCATTCAACCAAACTATATCACGAACATAAATATTGTTTAGATCATCAATGTTGAAGGACTCGTTGATATGAAATAAGTGTTATTTCTATATCATTATATCTACAACCACCAATAATACATCATTATTATAGGGTGTATTTGGTAATATAATCTTGAAATCCACTGTGAAATCTACCCACATCCACTCAGGAATGGGAAGAGGTTGTAAGATCCTAGTGTGCCTCTCATAATGGTCCTTCACTAACTGATAAGTGATAAATCTCACCCCAAATCCCACTATATCCTTCTTCATTACAAACTGTCATAACATCCAATGGAGGTCACAATAATTCTTTTTCAGACAATAATTTATCGTCCATCTAGAAACACGAAACTCCCTTGTTAGCTCCTCACGAAATATTATAGGAACCCATACTCATCCATAGAAAATAATAAAAATTACACTTCCAAGAGGCCATCATGATGGTGCCTCCTCACCTTAAAATCTATCTCTTATGAATATGCCCTCCAGATTAGATAACTAATCTCCCTTGATCTGGTCTAAATGCATAGGTATGGCATATGTATAAGTATGATCTTATCATCCTTGGGAGTCTTTAACATCTAGATGCATTCCTACAAAGATATCCATCATCTTATACTCATCTCAAGACTCCCAAAATTCCTTATTTTGTGTCTTCCATCTCAAATAATCATCAATAAAGTGTACCTTTATTATTATAAAAGAGAACTCAAAGTAAAAATACTATTGATACATGACCCACCTCCTCTAGTGAAGGATTATTTTTTGTTGAGAAAAAATGTAACAAAGGATTTTTTGTTTGTGTACCCCACAATGATCTCATTTCGATGTTGGTTTCTCCCACATCTCAGGGTATGAACTACAATAGCTTACTCTAGACCGTGAGTAGGATAATTCCTATCATGTGGTCTCATTTGTATGGGGAATAAACAACCACACGATCCTCCTGTATTAAAACTCCTCCATTTAAAACTCTATATGCATCACAATACACGGTATATCCATTACCTGCTATAGGTAGATTGAATTTTTGGAATGAGGTTAGCCATCTTTTTAGCTCCTAAAAATCTATCTCACAAGAATCTAACTAAACAAACTTCACCCCTTTCTTATTCATTATATACATCGATGCTTCCAAATGGTAAAATTCCTAGATAAAAAATCAATAATAACCTATTAAACCCAAAAAAACTCTAAATATCGAAGTAATTATTGGTAACACCCAAGATTAAATGACTAAGTACTTCTTCGGATACAATGAAACCCATTCCTCTATGATGGAATAGCCCAAGAAGTTCACTTTATAAAAACAGAAATTTCATTTGGTTAGCATGGAGTAAAGCTGATGATTTATCAATGTACTCAAGTTGATGTCAAGATGTTTGGAATGATCATATAATGATTGGGTTTTCACTAAGATTTCATCAACAAAAAACCCCAAAATTTGGTCCAGGAAAGAAAGAATGATCTGATTCATCAAATTCATGAATAAAATTAGCGTGTTTATCAAATAAGTCGACAACACTATGAATTCTTAAAATTCATAACCGATCTTAAAACATGTCTAATGTATGTAGTATGGTCTCACCCTCGTCTAGTGGTATATTGATCTCAATTTGATCCTATAGAATATCTTAGCACCTCTCAACTAGTCGACCAGATTATCAATACACAGAAGGGGATACTAGTTCTTGACCTTCATCTCACTGAATCATTTATAATTAACAAATATAAACAATGTCCCACAATCCTTATTAATGAAAACAACTAGAGAAATACCTAGATATATACTAGGTTTTATGAAATCATTATCTTCTAGGTCTCCCAATTGTACTTCTAAATCTCGAATATCTTCTAGTGGCATCCTATAAAGTGGAATTGAAACTAGCTCAACACTCAGTACCAATTTGATCATGAACTCAATCTCCTTATCTGGAGGTAATTCATAGAACACTCCATGAAAAACATATTTAAAATATTCTACCATTAAAGGATAAGTATCTCATTGCATGCCACCATCATCTAGAACAAGGGGTTCCATACGATCCCTGAGATAATATGATCTTCCCTAAATTGGTCCTACTGGGCCATCCTGAAGATCCCACTCAACCGTGGGATAATATTTTCCTCCTTATAGAGATACAAAGGTGACTCTCTTATAGAAGAGTATATGTCATCCTGGTATATTGTTAACCAGTTTATACTAAAAATCAAATTGAAACCTATCATTTCTATAATTATCTTTTCCCCAAAGAAATGGGAACCACCAATCTCCAGATAAAACACCATGATATGTTTGATATTCTCAGATCACACTCCCATTGATGTTTCAAAGGTAAAAACATCATACAATTTTTCCACAAACAATCCCAAATCATTTAAAAATTATAAGATAAAAAGGAATGTGATGATACTATATCAACAAATTGAAAGAAAGGTTTTGTGATACAAGAATTGTACTTCTGATGGTAGAAGGAATTGTTTCAAAGATATCCAATGTAGTCTCCATAACATGTATATGTCTCACTCCTATCCCCTCAGCTCAATTATGACTCTCTTGTGCAATTTCCTCATCTGGTATTGTTGCTGCATCACTTGGGTACCACATCTCCTACCTCGCCCAAAATGTCTTATGGAACTCTAACTACCTATCTGTTGCTGGGTAGTTTTGTCCTTCCCAGAATTTGGTATGTAACTTGATACCCTTCCACAACTCCATTGTTCTATTCTCCTATAAACTACTAGAGGTGACCTATCCCACCACAAGAATGGAACTCCAAATCAGGGAATATAAACTGAGGTAGCTTGTGGCCCAGAATTCCACACTTATAGCACTATAACGGAACAAGCTTTTAAGATGGTGGATCACTACCCTAACTGATGTTCCCACTATTTCCATGGAGAAAAATTTCACAGGAGAAATTTTTTCCACTAGTAGATAATATTGACATTCACCTTGGTATAATATCATGGCGTTTTCTTGGGTGGGGGGTCTCAGATTCCCTTTTATGATGAGTGTCTGGTTCATCACATCATAAAAGATACTCAGTAGAAATATGTTCACCTATGACCTGATCTTATAGAAAATAACATCTAAAAATACCTCACCCCAGAGATCTCATAGACTAATAGAGATTTCAAAAAGCAATGTAGGCCAGTGAAACATCATGATTAGGTTATCACTAACATACTATCCTATTTAAAGTGTATAAATTCTTGATCCTTATGATACCTCAATGTCTTTTTATAAAAGTGTCTCAATAACATCTCCTAAAATTCCTTCTAATAAAACTCATGATGTTGTCTGTCTTTCTCTAGAATATCTCTCCAACACTTTGTAGGTACATAAATAATATATATAGTAAAATTCACCCTCATATCTGCAGGTGTCTCAAGGTGCTTGAAGCTTATCTGGAATGACTCGATCTAGAACTTGATTTCCTCAAATACTCTATCCACAATAAATGAAGGTGGGTGTTGTAGATGAAACTCCATTGTTATCTAAGACATTGAATGCATAGTGTAAATAGTATCTATTTTCTTTTTCCACCTGAACCACAAGATTCTATTGTGATGTTGAACATCTATCTCATCCCCATGAGCTACAAGAATTTTTACTTCAACTGTGTTATGAGTTTTCTAATTACCACTCTCCTAATGCTCAACTCGAAGAATAAGAGGATTAATTTTCTCTATAACAAAAATACACTCCTTAGAAAACTAACTAAAAATAAGGTCAACCTCAATAAGTAACAACAATAGAGAACCATCAAATCTTGGTCTCTCTAAAAAAGTCTTATAAGTGTTTTAGCATGACATAATAGTACGCTCAATCCATTTGTTAGATATTACAAGATTCTAATATAATAGTTCATCAAGTAAAAATATCACAATAAATTAATATGTCCCTATCATGAAAAATGAATTTCATGATATATCTTTATGTTCCTATAATAAACCTGGTATACTCATCTTTTTCTACACTGGACCACGTGTATAAATCTAAAAAAACATCAAAAAAATGTGAATCTGTTAGGGGGAAATGATATCAACTATAAGAAGAGAACATTATGAACAATAATACCATCCTAGGGAACTCATATATTCCCTTATATATGGGTTAGATACTCCCATTAAAAATAACATTTCCAAGTACCAAAACATCCTAGTCTCATTTCTATATTTTTCAGATGGTAATTTGTTAGGATAGAATACCTTGATCTCCTTTGATACCAATTTTTAATGTCCCTTGGTCTATCACTCTTGCACATGACAAATTGAAGTCAGTTGTAGACCTCAAGTGCATCTTCCTATATGCTAAGGGATGCTGACTTTTAGTTTTGGTGTGATGAATATAGAGGGGATAATAATCCCCCTGGTAAATATTTAATACATATCAGAATAATCAATAATAATAAAAATCATAGTAACGGAAAATAGAGGAAACAAAACACCTAAAATTGAAAAGTAAAAGGAGGAACCAATAATCCAACAGTTATAAATCTTGTAATGTCATGTTGAAACGATTCATAATTTTCCAATTGAGGTAATATAAATGGATGAATTAATTGACACAAATAATTTCAAAAGATCCCAATCCCAACACCCATGTTTGTTCTGTCTCCAAACTCAATCCCATCTAGAGATAATCAATCACTAATAAGGTCCTTTTACCAAATCCAAACTAGTATCCAAGTAAACATCTCGGGTAACAAATGGAAATAAAAATATGGTTTCCATAAAACACAATAGGCTAACACCACCACATCTAAATAAAAGCATCCAGATAATATCTTAATTCAATAAAGAAAAAAATATTTCAATTTAATAATCAATTAATATAATAAATAATTATCCTACTATAGATCCTTTATGTAATGCCTCTAATAATTTTGTACACTCATGCCAACCATAACCATAAAACATGGCATAATCACATAATAAGGAAAATAAACTATATAATAATTTCATCCTCTGAGAAAAATCCCTATATATATATGCATTTGAACCTCAACTTGGACATGACCACTATATAAGGATTTTAGCATCAACTGGTTGAATCCCATTATATAAGGACTTCAAAATCACGCAAGGACAGTCTTGAAATATGATTATTTCGAAATCACACTCAAAAAATCATAATATCAAGGATATCATAATATCACATCATAATACACAATGGTTAATTTTTCAATTTACCATTAATCAATAAATTTCTCATCAATTTATATATCAAATTATCAATAGTCATGTCAATATCCTATAAGATATTACCAAAATAATTCTATATCATGAAATCACCTATAAACTCATTTCATTTTAACAAAACTTTAAACCAAAAGACAATACATTATTTATCAAGGTTTCGCTCACCCAATAGGTGGCCACAAAACAGGTCACAATACCATTGAATCTATATATATATATAAAGAATGATCCAATATATGATTTAACATCATTAATAATTCAATAAATTAATGGTCACATCATTTAATAACAAATGAATTATTTTATATATTCACCAATTAAACAAACCATAGGGTTTGGTTTTGACAACCTACCTTTATCATGTGATTAAGAAATGCTTACAACAAGAGTCCCCAACAAGAATAGATGTGGATGAGACACATGAAGGATCCTAGATCATGAAACAATAACATCAAAACCTAGAAAATCACAATCAATATATTTACACCACAACAATGGAGGCCAACGGAAGATAATGAAAAACTAAAAAAAACCCACTCACTGAAGATTGATTGCCTGAATAGAACATAAAAGAATGGATAGGAGGGTCCAAAATCACATAGAAAAAACATCAGGTGTAAGAGAGGAGGTCTTTATGTGGGGGAATGAAAATTACATCTGTGTTATGGATTTAAAAACACCCATCCCAAAAAATACACAATGTGTAATCCCCTTTCATTTCTGGTATATTCTATTTAAGGGTTAAGCTGGAAAATGTGTATCCTTTGATTATTTTAACCTGTATTTAACATTAAAAATTGTGCAATGTTGATTCACAGTGTGTAAAAATTTATTGCAATAAACTAGTTCACGACCTGTAACCCTTTCAAAGCATCTTCCTGGTTGTAGTTACACATCATCTAATACATTTACACATTGTGTAAATTTCCTACAAGATATTTTAATCCAAAACTAGGAAGAGGATATTGAACCACCATTTAAGCCTTCCAAACTCTTTGAAATACCTCGTATGTAAATTCAAAACATTTATACCAAGAATCCAATAATTCATGGAAACATGTATCCCCAAAAACTGGGTTATTTTACCTACAAAGGATCTCCATATCTGAATGATACTTGGCCAAAAAAGTAAAAAAACAAATCAAACCTAAAAAAAGAAGTGTAATGAAAAATTTATAGAGTTACAAAACTCAAAAAATATGGGATCATATATAATTTTTATTAATTTTTTTTTTGTATTGATGGGTTAATTAATCTATGAATAAATTATGCATGTTTTTATGATCATTGGAACACTTAGGTATGGTTTTGATAATATGTATGGTGAGAAAGGAATAATATAGATATCCAATGAATTAAATAAAGATATATGTAATATGAGATAATATAAACTATAATGTCGAGTGAACCAAATATAGTAATGAAATCTATCCACAATGAAAACATAGGTAGTGAGGATTGTATAAGGAAATGATGGGAATTAATAGTGAGCTATAACAAAGCAACCAGAGTTAACATGAAAAGTCACCCAATCAGGCCTACCAAAAGGCATCAAGAACACCCCCTCATATTCCAGAGGATACTGAAAAGAAGTGAGGGTCTAATAGATGTTTTGAGGATACTATACACTTTATTCCGAGTGTAATAATAGGGTAAAATAACAAAAATCATACATTAGTATCAACATAAGAGTATGAAAAATAAATAAACAAAAAGAGAGAATGTTATAATAAATGAAATGTATGAAACGTAATCAAAGTATTAAAAACATACAACAGTTGGTCGCCCACTAGACCAACCATTGACACAAAATAAACAAGATAAAATTAGAATACAAGTGGATCTATTTCCAAATATGATCTGACCCACATACCTAGTCTCTATGATGCTCGATCTACACCGGGCCGATTCTGAGACTCCACATGATCATTTGTGCTTGATCAAACAACAATTATCCTCATCCCGAACCATTGTGCAACCTATACCCCATCCTAAAATCATACATCAGTTTTGTATCCACACTGAGGTGAATATATAAAGGTGAGAAATAAATCTTAGTAAGCCACCCCAAATGATAGACCAATATATATTCTTTTTTAATAAGTGAATGCACACATCATATGCATATCCAAGCCGAAAACTCACATTAACTTTCATAAAAAACAAATACATAAATTGGGAGTAAAAATAGAAAAAAGCATCCAAATAATGGGTTTTATCCTGACATTAATGATAAATCTAAGACCACTCAAGACCCTGGTAAAGGATTTACAGCATATGACTAACCCAGCCACATGACAACCGGTGGATCCTCTAGATCTACACAGGATCTCCAATAAGTGTAAACACAACATGCAAGAATCCCGACCGTAGGGTGTTACCATTGGAATCGACACAAAATATGTACATCTACCGAACATAATGAATATAGTGGCATGATATAAAAAATCAACAAGAACATCTAGATAGACCATTTGACAAACTATTTGTCCTAATGGTCCTACGGAATGAATTGGGTGCCAGTTGAATACCCATAAAAAATGTCCTATGGATACCAGAATTGAATCAATCAAATTGAATGAAGGGTACCATCGTGGACCTAAAAACATTTCCCATAGTCACCATAAAAAATTGTAACACAAGTCATTCGTAGAACTGGGATCATAATGAATCCATGGTATATGACACCCACTCTATGAGTCCCTATGCACCTCATGATCATGATTCAACACTATTCATGGCTTACACATTACTAGATTGGGGTTCCACATCACCAGAAATTTCATTATCTCTCTATACTAGTATAACAATAGCCATCCAATAGTGGAGAGAAGAAAATCATAATTTTAGGACAATGCCCAATCCATGAAATGCAAAAGGCCTCCCCCTAAAACAATTGTCCATAGTAGAAACTTCCTCAAACTTCATGGACAATGGCCAACCGAACATGGGATGATCCAACCTCAAAACCCACCTTCCAAATATATAAACTAGAAGTGTCAATCCACTCTTGGAAAAAACACATGGACTCTCTCAACAACATGGATATTAGTATCTACCAAAGAATCCACAATAGGATCTCCATGATGAGCCACACTGTCAAACCATACTCTGTTTCACAAGGTCCTCGAGCCCAAAACCTAAATTATCATCAACCATAGGACTCCCCTATTGCACTCAAACTCTTAAGACAGTCCCACATACACAACCAAATATATCCCAAAGGCCTCCAAAATATAACGGCATTCCATGATGATTACTCTAGCTCATCCAAAATCATATGTCACCTAATGCTAAAAAAATCCTAGATGGCCCTACGATTCCCTCAACTAATCCCTGGTCAATAACCCAACAAAGGAATCCAAAAGTAAAATCCCCCAAAAAGGTAATTCACAATAGTCCTCATAACAACCTAAAAAGAACGAGACCCTTCAGAAGGGTTCCTCAGCATCAGTTGAGAAAGACATTCTATGATTTATTATTAATAGATGGATATATCAGTAGTTGATCACTTGATCCGAAAAAATCCCACCATGGTTTTTATAGGATCACCTCATACTTGTCTTAGAAGATCAATGGAACCTGTTCATAACTAATAACCAAATGTGTCAAAAGAGCCCAAAGGATCCAGTAGATTTTCTCTCCAAACATAGATGATAAACCTCAACATCTCAAACATTGACCACCCAGTATCGACACACAGGGATAACCAAGATCTCCTTAGAGATACTACCCCGTCCCACCATCTGGGATCCATTTGAAATAACCTTGAAAAAAACAGGTCAACATCGAAAATACACATCTAAATAAAGATCTTCCACCATCACACTGGCTTCGCAACACACAATCCAACCCTAAGATTATTTTAAATTCAAACCTCATTGGAAAACTCATATTTAACACTCTCATTCCGAAACACCATCTAAATAGCCTCTAAATTGAAAATCGATGCAACCATTATGATATATGTGTAAAAAACTAAAAATGGACACTAATGGATCTATGAACTATTGATATACATCAATGATAGGTAGGATGCTATACCCACTGTTTTATATACTATTGTTATAGATGTATACCCATGGATTAAAAAAAGTCATGGGTATTTAAATTTGGTAATTATCATTACCAAAAGTATCAAATGAAAGCATTGGAATAGACATATACTGATGGAAATAATCCCTAGAGTTCACAGAACTGCTAGAATAAGATATACCAATGGTTTTAGGGACAACACCAACCGTTAAAACCATTAGAATATAGTAGTTTTCCAGTAGTGTGGATTTAAAATTAGAAACTAGTGAAGAAAAATTATTCATTGAGCCCCTCATTGCTGATGAATTTCACCTATAATTTAAAGATAAATGGTAATAATATGTTAACAATCATTAGAGGAGTATCTTAAATATGGATTTTTCATGAATTATTTTTCTTAAGAAAATAAGGTGTTGTCATTTCTTATTATTGATTTAAAAGACCCAATGATTGTTTATCTCAACATAAGGAATTAAATTTTAGAACTCGAACCTTAATGGAATATTTAACACACACAGTTTTAATAGAGTGGAGATATTATTTTAAAACAAGTTAATTATAGGATCCTTTTTTCAATATATAGAAATATGGAAGAAATGTTTTACTTTAAAAAAACTGAAATTGAAGGTTTTCTAAATGAGTATAATATAGACCTTATTTTGATTTTATTTTTGTCCACAACTATCTTGGGTAAAAAAATACATTCTAAATATAAGAATAAATTGGAAGAGGAGTTATTTCAGATCACAAAGGATTCTAAAAACTACTTTAATAATTTTTTAACTTCCCATTCCTGATTTGTATTTTCAAAACTCATCCTTGAGAACATTTAATTTTGATAATTTAGAGTTATGAAATGTATAAGAGAGTTGTTAAGATTATTTTTCACCCCTTGGAAGACCAAATTAATTATTTTCCCTTTTTTAACATTTAAAATTCTTTAATTATGAAAAAATTTCAGATGTGGGTAAGAACATCCCCATAACAAAAAAAGGGTGTTTCCAATGTTATTTTCTTATAGTTATGAGATCAGGTTATTTTTATGAAAGATTAAAATCCCAAAACAATAAATTCCAAGTTAAAAATTATTGTTAAAAACACTTGTGGTGATTTCTACCTTATAAAAAACATCCTCCTAGAAAATATAGTTAGTTTATATGAGGTTTTGGATATGGAATATAAATATAGTTTTATATGAGAGGAAGCCCATGATTTTATAGAATTTTTCCTTCTTTTCTTTGTTTATTTTACATTGAATAAAAATTACCCATTTATTCTTTTGAATAATAATGCTTTTCCGTACTGACTTTTTCTATTGCTTTCTAACTTTCAATCCTACTATTAATTGGTTGTTACTTTTTATCATTAATGATTGTTTTTAATGTTGTTTTTTTATTATTATTTTTACTTGAGAAACCACATTTAGATTTTAGTATCAAGGGGTAGTGTTTTTAATAGATTTATTATGTGTGAAGAGTGGGAACAGAAGATTGATAGATAGGATAAAGGGGTGGATCTTTCCAAAATCATGATTTTTGGGTGTTTTATAATGCTTCAGGGAGTTGTATCAAGAGAAAATTAAATAATATTTCCCTTATTATTTCTATCATGTTTTCCTCTTTCTTATCTTTAAATTATAATTTAATTTTTTTTGATTTTTTCAATTTACAAGTGCTTCAAATTATCAACTAGAGTTTTTTCATAATTTTTTCATTAAGGGATGATAAAAATTATTACTTTAAATTGATTAATATTATTCAATTATGGTATTAATTATGTTAATTACTTTACAATTATCATTACCCTTAATTTTTAATAAAACTGAGTTTGTGTTACTATTTGAATTGTAGTGTTTGTTTGTCAATATATTCAGTTTCATGTTGTAATTATTGAATTATTTATTGGTTATTGCTAATTTTTCATATTTCCATAAAATATAATACTGTTTCAAATACATGAATGTTTTTTCCTTTCATTGAAATTCATTTTTGATGTTACATGATATATGATACATTATGGAATATAATTTTATTCTCATAATTATTTTATGTAGTGGTCATAAAAATATTTATGAAACATTTTTAAGTGTTAGAGTAACATAGAAAATATATTTAAGATTTCTCTAGGTCCACTGAAACTCTTTCCTCTCAAGTTAAATGGACTATGAAGTGAACCTTATCAATCTATAAACTACATTTTTTTAGCTTGGCATAAAATTGATTCTCTCTCAATATAATTAAAAATATTCCTAGATGATTGGAATGAATTCTTTATAACTGAGAGTACATGTTGAACCCGTAAAACATGTTGAATTTTTTTTCAAAATTCTTCTATACATGATCCAAGGTCATGGCACGTTTCTCAAGCTTCGATTAGACAGGTCATAGGGCCCAATGGGAGTTACGGATTAGAAGTTATGGACATTTGTAGTTGGGATGGAAAAGTGGTTCATGGAGCCCATTCTTGAAGCTCCCTCCATGAACCCGCCACGGAGAAAGAAGGTGAGATACTCCATGAACACATTTGACTTTCGTGAACAAGACATGGAGCAAAGAGGCGGGATGCTCCATGAACCCCTTTGACGTTCACGAACCCTCCATGGAGTAAGCTCTGCCTTCACACAGAGCGAGCTCTAATTTGTGGCGCCTCTCCCCTATAAATACATAGCTGACCCACCCCCCCCCCCCTCACCAGATGGCCACTCCTCCCCTTGGGCGGCCGATCTCCCGGTTCACGGAGCACCTTTTTTCTTCATGAAGGGGCTCCATGAGTCCTTGATCCGCGAGAAGCTTCTTTCGCGATGCTACTCTGAGAGTCAATGCTCCACAAGTAACTTTCTTCGCAATGCTGATATGTGATTCCATGCTTTGCAAGCACCCTTTGCTCCGCGAGATCCCTTTTCTCCATGAGATAACATTTCTACGTGAGCCGCCCTTAATCCACGGGAGCCCTTTTCTCCATGAGAGACCTTTGCTTTGTGAGATACCCTTTCTCTACGAGAACCCTTTTCTCCATGAAAGACCTTTGCTCTGTGAGTCCATGCTTCACAAGGCCATGCGTCGCGAAGCTACTTCACGAGGTCATGCACCATGAAGCTACTTTGGGATGGGACATTGGCATTTTCCCTTATTCCATTATGGGCACCCACCTTCCACCTATGGAATACCATGATTTGAGATACTCCTGTGCACACCATGAAACACCTTGAGTTTACATATTCTTTTTGTTCTTTTCCCATGATGTCTATTGAGATTCTCATCATCAATTCCATGAGTACCTAGAGTCGAACCATTCATCAAATAACTCATCTAAACCCCATCACTTGGATCATATGCCAAGTTGAACCAGAAAGGGCCGCCCTTGTGTAAGTCCCAACACCAACCATTACTAGACGCCTTATGCCTAATAGTCCTATCTACATGAATTTAAACTGTAGTAATCCCTATATGATCAATATAGTATGCCTCCTTCCCTCAACGATAGATGCCTTATGTTCCAAGCATGAGATGGAAATAGTCCTATCTACATGACTTTAAACTGTAGTAATCCCTATATTATCAATATAGCATGCCTCTCGCCCTATACGAGGTATGGCTTATGCTCCAAGCATAAGAGGCCAACAGTCCAATCTACATGACTCTAAACTGTAGTGTACCCTATGTTTCAAACATAGGATTCCTCTTGCACTGAACAAGAGATGTCTCATGATCCAAGCATGAGATTCCAATATTCATATCTACATGACTTTAAACTATAGTACAACCTATGTGCAAAACATAGGACGCCTCTTGATCCAAACAAGATATGCCTTATAATCCAAGCATAAGATGCCTCATGCCTTGGTTACAGTGGAAAAATTTCAAGAGCATTGGAATCCATTCAAACATTCCATCACTCCACCTCACGCTTTGCATGTCCTTCATTCGGATCTCCATCCCCTTCCATGTCTGAAGGGACCCCCTAATGGCCTGGTCCCATGCCATGTTGGCTCACCTACCGTCCTAGGCCAACACCCCATAAGACATTGGATAACGCTTCGAGTCAGGTCCGGTGTTTTGAACATGGTCAGCCTTTGACCCTCATTTTCTTTTCCCCATTTCAAGCGAACATGATATGGATGCTTTGTTTCGAACACAATCAACAGTTATCCTCTATCACCACACCACCCTCATTGTGTTCCTAATGTCGGGAATGTGGTTGAAACTTTTCATCTCCCTTTGTTCGGACTGATTCCACCTCCCTTGGAATTATCCCTCTTCTTCACTAATGCAAACATGAATTCCTCAATCCACTAGTGGGTTGGGATTCCCTCATGACAAGACTTGAGGAGTACGTTACGGGTAGCTTCCTTCCGTAACCCCCATTCATCATTGCCGCTCCACAGCAGCACCCGGGCAGCTTCCTTGCGTAATCCCCCCATTCACCATTGCCGCTCCATAGAGGCACCTGGGAAACTTCTTTTCATAAGCCACATCCACTATTTTCTCTCCATAGCCGCACTCGGGTAGCTTCCTTGCATAATCCGCATTCACTATTGTCACTCTATAGCGGCACATGGGTAGATTCCTTGTATAAGCCCCCATCCACCATTGTTACTCCATAGCGGCACTCGGACAGCTTCTTTACGTAGCCATATCCACTATTTCCAATCCATAGGGGCATCGGCGCAGCATCCTTGCGTAAGCCCCATCCACCACTGTCACTCGATAGCGTCACTCGGCAAGCTTCCTTGCGTAAGCCCCATTCACCATTTCCACTCCACGGTGGCACCCGGGAAGCATCCTCCTGTAAGCCCCATCCACTATGGCCGCTCCATAGCGGTACCCAAGAAACTTCCTTTCATAAGCCCCATTCACCATTGTCGCTCCATAGCAGCACTCAGGCAGCTTCCTTGCATAAGCCCCATCCACTATTGCCACTCCATAGTGGCACCCGAGCAGTTTCCTTGCATAATCCCCATGCACTGTAGCAGCTTCATAGAATCACCCAGGCTGCTTCCTTACGTAAGACCCATCCACCGTTGTCGCTCCACAACGGCACCAGGACTACATCCTTGCGTAAGCCTCGTGCATCATTGTCTCCACATAGCGGCTCATATGCATCTTCCTTGTTTTATCCCCATTCACCACCCTTCATGGACACACTTTTGTGTTGTGGTCGTTAGGTCCTTTTTTCCTCTTACTTCTCACACTGAGCATGACTCACATGGGCTTAGAGTAGTAAGCATCGACCATGACATCCTCATTGGGCAGCCTAGAGTGTAAGCCCCACACCCACCTGAACTATGAGGTCTTTGATCCTAGCTAAGGCACGATACGTAGGAAGCCACCATGAGGTTCAAGCCCACCACCCATTGGACCCTTGGTCCTCCTTCACTTCGGTTCACCATCGTCACCTGAACTACTTGGACTTTGATCCTCACTAAGGCGAGGTACGTAGGAAGCCACCCTAAGGTTCAAGGCCAACTCCTACTTGGTCCTGACCACTTTCACGTCGGCACACCAATGGACCCCTCCCGAACTACATGGACTTTGATCCTCGCTAAGGCAAGGTATATAGGAAGCCTCCCAAAGGATCAATCCCAACTCCTACATTGTCCTGACCACTTTCATGTCAGTGCACCAATGAACTCCTCTCAAACTATGTAGACTTTGATCCTCACCAAGGTAGGGTACGTAGGATGCCTCCATGAGGTTCAATCCCACCACCCATTGGACCCCAGGTCCTTTTTCAGGTTGGTTCACCAATACCTCGGGCAACCTATAGTGTAAGCCCCAAAAAAAAATCTTGAACTACGTGGACTTTGATCATTACCAATGAAGGTTACGTAGGAAGCCTCCAAGAGGTTCAATCCCACCAGCCTGGTCATTCCGACCATCTTCATGTCAGTTCACCAACACCTTGGGCAGCATAGAGTGCAAGACCCCCACCCATCTGAAAATAGGTGTACATTGATCCTTTCCAAGGCAGGTTACATAGGAATCCTCCATGAGGTTCAAGACCACCACCTCAGTCGTTTTGACACCCTTCACGTATGTTCCCACACCATTCTAAACTATGTGGTCTTTAATCCTTTCCATGTCATGGTACGTAGGAATCCTCCACAAGGTTCAAGTCCACCATCAATATGGGCCCCAGGTCCTCCTTCTCATCAGTTCACCCCCATCCTGCATGATGTTAAACAGTGGACCTCTATAAGGCCCCAACCTTAAACCTTACTTAATCTTGAGTTATTACAAGATTACACATTGAGGATCTTTTCAGGTTTAGAGTTTTAGAGAATTAGATCATGAAACTTGCATTACATTCCACATTTAAACAAAGTGGTTACATAAAATACAGTATTCATTCTTCCCATCAACGGAAACATATTTAAAATATAACATGGATTCTTTCTTGAAACACCCTTGACACTATCATCACATCATGTACCTTTCCCTTGACCTGTGAAAAACATTTCAAAAACTTGGGATGAGCATAAAAAGCTCAGTAAGGGTTATAAAAATATGGAAAGGAAACATGAGTTCATATATACATAAGAATGAAATCATACTTTACCCATAAAACATAGGCACTTTAACATACCTCATCAAACCATGAATAAATCATAGAAAACATAAGACATAAAGGTAACTTGAGGCATTCATAACATTCTTACGTGGGGAGTAACCCTCTTGGTTACGTTTGGAATACCCATCACAGTATATTCCCTAAATATCTTTGGAGAAACCTTAACGTTTCACTCCTTCGCGTTACCCAATTCATTGGAGAGCTATAACGGGCTCACCCGCCCTTAGTTTATCACGGAACCACCCTTTTTCATAACAATGCCCAAGAACCATAACATAAATGTGTCACATAAAACATGCATAAAGGAAACATAACATTTTCACATTTCAATCACAATATAACATTTTAGTATATTGAAATATTGAATCCATTCAAAAATAAACCATTTCCAAAACCATTTAAAACATTTAATAAAGAGATTTTTGAATCAAAGTGTCCCATACCACCTTGAAGCTTAAAATTTTAAACCATTAATATCCATATAAATAAATCCTTAAAACCATTTTGAAAACATGGATATTAATAAGAACAAATAATTAAAACATTTAAAACGATATTTTGGTTAAAGGGGTTTTACCAAAATTAGAGACACTTGAATACAATAGTTGAGGAATAACATTTAGTCAAAACTTTATAATATCATGAGAATAAATGGATTCATGATATAATACTCCAAAGGACAGTATATACACTATATAAGAGTGAATTGGTGCATAACAACAATGAACCCTCAATAGAAATGTCAAATGTGATGAAATCCCTTATAAAGAAGGTATCCTTAAATTAAGGACAAATCAATCTCAAAAATATGTCTGAAAAATATAAATACACCAAATATAAGTGGATATTAATTGTAAAAATTCATTCACACATATTCAATGGACGACATATTCAATGACCACATGTTGAACCCAAAGAAATCGAAATTGGGTTAAAAAGTTCCCTTGACAGCCTAACGGCATCACATCAAAAAGAGTTGATGCGAGATAAAAAGAGTATCTCATCACTTGGACATAAAATTTACATCAATAAGGATATATGAGAACATATCCCAACATAACAATATGTAAATTAAAAGACCCAACAAAAGAAGTCTTTTAAAAAAGAGGAGGGTGAAAGGTTCCCTTACCGACTTGGGTATCTTTCAAAACATACACCCCATGAAAGAAGGACAAAAGATAATTGATGTAAATACTCATAAACGAAAGTATATTACACAAAGAGTAGAATAATGGGCAGTACATACACCACTCAAGGTAATTTGTGGAAAATTTAGCATAAATCTCACGGGAATAAAAGTGAGATGAAAAATCCCTTACGAAAACTCGGCAGCCTAACGGCGCCATATAAAACTTCCGAATATGGATTGATGAGATCAAATAGGGTATCTCATCACATTAAAATAAAATTTACAGCAAGAGGAATATAAAATAACATCCCTCAACATTACAAAGAGGAGCTTAAAAGAAGTGACATAAAGGAGAGTACTTAAAAAGAAGAGAGAGGTTAGATCTCTTACGAAAGTTTGGCAGCCTAACGGCGCCACTCAAAACATTCAAAATGGATTGATGAGAGAGAATAGGGTCTCTCATCACATGAAAATAAAAATTACAGTAAGTTTAATATAAATTATCATCCGAATAACAAGAAAGATGAGCTTTAAAAGGAATGACATAAAAGTGTGTACTTAAAAAGAAAGAGAGGAGTAGGATCCCTTACCTCGGGTCCGACTTGACTCGATCGTTCTTTAATATCCTGAATAATAAACATGAGTTAATTTCTAATTCCTTAATAACCTTTTTCAAGTTCATTATTACTTTTATACCACTTATTACCATGTCATAAACATTATGTAATCATTTAAGTTAATAATATTTGTTTTGCCGATATTTGGTTCTTAAGTCGAAAGCGGACTTCTTACAATTACATGTTGTTCGTGTGGCCAAATGTTTATTATATCCAGAATTGTATTAATTATGTAGATATCATATATGTCATATATATCCAGTACATTCATGCATTTATAACATTACATAATCATTTAGAGGTAAGAAATGAAATGCACCTTTCATGGAGACGGTAAGCCGTACGTACGCATGAACGCTACTTTCATTTCTATTTCGTATTTTATAGAATGGAATAATAATTATATAAAGGTATATTATAATTCCAGTATAATATCATATATAATATCATATTTCCATCCTTTATACATCCCACATAAGGTATTTAACGAATCAAATCACTTTGAGGGGGCGGTAGTCCGCACTTCCTTAAATGAAGATATCGCGTATACCCATAATGGAAGCCATAAAGGTAAGACAAAAATGAAAAATACAGAAGCATAAATAAAACATAAACATATTATATATCATATATAAAAATAGTGACATCATAATGGCCACCGTTGAAGGTGTTAAATGAGTATTGAACAATCATCGTTTCGGGAGGCAGAATTTCACCATCCACGGAAACTGTATGTTCTTTAACCATTTGATGTAGTTGTGTGAGAGTGTAGCTCGAATAAATCTTATAACAACATCCTAGTATATTGAAGATACTGTTTTTGTTACAAAAGAAGTAAATAAAAAGAGTTTAGGGGGTTGGAGAAGCAAAATAAAACAAATGAACATGAGAGAATGAATTATCTTTAAAAGTTTAACTCATTTTGATTTGAGCCTAAAGGCTTCCTTTGAAAGGATTATGCCCAAAGTGAATCCTCTAGGATGAGGAGAGGGATGTGGAGAGAGTAAATGGGCAGGGGTTGGCCGAGCCAAAGGCTTGAGGAGTGTGTTAAATGAGGTAGAGGTGGGGGCCTTTTATAAGAGGAGAGGAGGGGCACTTTTGGATAGTAAAGAAATATTACTTTATTCGAAAATGTGTTTCGGTTTCAAAAGGTCCCACATTGATATATTTCGTCGATAAGGTGATAAGGCTTCGAAATCCACTCATCCAATAAGTTTTGGACATGTGTAGTTCATAGAATTTACATTATCTTTCCATTTTATTTAAACCGTCAAATAATGATGTCATCGCTGCATCATTATTATTTTATAAATAATTTAATTTATTTAATGTCTAAAAATTAAAAAAAAACCACTATGATGTAGGAAATATTTTTATCTTTCCAATGAATATTTATAATCAAAAATATGACTTGTATAACCCCACTTAAAAATTGTTTTAGTAAAACATATCATGTTTGTGTCAATTTTACTTTTACATTAAATAAAATGTTATTTATGTCATTTCCCAACCAAAGTGGATTCATGGGGTCCCCAAGTTGACCCATGGATTTTCTTGGTCGGCGATGATACAACAAATGAGGGTAATACATGTGTCAATCTCATCTCATTTTATTAAAGCATTATTTTTACCTTAAACTACACTAATTACCACTAATCGCGATTAAAAACTTAATAAGTTACTATTCACCAAAAAATTATTTTAATCTCATTGAACCACATTTTACTTCTTAATGACAACCATGTATGTTGGATTTTTGAAAATCAAAACACAATGACGGCAAAATTTCATTTAAACGGAAAATCAGTTTTTATAAGTACCACTTAGTGGTTTCACTATTCATCAAAAATTGAAGTTTTTCAGAAAAATCTCAAAAATTCACCCTAAGCTATATTTGATATTATGAATTCAAAAATGAAGTCCATTTTACAAAATTCAAAACATATAAGTCACATTAATTAATTTAATAATTAATTCCCGCTGTCAAATAGCGTGTTTTATGAAACAATAAGTATCAAAAGATTGACACTAGTTTAAGTCTGATTTCAAAGTGAAATTGATTCCAACGAACACTATTGGATTTAATGGTAAAAATATTTTCTAATTTCACTTTAAAACCAATTCAAAATATAATCTAATCATATAAATAAATTAGATTAAAAAGTGGTTTTGAATTAAAATACAACATTTTACACTATTAATTAAAAAAATGAACTTTATCGGAAAGATACCAAAAATTTACACAAAGTAAATTTTGATGTCCCGATTCTTTATAAGAGTTTTATTTGGTCCAAAAGAATGTATAAGAGTGATCAAAACTATATTTAATGACGGTTCTCCATCAAAAGGTGATAAGTGAACCTTTAGTGAAAACTAGGGCATATACGCCTAAAATTGAATTCTTTCCGTATTTTAAGCCATTATCTTTTATTGGATAAATGTAAAAACATTTAAAAACATATATAATCATATTTTAGTTATTTCTATCCATTCCCGCCATTACAACGGCTACATGTTAACTACCATTTAAAATAATATTATTTTATTATTAGAGTGCAACGTAAGATTCCCGAGAAACTCGTTGTTGCGTGTTGGGTACGCCATCGAGCATAGCGTCCCCTTTAAAGTTATTTAAATATTTTATTCACAAATATGGATAAATATGAAATGTCATATTCTTTATTTACCTGGGGTGTTACAACCTCAATCAACGGTAAGTCATTGTTTCGCCATTCAGCGGTAATCTGTTGTTAACCTCATTCGGTGGCAAGCTGTTGAATACCCCAATCGATGATAAATCATCATCATTTGACCTATGCGGACTTTGATTCCCTTCTATGAGGATATATAGGGAGCCTCCATGAGGTTCAAGCCCAGCACCCATGTCTCATTGTGATATATCCCATGATCCAATGTATTTCGGTAAGATCATGCCCCAACCCGGAGGTTCCACTTCCTCCGAGTCTCATCCATGCATCCATTCTCACAGGCCACCTCTGCAGGTGTCCCATCATCCCACAAAACTACAATGACATGGATTCCCTTCAATGGGAATACGTAGGAAGTCTCTTCGAGGTATAATACCAACATTACCATCTTCCTCATGGCAGTTCCATCCCATGCACCAACCATTTCACTCAGCACCCCATCACCCATCTCGATTCTTACCCGGGCCGCCACATCCTAGTAAGGTCATGTCATCCACCTCCTCACTTCTCCTAGAAGTACATGGGATGCTATCCATGTGTAATATCTATCATGTATTCAGGTTTTTTTCCTATTTGTACAACCTATTTCATCACCCCTTCGAACTACGTGGGTTTTGATCCCTATCATCTACAGAGGGTATATAGGAAACCTCCACGAGGTTCAATCACAGTCAATGGTAAACCTTTGTGTTCCTCCATTCTGGGGTGCACACTCCCTGATCTGCCCTCACTGGTGTCCAGATCAGCCATCACAGTGTGACATCTACCCTTTATGGGACACACCATCTTGGGTCTTCTCTTATCGAGTAGTCAAATCCATCCACCAAGTAAACCTTCGAGGTGTTCTCTCCTAGGGATGTACCAATATGATCTGTCTATACAAGATATTCTGATCACCCTCATTCCATCTCTGCAAGATGTTAAACTCATAGCCTACCTCATGATAAAGATGAGAATCCTGAGGAAAACCGCGGAAGACACGCCTTTGGCGTAACCATCTCTACTAGACATTAAGCGGGCGGCATACCCTATGTGAAATATGGGAAGCTGATTAAAACCTCAGATACATGCCTATGACCTAAGATTATCTGCATTCGACATAGTATGCCTCAGGTTTTTTATCGTTGAGATGCCCTATTATGAGGAATAATATAGGTTCTCCATTTTTCATGCACCCATAGATGCCTCAAAATGCCCGATGTTGCCATCTACTCCGACCGAAGGTTGCTTCCCTGTCATGATCCCTTGGAATGTCCTGAAAGAAGTAGCATAAATAACCGACATCCATGAAGATATGGCATTGGGAACAAGATTCAAAAACCATGACTTAATCTTTAAGGGAAACACGGACTACGTAACGAGTTCTGAGGAAGAATCCACGGAAGGCATAACTGATATCCCATCATCCTATTTCGATCAAGGAGCAAACATCCCTATATAAGGAATGGATACCACTAGCATTTGGAAATCGAGAATGGGGGGAAACAGTTGTGCATCCTCACAGAAGGACCCACATGCCCCTGCGAAAGCGTTGGAAATAGTACACTAAGATGACATCGACAAAAAACACCAAAGAATTATCTAATAAATTATGAATGATCTTATTCATCAAATCCATGAACATCGTCGGTATGTTTGTTAAATGAAAAAAAAACTATGAAATAATACATGTCATAACTCATTATAGATCCTTCAGGGTCATGTCCTATAGTCTCACCCTCAATTGGTGGTATCGTAATCTTAAATAGGTCATAGAGAATATCTTATAACCTCTCAGCTAGTCCAACAATTCATCAATATGCGTAAGGGGATATCGCTTCTTGACTATCATTGAGTTAAATCTCTGATGATCCACACATAAGTACAAAGTCACATTAGCCTTCTTTAAGAAAATAATCAGAGAACCCCATAGTTATATACTTGGTTGTATGAAACATTTAGCTACTAGATCAACCGACTAGAATTTCAAATCCTGAAGAATTGTTGGTTTTATCTTATATGGTGAGACGGAAACAAGATATACTCCCTAAACCAACTCTATTATGAGGTTGATCTCTCTCTCTTGAGTGGTAAGTTGTATAACTCATTATAAAAAGTATCCTTAAAATGGTCAGCCACTAGTGGATAAGTATCCTTTTGTATTCCACCATTATTCCATATGTATAATGAGACAACACCATATGCCTTGAATTGGGCATGTATAACTAGCCTAAAGATCACACTCACCCTGGTGAGAATAGTTCTCTCCTTTTAGTGATTGAATGATCAATTAAATTTGGTAATAGTCGGTATGATCCAGGTATAGAACAAACTAAAACATACTATGAATCAAATAAAAACATGTCATTTCCATCAAAAATGGCTCCCAAAAGAAATGATAACCAATAATCACTAGAGGACAATACTTTCTATGTTTGATATTCTATAATATCACTCCAAAGATCATGTTGATGGACAAGACACCGTCCACTATTTATACAAACAATCTCAAACCATTTATAAAATGAGAAGATAAAAAGGAATGGGATTATAATATATCATAAAAAATGAAATAAAGGGTAGATGATACAATAATCATTCCACTAATGGTAAAAGGTGATGAATCCACAATAGTCAAAGTAGTATTCATAGCATGAAGCTAACGCGCTACTTTTCCTTGTTCTCTAATCTGACTCCCCTATGATATTCCCTCTTCCTAGTACTTTCTTTCCTACACTGTGTTACCACATTCCCTACCTCACCCAAAATGTCAAGTGAAACTATGTATACCCCTTTTTTAGTGGTAGTGGTGTCTTTCTCAAATGTAGGTACTTTTCTGGATCCTTTACCACCATTCTACTACTATATTCCCCGTAAATCCCTCTAAATTTAACCTGCCCTACTTTAAGGATAAAACTATATAGATGGCTATAGACATTATAGTGTATTTGGGATCAACTCGTCACACTGATAGAACTTTAACGGATCATGGATATAAGATGGTTGACTACTAACCTGGATTCTATGACACTGTTTCCTTAGTGAAAACTATAATAGTGATACTTATTTAAACTATAATAGCATCTCCTAGTTCACCCTGCTAAAATATCATGGCCACTACTTAGGGACAATCTCATATTCTCTTCTGTGATATGTGACTTATTCATTATATCAAAATAGATACTCAAGAAAACTGTGTTCACCTATGTCCCTGTCTCATAGAAAATCCCTTCTTAAAAATGGATTTCCCTATAGATCTCATAGGCTACTAAAGATTACACCTAATGAAGTAGGTCAATGAAACATCTGGGGTAGTATATCATTGAATTACACTCTAGTGTCAAGTGTATGAACTCATGATCCTTCCCAACAATGAATATCTTAGGATAAATGTTGATCAAGAACTTTTTCTCAAATCCCTTCCAAGATAACTCATCTCGCTTCCCATCTTTCTCTATAATATCCCACCAAAGCTTGTTAGTTCAACTAAGAATTTATGCATCAAGAATAATCCTCTTATTTATAGGTGCCTCAAGGAGATTTATGGTCAACTAGACTAACTCCATATAGAAATATTCTACCTAGGATCATCCCTCCCATGTGAACATAGGTGGATTCAGCATTTTAAACCCCCTCATCATATCATACATCGAAGTCATAGTGTGAACGATCTCTATTTCCATGCATTGTATAACCCCCAAGAAACTATTCTACAAATTAGAATATCTCTTATCCTAATGAGATATAGGAATACCTGGATTATATTTGTTTGGAGTGTGATGATTACGACTCTCCTGATTCTTTACTCAAATATGATGAGGACTCGTTTTCCCTATAAGAAAAACACACTTCTTAAAACATTGGATAAAAACATGGTCAACCTCAATAGGTGACAAAAATAGATAACCACTGACTTATGGTCTCAATAAACATGGTTTATAAGTGTTTTATAATTAAATAATATTGTTTAATCCATTTATTAGATATTACAAGAATCTCATATTACAATTCATCAAGAAAATATATCACATGTATTGAATTTGTCTCTATCATGAACAATGCATATCAATATATATCCATACGTGTCTACCATGATACATGCATACTCATATTTTTTTATTTCATTCCATGATTAGAAATATGTTGAAATAATGACCTCACACATCATAATAATTACTTAGAGAAAAATAACATCAACTGTAACAAACGAACATCGTCAATAATAATCCCATACCTAGAGACTAGATTTTTCTCCCATATATGGTTTAGCTACACCCATACAAAATCTCATTATTAAGTCACAAAACATATTGGTATCTATTCTACCTTTTCAAAATTTTAATTTAATAGTAAATAAAAATTTTTTCTCCTTTAATAACATTTTGTAACATCCCTTATCTTAAACTCTCTCGCATAGATAAATATGTTTCGTTCTGGGACCTCAAGTTCCCCTACCTATATGCCAGAGGCTGCTGACTTACAGCACGGGTGTGATGAATATAGTGGGGAGGCTATAAAATCTGGTAAACTATTACAACATATATTATTAATAAATAATATTAAATATAATATTTCACAACCTATCACAGTGGGGAATTTTCCACGACTCCCCAATCACACATCCAATAGGCCAGGGGATGGTGACTAGCACTGAGTTGGAATATCACTAACATGGGAGGAATTTTATTTGTACATGTACACATGTGAAAATACCCATTCTCAAAAAAATTTCAAAAGTAAAAACCACTAAAAATCAAATGCTTGCATACCACTATAACACAACTAGAGTACAATAAGAAAGTAAAGTACAATAAAATAAAAAGTGCCAGATTACAAGACCAACAAAAGTGTTTGTAAACCTATCTAATAAAACATGGAGAAGTTTCACCCATGATGTCCCATATTATAAAAGTGAAAGTACATGTTCCTAAAACTCATCAACAGAAAGCCCTACATAATACAACTTGAAGGAAACTGTACTAGGATGTCTTTCTGAAGCCGCATGAGCACACCTCATCTGTCTGAACTCAAAAAGAACTGTCTGGTCTGGGTTATTGTTATGGAATTCCTATGACTATATCATAAGGTCTCATGTATAAAAAATACATGACAGGTGTAGGAAAACCCCATGCAGGGGTGAGTATAATAATACCCAGTAGGATACCACAAAACCACAAAGCAATATAAAAAAAGGAGGTATAGTCATCTATACACAAGTATATGTATAAAAAACATATAACAAGAATATATAGATATAATAAATCCATACCAAGAATTCTAGGTTAAGTCATAACCATTTCATACTAACGCTAGGGATTCAGTCTAATGATTCCATGAACCACTCATCTGGGACAACACACTCCTAAGTCTCATATCAGACATGATGTATGCATAAGAATTACTATTCAAAATAAACCATCATGAGAGAGATACATTGATATATCTGAAGAGAGAGATATGATGTATCAGATGAGGTTTATAGGTAGGGCCATGGGATGATACCACAAACTCCATCAGGATTAACCCACTAAGTAGAGGATGGGCGTTTGGTGGCATTGTTCATGTAAATACTAAGGAATCTACAAATAGAATGAAGATGAACAGATGATCCCACACTGGGCCTCTCAGGGGATTCTAAAAACTCTATCCAAGAAGCCTAGCTGAAGGTATCAGACTCCTATAAGTAGGAAATGATACCAACAAACATTTTGTGAAACGATAAGGGGAACAAACCCTAATGAAACTCATCCATGATACGGGGGATGGGATAATCAATTCATGTCGAAAGGGAGTCCATGGTGAGTAGTAGTCACACTCATCGTGTCCCATGACCCCAAGTACTACCCTCACAAATAATTCGTGTCATCGAAAAGATTTCTAGTCTAAAACCCACCACTAGTCTCAAAAGGACCATATCATTGTTATGGTCCTAAAGCCATAGACAGAACATAAAATGGAAACATCATTGAAATATTATGGGTGATCAACGTTTTAAAGGAACGGGGTCACTAGGCCACGGACCGACCGCACGGTCAGTCCACTAACCGTAGTACTCGACCGCTATGGTCGGTTTCTGGAACCAACCACCCTAGCTGTTGTGGCCATGTGGCAACTTGGTCAAACATGGCTCACGGTAGATTGTGGCCTAGCCTAACACCCAAAGTCAGACCTGGATCTGACTCGACACATTGGGTATGAGCCAACCCACTGGGTGTGACATGGTCTAGTAATCCCATCATGTTGCCTCAACCTGTCCCATTCTGCTTTGGCTACTTCGTTTGGCCTGCTCTTCGTATCCCGCTTCTCCTGGCTCACTTGGCCCATTCTACCTGGCCCGCTCGGCCCAATATGTTATCCCTTTGTGTAATGCTACCTCCAAATCCCACAACTACTATGCACGGTAGCCTACTGTACTCGACATCTGCCATCCCACCATCTCCCACGTGCCTTCCTTCAGCGCTCCACCTCCATCAGCCATCACGCTGGCTTCCCCATTATCTGCCTCACTGTACACCTAGAATAGGCCCCTGGACCATCCCAACCAATCACCTAGGCTGACCAGAGTGACTATATATACTACCTCATTGCACTAGTATCATATTCAAATTACATCACGCCATCACTACTTCACCTCCATTGCATCATTCCAAACTCAAATCCATGGTTTTAGATCATTGTTCCATGAATAGTAGATTAAATGATCGATAATTCTCATATGGGGTTTCAAGTGTGGGTAAGAGATGAATAATGCCTGAAGAACACAATAAAATGTGGGATAAAAGCACAAGAATTATGAATGAACAAATATCAGGCTTTGTTTTTGTGAGCGTTGATTTGTTCTCATTAGTTTTAAAGATGAAAAGGAGTTCAACTAATCTCTCGAAAATAATCCCCAAAATTTAATACTCATACCACAATGATAAAACCACTAATAAATCTATTTGTGGATTTACCCACACTCATTATGAGAATAAACACAGGGAAAAAATGATATTGAAAAAATGGTCCAACCTAGGATACAGATCGTTCACAATTGAGGAATGATTGTCCTTGGTGATCTATCAAAAATAATCTCTTATCTCGGTCTTTCTTATCGTCACAAAGAAAATTATCCAAAGATTCTCTCCAGATCCTTTAGGAAGATTCCATGGATATGATTCGAACATTGGGTCCCTGTCTGTTTGTTCAATTAAGAGAAACAAAATTTTTTCATCAATGTAACGTCAAAATAAAATAAATCTACAATTTATTTTATTATTTAAAACATCTGAAAATTACCCTTCATATTCAACTCACGTTGGCTGATGTTAAGCCTATCCAAGGGTAAAATTTATAATCTAAATGAAACAGTTCCCTAATTGTTTTTATCTGGACTCCAATTTGTAATTTATTATACTTTTTTAGGAAAACCACTCGTTCATGCTTTTTAATGTTTAAAAATTTTTAATAAATTGTTCCGAGAAAATCCTTCCCCTAAATAAAACATTGTCTCAGTTCCTGGTCTCAAAATTAATCCATATAATATTTAAAAAAAAATTACACTAAAAAATCTGAGACATTAAATTATCCCCACCATGGGTCTTTACATCCCCAAAAATCAAAAAGAAAGGCAACTCAAAGATATGTGGGTACTGTGCAAGAATTTGAGCCTCCTACTCCCATGTTATTTCCTAGAGATTCGTGTGTTTTCTCCAGACATGAAATAAGGGAATCTCTTTCCCATGAATGATCTTCTATTTTCATTTATCTATGTCCACTATGTACTCTACAAACTTCTCTCAATCAATTATGTCCATATTTCCCTAGCCGATGACGTGTGATGGTTCATGAACGTACCTCTTCAGATGTGACATGTGGGAGATTTTGTGTACTTGATCTAACTGTGGTGGTAGATCCAAGTGGTATTCCACCTCAAGCACTCTACTTATTATCAAGATAGGATTGATGAACCTATGAGATAACTGGTTTCCCAAGCTAAATATTCATAAACCGCATCAAGGAGAGACCCAAACGAATAGGTGGTCCCCTTCCTATATTCAAGGGTCTCTGCTACCTATAATAAAAATACTTTTAATGGATCTGTGCATTCTTTATAAGCTCTTTTTTGATCTCTACTTTATTTGTAGTATCTCACAACAGTTATGGTCCCATGAATGCTAACTCTCCTTGGTCAAAACACAAATTGGAGACCTCTAGGGTCGCCCGTACAGGTCCTAAAAGTGTGTTATACCAAAGGTAGAGTGGCAGTTATTGCTCAATGAAAACTCCACCTAGGGTAGATGATCCTCTCAACTACAGCCAAATTCTAACAAGGAATATCGTAGCATGTCCTCCAAAACCTGAATGTTCTTATCAGTCTATTCTTCCATCTATGGGTGGAATGTTGTGCTAGAGCGTAACTAACTCCCAAATGCCTTCTGTAATCCCATCCACACCCCTGGTGGAAAGCAACCATCACGATCTAAATCTATCATCATTGTAAATCAATGAATCTGAACCATCTTATCCATGTATAGGCATCCCATGAACTCTAATGAGCATTACTCTCAGATAGCCAAGAATTTTAAGCCTTAGTTCGTCGGTCACGGATCACCCCGATGGCATCACATCCCCAATACATACAAGGTAAACCTATCACAAAGTCCATAAATATCTCATCCCACTTCCATTCTAGAAACTTAAGGTGTTTCAAGAAAACCTACTGGAACTTGCTGCTCAGCCTTCACTTATTGACAAGTGATGCATTCAGAAATGAACTCAGTAACTACATTTTTTATCCCATGCCATCAAAACTGACATCATAGGTCTTGGTACATATTATCCACAAAATGATGTACCTCCAAGTGGGATGTGTACAACTCCCTCAAAAACTCCTCCCACAATGCCACTAGTTTAACTATGTCCCCTTTGAAGAGAATTATGTTCTCCCTACCTTTCAAATATCCATCGAGATCATGCCCTATTGACAACTGATCATGTAATATCTCGCAGTTGGTATCCCCAAGATGTGCCTCCCTAACTCGTTGTATGAGTGGTGGGGTGAAAACCATTTATTTGAGGTAAGATTATCCATCTCTATCAATAAAAAATAACTATCATAAGGCTAGAAGATCTAACCCCTTTTTTAGAAACTATGAACTATATCTCCAACTGAGAGAATCTTCCACTGTGTTCTCCTTCCCAAGAGTATAGACAATATTAAAGTCATAATACTATAAGAACTATAGCCATCACCTCTACCTCATGTTCAGATCCTTTTGAGACAATATATACTTGAGACTCTTGTGATCAGTGTAGATGATAAATCGCTCTCCCATTAGGTAGTGTCTCCACATCTTCAATGTGAAGACTACCACTGGTAGCTCAAGATTCTGGGTCACATAGTTCTGCTCATTTTGTCTCAACTATAATAGACCATAGTCAATCCACACTTACCTCAACATCAATATACAACCACATACAGTTTCTGATGCATCTCAAAACAATGCGTACTCAACACCCTCCACCAGCAATCTCAAGATTGGAGCACTTGTCAAACACTGCCTCAACTGCTAAAAAGCCTACAATAACTTCTCTATCTACCTGAAAGACTACCCCTTTTGAGTCAAATATATCATTTGTGTTCATATCCTGGATAAATTAGGTTTGAATCTCTTGTAACAGCATGCTTTCCTGGGGAAGGTCTACACCTCTATAATTCTCCAAGGTGGATCCCATGCTAATAATTCCTCAACTTGTACTGGGTCTATACCCACTCCATCCACTAAGATAACTTGTCCCACAAAGTGGACCACTTGAATCCATCAGTGGTACTTTAAGAGTTTCTCAAAATGTAGATTCTCTTGGAGTATGTACAGAACCTTCTTTAGGTGTCTCACGTACTCATCCCCATTCACAGAGTTCACAGAGATATAATCTATGAGGACCACCATGAACTGGTCTAGGTAAGGCTGGGAGATCTGGTTCATGAGTCCCATAAACACTACGGTGGTATTTTTCATTCCAAAGGGTATCACCAAGTACTAATAGTGACTGTAATGACATTTGAAATCCATATTTAGTATATCTTTATCTAGTACTCGTAAATTGGGATAGCTTGATCAAGGTTCAACCTTTGATAACCATCATGACCCTCTCAACTAATCAAATTGGTCAAAAATCCTTGGTAGTGGATACTTATTCTTCAAGTTCACCTAGTTCAAGTAGTTGTAGTAGACAAATGACCTCAATCTTTCAACTTCTCTCTTGGAAAACAAAGATGGGGCTAACTAAGGGGAAACATTGTGTCTCACAACGATCTTCCCCTAAAATTCCTCATACTACACCCTCATCTCATGATGTTCTATGGGAGACATCTGATATGATGGTACTAATATTAGTGTCATCACGAGGTGTAAATCAATATAGAATTCTATCTCTCTATGGGGAGGTAATCTGAGATCATATTTAATGAAGACGTCCTCATACTCCACTACTACTGTTGGGAACTACAAAATCATAACATCTTATGCACCTAGGGTTAGGATAGACAACTTATGAGTAAATGTATGCACCCACCTATACATGAGTCCACCCTAGGATACCTAGGTTTCCTTTTCACAGAAAAAGTAAAACTATGTTCTATCTCTACAGACACACCGCACCCTTTTCCTAAAATAGTCGATGCGAACATCAATTGAAGAAAGAAAATTCTTACTAAGAATTACATTGTAAGGCATAGATGCTTCCCCCAAGATGTTCTAACCAAAACTCTCACCTCCAAGGGTCAGGCCACACTATCAGCATAGATGTGTGATCATCGAGTCTCATCTAGAAGGTGTCTCTAAATGTAATGTTCAGGTCAATGGTTCAAATGGAATCTCAAGGCCTCATACAAGATATGTAGCAAGAAAGAAATGACTAGAAATTGTGTCTATCAGAACATAAGATAAGGTATAAAAGAAACATATCATGCATGGAATCAATCCTAGAGCCACTGGGTCACAAACCATGACTGCATGCAGTTATCCTCTCCCATGTCCTATAGCTCCCTGAGCATGGTGCAGACAACATGGGGGTGGTTTTGGTAACTAGTCGAAACATTGACCACCCCCTAATACTCTCCAATATTCTATTACACATCTACCACCCTATAGATATACGTGATCTTTCCACTACCTATGCCACAGTGGTCCATCCACTATCTCCCAATGATCACCATGACGGGTTAGAAAATCTCGAGTGAGATGTCCCCTGTCATCACATGAATAACACTACCTCTATTTGGGAAGACTGGATCAACCTTGTGAACCATGAAATGAAGATCCTTTATCTTGGGACCTCCTCCTAAAACGCCTCCCATGTTTGGGTCCCTAAGGCTCTCATCAACTCCCCACTACTGAGGTCTCTTCACCTGCCCATCCCCTGCTAACTCTCATTGGTTTCATCTTCTTAGCTGAGAATATTTCAACCACCAAATCCCAATCATCCACCCCATCATAGGTTATAATTCTCCTAGGGTCAATTATAGCTCATATTTAATTATTCAGACATTGGTTTAAGGTGTGATCCTTAATGTAATGATCTATAAACATATCCATTGAGTACCCGGAAATATTGGTAAACCTTGATGAATAATCAACAACTATCATGCTAACTTTCTTAAGAATAATAATATTTGGTAAATGCATAGCTCTCAGTATAACTGGTGATAAATCCTCTCAAAAATGGTACTTGAACTCTTTCCATGAAACAGTCACCTCATCATGAGTCTAGGTAGCCAATGTCCACTATCTCTCTACTGAGCCCTGTTGGAGGCTCATTGCCCGGATCACCATTTGATCCACTAGTATCCTGACTAGATGGAAATATTAGTACACTACATCAATCTAGTATTTAGTACCCTGAGTTTCAAGATCACAGCTAAACTTAAAGCGTCTATATCTCTAAAACTCTTGGAGAACACTCAACCTGCAATCCACATCTTCTGATACTGCATCTACCATGTGCTTCTCCATAGGTGTTGTATTACTAGTGCACCATGTAGATGTCATATATTGGGAAAAATTCCTTGAATCGAGCCGTCTTCATTCAGGGGGTCATCCTCATTATCGAGCTTCAAAATCCTAGCTGGAATGCATTGTAGAGACATCCTGCGAGAAAACACATTATACCACAATCAATGAGTATATCCGAATAGCTTACTCAAGAAGGTCATTGAAACCAAAAAACCATTTTAATATAATGCAAGTACCATTTTTTCCCTACAACCAAATATCTCATGTACCAAGTCAAAAATTATGTTATCCAAGTACTAGTGTATGGATACATCAGCCTCCAAACCAATATTGGAGTACCTGGCCTAAAATACAAACTTGAAACCCATAACATTGTTACCGCAAAAAAATCTCATGGACTCTCAGTACTAAATTAGAACCGGACACCTTTGATACCACTATGTCATGAACCATCCCAGTGGGGCCAGTGTCTCAATTCCCCATGCCCACCTCTAATAGGCTAGGGGCTACTGACTAGAACTGAGTAGGTATATCATGGACATTGTATGCATTTCTTATGTACCTGTACACATTCACACATATCCAAACTCACAAAATTCTAGAAATTAAAAAACCACTATGAATTAAATTCATGCATACCACTATATCCCAACCATTTTATGAAATAAATGTAAAGTGAAATAATGTAAATAGGTAGAAAATACAATCCCACCAAAAGAGTATATATTTACGTTCAACAAAACATGGTGAAGTGTGAAAATTGAAAGACCAAGTTCCTAAAACTCATCCATTGAAAACCCTACCTGATCCAGCATGAAAGAAATAGTACTGGTGTGGATTTTTTATGCTATAGGAGTACACCAAAAAAGCCTAGACTCACAAAACACTATCTGGTCATGGTCCTAGTATCGGTACACTATGGAATCTATCAAAAGTTCTCTCATCCACACAAGACACAATAGGTGCAGGAAAATCCAAGGAAGTGGTGAGTATAATAATACTTTGTAGAACACACTAAAACCAAAAATCAATTTAAAAAGGTATAGTTATCTCTAAACAACTTTATGTATAAAATAAATATCACAAGAATATCTAGATATACTTAATCTATACCAAAAAGTCTACAATAAGTTATAACCACTGCATACAAACACTAGGGATTCGGTCAAAAGATTCCATGAAGAACTCATCTGGGAGAACACACTCTTGAGTCCAATATCCCTGATGATGTCCGCCCAAGATGTTTTTTTCATAAAGAGCCATCATGAGAGAGATTCACAGATATATCTAAAGGGAGATATATGATACGTCAATGTATGATCATAGGCATGTCTATGGGGTGATACAGAAAACTCCATTTGAATTAACCGGGTAATTAAAGGATCGGAATCCAGTAGGATTGGTCATGTTGTTATAAAGGAGCCTACCTAGGGCCGAATGATTAATAGAGGATCATGCACAATTCCACTCAGGGTATTCTAAAAACTCTATCTAGAAAGTCCTCATGAAGGTATCATACTTCTATAAGTATGAAATGATACCAAAAACCCTTCAGGGGAATGTTAAGTGGAACAAACCCTAATGAAATTCATCCATGATACGGTGGATGAGATAATCAATTCACGTACAAAGGGGGTGAAGAGTGAGTAGTAGTATCACTCTTCATATCCCTTGACCTAGGGTACTACACACATAAACGACCTATGTCACTAAAAATATGTCTGATCTGAACCCCACTACTAGTCTCAAAAAGGTATGTCCAATCATTAGGGTCCAAACGTCATAGATGGAACATCAAACGGACGTACTGTTTGAAAGTTATAGGGGTTTGAAGTTTCAAAGGATGCAGTGTCACTAAGTCATAGACCAACCACCATAGTCTGTTACCCAGACCGACCAACCCTAGCTATCGTGGCCATGTGGCATTTTGGTTGACCATGGTCTGGTCCGACCACCCCAGGTCCAACCGGACACATTGGGTTTGACCTAACCTACTGGATTGACTCGGCTTCCTGGGTCCATCCCGGTCTACTAGGCCTAGCCCATTCATTGGGCTCAGCCTATTCCTCATATTCTACTCTACCTGGCCTGGCTAGCCTATTTGGTCTGGCCCATTCTTCTTGACCCTCTTAGCCTACTCCACTTATCTTAGTCTGTTGGCCCTCCACATCATGCCACCTCTGCGTATCGACACCACTTAACAGGGCATCCTACAACATTCAGTAACTAGAATCCCCACCATCTCCTACATGAACACATACCATATTCCACATCCATCGGCCACCCCACTGGATGCCCCACTATCTGCCTTATCGTCCGCCTTGAACGGTTCGCTAGTGTCATTCTGCCACTCTCTGAGACCGTTCAAAGCTGCCACTATACACCCCCACCTACACCATTGTGCACTACCATCCTTGAAAAATCATAGCATTCCATCACTGATTCACCTCTGTTACATCATTCCAAACTAAAATTCATTGTTTCAGATCTTTGTGACAAGAATTGAGGACGCAACGATCAATCATTTTCATAGGGTTTTCAAGTGTGGGAAGGAGATGAAGAATTAATGAAGAAAGAAAGAAATTAAGGGTTAAAGTCATAAGAACTCCAAAGGAGTGGATTTCCTCCTTTTTTTGTGTAGGCCTCGATTCATCCTCCTTGTAAGGACAAATGGAGAGGAGTTCAGAAAATCTCCAAAAAATAATCCCCACAATTTGACACTCATCCCACAATGATCGAACCATTAATAAATCTGCTCATGAATTGACCTGTATTTTTTATAAGAATAAATAATGGGTAATAGAAACAATGAAACAACTTCCCTTCCTAGGATATGGATCTTTCTCTATTGGGGATTGATAGTTGTTGAAAATCCATTAAGAATGATCTTCAATCCAGGTCTTAGTAATCGCCATCGAGATAAGTCTCCAAATATTCCCTCTAGAGCCTTTAGAGAAATTCATGCGATATGAGTGTAACCATGGATCCCTGTCAGGCTATTCATTAAAAATAAATTTCATCATTAGGTTGATTTACTATCAATGTAAAATAAATCTATAATTTATTTTAATCATTAAAACTTCATAAAACTAACCTTCATATTGAACCCGTGTCGGTTGATTTTAGGCCCCGCCTATGGTAAATAAACTACTCTGAATGAAATGATTCCCTCAGATGTCTGATTCAGGCACCCATTTGGATGTTATTCCACTTTTTCAAGAAATTTCTTGTGTATTTTATTTAACATTTAATATTTTTCATACAATTGTTCCCAGAAAACCGGGCTTCGAAATCCCATATCTTCTCAGCACCTAGTCTCAAATTTAATCTATTTAATATTTAAAAACAATACAAGGAAAATCCTAGACATTATATAATAGTAACAAAAAATAGATAAAATATAACACATACAATTGGGAAGTAAAAGGAGGAACCAATAATCCAATAATATTAAATCATGTAATGACAAGATGAAATGTATTTATAAGGCCCCAGCCATAAACCTTACTTAATAATGAATTAAATGAATAATTCACATTGAGGATCTTTTCAGGTTTAGAGTTTTAGAGAATTAGAACATAACTATTACATCTCAAAAGATTACAAAGTAGACACTTCTACTAAGTTTCCATAATAAAAAACTCTTAAAAAGAAACATGTCTAGTTCCATGTTTTATATAGCATGACATTCCCTTGATCCCATCCTTGACCATATTCCACATTAAGTCCTGTGAAAAACATTTCAAAAAAACATGGGGTGAGCATAAAAAGCTCCGTAAGGGATACACAAAGAATGAAAACTATTACTTTTTCAAACATCAAGTAAACCATGTATACTCTATCAAAGTAATACCTTCACCTTCATGAAGTAGTAAAAACTCTTCACTGAATAAAGGTTCATCACTTACCTTTTTGTAACCAAATGATTACCATAAAACCCATATAAAGAACACATAACATATATAAAGGTAACTTGGGACATAAACATACTTATGTGTAATAACCATACGGTCGACTTCCACACATATCACTTAATGGAATAGCCATAAGGCCAATTTCCATAAATACTTAATGGAATAGCCATACGGCCGACTTCCATACCCAATGCATTGGAGGTTATAATGTAACCACCCGTCCTGGTATTCACGGCACCACCTCTCATATGGTATATCACGTAACCACCCGTCAAATGCCCAAGTACCAATATAAAATCATAAAACATAAAACCAATATAAAGGAATGATAACATTTCCACATTTCAATCACAATATATCATAATAGAATCCTTTATCAAAACCATTTTCAATACCAAAATACATAAAAGAGTATATAGTATTTATTTTACATTAAAAACATTACGTCTTGTTGAGAAAGCCAAAGACCAAATAATACTCACGACGGCGGAAAAGGTCGTTGTCACCACGTACGTTAAAAGAAACATTCCTTTTTGTCGTTTTGTAAAACGATTCATAGAAAAAGATTACTTTTGTATAAAAGTAAAAGTCAAAGGGTTTTATACATCGTATAAAAGAAAGTTTTTTATAAAACGAAATATGCCTCAATGAAAGGAGATTGAGACGAAGTCCCTTACCTCGGGTCCGACTTGACTCAATCGTTCTTTAACGTCCTGAATAATAAACTTGAGTTAATTTCTAATTGATTGAGAACCTTTTTCGAGTTCATTATTCCTTTTATATCACTTATTTCCATGTTATAAACATTATGTAACCATTTAATTTAATAATGTTTTTTTGTCGATATTTGGTTCTTAAGTCGAAAGTGGACTTCTTACAATTACATGTTGTTCATGTGGTCAAAGGTTCCTTATATCCAGAATGAAATTCCTGATTTGGATATCATATATATCATATATATCCAGCATATACATGTATTTATAATATTACATAATCATTTAGAGGTAAGAAATGAAATGCACCATTCATGGAGACGGTAAGTCGTACGTACGCATGAACGCTACTTTCATTTCTTTGTCATATTAATGGAATTAAAACTAAATGAGAGATATGTATATTTTAATTCTAGAATTATATTAATCATTTAGATATATCATTCATTATATATTTATATTATATATATGTACTTTTAATAGTGCATTACATTTGGGGATGAGAAATGAAATGCACCGTTCATGGAGACGGTAAGCCGTACGTACGCATGAACGCTACTTTCATTTCTATCTCATACTTTAATGGAATGAAATAATAATGATATAGAGGTATATTATAATTCTTGTATAACATCATATATAATAACTTTAAATCCATCCTTTATACGTCCCACATATGGCATTAATGAATCACATCACTTTGAGGGGGCGGTAGTCCGCACTTCCGTAAATGAAGATATCGTGTTTACCCATAATGGAAACCATAAAGGTATGTCCAAAATGAAAAATACAGAATCTTAAGGAAAACATACAAATATTATATATCATATATAAATATAGTTTCATCTTAATGTCCACCTTTGAAGGTGTTAAAAGAATGTTGAACAATCATCATTTCGGGAAGCAGAAATTCGCCATCCACGGAAACAGTATGTTCTTTAACCATTAGATGTAGGTGTGTGTAAGTGTATCTCGAATCCTTCTTATAAAAAAATCCTAGTATATTGAGGATAATGGAGTTTTTAAAAAAGAAAATAATAAAAAGAGTTTAGGGGGTTGGAGAAGCAAAATAAAACAAAAGGACTCAAAAGAAGACATTACCTTAAAATCGGGTAACTCCCCTTGGTATGAGCTCAAAGGCTTCCTTGGGAAGACTTCTGCCCAAAGTGAGGCTTCAAGGAGTAAGAGAGGGATGTGGAGAGCCAAAATGGGCAGGGGTTGGCCGAGCCAAAGGCTTTGTGAGTGTGGGTAAGGAGGTAGAGGTGGGGGCCTTTTATAAGAGGAGAGAAGGCGCACTCTTGTAAAGTTACAAAATGATACATTATTTTCAAAATAGTTTCGGATTTTAAAAATCCAACATTGATTTATTTCGAGGATAAGGTGATAAGGGTTCGAAATCCACTCATCCAATAGGTTTTGGACATGTGTAGGTCTTAGATTTTACATTATCTTTCCATTTTATTTAAATCGTTAAATAATGAGGTCATCGCTGCATCATCATGATGTCATAAATAGATTAATTTATTTAATGTCTAAAAATTATAAAAAAAATACTATGATGTAGGAAATATTTTTATCTTTCTAATTAATTTTTATAGTCAAAAATCTGACTTGTATAACCCTATATAAAAATTGTTTTAGTAAAATAACTCATGTTTGTGTCATTTTTTACTTTAACATTAAATAAAAAGTTATTTATGTCATTTCCCAACCAAAGTGGATCCATGGGGTCCCCAAGTTGACCCATGGCTTGTCTTGGTCGGCCATGACACATAAAATGAGGGTAGGACAAGTTTAAATCTCATCTCATATTATTAAAACATTATTTTTACCCTAAACTACACTAATTACCACTAATCGCAATTAAGAACTTAAAAGTTACTATTCAACAAAAATTTATTTTAATCTCATTGAACCACATTTTACTTCTTAATGACAACCATGTATGTAGGATTTTTGAAAATCAAATCACAGAAGTGGAAAAGTTTCATTTAAACGGAATATCAGTCTGTTTAACTACCACTTAGTGGTTTCACTATTCATCAAAAATTGATGTTTTTCAGAAAAATACCAAAACTTCACCCTAAGCTATATTTGATATTCTGAATTCAAAAATGAAGTCTATTTTACAAAATTCAAAACATATAAGTCACATTAATTAATTTAATAATTAATTCCCGCTGTCAGAGCAAATAGCGTGTTTTTACGAAACAATAAGTATCAAAAGATTGACACTAGTTTAAGTCCGATTTCAAAGTGAAATTAATTCCAATGACCACTATTGGATTTAATGGTAAAAATATATTAAAATTTCACTTTAAAACCAATTCAAAAGATAATCTAACCATATAAATAAATTAGATTAACAAGCAGTTTTGAATTAAAATACAACATTTTACACTATTCATTAAAAAAATGAACTTTTTCGGAAAAATACGAAAAATTTACACAAAGTAAAATTTGATGTCCCAATTATAAAGAAGAGTTTTATTTGGTCTAATAGAATGTATAAGAGTGATCAAAACTATATTTAATGACAGTTCCCCATCAAAAGGCGATAAGTGGACCTTTCGTGAAAATTAGAGTATATAAGCCTAAAATTGAATTCTTTTCATATTATAAGCCTTTATCCTTTATTAGATAAATGTAAAAACATTTAACAAACATATATAATAATATTTTAGTTGTTTCTATCCATTCCTACTAGTACAACGGCTACGTTTTAACTAACATTTAAAATAATATTATTTTATAACTAGTGTGCAACGTAAGTTTTCAAAGAGACTCATCGTTGCGTATCGAGTACGCTATCGAATGTAGAAACCCCTTTTAATTAAAATTAATATTTAATTCATAAATATTAATAAATATGAAAATTATTTATTCTTTATTTACCTGGGATGTTACATCCTTCCCCCCTTTTGGGAATTACGTCCTCGCAATTTTATTCACTTATCAAAATAAGTGGGGGTATTTATCCCTCATAGCATTTTCAGATTCCCACGTTGCCTCTTCAATCACATGGTTTTTCCACAAAACCTTTACCTGATGAATCACCTTATTCCGTAACACCTTCTCCCTGTGGTCAAGAATCTGGACTGGTTGTTCTTTATAAGATAGGTTCTCTTCTAGCTGAACTACCTCTGGACTGAAAACATGAAATGGATCTGGCATGTACTTTCTCAGCATCGAAACATGAAAAACATTGTGTACCTGAGATAAACTCGGAGGTAAAGCCACTCGGTAAGCAACTGATCCAACTCTATCCAGAATTTCATATGGTCCAATGAACCTTGGACTCAGCTTTCCTTTCTTACCCAATTGCATCACGCTTTTCCATGGTGATACTTTGAGAAAAACATGATCACCTACCTCGAAAGATAGATCCTTCCTCCGGTTATCCGCATAACTCTTCTGCCTGCTTTGAGCTGTTCTCATGTGTTTCTGAATCAACTGAACTTTTTCTACCATCTCTTCTACCAATTCTGGTCCCATCAGCTTCTTTTCACCCACTTCATCCCAAATTGCTGGAGTTCGACACCGCTTCCCATATAATGCCTCAAATGGTGTCATCTGTATACTGGAATGAAAACTGTTATTATATGAAAATTCAACCAAAGAAAGATGTTGGTCCCAACTTCCCTGATAATCCATCGAACAAGCTCGTAGCATATCCTCCAAGGTCTGAATTACTCGTTCTGACTGCTCATCTGATTGAGGATGAAAAGCTGTACTAAAATTTAATTCAGTACCCAACGACTTCTGAAGGCCTTTCCAAAAGTTAGAAGTAAACATGGGATCACGATCGGACACAATGGAGATTGAAACTCCATGTAACCTGACTATCTCCTTAAGATACAAACGGGAAAGTTGATCTAGGGAAAAATTATCTCGTATAGAAAGTAAATGAGCAGATTTGGTCAAGCGATCAACAATAACCCAGATTTCATTATTACCTCGAGATGTCTTCGGTAATCCCACAACAAAGTCCATGGATATATTCTCTCATTTCCACTCTGGCACTGGTAAAGGCTGAAGCATACCTTTCGGTAACTGCCGCTCTACTTTAACCTGTTGACATGTCAAACACTTCACAGTAAAATCAGCAATATCTCTTTTCATTCCATCCTAACAGTAATACTCCCGTAGATCTCTGTATATCTTAGTACTGCCAGGATGAACTAAAAACGGAGAACTATGAGCTTCACATAACAACTCTCTCTTCAACTGTGAATCACAAGGCACACACAATCTCTTCCCAAATCTCAAAACACAATCCTTATCAATGTTGAATTCAGGCAACTTACCTTTCTGAACCAGCTCTACCTTTTTCTACAACTCATTGTCTTGCTTCTGTGCTTGCTTGATTCTATCTGATAGAGAAGATCTCACTGATACCTGAAACAAAACAGAAGGACATCCTGCACCAACAACTTCTATGCCAAAGTTCATCAAATCCTTAACCAAAGGATCAACTTCCAAACGCAACATCGTTAATGAAGCATTACTTTTTCGACTCAAAGAATCAGCGACTTTATGGGCTTTTCCTGGATGGTAATGAATTGTACAATCATAATCCTTGATTAATTCCATCCATCTCCTCTGTCTCATGTTCAATTCTTTCTGAGTGAATATATACTTTAAACTTTTGTGATCAGTATATATTTCACACTTTACTCCATACAAATGATGCCTCCAAATTTTTAAAGAAAAAACAACAGAAGCTAATTCCAAATCATGTGTAGGGTAATTTACCTCATGAGTTTACAACTGACATGAAGCATAAGCAATTACCTGATCATTCTGCATAAGGACACAACCAAGTCCCTTCAACAAAGCATCACTGTATATGACAAACTCACCATTCCTAGAAGGAAGTTCCAAAACTGGAGCATTCACCAATCTTATTTTCAACTCCTGAAAACAATCATCACATTCTTTTGTCCAGATGAATTTAACACCCTTCCGAGTTAGCTTAGTCATTGGACTAGATAACCGTGAAATATTTTCAACAAACCTTCGGTAGTAACCTGCCAAACCAAGAAAACTACGGATCTCGGTTACATTTGTGGGTCTTGGCCATTCTTCAACAACTTTTTTTTTAGTAGGATCAACAGTTATGCCATCTTTTGAAATAATGTGACCCAGGAAAGAAATTTGTTTCAACCAAAACTCAAACTTTCTGAATTTTCCATATAGTTTCTTTTCTTTTAAGGTTTCCAAGATAACCCTGAATGACTTTCACGCTCCTCTTTACTTTTAGAAAACACCAAAATATCATCAATAAACACAACCACCATTTATCACCAGATTCAACTGAGCCATCAGTGCAGTAAACTACTCAATTATGGTTCTGACCATCTCAAGATGCAGATTTGGAAGGTCATTTCTTTCTGTATGCCTTCCCAGAAAATATGTTCTGTTTCCTCTATGAAAAACCATTCTTAACATAGAAATATCTTAGGAGAAGCAACATGGTAATCCTTAAATGCTATATCATTTCAATCATATTATAATTTAACACTTTTCTAACTCCTAAAGTTTTCTAAACCGACCTTTGATACCAACTATAAGGCCCCAGCCTTAAACCTTACTTAATATTGAATTAAATGAATAATTCAAATTGAGGATCTTTTCAGGTTTAGATTTTTAGAGAATTAGAACATAATTATTACTTCTCAAAATATTACAAAGTAGACACTTCTACTAAGTTTCCATAATAAAAAAACTCTTAAAAAGAAACATGTCTAGTTCCATGTTTTATATAGCATGACATTCCCTTGATCCCATCCTTGACTTTATTCCACATTATGTCCTATGAAAAACATTTCAAAAAAACATGGGGTGAGCATAAAAAGCTCAGTAAGGGATACACAAAGAATTAAAACTGTTACTTTTTCAAACATCAAGTAAACCATGTATACTCTATCAAAGTAATACCTTCACCTTCATGAAGTAGTAAAAACTCTTCACTGAATAAAGTATCATTACTTACCTTTTTGTAACCAAAGTATTACCATAAAACCCATATAAAGAACACATAACATATATAAAGGTAACTTGGGACATAAACATACTTAAATGGAATAACCATACGGTTGACCTCCACACATATCACTTAATTGAATAGCCATACGGCCAATTTCCATACATACTTAATGGAATATCCATACGGCCGACTTCCATACACAATGCATTGGAGGTTATAACGTAACCACCCGTCCTGGAATTCACGGCACCACCCGTCATATGGTTTATCATGTAACCACCCGTCAAATGTCCAAGTACCAATATAAAATCATAAAACATAAAACCAATAAAAAGGAATGATAACATTTCCACATTTCAATCACAATATATCATAATAGAATCCTTTATCAAAACCATTTTCAATACCAAAATAAATAAATGAGTATATGGTATTTATTTTATTTTAAAAACATTACGGCTTGTTGAGGAAGCCAAAGACCAAATAATACTCGCGACAGCGGAAAAGGTCGTTGTCACCGCGTACGTTAAAAGAAACATTCCTTTTTTTCGTTTTGTAAAACGCTTCGTAGAAAAATATTCCTTTTCTATAAAAGTAAAAGTCAAAGGGGTTTATACACCTTATAAAATAAAGTTGTGTATAAAATGAAATATGCCTCAATGAAAGGGGATTGAGACGAAGTCCCTTACCTCGGGTCCGACTTGACTCGATCGTTCTTTAACATCATGAATATTAAACTTGAGTTAGTTTCTACTTGATTAATAACCTTTTTAGAGTTAATTATTCCTTTTATATCACTTATTTCCATGCTATAACCATTATGTAACCATTTTATTTAATAATGATTGTTTTGTCGATATTTGGTTCTTAAGTCGAAAGTGGACTTCTTAAAATTACAAGTTGTTCGTGTGGTCAAAGGTTCTTTATATCCATAATGACATTCCTGATTTGGATATCATATATATCATATATATCCAGAATATACATGTATTTATAATATTACATAATAATTTAGAGGTAAGAAACGAAATTCACCATTCATGGAGACGGTAAGCCGTACGTACGCATGAACGCTACTTTCATTTCTTTGTCATATTAATGGAATTAAAACTAAATGAGAGGTATGTATATTTTAATTCCAGAATTATATTCATAATTTACATATATAATTCATTATATATATCCATTATATACATGTACTTTTAATAGTACATTACATTTGGGGATAAGAAATGAAATGCACCGTTCTTGGAGACGGTAAGCCGTACGTACGCATGAACGCTACTTTCATTTCTATCTCATACTTTAATGGAAAGAAATAATAATGATATAGAGGTATATTATAATTCCAGTATAACATCATATATAATAACTTTAAATCCATCCTTTATACGTCCCACATATGGCATTAACGAATCACATCACTTTCAGGGGGCGGTAGTCCGCACTTCCTTAAATAAAGATATCGTGTTTACCCATAATGGAAACCATAAAGGTATGCCCAAAATGAAAAATACAGAAGCTTAAGGAAAACTTAAACATATTATATATCATATATAAATATAGTGTCATCTTAATGGCCACTTTTCAAGGTGTTAAAAGAATGTTGAACAATCATCGTTTCGGGAAGCAGAAACTTGCCTTCCACAGAAACAGTATGTTCTTTAACCATTAGATGTAGGTGTGTGTAAGTGTATCTCGAATACTTCTTATAACAACATCCTATTATATTTAGGATAATGTATTTGTTACAAAATAAAATAATAAAAAGAGTTTAGGGGGTTGGAGAAGCAAAATAAAACAAAAGGACTCAAAAGAAGACATTACCTTAAAATCGGGTAACTCCCCTTGGTTTGAGCTCAAAGGCTTTATTGGGAAGACTTCTGCCCAAAGTGAGGCTTCAAGGAGTAAGAGAGGGATGTGGAGAGTCAAAATGGGTAGTGGTTGGCCGATCCAAAGGCTTTGGGAGTGTGGGTAAGGAGGTAGAGGTGGGGGCCTTTTATAAGAGGAGAGGAGGGGCACTCTTGTAAAGTTACAAAATGTAACTTTATTTTCAAAATAGTTTCGGATTTTAAAGGTCCCACATTGATGTATTTCAAGGCTAAGGTGATAAGGGTTCGAAATCCACTCATCCAATAGGTTTTGGACATGTGTAGGTCTTAGATGTTACATTATCTTTCCATTTTATGTAAATCGTTAAATAATGAGGTCATCGCTGCATCATCATGATATCATAAATAATTTACTTTATTTAATGTATAAAAATTATAAAAAAAATACTATGATGTATGAAATATTTTTATCTTTCCAATGAATATTTATAGTCAAAAATATGACTTGTATAACCCCATGTAAATTTTTTTTTAGTAAAGTAACTCATGTTTGTGTCACTTTTTACTTTAACATTAAATAAAAAGTTATTTATGTCATTTCCCAACCAAAGTGGCTCCATGGGGTCCCCAAGTTGACGCATGGCTTGTCTTGGTCGTCCATGACACATCCAATGAGGGTAGGACATGTTTCAAGCTCATATCATATTATTAAAACATTATTTTTACCCTAAACTACACTAATTACCACTAATCGCGATTAAGAACTTAAAAGTTGCTATTCAACAAAAAATTATTTTAATCTCATTGAACCACATTTTACTTCTTAATGACAACCATGTATGTCGGATTTTTGAAAATCAAATCACAGAAGTGGCAAAGTTTCATTTAAACGGAAAATCAGTCTCTTTAACTACCACTTAGTGGTTTCACTATTCATCAAAAATTGAAGTTTTTCAGAAAAATACCAAAACTTCACCATAAAATATATTTGATATTCTGAATTAAAAAATGAAGTATATTTTAAAAAATTCAAAACATATAAGTCACATTAATTAATTTAATAATTAATTCCCGATGTCAGAGCAAATAGCGTGTTTTTACGAAACAATAAGTATCAAAAGGTTGACACTAGTTTATGTCCGATTTCAATGTGAAATTACTTCCAATGACCAATATTGGATTTAGTGGTAAAAATATATTCAAATTTCACTTTAAAACCAATTCAAAAGATAATCTAACCATATAAATAAATTAGATTAACAAGTGGTTTTGAATTAAAATACAACATTTTACATTATTCATTAAAAAAATGAACTTTATCGGAAAAATACCAAAAATTTACACAAAGTAAAATTTGATGTCCCGATTATAAAGAAGAGTTTTATTTGGTCCAATAGAATGTATAAGAGTGATCAAAACTATATTTAATGACAGTTCTCCATCAAAAGGCGATAAGTGGACCTTTCGTGAAAATTAGAGTATATAAGCCTAAAATTGAATTCTTTTCGTATTTTAAGCCTTTATTATTTATTAGATAAATGTAAAAACATTTAACAAACATATATATTCATATTTTAGTTATTTCTATCCATTCGCGCTAGTACAACGGCTACGTGTTAACTAACATTTAAAATAATATTATTTTATTACTAGTGTGCAACGTAAGTTTTCAAAGAGACTCATCGTTGCGTATCGAGTACGCTATCGAACGTAGAAACCCCTTTTATTTAAAATTAATATTTAATTCGTAAATATTAATAAATATGAAAATTATTTATTCTTTATTTACCTGGGATGTTACAGTATTTAAATGTCAAACTGAAAGTAATAAAAATAAAAGAAATAGAGAATAAAAATAATCTCAAAAGACCCTAGTCATCATCCCCATGTCCATACTATCTCCAAACAACATCCCATCTAGAAATAATCAATCAGCAATATGGTCCATTTCCCTTGTCCAAACCTGAATCCATGTACTCTACCTAGGAACCAAACCCAATCCAAAAAAGGTTTTGAGTAAAACAAAGTAGGGTGACCCAACTATGCCTAAACAACCCCATTCTAATAATAAGTTCATGAAATAATGTGATAATTCTTTTGTATTAATTAATCAACTAATATAATACATTATCATCCTGCTATGAGTATGTTAGAATGTCTATAATCATATTGCAAAACCATGCCATACATAACTAAGAACCACCGAATAATCACATAATCGGGAAAATACCTATGTATAATCATTTTAGACTCCATTAAAATGCCAATAAATAATCATTTACATGTCAACTAGTCTAAGATCGCTATATAATAATTCCATCATTAGCTGGGCCAACACCATTATATAAGTACTTTAGCATCACACTTGTCCAAACTTACTATATCATAATTTATGAATCACTAGGAATAACCCAATATATAATATTTCATCATCATACACAACAAGTTATAATAGAAAGGTTATCAAAATTTCACATCATAATCCTCAATGGTTAATTATGAAAATTACAATTTGTCTTCCAATCTCAATTCAATTTATATATTAGAATATCAACAGTAATATCAATATCCCATAAGATATTACCCAAATGGTTCTATATCAAGAATTCACCTCCAAACTAATTACATTCTAACCACACTTTAAACCATAACACTATTCATTATTTATCGAGGGTCTTCTCACTAATGGGTAACTATAATCCAGGTCACAATACAATTGAATCCAAAGGGATCTGATTAATGACCCAATGTGTGATTTAACAACATTAATCATTAAATTAATTTATGACCACCTCATGAAAAAACAAACATGTCATTATATATTATCAATACATAAACAAACCATTGGGTATGGTTTAGACCACCTACCTCTATCTTGTGATTAAGTAACACTTCCAGCTGGAATAACAAACAAGAACAGAGGTGACGAATCTCACAAGAAGGAACCTAGATCACACAACAATGAGACAGAAAAACCAATACCATTGTTATCAATATATTTACACAAAAATAATTAAAGAAGATATAATATAATGAAAACCCTAAGAAAAACCACTCACCAGTGTTTGATCATTTAAATAGAACATCTAGAAAGGGTGACGATTCTCCAAAATCAACTGGAAAACGCTTTGAGTTTGAGAGGGGAGGGCAGGACATTATGGAATGAAAGTTACATTCACATCATGGATTTAAATCAACTCATCCCATAAAATGCATGGCATGTAATCCCCTTTCATGTTGTGTATTTTCTAATTAAGGTCTATGCCAAGAAACATGTTTTCACGAGTGATTTTAACATTACACTAACTTTCCACATTGTGTAATATATATTAATGGAGTGTAAAACATTCATGCCTTGAATAAGTTCACAACCTGTAACCCTTTAAAATAAACATATTGGTGATATTTACTCATCATGTAATACATTTACACATAGTGAAAATTTCATGTAAGTTACTTGAGGCCTAAACTATGAATAATAGAAAAAACCACCTCTGAAGCCTTCCAAACTCAAGGAAAACCCTTATAATCCCATTTAACACATTTATACGTAGAAAAAACTAATTCAAAAAAACATATATCCCCATATTTTATTTCCTTTTACCATTAAAAAGGCTCTCCATCTATGAATGAGAATCTACCAATAAGGTTCTTAGACAAAGAAACCATAACAAAAGAGATGTAATGAAAAAATAAAAGAGGGGTATACCTTGAAATCAATGGGATCTTACATATTTGTTATTGGAACATGTTTCCTTGTATGGGTTAATTAAGATATGAATAAATGGTGAATGTTTTTATTATATCTACAATCCTTATGTATAGATTTCATTATGTGACTAGTGGTCCAAGAATTATATAGACATCCCAGGATTTAGTAGACATTTATGTCACATGAGATAAAATAAATTGGGAGTGGGAGTGAACCTAGTGCAATATTCAACTATATCTATAATAAATGTCCTGGGAATTAGTCTTGATTAAGGAAATTATGGGAATGGGGAGTGATTTGTAACAATAAAACATGGGTCAACCTAACACATCAGTCGATCAAGCCCACAACAAGTCCTCAAGCACTTCTTCTCATATTCCAAAGGAAGATAATAAGATATGAGGGTCGAATAGATGTTTTGAGGATATTATAACCTCTAGACATGGTGAAATAATATTGGAAATAACCAAATTCATACACAAGGATCAATATCGGAGTACAGAAAATTAATAAACATAAACATAGAATGATATAATAATTTAAAATAATCGAAAAGACTCAAAGAATGAAAAACATACAACAACATGTCTTTCCCTAGGCCGAACAAAGATATAAAATAATAAATTTGAAAGAAAAATAAAAATTTCTCTACTAAAAAAATTGATCCAATCCATATACCTGGTCTCTACAATACTCAAGTAGTACCAGGACGATCCTGAGACTCCACATGAGTGGCTTCGCTCGATCCAAAAATACTATCCATCATCCAAATTCATCATGAAACATGTACTCCGACCTAAATTAAAACTGAAGGTCTACACTCAAACTGAGTTTCATATACATGGGTGGAGAAATATATCTTTATAGTCCATAAAAAATGGTAGACCTATAAATGTGCTTTCAAAACAAGTTCAAGTACGCATGCCATGCCCAGCCTAGATGCTAAACTAAAAGAAACTGGCATAAAAGAAAGAACCGTATAAAAGATGGTAGAAAACATAGAAATGTAGCCAACTAGTGGTTTATATAATAAAATTTGGATGAATCTACCCAAATATTTTCCATTATAAAATATTTATAGCACATGGGTTACCCAACCACATGATAACCAGCACGTCCGACAGATTTACAGAGGATCCCCAAGATGTCTAAAAAAATCGGCATGAATCTAGACCCTCTGGCCGAATCCCAGGAATTAACATGAAAAAAGAGAATATTAATGCCACTTGAAATCCAAAATGATGATCTAAACTATCAAAAAGAACATATATACTAACCAATTTAGAATCATTCAGTCTTTATGGTCCTACATTACAAATCGGGTTCTAGCTATAAACCCAAGAAAACTATTCCATGGATACTAGCATCCTCCCAAAAAAATTTCTAGTGGGTTCCATTATTGACCCGAAAAAAATGTCCCATGAGAACCATAAAAACAAGGAGTTAAAATAATCCATGGATCTAGGAGTGAAAATAATAAATGGAACAAAAACCCACTCTATGAGTGCCTCGTCAGCTCACGAGCCTAAATCCACACTTTTCATGTCTCACACTAAATTAGATGGGGGTGTCACTCATCCGGATATTCCATTAGAACCCTATGAATGTATAATAATAGTTATATAATAGGGGAGAAAACCAAATCATAACCTATGGATAATTACCAATCCCTTATATCCCAAAGTCCTCCACCACAAACCACAGGCTTGAGTAATAAATTCCTCAAACATCACACCCAAAGGCCAACTCAACATTGTATGATCAAACCCCAAGACCACTCTCCAAACTGCTCAACTAACATCACTAATCCTCTCTTAGCCAACAAAAAAATGGGCATCCCTCAACACCCAGGATCTCATCATACAAAAAAATCATCCACCTTTATCTCTCCACGGCCCGCATTAGGGTCAAATGAAACTCGAGTACCACACAATCCCTGAAGCCGCATCATAAAGTTACATACACCATAAGAATCCCATCTTGCACACAAGATATTAGGCCACACCCACAAAATCAACCTCAACTAAACCAATGTCCATAAAAAGAGTATGAAACTCTATTAATGTTTGTTTAGCTAATCCAAAAAAGCAAGGAACACAGACAGAACTAAAACATCCCAAAAGGACCTCATATCCCTCCTAATGATCCCTGATAAAAAATTAAAACAAATGCATAAAAAAATCACATGTCCTCCAATAGGGAATTCATAATGGTCTTCATAACAACCGTAGAAGTGGGAGACCCTCTCTGGGGGTTCCCCATCACAAGCTAAGAAAAACATGCCATCAGACATTCTCAATGAAGGAATATAGAAATCAATGATAAATTGATCACAAATAACTCCACAAGTGTTTCCACATGAGTCCCTTATACCCATATTAGAAGCTCAATGAAACCCATTCGTAACCACCAACCAGTGGAATTAACACATCCCTAGGGTACTATTAGCTCTTGCCACTTAACATAGAAACTAAACCTCAACAGATCTAAGATTGAAAAACTTGTACCAACACATATTGACAACCATGTTCTCCTTGTATATACTAATCTATCCCTCCATTCAATATTCATCTACAAAACCTTGAGAAACAATGGCTGGAATCCACAAGAAACATCCAACAAATGTGATCCCACCCTCACAGAGGCCTCACAGCTCACAACTTAACCCCTAGTAGGATTCTAAAACCTAACCTCAAGGAAAACCTCCTATTGAACTCTCACATTCCAAAATAAAATCCAAATATCCTATAAATTATAAAAGGATGCCACCATCATGATATATATGTAAAAATAAACATGTTGGAAAACCCATTAGTCCTATTCAGACAATATTGGGAAAAAAGGAAAAATAGCCCAATATAGGGAATATGCACAGTTTTCACAGCATGTATAGGACTTGTACCCACAAAGGTCCAAATTGGCCATGTGCCTCAGGCCACTCAGAGTGTTATTTTCCAAATTACATGGAATGTGCCTCTTCTTAGATCAAATGTACCCCTACATGGGTACTAACCTAGGTACCAATCCCATATGGCATGTAAAACACTTGGGTAAATGGGAAGTACCACTAGAATATGAGGTATAACCGCACATGGGTACCCGCCCATGATCCTAGCCATCTTCCCTACATAGAGTGACACTCTTTCATGGCATGAACTCCATACTAGGTCTGTCCATGTACCTTACATGTCCATGTACCTGGACATGGAGTGCCTCATCGATCACTCGAACACACACAAGCCCACTATATGGTGTGTACCCCCAATACACAACATGTAGTTTCAAAACATCGTATTTCCCAACTATTAATAACACAATATTCATGTTCACTGAACAAAAAGTTTTATAATTGGGTTTTCCAGGACAAAAACCCCTCAAAACAACCTTAAAATCCATATTCCTCCACAAAACACCCAAATCGACCCACAGGGGGTCCCAAGAAACCCATACATGGAATTAAAAACATAAAAGAAATAAGATATTGAAATTTTTGGCATAAAATATAAAAAACTAACCTATGGGTGGAAACCATCGAAGCTTCACTCTGATTTTTGATCCATAGCTACCACATGATAATCTGGCATGACCCCAGCTCTATGGTTGCACATCCTCTTCTCCCTCTTCATATTCCATTCATCTCCATATTTTGGCATTGTGGAAGTAATCCACCAATGGAGTGCATTAAAATACAGAGGTAAATAATGAAGAATAAAAAAATAAAAAAATAGAGGAATATAAAAAAATAACAATAAAAGTGGGCCTATCCCCGATGCCAAAAATAATATCGTGCCTCATATTAAAAAAGCCATTCCAAACTAAATAAAGAAATATAATCTCAATCAAATGTTCCATTTAAAAGATACACCTAAATGAACACACTCAAATAAATTAATATTTTATTAATTAAATAATATGTATTCCATGAAAATTTAAATGTCTCAAATTTTCACCAAACTCTTGTACTAGTGTTAAAACTAGATTTGAGGACCAATAGAGTAGTCAGAAAAATTTTCAAGTATCATATTATAAGAGAAATTTCAATTTCACCCCTAAACACACTTGGGGAAAAAATGTTCGAATTTCCCCTAATTTTCACAATCCCTGATCAGAAGAGTAATCAAAAACTCCCCACCAAAAACGCATTTCATACGCGAGAATCTGTAGTGGATAGCCAACAACCATGCTCTACCCAAAGTACTGACATAACCAATATTATCTTGACTATCCAATGAGTTGTCTTACTACATCCCAAACTCTATCCTGACATGAGATACATTCTTCTGCGTTGGATCTGATGCTCCCCACCATAGGATTATCCTTATCATCACCTAGACTTCCAATAAAAACCCGCATATACCATGTTACGTCAATCACCAAACACAATGGATAGATATGGTCAAACCACTCAAACCATAGCACTAGTATAAAATCGTATAACATCCATGCTTAACAAACTACTTAAATGTTTCTGAAGATTTCTATCATCCTTATGTTCACTCCCCATCATAAATATTTCCTTATACCCCTCTTCATGTGCATAATGTGGCTCAAAATCACAAGGACCAAACATTAAAGAAACTAATTTAACACACCTAAAACCATTGACCACCCATCACATGGTCATCAACACAAATCCCTAAGAACTTAAAAATTCTCTCACCATACAACTCAAAGTGAAACAAAAAATGTGTCTGGCTAGAGGACTAACAAAATTCACCCTCCCAAGACAACCATGATACATTGAGCACTCAAAACACTCCACATCTTAAACACCGTGAATCCTAATGAATGAGAAAATATTTGTGATTCTATACCTCAATGGCCCTGCCAAGGAAGAACGGTCATGCCACCTCAAGTCATTTGTGATAGAAGAAACATGTTCCCTATTACAATACTCATCAGAAAATAGGTGGAATGAAAAGTTCCATCCCGTGAAAGAAGAACATGGGAAATTAAGAGAACCACCATCTCAAGGATATTCCATCCCTATTCAGTGATCCATCATGCATCCTTTCTCTCATCAAGACACCGACAGGGAACTTATAGCACACTACCATGCCACAAGTGTTTCTATACATCCCTTGCCGAAGGGATTGCATCATAGAAATAAACCCCCCCCCCACACGATCCCCATGACCTATCATCAGAAGATAATATTTGGTAAAAAAACATAGACAAACATTTTTCATGTGAATCCAATATTCCTAGAATGATGAATTTTCACTAGCCTATGTCACATAGTCCACGATCCAAAAACATGAATATACCATACATCCACAAAATCAATTGCTTCACGCTAGGTAAAATCACCAAACAATAAAAAAGAATACTAATAACATCAATCCCATTCCATTGAAATATGTAATTTATATTAAAAAGACATCTGAGACATAACAAGTTAATATCCATCATATGTTCCAACACATTCCTAGAACACATGTCAAATAACTCCCCAAATCATTAAACCAAACCTAGATCTGATATTATTTTCTAACGAACTGGCCTAGGTTAACCTGAAACGTCACCCAATCTGGATCACCATAAGGCCTCAAGCACAACTTATCATACTCTACTAGATATCAATAAGAAGTGATAGTCTAATAGTTGTTTTGACAATAATATTACCTCTGGTTTGAGTACAATAGTAGTGGAAAATAAAAATACTCATACACATAGATCGAAATTAGATAATGAAAAATAAATAAAATAAAATAGATAATGTTACAATAAATGAAATATAGAATATATAATCAAATACTAAAAAACATAAAAAAAAATTCACCCTCTTGTAGGAACAAAGATAAAAAAGTAAACACAATGAATGAAAAATATAAAATGGTCTACTACTATAACTAATCTAGCCTACATATTGGGTCTCCAGGATTCTCAAGTTATACCAACATGATCATGAGACTAAAAAAGAGTGTCTCTGTTCAATACAGATACATTTGGCATGACCCAAACCATCACCCAACTTGTAAACCAACCTAAAAAATACATCAGGTTTTCACATAAAGAGAAGTTAATATATAGGGTGTGAGGGATAAATCATAATAGTAAACACCCAATTGTGGACCTATACATATGTTAGAATAAAAACTCTGTTCACATGTGATATTCCTAGACTATCCAAAAAATAAAACAAACATTCATAAAAGATAAAAATACTTAGAAATGGGGCAAGAAAATAAAATAAATTAGCCAAATAGTGGGTTATATAACAAAACTCTTGGTAAATCTGATTACTCTAGGGCCCCTTCCAAAGTAATTACAACATGTGGCTCACCCAGCCGCATGAAAACTAAAAAATAATAAAAAACTATAAAAGGACTCTAAGACATATAAACACTACATTCATGAAGCGAGAACCTAGGGTATAACCATAGGTGTCTACATAAACATAATACATCTACCAATAACTCGCACTCTAATGGAATGATCTAAAGTTAAAATATGAACATCTAGTTTGAACACTAGAGAACAAATAAATTTTAAAGGTCATGTAGAATTAATCAAGAACTAGTTATGGACCCAAAAAATATCCCCTGGGTAGCAGCATGTACAAGTGAAAAATGTACGATAGGTACCAACATGGAACCAAACAAAATGTCCCTTATGCACTATAAAAATAGGGAGTACAAGGAATACATATCCCTAAGAGAAAAATCATCGATAGTACACAAAAACAACTTTCTAAGTTCCTCAGACCCTCCTGAGCCCAAATCCAAACAATCTAGGGCTAATAATCAACTTTATATGGATTTCACTCATCCAGATCATCCATTAACTCCTTATTACCTTATAATAATAGCTAATCAATGAATGATAGAACCATATCAAGAACAATAGGATAACCCCCATTCCATGATATCCCAATGGAATCCTCCTCAAACCATAAAAATAAGAAGAAACTCCCTCAAACATCACAGATAAAGGAATAGTGAATATGGGATGATCCAACCTCAAACTAACCATCTAAACAGTTTAACTAGTAGTTCTGATCAACTCTCCTCCAACAAATAATGGGGAATCACTCAACAACATCAATCTCATCATTCAACAAAGTATCCATCATGATCTCTCAATGACCCACCTTAGGGTCAATCCAAACATGGGGATCGCAATGTCCCGATGACCACTATATAAAGAGACATCCACTATAAGAATTCTCTACTTCATGAAATATCTGCAGACACTCCCATAGAAGCAACCTCAACCATCTTAAACTCCATAGTAAGATTAAGAAACCCCATAAGGGTTTATCTATCTAATCTAAAATTATACATGCAGTACGAGAAATCCCCAATGGACCTCAGTGGCCTCTAACTGGTCATTGATTAACAATGTGCTCAGATTATTCAAAACTCATGATCCCACAAATAGGTACATTCATAATAGTCCTCATGGCCACCTCAAAAGCAGGAGTCCCACCACAAGCATTCCTCAAAACAATCAAACAAAAAATTCATAGAGTTTTTCTCAATAGATGAAAAAATGATGATCACTTGATTAAAAAAAATATCACAAAAGAATCCACAAGATTCCCTCCGACTCATGTCCGAAGCATGATGGAACCCGGCAGTGACCACCAAGAAAATGTGTCATAAAATCCCAAAGTATAGAGAAATTTTTGTATTCAAATATTGAAATCAAACCTCAAGAAACTGACCCCATCACATAGGAAAGAAAATATCCCATCAGAGATACTACTCAATTCAGTATTTCAGGATTCCTTCAAAAGAACCTCAAGCACAACTAGCTAGAATCCACAATTCACTGCCAACTAGTAAGCTCACAACCTCACATGGGCCTTATAGTTAACAACCATACCCCTAAGAGGATTATGAATCAAAAACATAAGGAAAACCTCCAACTAAACTCTCATATTTCAAACAACTTACAAATGGCCTTTAATTCTATAAGGGTACCACTATCGCGATCTATGTGGAAAAATTATCAGAATAGACTACTCAAAAGGAATTTTTTTAAAATAGGGTGAACTGAAGGAAAATAGTATTGATAAGGGAAAGTACATGGAATGAAATATAAGTACATTTAATGTTCCCATAGAGTTCCCTTGGGTCATGTTTATTCCGGCCAATCAGTATGTACATTTCAATAGTACATGGTGTGTACCTCCGAGTACACATCGTGTACCCCTACATGCGTACCAGCCCATGTAGCTGACCCCAATATATGTGTAAAATTACCAATTACATGTCATGTACCACCTATACATGATGTCTAACCCCACATGGTTCCTTTCCCATTTACCCCTAGATGACATGCACCCCATTTGGTTTCCATCGGTATACCTTACCTTGCCATGAACTCCCACAAAATGTGTTCAGATGATCACTCGACCACATGCCCAACCCCATTACATAGAATTTACTCCTGATACATGTAATTTAGTCCCAAAAAATGTATTATTCCCCAAAAATGATATCTTCTATTAATAAAATGTCATGTATATGGAATTTTCTGAATGGAAACCACTAAAGATGGTATGAAAAGCCTGTTTTCTCCCTAAAACACCTAGATCGACCCACAAGGGTCTCAAAGAAACAAATAAAAGGATTTATAAACTCAAAAAAAATATACTTTGATTTATTGATCAAAAGATAAAATTGGCCTACATATGGGTGGAAACTATCAAATCAACACACCAATTTGTGATCTGCAGTTACCAAATGGAAATCTAGTAAGACACAAGATCTATGGTGGTACCCCATATACTCTATATCCCTATTATTTCTCTCTATCTCTCTAAGACATGTGAAAGGAATTTACCTTGTCCATATGAGAGAAACAAATAGAAAATAAAGAAGAAAGGGAAAGAAGAAAACATAAAAGAAAAAAGAAAATGGGGATGGGGATGGGGATGGGGCCCAGCCTAGGCGACCGACCCAAGATTATCCCTCGCCATGAAAAAACACTCATTCCTAGCTCAACTAATGAGATAGAATCTCAAAGTGATTATTATTTTAAAAGATAAAACCAAATGAACATGCATGAATTAATTAATATTTTATAGATTAAAAATTAAATATTCCTTGAAAATTCGAATGGCTCAAATTTCCATCAGTCCTCTTTCCTAGGGTAAACATCATATACCAAGAAAAATAGAGTATTTACAAAAATTATCTCAGATAATATTAGAAGAGAAATTACCGTTGTTTCACATTAACACACTTAGGAACAAAAAGGTTCAAATTTCCCCTTATTTTCACAACCTGTGACAACATGGGTCATCAAATGAACCCAATCCACAATGGGAATATGTCCACAATGATAGAAATAGAACGATCCTAGAGTAGGGAAATAATTTTATATTCCTATTTTCATTCCAAAATAATTTATTTCTTGTTCTGATAATATGCTCTCATTGTGCATGATTGATTATTTATGATTCTACGCTATTTTGAATAGTTAATTTTATTTTGAACATCCTTTATGACACAAATCATGATTTATGGTATTTTACATTTTGGCTATGTTTTCAATGTTTTGGTCATGTTCACATATACATGTTTCTATATTACTTCTATATATGAACATTTTTTGATATATCCGTTGGTTACCCTTACTATTCATCTGAGATCTCCTTTTCATATGTTTTATTTTCCCTAGATTATAAAGAATGGTATGGAGTTGGGTAGGTCTAAGAAGGTGTATATGTGATAAGATATTTTGATGAAATATTGAATATATTTCATGAAACAGTTGGTTATATATTGAGTCTCTTAAGACACTATACCTTTTTAATTCTACAATGTTGTAACGCCCCGACCCCAGCTACCCAGAGTCGGTGCATTACTTCGTAACATTGGCATGATCACAAAAGATCAAGTCTCGAAAGACCGATTAGTTTAGTAGCCTTGGAAACACTAGATACATTCGTAAACGTTACATTACATCATAAAGTGAAAAACTACAATAACAAAGTCTCCATAGTCCACACTCATATCCTCTTCTGACTATCCCTGCAGGTCATTCATAAAATACTTCTTCACATCCTGGAAAATATTAAAACATTGAAAGGGGTGAGCTCAGATGCTCAGTAAGGATAACAATATTGCGGAAGCTTTCATAAATAAACATTAACATTTAAGGCAATGTATAACTAAAACAAAAGCCTTTTAAACTTGAACTTCAACATAATATGGCAAAAGTAAAATGAGATAATGCCATTCACTTCTTCACATGGATATTCTACTGGCCGAATAATCACATGCAATATCAATAACCACTTTCATAATGAGGGAATGTATAATGCCGGACATTCTGAAAAATTTTGTCAAGGCCTCGGCCAAGACGTCTAAAATGATTAAGGCCTCGGCCAAAACCATAAATCAAATTGGGAAAGGGCCTCGGCCAATTCCACGTCTAGTTGTCTCATGAGACCTACCGATGCATCGAGGAGCTATAGCGGGCTCCACCCGTCACTTATTAAGTCCAATACATTCCTCATATGAATAGGTTTAAACATATCATAAACCATAACATAATCATATCACATAAAACATGCATAAAGGAAACATAACATTTCCACATTCCAATCACAAGATATCAATACAACACATTGATATAATAAAAACGCTTTCAAAACCATTTTCAATACCAAAATAAAAGAAAGTTAAAACTTTGTATTTATTTTTCATTAAAAAAATGATGGCTTGTAGAGGAAGCCAAAACTCAAATAATGGTCACGGCGGCGGAGAAGTCGTTGTCGCCGCATAAGTACGGAAAGAAAAACATTCCCTTTTGTCGTTTAGCAAAACGCTTTGTATAAAAAGATTCCTTTTGAATAACCATAAAAGTCAAAGGGGTTTATACACCGTATAAAAGAAAGTTGTGTATAAAATAAAATATGCCTCAACGAAAGGAGATTGAGACGAAGTCCTTACAAAGATAATTTTTAAAATAAAATAGATATATTATGTGTATTCACTATAGTTACACACAAAGAAAGTAAAAATACAAAATAAGACATAATAATATCATGACATAATTTGAAAGTAGGAGATTAACCCAAAGAATGGAAGTTGGGTTATGAAATTCCCTTACAAAGATCATTTATAAATAAAATAGATCTATTATGTGTATTAAATATAAGTACACATAAAGAAAGTACAAATACAAGATAATACATAACAATATCATGACATAATTTGAAAGTAGGAGATTAACCCAAAGAATGGAAGTTGGGTTATGAAATTCCCTTACAAAGAGCATTTTTAAAATAAAATAGATCTATTATGTGTATTCACTACAAGTACACATAAATAATGTACAAATACAGGATATGACATAATAATATCATGACATAATTTGAAAGTAGGATATTAACCCAAAGAACGAAAATTGGGTTAAGAAGTTCCCTTACCTCGTGTCTGACTTGACTCAACCGTTCTTTAACATCCTGAATAATAAACTAGAGTTAATATATACCTTATTAAGAACCATTTTCAACTTCATTATCCTTATTATATCACTTATTACAATGATATGAATATTATGTAATTATTTAAGTTAATAACGGTCGTTTTGTCGATCTTTGGTACTTGAGTCAACAATAAGATTCTTATAATTACAAGTTGTTTATGTGGTGAAATATCCATTATATCCAGAATTATATTCATGATTTATATGTCATATATATCTTGTGTATCCAGTATATACATTCATTTATAATATTACGTAACATTTAGAGGTAAGAAATGAAATGCACCGTTCATGGAGACGGTAAGCCGTACGTACGCATGAACGCTACTTTCATTTCAATTTCATATTTAATGGAACTAAATCATAATGATATAAATTTATAATATAATTACAGTATAATATAGTGTATAATACCATTTAATCCATCCTTTATACATCCCACATATGGCATTAACGATTCAAATCACTTTGAGGGGGCGGTAGTCCGCACTTCCTAAAATGAAATTATCGCGTTTTACCCATAATGGAAATCATAAAGTATGCCATAAATGAGAAATACAGAAGCATAAGTAAAACATAAACATATTATATATCATATATAAAAATAGTGACATCTTAATGGCCACCTATGAAGGTGTTATATGAGTGTTGAACAATCATCGTTTCGTGATGCAGAAATTCGCCATCCCCAGAAACCGTATGTTCTTTAACCATTAGATGTAGGTGTGTGTAAGTGTAGCTCGAATCCTTCTTATAACAACATCCTAGTATATTGAGGATACTGGTGTTGTTACAAAAGAAATGAATAAAAAGAGTTTAGGGGGTTGGAGAAGAAAAATAAAACAAAACAACATTAGAAAATACATTACCTCAAAATCGGGTAACTCTTTTTGATTTGAGCCAAAGGCTTCCTTGGGAAGAGTTCTGCCCAAAGTGAGGATTCTAGGAGTAAGAGGGGGAAGTTGGGAGAGTATTTGGGCAGAGGTTGGCCGAGCCAAATGGCTTGAAAGTGTAAATGAGGTGGGAGAGGTGGGGGCCTTTTATAAGTGGAGAGGAGGGGCACTTTTGGAAAGATTGAAATGTTACATTATTTCACAATGCTTTTCGGATTCTAAAGGTCCCACACTTATATAATTCGAGGCTAAGGTGATAAGGGTTCGAAATATCCTCATCCAATTGGCTTTGGACAAGTGTAAGCCTTGGATTTTGCATTATCTTCCCATTTTATTTAAATCGTTAAATAATGAGGTCATCACTACATCATCATGATGTCATAAATAATTTACTTTATTTAATGTCTACAAATTATAAAAAAACTACTATGATGTAGGAAATCTTTTTAGCTTTCTAATGAATATTTATAATCAAAATTGGGACTTGTTTAACCCCACTTAAAAACTGTTTTAGTAAAACAACTCATGTTTGTGTCAATTTAATTTCAACATTAAATAAATATATATTAATGTCATTTTCCAACTAAAGTGGCTCCATGGGGTCCCCAAGTTGACCCATGGGTTTTCTTGGTCGGCCATGACTCATCCAATAGGAGTAGGACAAGTGTCAAGCTCATATCATATTAATAAAACATTGTTTTTACCTTAAACTACACTAATTACCTCTAATCGCGATTAAGAACTTAAAAGTTACTATTCACCAAAAAATTATTTTAATCTTATTGAACCACATTTTACTTCTTAATGACAACCATGTATGTCGGATTTTTGAAAATCAAATCACAGAAGTGGTAATATTTCATTTAAACGAAAAATCGGTTATTTAACTACCACTTAGTGGTTTCACTATTCATCAAAAATTGAAGTTTTTCAGAACAATGCCAAAATTTCACCCTAAGCTATAATTGATATTCCGAATTAAAAAATGATGCCTATTTTACAAAATTCCAAAAATATAAGTTGCATTAATTAATTTTATAATTAATTCCCGCTGTTACAACAAATAGCGTGTTTTTAAGAAACAATTTATATCAAAAGATTGGCAATTGTTTATGTCCAATTTCAATGTTAAATTAATTCTAATGACCACCATTGGATAAAATGGTAAAAATATATTCTAATTATACTCTAAAACCACTCAATAGTATAATTTATCACTATGAATTATTTTGATTAATAAAGTTGTTTTAAGTATTTTTCACTATTCATAAAAAATTAGAAGTTCTCAGAAAAATACCAAAAATTCAACATAGGCTAAATTCGATATTACGAATACAAAAATGAAGTCCATTCTGAAATATAAAATTTCTATAATTTTAAAAAGTGGTTATTACTATTCATAACGGCTACTTTAATTAGTTGTGGTGTTTTAGAACTCGAAGTTGCGTACAATGCAAGCTATTGCATTATTGAATGAGAAGCGTATCGTGGAAGCTCGGGGTGTTACATTCTCCCCTCCTTCAATAAATTGCGTCCTCGCAATTTGAAATTTTTCTTTGATAATAAAAGGCTGAAAATAGAAAATACCTTTGTGGAAAACCCACATCGGAAATAAGGTTAATAAATATATAACATTAAAAGAAAGCAGGATAAGTACAAAGGTCACCCGATATAGCCCATTCTAGGATTCTATGAAAATATGGATATGGAAGAAAAACAAACCATCAAGGTCTGATGGAGAGTTATAGAAAACAGGATTAGGAGAATGTTTAACCATAAGAAAATCACAAACTTGTGATTGGTTAAACGGTCATTGAATCCCCAGTTGGAAAAGTTAACCGACAACATTTTTGTTTTAAGTTACCTTTTATAATGTTGAGGAATTTATTTATGAGATTTACTAAGAACGTAAGGGAATATACATACTTGTTATGTATACTTTCATTCGTTAATAAATTTTTACCACAAACCCAACTTTTACTCCAAATGGTAACGGAACTCAAAAATATTCTATTTATCCTAATTGTATAAGGTTCCAAATATTAACACATACCATTTAGATTAGTAAAATTATTTTGTAATAACCAGGGACTTCCTGTAGGCTAGTGGTAGGAAATAAAGGCCTGTCGCACTTTGATTGTGGGTTCGATTCCTGCAGCTTTGTCCGACGCGACGGGTTATTCCCCACCCTGCAGGTTGTCCTTTTCCTAAAAATATAGTACTATACTATTCCAAAAATAATCTTCATAAATGTTTTAACCTTAAACAATACTATCCAAAGTTCAACTTAATCCATTCCAACCTTAATAGTTATCCAAAATACTTCTGTCCAACTCACAGTCCAAATTTTATAAGGAAGGTAAACATAATGAAGATCCTTTATCCCACGTAACAACATGTGAACACCTTCATCATGTATTCTTTTTAAACATACTGAATTACCATGATCCCTTATTCCTTATAGAATACTAGATATACTCCTTCTATCCAAAAATGTATACAAAACATCAATCAGTTTCAAGGAAGTTAAGTATATCCAATATAATTTATCCAAATCAATCACGTCTTATTCCAAAATCACAATCTCAGTATCAAAACCATATTATGGTTTATCTTTCTCTCAACCATATATTTTCCAAAAATTTAACCTACTGTGGAGTCACTTTTCTTGGTTCCACACAATCTCAAGTCCTTGATGAAATAGTACTGCAGTACAATCCTTATATACTCCATAATTATTATAACCAGTACATCATTGATACAACACTCAAATTAAAAAAAAATATTTAATAACAACATAAGAACTCTAATCATTACTCCTCATCTGTGGTAGTATCATAACTTGATTATTATCCAATAACATCATTTGGGGCATGCTCTGATGATTTGGACATTGGTTTGCGTAGTGTCCCCAATCCTTGCAGAAGAAGCATTGTACATTTGAAACCATTTTCTTACCCTTGCAGTCACGCACTTTGTGTCCTTTTTCTCTACACTTATAACAAACTCCCATTCCCTTTAGGCAAGTTCCATGATGTTTCTTCCCAAAATTACCACATATTGGAAAATTCTTCTTTCCCCTCATCCCTTTATCCATCATTCTCTCTTCCATCCCTTTCGTCTCTTGCTTCTCTTCAAAGCCATAGGACTCAGAGAATTCTTTACTTATCCTATTAACACATGATACTATTTCTTCATATGTTGAGAACACATGGGAGACTATTTCCCTTCGAAATGTTGGCTTAATACCGTGAAAGATACTATCCTTCTTACTCTTTGGATCATACGTACTGCTGGAGTTCACATTCCTTCTACTGGGCACCATTTCTATACAACGGCATAAACTAGGTTAGTTTATGAATCAAAATACATAATTCCATACTTGTAAAACACTTTACATAAATTGAACTATTTATGGATATAATCCATAATCATAAAAAGAAATGTTTTCTTTGAGTAAGTATGTACTCATAACCCTTCATAGTGGTTTGTAAGTAAAATGAGAATTATCCTAAGCATATCCCTCGGGAGTGTCGTAACCAAGAGTGCAGCAAGGCCCGTTATCGTGCACCAGTTCCCGTTCGAGTCTAGCTCAAAGCGGTGTTTTCGGGTTTTACCCCTAGGTACATCTGTGCCAGAGCCGCCTCTACCTGCTCGTATCCAGACAGGGATGTATTTCTCGGAAAACTCATAACATCTCTATAATACCAAAATTCTAGGAAGTTCTTCTATACTAATCCTCGAAGTCTATCTTTGGGCTATGTGCTCTAATCAGAGTTTATCTAAATCTAGCTTCCAAGGTTAGTACTAAACTGCCTCTGATACCAACTGTAACGCCCCGACCCCAGCTACCCAGAGTCGGTGCATTACTTCGTAACATTGGCATGATCACAAAAGATCAAGTCTCGAAAGACCGATTAGTTTAGTATCCTTGGAAACACTAGATACATTCGTAAACGTTACATTACATCATAAAGTGAAAAACTACAATAACAAAGTCTCCATAGTCCACACTCATATCCTCTTCTGACTATCCCTGCAGGTCATTCATAAAATACTTCTTCACATCCTGGAAAATATTAAAACATTGAAAGGGGTGAGCTCAGATGCTCAGTAAGGATAACAATATTGCGGAAGCTTTCATAAATAAACATTAACATTTAAGGCAATGTATAACTAAAACAAAAGCCTTTTAAACTTGAACTTCAACATAATATGGCAAAAGTAAAATGAGATAATGCCATTCACTTCTTCACATGGATATTCTACTGGCCGAATAATCACATGCAATATCAATAACCACTTTCATAATGAGGGAATGTATAATGCCGGACATTCTGAAACATTTTGTCAAGGCCTCGGCCAAGACGTCTAAAATGATTAAGGCCTCGGCCAAAACCATAAATCAAATTGGGAAAGGGCCTCGGCCAATTCCACGTCTAGTTGTCTCATGAGACCTACCGATGCATCGAGAGGCTATAGCGGGCTCCACCCGTCACTTATTAAGTCCAATACATTCCTCATATGAATAGGTTTAAACATATCATAAACCATAACATAATCATATCACATAAAACATGCATAAAGGAAACATAACATTTCCACATTCCAATCACAAGATATCAATACAACACATTGATATAATAAAAACGCTTTCAAAACCATTTTCAATACCAAAATAAAAGAAAGTTAAAACTTTGTATTTATTTTTCATTAAAAAAAATGATGGCTTGTAGAGGAAGCCGAAACTCAAATAATGGTCACGGCGGCGGAGAAGTCGTTGTCGCCGCATAAGTACGGAAAGAAAAACATTCCCTTTTGTCGTTTAGCAAAACGCTTTGTATAAAAAGATTCCTTTTGAATAACCGTAAAAGTCAAAGGGGTTTATACACCGTATAAAAGAAAGTTGTGTATAAAATAAAATATGCCTCAACGAAAGGAGATTGAGACGAAGTCCTTACAAAGATAATTTTTAAAATAAAATAGATATATTATGTGTATTCACTATAGGTACACATAAAGAAAGTAAAAATACAAAATAAGACATAATAATATCATGACATAATTTGAAAGTAGGAGATTAACACAAAGAATGGAAGTTGGGTTATGAAATTCCCTTACAAAGATCATTTATAAATAAAATAGATCTATTATGTTTATTAAATATAAGTACACATAAAGAAAGTACAAATACAAGATAATACATAACAATATCATGACATAATTTGAAAGTAGGAGATTAACCCAAAGAATGGAAGTTGGGTTATGAAATTCCCTTACAAAGAGCATTTTTAAAATAAAATAGATCTATTATGTGTATTCACTAAAAGTACACATAAATAATGTACAAATACAGGATATGACATAATAATATCATGACATAATTTGAAAGTAGGATATTAACCCAAAGAACGAAAATTGGGTTAAGAAGTTCCCTTACCTCGTGTCTGACTTGACTCAACCGTTCTTTAACCTCCTGAATAATAAACTAGAGTTAATATATACCTTATTAAGAACCATTTTCAACTTCATTATCCTTATTATATCACTTATTACAATGATATGAATATTATGTAATTATTTAAGTTAATAACGGTCGTTTTGTCGATCTTTGGTACTTGAGTCAACAATAAGCTTCTTATAATTACAAGTTGTCTATGTGGTGAAATATCCATTATATCCAGAATTATATTCATGATTTATATGTCATATATATCTTGTGTATCCAGTATATACATTCATTTATAATATTACGTAACATTTAGAGGTAAGAAATGAAATGCACCGTTCATGGAGACGGTAAGCCGTACGTACGCATGAACGCTACTTTCATTTCAATTTCATATTTAATGGAACTAAATCATAATGATATAAATTTATAATATAATTACAGTATAATATAGTGTATAATACCATTTAATCCATCCTTTATACATCCCACATATGGCATTAACGATTCAAATCACTTTGAGGGGGCGGTAGTCCGCACTTCCTAAAATGAAATTATCGCGTTTTACCCATAATGGAAATCATAAAGTATGACATAAATGAGAAATACAGAAGCATAAGTAAAACATAAACATATTATATATCATATATAAAAATAGTGACATCTTAATGGCCACCTTTGAAGGTGTTATATGAGTGTTGAACAATCATCGTTTCGTGATGCAGAAATTCGCCATCCCCAGAAACCGTATGTTCTTTAACCATTAGATGTAGGTGTGTGTAAGTTTAGCTCGAATACTTCTTATAACAACATCCTAGTATATTTAGGATACTGGTGTTGTTACAAAAGAGATGAATAAAAAGAGTTTAGGGGGTTGGAGAAGAAAAATAAAACAAAACAACATTAGAAAATACATTACCTCAAAATCGGGTAACTCTTTTTGATTTGAGCCAAAGGCCTCCTTGGGAAGAGTTCTGCCCAAAGTGAGGATTCTAGGAGTAAGAGGGGGAAGTTGGGAGAGTATTTGGGCATAGGTTGGCCGAGCCAAATGGCTTGAAAGTGTAAATGAGGTGGGAGAGGTGGGGGCCTTTTATAAGTGGAGAGGAGGGGCACTTTTGGAAAGATTGAAATGTTACATTATTTCACAATGCTTTTCGGATTCTAAAGGTCCCAAACTTATATAATTCGAGGATAAGGTGATAAGGGTTCGACATCTCCTCATCCAATTGGCTTTGGACAAGTGTAAGCCTTGTATTTTGCATTATCTTCCCATTTTATTTAAATCGTTAAATAATGAGGTCATCACTACATCATCATGATGTCATAAATAATTTAATTTATTTAATGTCTAAAAATTATAAAAAAACTACTATGATGTAGGAAATCTTTTTAGCTTTCTAATTAATATTTATAATCAAAATTTGGACTTGTTTAACCCCACTTAAAAACTGTTTAAGTAAAACAACTCATGTTTGTGTCAATTTAATTTCAACATTAAATAAATATATATTAATGTCATTTTCCAACTAAAGTGGCTCCATGGGGTCCCCAAGTTGACCCATGGGTTGTCTGGGTCGGCCATGACTCATCCAATAGGAGTAGGACAAGTGTCAAGCTCATATCATATTAATAAAACATTGTTTTTACCTTAAACTACACTAATTACCTCTAATCGCGATTAAGAACTTAAAAGTTACTATTCACCAAAAAATTATTTTAATCTTATTGAACCACATTTTACTTATTAATGACAACCATGTATGTCGGATTTTTGAAAATCAAATCACAGAAGTGGTAATATTTCATTTAAACGAAAAATCAGTTATTTAACTACCACTTAGTGGTTTCACTATTCATCAAAAATTGAAGTTTTTCAGAACAATGTCAAAATTTCACCCTAAGCTATAATTGATATTCCGAATTCAAAAATGATGCCTATTTTACAAAATTCCAAACATATAAGTTGCATTAATTAATTTTATAATTAATTCCCGCTGTTACAACAAATAGCGTGTTTTTAAGAAACAATTTATATCAAAAGATTGGCAATTGTTTATGTCCAATTTCAATGTTAAATTAATTCTAATGACCACCATTGGATAAAATGGTAAAAATATATTCTAATTATACTCTAAAACCACTCAATAGTATAATTTATCACTATGAATTATTTTGATTAATAAAGTTGTTTTAAGTATTTTTCACTATTCATAAAAAATTAGAAGTTCTCAGAAAAATACCAAAAATTCAACATAGGCTAATTTCGATATTACGAATACAAAAATGAAGTCCATTCTGAAATATAAAATTTCTATAATTTTAAAAAGTGGTTATTACTATTCATAACGGCTACTTTAATTAGTTGTGGTGTTTTAGAACTCGAAGTTGCGTATAATGCAAGCTATTGCATTATTGAATGAGAAGCGTATCGTGGAAGCTCGGGGTGTTACAATGTGCTTTATTGTGAGATGTATTGAATATTCATCTAAAATGATGTTATTTTTATTTACATAATTATTCTCTGACATCATCAATGGATGTTGATAACCTAAAAATGGTGATACTCACAAAAATATATAATCCTCCATAAAAAATCTATTGTTCATCACCTTTGGTTGGTATATGAGGATAGATTTTTATAAGAGGTAACCAACATCATCAAGATCAACTGTATCCATTCAGTGGTCTCATTCATAAATTTTTTCCCCTAAAATCACCAACTCCACGATCTCTAAGCAATACAACAGTGAATAGAATTAATGAAAATACAGGGCCTTATAAGGAACCATCTGGATTGATTTATAATAATTTTTTTGTATAATAAATCTTCCAATTTCATATGATTGTGCCATACTCCCTTGAAGTTTAAAAAATAATCCCTTAGCACATAATTAAGTATCTATATCAACCTCTCATATAGCATGTCAATCTACGGATGATATTTTGTCCTCATATTTAGCTGATATTCTATATCCTTATAAAAGAACTACTATAATGTAGATGTTAAATGGGAAATTGGATATGATACAATGCTCGTTGGGGGACCATGAGGTTGTTTTATCTCTTTCATGTACAACATTAGAAACTCATCTAATGTCTAGGTATCCCTATAATAATGAAATGTGTTCCCTTAATTATCTAGTTAAATACAACACATATTTTATATCAACCACTCAGGGACCTAGGAATACAACTTATGATGTCTCTGGTACCACATCCCACCTCTATACCAACACTGAGATTGTTTAAATCATGTCTCTTGTTCATGGTTGTTCTTCCTTGTTCTTTTGGCAGATCATAGATCAAGAAAAAAAACCTTTTACATCCTTCCTCATACCAAGCCTCGAGTACCAATGCAGGATGTTAGGGTACATATTAGTTAAACCTGATTACATATCCCATTGTGATGTGTGGGAGACACTTATCAACTCCTCCCACATAAATGATCAAACAAACATCCTTCTTTTAATATATATCACCACATACTCATACAAATACCATCCTACAACTAATTCATCACACATGGACCATTACCACCTAACAAAACAATCAAATTCATACTCTGATGTTACCTTCACATGATCCATCAGTGATGAAGTAATGAACATGGGAAAATTAATTACCTTCTTCCCTCTATCATATCGAAACTCTATTCTAAAAAAATTCCCACAAACCTCTATTTCACAATAAATTCAAGAACTGTCTGCTTTAACATATTTTAGTTAAGATATTTTTAATTTAAATTCCACATTCATGGGTTCTAATACATATAAAAATAATATATATATATATAGTTATTCTACCCACTTTCAATTCTATATGTTTATGTCCCAAAATGAAAATTTTTATCTCATTATCATTTGAATGGTGTGAATAAAAAAATTTCTCAAAACATATAGAGTGAAACATTCACATTAAGAAATAGACATCCAAAACTAATTCTAGATTAAAGCTATTATTTTTCTGCACATGGTGTCATGGTTGATGATACTAAAAAGTGACCACCCATTCATCCTTCATTAAGAAATCTCCAAGACTAACCAATGGGGCATCATAATAAATGGTATAAACATTAAATGGTTCTCATAGAATCAAAATAAAATTATATGTAATCCTCACCTTTAACTCCTAAAATGTTACTTTAAACTGATCATTCAACTTGGATTTTACACTTTTCTGTTCCAGTAATATTATGGGATATTGCATGGGAGTGAAATCCCAAATGAAATGTTTGTAATACACATCCAATTCATAGAAACTCATAACCTCAAACCGATATGTGGTTTGTGCCTAAGATATCACAACCTTCACCTTCATTGGAATAATTAAAATCTCCATCTCATATAAAAAATACCCCAATAAGTACACCTATTAAATATATAATTAAAACATAGATAGTGTAGTAAATAGTCAATGCATTAAAGTAGTGGAAAAATAACTTAATGTAAAAAAATCAACAAACAGAACCAAACTAATTTGAAATTTTATTTTTCATACAATTTGGTTTGGGGTACATATATAATAGACCCTTGTGGTTTTCAGTTTACCTCGGGTACCAAACAAAAACACATTTTTTAAATTGAACAACACCAATTTTTTGGAAAAACCATAATTACCTATTTTTTATTACGTTTTCCCATGCATATAATTGAAGGATAAATCTCATTACAAAAAAAATATTTTCATAATAGGAGAAAGGTGATATCATGTCACCATTTTAATAATTATGGATAAATTTTGTACAAATTATCATTCAATAATTATAAAATATCATTGATCCATAACTAGTATGATTGCCAAAAAATTTAATTTATCTGGATTATGAACTACATCAACTTGAGCATTAATAGGTTATAAATTTTATAATCTATACAAAAATGTTATTAAATGGTTTAGTTTTTATATATAAAAACAGACCAAAAAATTCAGTGGGGGTTGATTTTATTTAAAAACAAAACGGAAATTTTTTTTACATACCCTAATTTTTTAGTGTACTCAACATAATCTCAATGTTATGGACATTAAACTTTTGGTTTTAATAATATACCATAATGTTATAAATGAATACTATGCTGAAAGAATCTTGTGAGGAATAAAAAATCTAGGTCATGGGATCCATGAACTCCACCAGTTAATTCCTAAAATTGAATATCCTCACAAGGTGGTCATATAGATCACACCTACTCTGAAATGTCATCTTCGATATACCCTCCACACAAACCCAACAACTAATGATATATTAACCTTAGATAAAACATAGTGAAACATAGAACTCCCCTCGAATAATCAAATAGATTATCTATCCATGGAAATAGATAACTATTTCTCATCATTACCTCATTCATTTTCTGTTAATCCCTACACAAAATCAAGCTTCCATATCATTCATTGGTCAACAACATATGATAAACCTAATGAGTATAACTATGAAATATGAATCCTTTCACCCCAATATTCTCAAATTACACCTTCATCTCTCTCAATTAGGATCGTTTTATATGATAAAAAGGAAATAATGTGGTTTATGAACATAACACAATATCAATCATGATGTTGATCACACATTGAGGAGGAAATTCTGAGAAACCATTAAAAAATATATCCTAAAATCTATCAACTATAGGGGAGAACAAGGGGGTCGATCATCTGATCCACAGTAAGGACTATACTAACTATTTTGGGTATTCTAGAAACTAGTTAATAGAGGTATTTCCTATATCTACTTTATCAACATCTCATTCACCGATGAATGTATACTCCATAGAATTAAAAGTAGAAAATGAAAACATCTTTCATGATTAGTCAATATGATCAAGAATTAAAATCAACCAATACTTCCTAAATATAGCACAAAAACACACCACATGGAGAATAGAAAAGAAAATAAATACATATATCCTCCCACCACTATCGAACATCTGTAGAATCATTGAATTCAATCCAACCTCTTCCCTAATTTTTTATCTACATCAAATAATACAAATATTAACATTACCAACAACTCTAAATCAAATATGATAAAATAATACACATATAACTAAGGATATCATGTATAAAATAGAAAAACATATTACATATAAGAAATTTGAACCATATCTCTCTTGTAGAAGGACCCTCTGCCCCATATTTGGAAACCGACACAAAATCATAAACCCTTCCTACTTGAAATATATGTCCCTAAACCCATAATATATCTGTAGAATAAAGAACCAATTTATGGAGATCCTATTTATATAGCCTATATATTTTTACGCACCATCACATCCCAACCACTAAGATAAAGTCTTATCATCACTATATTGAGGTCTTCGTGACCATGTTCAAGAATATTGCATCTTCCTTAAACTCCTACCTAAAATTTTCTAAAGAATAATAAAAAATAATAATGCTGGTGACCCATCCATCCATAAGCATGGAACTCTGTACGTTTGATTTAACATGCACTGCAGAAAAGCCCTAACTTCCCATACAAAGAAGGGGTGATCCTCCAAAATAAGAAACTGGTGAATCTCCTCCCTAATCAGGCTACCTCTCACCGACCTAGAACATATAATCATATCTCTTCTTCCTACAACTAAAATATGCGATAAAAGTACCACCCTAAGCCATACCCCTTAAATTATAAATGAAAATAAGGGAACTAGTTGTACTGTACTCAACCATGCTCCTCTCGATAGTAAGTGATTATGAACTACATCATAATATAATGGATGGTTGTACATAATCACCTATAACCTCATGTGTGGATAAATTAAACACTCACATATATAGGCATTATGATCCAAATTATTAACCAATAAAGGAAAAAAATCTATTTACATTGAAAAATGGTTCAAATAATTCATCATAAATAATGGGAATAATGAAGCTTCAAACAACTATATTTACAAGTCTATGTTTATTGAATCAAGGAAAAAGATTTTTTTACTAGGTTTTCAAAGGAATAACTTGAAAACCCCACATGAAACCTAGCATAAACTATAATACAACACCATTATAGAGACATTTCTTGAAGCATAATGGTTTTAAACTTCACCCATCACTCATTGTCAATCCTAACCATCTTAAAAACACCCTCTAGGATATCAGTATAGTCCATAGGTTCTTAACGACCACCCTATCCCAAGAATTATATTCGGTTATATATCTAAAAATATTGTATTAATACTATTATGATATATCCATCCCTATGTGCATCATTTCCGCAAGCTAAAACTATATAGAACACCTAAATATTCACTAGCACAACTATATGAACCATTGGAGAATCCATGGTAGAACATCCACCTTCCTTTCAATAATAAGTTACATTCAAACCATATGGATTTTAACCCTTAATAATATCATCAACCTTGTCCCTAGTGGAACCATAGGATGTCGTTGACTTGGAATTCTATTTCTAAAATGGTAAAATATAAAACTTTTATTCCACTTACTAAATCAAATATTAATATAATTAAAGTACTAATATGAGAACATGTATATTATTATTATTATTCTATTATATTCTATGTTATGATGATCATAAAATCCTTCATTTTTTACTTATAGTTTTAATTTAATAGAATTTTAGGAAATTTTTTAATTCTTTATAAGTTTACTCAATGTGGAATTATTACTCTATGTATAAAATATTTTAAATGGAATAAAATTTTTCATGTACTGAATATTATGTATAGAACATTATTGATGATGAATTTAAAGAATTATATAATTTCTCTTTGATGTGGCCTTTGTTTGATGCATTTTACCACATTACTTTTGGCCTGTAAATTGCGTTTTTAGTGTTATTTATGTCATTAAATTAGATATTTATAGCCTACTTGTAAAATTGTAGTATATTTTGAAAAGTTCTCTATATTAGAATAATTATGTATTTATTCTTATTTATTTTACTTATTTTTCATTCTTGTGTTTATTATTTTATTTTATTTTTTATTTTCTTTTTAGTAATTAATTCTTGTTTTTTGAATAATTTATATGTAATTTCAATTTAATATTTTATTTATTTTTATTTTTTAATTAACTAATTAACCAGTTATTCAGAAGTATTTCTATTTAATTTTTAAATTCCTTTTATTGAAAATGTATAAATTCTTTGTTGTTTATATTAGTTAATTAAATAATGAAATATGTTGATTTAAATGTTTTATTATTTTAAATACTAATTTATAATTTTTATTCCAATTATATTTTTTTATTCAATTAAGGTGTTAATGTTATATTTCTTTATAACCTATATATCAACAAGGCGCCACTAGGGTGCAAATGCCAGCCCTACAACCACCAATTTATATGCTACCAAAAGGCACCCATGTTATATAATGTTTTCTTTCTGCCTTTAAGACATTATAATAATTGTATTCTTTGAAATATGTTTATACTATAATCTATTAATCTTCTACAACTAAAAAGTAAAATTATGATATTGTCCCATATTACCACCCTCAAAAAATTCAAGAATGGTATTATCTTACCTACGAACAAAGAATGTTGATCTCTTGACTAAACAAGGTAAACCTGATTGAAGTGGGGCCAACTGATCACTATGGAAGAAAACTCATTCTTTACCAATAAAGTAAAATAATTAGAAATCCCATATGGTGAACCATTTTTTTTGAAGAAGAATATGATACATTACTAAGTTTTATTTCACTAATGCAATGTTCATAGCTCTACCATAGAACCATTATGTGTTGAATGTTGGAATAACTGATTTAATATTATGTTTAATATTATTGTAAGGGGATAATGATGATAGACCATTCTAATTTATGTAATTTGATAGTTAGTAAAATTACCACCCATGGAAACTATATTATCCCTATTTAAAGGGCCATGTCCTTCTAATTAAGTCTCAATTATAAATATACTATTATCCATCAAAACAGCTATGGATTGGTATATATTTATATACAAAATTTAAACAAACCATGGGTATTTAAATTTTCCCTGAGATATACCAATTGTTCAAAAGGAAACCATTGGTATAGCCCTATACTAATGCATAAAATACCCATGGTTGACAGAACCATTGGTATATACTAAAAAATGGTTATGGGGCCTATACCAACATTTCTAAACTGTTTGTATAGAGTAGTTTTCCAACAGTGTTGATTTCGAATACAAAACCAATGAAGAATATTTATTCATACATACCATCATTGATGATGAACTTAATTTAGAATTAAATGATAAATGGGAATCTTATGTTAAACAAATTTGGCAGTGTGAACTAAACCTAGACATTTCTTGATTTATTTTTCCTAGGGATAAAAAGAAGTTCTCATTTCTTTTAATTGATTTAAAAAACCCAATGTTAGTTTCTTTCACCCTATGGGATTCAAATTTTATAACTTCCACCTGAATGGAATATAGAACACATAATTTTTAAACCAAGTAGAGACATAATTTAAAAATAATAGAATTTGTGGTTCAAGTATACAATTGCAGTTAATTTTGAAGAAATTTTTTATTTAAAAAAATTGAACTTGAATGTTTTATACTAGAGTTTAATATTAAAATTACTTATATTTCAAATTTATCGACATGTTTACTTGGTACAAAAATTCATGATAAATATGAAAATATATTGGAAGTGGAGTTATTTTTTAACATCAAGGATTCGAAAACTACTCTAATGATTTTTAAACGTCCTCTTCCTAATTATGTTTTTTAGAACTCTCACATGAGATCCATTAATTTTTATAATATAGAGTTATTACATATACTATAGAGTTTTTAGGGTTATGTTTCACCTATAGGTTCACTCTATTTATTATTTTACCTTTTTCATGGTTTAGAATTCTCTAATTCTATAAAACATTTAGAATTGGAAAGAAACATGCACACAACTAAAAAAGGGGGTTTCCATGGGTATTTTCCTTCTGTGAGAAGATAAGGTTGTTTTTCTAGAAGCTTTGAAGTACAAATAAATAAATTCCCAATTAAAAATAATTTTTTGAAACACTTTTGGTTGTTTCTACCTTAGATACCATATCCTTCTAGTGACTATGGTTATTTTATAAGATATTTTGGTAAATAACTATAAATATTGGGTTTTCTAGGTGTAACCCCAAAATTTAATAGTTTCTTTCCTATTTATTTGTTTTCCTTTGAATAAAAATTACTAGTTTATTCTTATACATGCTAATCATTATTCCTTTTTACTTGGTCTAGTGCTAACTGATTTTCACTCCAACTATTTCTTGGGAATCACTTTTTTAACATTACAATTTTTTTAATATTGATTTATTTTTACTTTAAGTATTTGTTCATGAAAAACAATTTTCTAATTTTAGTGTCTAGGGGGTGATTTTGATAGATTAATTGTGCATGAGGAGTAGTAATGGTAGGTCGAGTGATTGGAAGTTGAGGTGGTACCATCCAAAAGAATGGTTTTTCAGTTTTTTCTAATGCATCAAGAAGATGAATCTAGAGAAAATTAGGTAAAATCTCCCTTGTTACTTTTATTTGGTTATCTTATTTTTGAGATTTAAATAATTTTTTCACTATTTATTTTATTTATTTTTATAGGAGATTTAAATTTTCAACAAGAGGTTTTTCTATATGTTTCTTTTAGGGGAGATATAAATTATTTATTTACATTTATTAGGCGTCTTCAAATAATTTATTAATTTTTATTAATTTATTAATATCTATTATTAATTTTAATTTTATCTTAAACTAATTTTGGTTTACTATTTAATTTGTAGTATTTTTTGTCAATATATATAAATTCATGTTGTAATTCTTTAATTCTCAATTGCTCACTGCTAATTTTTCAAATTACCTCTAAATATAGAAGTGTTTTAATTGTTTCATATTTTGTGATTTACTTGAAATTAATTATTTAAATCACATTATGCACGATACCATATGGAAAAAAAATATTTTCTTAATTATTTTATGTATTGGATAGAAGAAACCTTGTATAAATTTGTTAATTGTTATAGAAGCATGTATAACTTTCTTATTCTTTCATCTTACGCATAAAATATCGTTATCCCTATGATTAAATTTAAAATAATTTTGAATCATATTTCTTAAAATAATTTCCTATTTTCAGACTAAACAATGGAGGAAATTTTGTATTTCAAATGTGGGTAAGAGTGTCTTTTTAAGGATTTCATAACTATACTTTATTATACTACACATAGAAATTCCCAAAACAATTCAAAATTAATCCCTTTGAAGAATCATTCCAAGATTTCTATAAATAAAATTATTTTTTTAATGTGTTCTTAGGTTATAAAAATAAAAATTAATTATTTCATATAATGGTTATAATTTCATAATAAATTGTCGGATTTCAATAAGTCTAAAATTTATAGAATTTCATGATTGATGAGAGTGTGCTTCAAACTATTTTTATGGAAATTTTGTTTAAGAACTAGGGAAGGTGGTGTGATGGGTTAATTTTAATGGAATTGTGATTATAACTTGAGGAAACTTGAATTTTGAACTTGAACCTCGGTGAAAACCCCTTTTTGGAATAAACCACAAAGATTGATACAAAAGATTACAATTTATGTCTGTTGATACAGAAGTAAAATGAGACATTTATATCCCATGTTGAATATCGTAGAAAATGTAGACTATTGTGCCATGTGAATAAATAAAATCCAACCTTGATAAGTCCTTTACACAACACTAAAAAAAATTATAGCACGGAAAAATAAATAATGTGCCTATTTTTCAAAAAAGAGTTCATTAAGGTGAGGGGAATATGGAACCTAGATGAAGAGGGGAACAATTGAATTATAAATTAGTAATTTGAGGTGAATCAATGAAGTGAAAAATGGATCTTTGATTTTTGTAACATAGGTGAGATTGATAGTTGAAAATGCATCTTTTAAATTTTTTAATTACACTTCAGCTTAATTTGTTTCATGTCTGGAACTGCAACATGAATTTGGAATTGAAATTAACCCATGAGGGGCATTCACAAAAGTTGCATAATTATTTAGATAAATAGAGGGATATATAATTTTCTTTGATTTTGGAGTGAAATAGAACCTAGACAGAATTAACAATAAATTTTATGAATCTTTATAAAAATATAAATCGAATTGTTCAGTAGTGAAATTGATTAAGTGTAAAAGAGTTTGATATGATTTTTTAATACTATTTTACACATCACTTTTAATTCATAAAGAGTTTTTTAATATTAAATCTATACTAAAATTATAAATTTAAATCTTACTAGTTAAATTATAAAATATTATATAAATTTAAGTATGTTAGGATAATTATTCATTTATTCATAATAAATTTACTTATTATTTATTCTTTAAATTTTTTTTATTTTACTTTTTATTATCTTTTTAAATATTAATTTTTGTGTCAATGAATAATTTTTTTATTATATAAATTTAATATTTTATTCAATTTTTTTTATCAATTATTTAATTAAAAAAGTTTAGAATATTTGTTATTTAAATTTTAAATTCCTTTGATTTAAAATATATAAATGTATTGCTGATTTATTAAATTAATAATGAAATTTAATTTTTTTACTAAAATGTTTTATTATTTTAAATGTTAATCTATATTTTTTATTTTTATTATATTTTTTATTCTATTATGGGGTTACCCATAGAATTTACTTCTACCAATATTTCAACCTGATAACACCAAGGTGTTATCTCTAGCCCTGATACCACTGGTTATCATCCATACTACCACAAGTTTATATAGTACTTACATTCAGTCCTGCTAAAACCAAGATTCCCTACTATCGTACAGAAACTATGCTACTGTTTGATCACCTACATTCATTATATTTTTTTTACCTCACCTTCTTAGGCTTCCACTATAGAGTAAATTTAGTTTATCATCCTACATTATCCCTCTCATGAGTTTTCCCATGGTGTCACTTTACATTAAAATGGATAACAAAAATCCTCATAACCAATTGAACTTAAACTGAATAAAGATGGGTTCACCGAGAATTGTGGAAGAGAACTCATTATTTATAGGTTTAGTTAAATAATCCCAGATTTGGTTTGGCGATCCATATAATTAAGGAAGGAATTGATACATAAATACATTTTGTTTCACTAATGTCAAGACCAAATCTCAACTATCAAAATGTTGTGTACTGAAGCATGACATTGAAAAAAGAACCTGACTGAATTTAAGGCGAGGCATATGATTCCTTGAAAACCATGGGATGGATAAACTATTGTAAGTTAAACTTTATTTTTTTACCATTGGAACCTATTATCTACTACTGGGATGGAAGCATGAAAATTTTCATGAAGATCGATTGATGTGTGAGGATCTGGTGGCTTGGGTGGAACCTACTGCAACCAACTGTGGACTTTTTTCTCTCTATTTTTAATCATTTGGTTTGTTGGGTATTTTTATCCCAATAAATAGGGAGTATTGTTATCTATTGTAATATGAATTCCAGTTGAAAATTTAATACTATCTTGATTATTCTGAGTCATTGTTGTTGCGATCACCTATAGTTATCTACGTGTATGTTGTTGTGTTAACACTACAAGAGATCCTCTATCAGTAGTATGATAGGGCAGTCAAAGGTTGAGGGTGAGTTGTGTCATTGTACCATGAGCAATATGTGTGTTCTACTGGATTACACACTGATACTCAATCAATTATCTGAAAGGAAAAATTACACCATTCTCAACATGACAAGAAGCAGGTTAAAAGACAAAGGAGTGTTAATGACTTTCTAAAATCAAGAGGCATCATGTGTGGTGTATCTACTCAATAAATTCACAAAAAAAATTCTCAAAAAAAATACACCACATAAATCCTAGAGTAATCACAAGCCAAGTGTGAGTAATCTTAGAATTTGTTTCTATTTCCTGTCTCAGGATCCTAGAGTAAAAATTAAAAAAATATTAAAGAAAATGAATTGAAGTGTGTTCTTATGGGATATGGAGAATTGGTAATGGAATATCATTTAAATAATCACATCAAAAGGAATATTATATTCAGTAGAGAAGTCATCTTTGATGGAAAAGAGACGTATAAGTGGAATCAATATTATGATTCAAGAGAGTTACAACTGACTCTATAAGATGACGAAATGGTTGTACCATTAGAGGAATAAAGAACTGAATAACTATTAACAACATCACCATATACTTCTACACATGAAGACATTGAATGATAAATCTCTCATATATGTCTTAAAAATGTTCTAATCCTTGTAGATATATATGAGAGAATAGAACCAAAGGAAGAGTACATAAATTTGTATTGTCTCTTGAATATTTCCAAACCAGTTAGCTTTAAGGAAGCTAAAAATGTAGACATGTGAAAGAAAGTGATAGATGATGAAATTCACCCCATCGATGCCATCAAAGGATGTAAGAAAAATGAAGGATTTGACTTTGGTTAAGTCATTACACAGGTTGGTTACCCACCAAGAGATGAAGAAAATGTCTGAGTCCTAAGAAAAAAAGATTAAAGGGGGATTTTTGATGTTAAACATTATTTTTATATAGACAAAACCTACCATCCATGGCTAGGATGGAGTCTTGAAGAGTTCCATGAAAACATCTTGACTTGTGAGGATCTGGTGGCTTGGGTGGAACCTACTATAACCAACTACAGACCTTTTTTTCTCTATTTTAAATCTTTTGGTTTGTTTTGTATTTGTATCCCTATATATTTAGAGTATTGTTATGTGCTGTAATATGAATTCCAATTGAAAAAATAATACTAGTTTTATTTTTTTGAGGTTATGTTGTTTTGAAAACCTATATTGATTTGTGTGTACATTGTTGTGTTGTAATTACAAGAGATCCTCCATTATAAACATGGTGAAGACAGAAGATTAGATCTAACTAAAACCAATGAAATAATATAGGGTTTCATCATCATGAAGAATGAATAAGAGGTGTGTGTGGGTGAAAATTAAGGTGCATATGGGTCGATGAAAAAGTTCATGTATGGGTCGACAAAATCTGCATAAGTGTTCTATGGGGATTTTTGTAAGGGTTCCTTGGAGATGAATATGGATCAATATTCATCTAAGGTTCATTTTATTTTATTTTAATAATGTTCATTGACTAGGAGTCACTTTATGGGTAATGTTATGCTTCAAAATTTATACGTAAAGGTTCAATTATTAAGGCCAAGGTATGTTGAACCTAGTTTGGTCACATTCATTTAGAACAGTTGATTTTATTTCATGTGATGTGGACTGTTAAAATAAAGGATACTACATTGAGTATATCAGATGATGACCAAGGCTAAAGATAGTGACACTAGATGTGATACTGAATTACGATATGACTTAAATAGGAAGTCCCCTATATTTTAGACATACCCATAGATACATCGTATATTTACAGAAAAAAATTTGGGGGACTGATAAAAATAACACCATTACTCTAAATTTTAGAGTAGAGGACTATTTTTTAATATGATCTTGAACTTCTATAGAAGTGTAAATTAGATATTAAATTTAGGGCGATTGACTTCAACTTGATAGAGAATAATCTCTATCTCTCCATTATTATTCTTTTTTGATTCCCTATTTTGATGCTCATGTATTATTTTAATTTCTTTAAACATAGATTGTGCATAATTATTAAGGAAACATAGTTAGAATTATTAATTCAACATTCCATTCTCTATTTTTCGCCTTGTATTTTTAACTCATTTTACTTGGTTGTTTCTTTTACAATAGATTTAATATTACGTAATGTATTGAATGATGAAAATTAATTTTTGGACTATAATGAACTGTTTCTTATGGTTTAATATCAAGAGATTAGGTCATATAACTAGTTGAATGAGCATTAATAGATCAATGAGAGTTTATTTTGTGAGTGAATACATAGTTTCTATATTCCATTGAATTCATATTTTTTTGAGGATCAACATTTCAATAAGATTTATTGTCTAATTTATCATCTTTATATTTAATCATGATCTTTATTGTTAACATATATTGTGATTAATTCCATTTATATTTCAAGTAGATGCAATTCATATTAATTTTTTCTCATTTTTTACAATTTTTTAATCATTTTAGACATTTAATAAATCACTTGGATCATCTCACCATTCTTCCATATGGATCGAACCTACTCACTAATATCTACTGAGAGTATAATCATATAAATTGTAATTTTATTGGTGTGTTAATGACCAGGCCACAATCACTCTTTTAGATATAATTATTTCAATGTCCTGAATCCTATGTATTCTAATAAATTTGGAAAATATTTATATTTATATTAATACCTAAAATATAAAATTTTGTGTATATAGATATTTATATTAAATATTTTTAAATACTTATAATTTATTATTCCATATTGAATGTTGAAAACATATAGGATGTCATGAACTAGGATGGGGTGCCATCTGACCAGACACCTGACCCAGTCTACGGCCTGGCTCAAAGTGCCTTCCCAACCCCCACAGGCTGTAAAATAGTGTTGGGCATCAAAATAAAACAAATGGGAATAATCTCACCCCAAATAACCAGGATCAATAATCAACATTGAACTGTTGGAAAACTAACCATGATTAAATCTCCAATAATGATAAATAAACAGATTCAGTTATAGGGTATAGATAAATAGAAACAAAACTAAAACGAGAACAAAAAAACTAAACTATTATCGTCACTATCATCATGTGACCATTGTTTCACCACTACCCACAAGACCGAACCGCTCCTAGTTCCATCTCAAACTAGAATAACCTGAACAAAAAGTTTATCCTACAAAAATAGTATTTGTCTACCTACTCTGAATGGTACAAGTAGGATGTTATCTAAACATCTCACTAGGAAATAATCTAATAGTCCATGTGTTTCCTTTATTGAAGATAATTCAAAAGCATTAATTTTAAATACATGTATAAAAATAGGGTTTTCACATTTTATTAAACGAACATATCTTTCCCCATTTTAAATGCCAACATACACCATATTCCATTTTCAAATTATTTTTCACTTTTAAAGAAAAACCCAAACCAAATACCTAAGAAAAATGTTATCGGGTTGAGATGAAAATAAATAAATAGTATAAGATAAAAATCAATTGAAATGAAAGGTAGAAAAGATAATAAAGATAATCACCAAGGGTATTTACTAAACATCCCAACAACAATCTCTGGATATACTTGGTTCGGAACCACCTGTCGGCGTATGGTGAAGCTCCATAGTCAATAACCAACTAGCCGCCCTCAAAAGACAAATCTAGTTTCACAGCCCACCTGGACTCTCAGAAAATCCTTTGGGTACCAACTCGTCTAATTGGGTCATGTAAGAAACCATTATGTGATCCTCTAAAAGATTCCAAGTAACCTATGGTAAAGAAAACTATGTAAGTAGGATCCCCTCATACACATGAATCAATTTGTATGTCATCACTACACATTCCTACCCCAAACATGGACACCACCTACATGATAACCCATATAAGAAAATAACCAATAGGTGTTACCATCATACAATGTATCATTCATAAGAACCAACCAAGATGTCACGTCACATGGTTTTACAAAAACATTCTCATAACATTCAAAGATGTCAATTGAGAATTTAAACATTCTAAAAACATATTTCATTTCAAAAAAAAACAGGGCACTGCATTTATGTTTTCATATCTAAATGGTCCTTTCATATTTCCAAACCCAATAATGCTTACGAAAACCCTTCCCAAACCTTGGGTGAATAATCTAACCATGTAAAATGTAGAAAATGAAATTTCATACTAAAAATTCACCCAGAACACATCTTAATTTCAAAATGGAAATAAATTTAAATATTTAAAATGAAATAACTTTTATAAATCACCCAAGTGAACCAATATACAATTTACAAACCTAGAAACCATTTGAGAAACAAATATTCAAAGAGAAAAAAAATTTAAAGACCCATACTAATTTGAATTCCCATCATATGGGTGCACCATCTATACTCATGGATGTGCCAATATCAAATGGAACACCGTAAATTCCCATGAAAACGCCAAAACCTATTTTTAGGAACACTTATTTCAATATAATCTAACCCATCAATTTTATATAATTGCAAGGGCACAAATAATTTTTTTAGTAACCCATATTAATCCTCTCAAAACATTTCACTACAACCATCAATCTTTAAAATTACAAAATCAAACAAACAATGCCAAATCCAGAACCTAACCATTTCAAAAAAAATTACTAAGGGCCAACAACACCCCAATCACCCAAATTTTATATTAAAACACAATTTATATTTTATCAAACACATTTGATATATATATATACATACATAGGTGTAAGTAAAGAATCACTTAAAACACCATTTATAACAATTTATACCAATAATAAAACACTAAAATAAACTAACCATGTGCTTTATATGGGTGTGAATAGTGTTTAAAAATTAATTTCAAGAACCTAATAATCAATGGAATTAAATGTAAAGGAAAATTATGGAGACACCTACCCTGATGGGGTGAGAATGTGATGGAACTTCAAGATATGGAAGAAAAAAGCCTCGCTGACCAACTACACTACATTAGATCCAAAGAAACACAACTCACACACAAACCCTATCCATCAAGGTTCTCCCAAGAGAGATACCCTATAAAAAACCCAAAAAACCCAATAGAGTAAGAGGTAAAAGAGATAAAATGGACAAAAATACTAAAAACATACCTTAGAAGCTTGGGGATTGATCCATAGAGGGAAGAGAACCAAGAGGAGAGGCGTTTGGGAACCCTCTCAAACATTAAAATTAACCAAGGAAGGACAGGCCTGATTTTGGGATAAAAAGGACAGAGAAAAATGGTTTAATTTTTTTTTAAATTTATTGGTAGCTCACATAGTTTGGCCACATAGTTTGAAAAACCAGGTGCCCCACCCTGTCCATAAGGGTGACCCCACAAAACTTGGCTACACAATTTTTAAACTGTGCACCTACCATTCAAAATGCCTCTGTCTGAAAATAACACTAATCGACACTATTTTCAAGGAAAGGTGCATGGTTTCAACAAACCATGCAGAAAGCATGCACATGCCAAAAATTCACCGAAAACATTTAAAATTCAAAATTTTAAATGGGGGATCAACCGGAACCACAAAACAAAATATCCAATTCAAAGAAAATAATAAAATGAGAGAATTTGAGGTTGGGTGTGATAATTATCCCCACCACAGACACTTTATTCGCCCATATGATCATAAGATGAAATATAATCAAAACATGAGTTCATGCCCGATAAAAACCAAAATAATCCATGATCCTCAGGGTAAAATTTCTCTCCACAAGTCACACTCAAATGAAAAAGAATAAACCACAAAATAAGAATTAGGGGATAACATGAGCGGGTTCTCCCAAACATAAGAACTCAGCTAGCCTAAGAACATTAAAACCTAACCAACACCACCAAGACTTAAACGGGAAACCTACTACAAGGAAACCCAGAAATCAGGGACACCAAGAACTAACTCAACTTTACCATACTAGCCAAACCACACCCTCATTGTAACTGATAACTATGGAACATACAATAAGAACACATCAAAATTATTTAGCACAATATAAACTATTCCACCACCAAAACTAGAAATTTCCCACGCAACCCAAACCCCTAACACAAGGATAATCCCAAAAAAGTACTCATGTTGAGAAGTAAACAAAAACCATCATCCAAACATTCCACAATACTCAAGAATCACCAAATAAGAACTTATATAACTGAGAACACCCCACATAATGACTATACACACTCAACGAAGAGAAAAAAATTAAATATACACTGTTAAATATACACCACTACTCATATTAGGAAATAAAACGTTCATCGCATAACGGAAAGATGAAATTATAGTATAAGGAAAAAAAGAACAAGAAAACTTAAAAATTTTACATCCCAAAATGGGAGAAAATAATTGTCCAAAGGTTTCACACACACTCGGTAACTCTTAACTCTGGACAAGCTTCACTTTGATGCCAATGAATAGAGCCTTGATAACTGAAGCCTCTCATACCTTACAGTTTGGTACTAGAATCCTCCTATCAAAAAGTATTCTTCAGGTGAAATTTCCTACAGAAATTATGCATGTGACCTAAGAATCCAAAATGATGGAACATATTCTAGGGGATGCGACAAGGTGGTTTAGAATACTTAATCTGCCACATTGGTGGCAGAGAAACGAATGGTCTAAAAAAATGGAATCTAGAAACATTGGAGAAGACTCTTTATAGGTAGGTTCTAATAGAATACAGTTATTTCTAGATAGGTAAACTTTATGAAGAAAGAGATACATTGGATTTTCAACTCCCTGCACTCTGGAAACCAACTCAGCCGAAAACACTTTGTTAACCAACTTCTCAAAATGATGATCTTTGTAGGAGAGGACTTTATCCATCATCTATGTATGAAGACCCACAATGAAAATATATGTCTTAAATAGATCATCTGATGCCACCTTCGATAAAAAGGAAACCAATTCCTTGAATCGGTCGGTGCAGACCTTCCCCATCCACTAGCCATGTTGAATACACATAAGCTCTTCCCTTTTCATTTTCTTCACCTCCTAGGTTATAAACCATTGGATAAATATTGACTTAAAAACTTCCCACTTCATCCAAAAATGAATCGATGTTTGGGAAAATAATTACCATTCATCCGAAATTGTACATTGAAACAACCCATGAACAACACAAACTTGAACAATATAGGGAGTTCCTAATGATCTGAAGACACACTCTACCTCTTCAAGACACTCAACTACCTCTAGTGGACCTTGATCACCATGAATGGTAGGAAATATGAGAGAATAAATATAAATTGGGTTTGAATAATCAGAAACTTTGGGAACCTTTCTGTCAGGAATTTTCTGAACAAAATGGATAATAAAAAACTCAAACCAACATCAAACTGAAGCATAATAAAAAAGAACACCTCGAGCCAAAACAACAGGCTCACAAACCAAACATGTGAAACATAATAAATATCATATTTTTCAATAATCCATTTCCATTAAAAATTTCAAAACCAACTTCTTTCATGGTCACCTTCCAAATAATGAAACCCACTTTTTTAAACCCAATTCAATTTCATGAATCCTTTCCCCTTTTAAAATTACTTTAGAAAAAAATTCCAAGCCTTTAATGTCAATCACCCACCCATGGAATCTTATGTATTATTACATGTTCATCCATCCCATCCCATTTACATCATTCAAAAACAATTCCCCCATGAACATTTCATATATAACCATACACATGTGACCTTCCATTAAGAGTACCAAGGGTCACACATCTCTTTTCCTTTTTAAATCCAAACATATAACAAATTTTTCAAACCAAAACACTTTATCTTTTAAAACGCATTTTACTAATTTAAAAAACATTTGAAAGAAATACTTTCCCATTTTTTGAACTATTTTAATATAAAAAACCCACTCACAAAAACTAGAACTAAAACGGAACTCAACTTACACTAAACTACCCGAAGGAGGAACTAGTAGTCATGCCTAAACCAGTGACACGGTGGGGGGCTATTAACCAAGTCGGAAATAACAAATATGAGGTACTTGAACTATGTACTTTGATTAAAAATGGATCACTATTCCATATGTGATCATTAAATAACTTTGGATCGCCTCCACTTTCATCCCTCAATCCAAAACAAAGACAAAAGACTCAAATTCTGAACTACTCATGGTAAGTTTTGGATAAAATCGATAATGATTTCACGATGCTCTTCCTGTACCTACCTCTTGAGACCCAACACTCCTAGTCTCCAACTTCATGACACCCCAAATAACAAGAACCACCTCTGATATAAATTTTTCCCGAACCTGGCTGGGATTCCATCTGACCCAACACCCGACCTGGTCTGCGGAATTCCCCAAGGTCATTCTTGATCCCCACAAGCATGAAACTAGTATCGGGCATCAAAATAAAACAAATGTGAAGAATTTAAGATCAAATAAATAGGATAAATAAAAAACATAGAACAAGTATAAAACTACCCACAACTGAATCTCCAATAAACATAAATAAATAGATTCAATTACAAAGTATAGCTAAACAGAAACCAAACAGAAACATGAAAAAAACAAAACTAAAACTAAATTGTTACCTAAATGATCTCTATGTGACCACAGTGTCACCAAAATCCACAAAAATGAACCTCTCCCATACCTGGATCGAACCAGGATAACCTGAGCAAAAAATGAACATGAAAAAATTGTTTCTTTTCTACCAACACTGAATGGTATAAGTAGGGTGTGAGCTAAATATCTTTGTAGGCAATCACCAAATAATTCATATTTCTTTTTCTAGAATACAACACACTAACACTAGTTTTAAATAAATGTATTAAAATAGGGTTTTCATATTTTATTCATCAAATATAGCTTTCCCCCATTTTAAAATCTCACCCACACCACATTCCATTTTCCAAGTGGTTTAACATTTTGAAACCAAGACCCAAACCAAATACCTGAGTAAAATGGTGTCGGGGGTACTAATATTATATAAACAGAACAATATAAAACCATTAGAAATAGAATGTAGAAAAAAAATATAGATAATAACCATGTGAATTTCCTGAAAATCCCTAGAGTGATCCCTGGATGTATTTGGTTCAGAACCACTTGTCGGCATATCGTGAAGCTCCCTCGTCTATAATCAACTGCCAGCCCTAAACTAATCAATCCATAAGCACAACCCACCAGGACTATCTTCAAATTCATGGTGAACTAACCCGTCCAACACAACAAGACACCAACTTTATGTTTTCAAATATAAATGGGCCTTGAAAATTTCCAAACCCAATCATTTCTACAAAAAACACTTCCCAAACCATGGGTAAAGAATTCATCCTTATAAAATGTACCAAATGGGATTTCATACTAAAAATCACCCAAAAACACTTCCCAATTTTTAAACCAACGTAACATTGAATATTTCAATTGAAAAAACTTTTATAAATCACACAAAGAAACCAACATACCATTTAAAATCAGGAAAACATTTTAGAAACAAAAATTGAAGGAGAACACCATTTTAAAGTGCCATATTCATTTGAATTCTAATCCATGGGTGCACATTGTGAACTCATGGATGTGACAACATCCAATGAAATGCCTAAAATTAACATGAAAACACCCAAATTGATTTTTAGAACCACCACATTCTTGTTAAACCAACCATATAATTTCACATTATTGTATGAGCGTAAATAATCTATCTAAAGAACTGTAGTAATCAATTAAAAAAATTCACCACAACCATCAATCTATAAAAATTACCAAATCAAACAAACAATTCCAAATCCACAACCCAACCATTTAAAATAAATATCACTAAGGTCCAACCCCAGCACAATCACCCAATTCTTCTATTAAAACTCAATTAACATTTTATCAAACACATTTGATATATATATCTATAGGAATAAGTTAAGAATCACTTAAAACCCAATTTTTAACAATTTATACAAATAATAAAACACTAAATTAAACTAAATAGATGATTTATAAGGGTTTGAATCATGTTAAAAAAATTAATGGGAAGAACCCAAGCATCAGTGGAATGCAACAGAAATAAAAAGTATAGAGACACCAACCATGATGGGGTCTGGATGAGACAGAACCTCAATAAAGAGAAGAACAAAGCCTCATAGACCAACCACATTCCCTATGATCTAAAGAAACACAACCCACACACAAACCATAACCATTAGGGTTTGGAAAATAGAGAAACCCCATAAGAAAACTCAAGGAAACCAAGATATGAAGAGGTAAAGGAGAGAAAGTGTACAAAAACACTAAAAACATACTGTATAAGCTTGGGGATTGATCCATGGATAGAAGAGAACCAAGGGGAGAGGGGTTTGGGAACCCTCCAATGCATCAAAATTGAATAAGGAGGGAGAGGCTCGATTTTGGGTTAAAATGAGAGAGAGAGAGAAATAGGGGTGTTAATTTTTAAAATTTCTCAGTAGCTCGCATGGTTTGGATGTACGGTTTGACAAACCGAGCTCTAACCATGAACTAATCAATTTCTATAAGGGACACCCAATATGTCTTAGCCACATGGTTTCCAAACCTTGCACTAACCGTGCCAAATTCCGTTGTCTAAAAATGACACCATGTTGCATGGTTTCCTGTGAAAGGTGCATGGTTTATACTAATAGTGTGAAAACCATGTGTAGCCAGAAAACTCACCCAAAACATTTAAAATTCATAAAATTTAAAATAGAACTCAACTCCAACATCAACTAAAAATATCCAAATCCATGAAAAGAATAAAATAATAGAGTATACAAGGTCAGGTATAACATAGAATAATACATAAGAAAAAAAATTATATATTCTATAGTGTTTAAAAAACCAAATGATTCACGTTTTTTCCAAATTATATTATCTTAAATATTAAATAAAATATTTTTCATGTTTAAGGAAATTACTTTTGTATTATGATAAAGTAAAAAATTATTCCATATTCTTTGATGATATTATGTACGATATATGTATTGAGGAAAATAGTGTGTATGTAGTAGAGTTTAAATTTTTGAAAAAATCAAGGATATGTTTTAATTTCTTTTAAAGGATATTATTTCTCAAAAATGAAGTAGTCTGTATTGAAAGGGATAAATTTTGGGAATATTGTTTCCATTTTTTATGATTTTTTTGGATTAAAGAAGAACAATGACTATGAGATTTCATATTTTCAAGGACTAGATTGAAGGTTACTTTGATATAGTAATTTCATATATTACCTATATTTCATTTAGAAAAAATTATTTGAAAGTAATAATAATATAGATATATTTCTTATCATATAACACTGATCTTTAAGTGAATTTTGATATACTATAAAAATATTATTATTTAAATATACACATTATAACTTAGTTTTATCATTAGAGGGTATGAATAAGAGTAGACACATTATAAAATATGTGTATATTAGTCCTACTCAATAAAAATTTATTAATTAGTTACTAGGAAATAAGAACTCAATTTTTAGTGATGTGGTTTTATGCTTTAAAAATACTTTTTATTCAGAAACAATTTAGGAATAACATAATAAAATCATTATTAAGGCCACCCAATAGAATAAATACAATGGTATAAGAGCTATGGGGACTAATGTAATTTATTCCAATAGATTCGTTATAGATAAGGTCAACACACCTAGGGAGAGATATCCCAAGCTTAAGAAATTCATATAGGGGTTTTCATGATTTTCCTTTGATGCTAGAAAGTCTTCCACCATGATTTCTTCCCTCCTTGTTTCAAGTAGGTCTACACCATTAGTGACAATTATTTAACACTAACAGATGAGGAAGGGGATATACCATGAGGTAGATTAATTTATATTCATGGAATCATGAATCATTGTTGATTCTATCTTACTAACTTTAAGGATTAAATTGGGATAATGAAAAATACCCAGTCCATTCAGTAAGGTGTGGGATTTATCTAAAATTGAATCATCTTATCTATATTAACTGTTAAAAGACACATCGTGGATATTTGTTTCATAGACCACACCAACTCCTCTCATAAGAACAATAATACAATATTCTTCCACATTGAATCTGATTCCTCTCGTAGACGGATGCTAGTGAACCCATTGGCCTTGATTAATCAGACCCATAGTGGTAGGAATTTCCCTCTAACCAATGATAACCATATATAGGATATAGTAGTTCTTCCAATACATCACCAGGGATTCTATATCCAACACCAAACCACTAAAACAAACAACCACTCCCATGTTTGTGATAGATTTTCCTTTAAAGCCATCTTTGTTCTTATAATTCCACATATTTTAGCATCCTTCCACCAAAATTATGTTCCTAACCATCAAATCCAAAATATTAGAGAACACATCATGAAACCAATTTTGATGTAATTTAGTACCATAATTTCCCTGTGGGTGAATTCCAATGAGAATACATTTTTATAATTGACATTATACATAATTTTTGTATAAAAACATTTTTATTCTTAAAAATCTATTTTTTGGAAAAAAACATCTCATTTCATGTGTTTATTTTAGAATATATTTTTCTACTTATAAGGATATAATTTGATAAAATATATTCCATATTTATAATCACCATGTCTAAATTTATTAAATATGTATACATTATTTTCATCCATATTAAATAGTAACCTTAGAAAAAAAAATGTTGTCATTATAGTATAGGTAGAACTAGTATAATAGTGTTAAAACTGTGAGATAAAGATCCAAAATAATATACATACATTCCAAAAAAAATTGTAAGAGTTAAATTCTACCACCACCATAAAATATTAAAAAATAAGCACTTTTTCAAAATACTTTAATAGAGACCTTTATAATATTTTATGTAATGGAAAATTCCAAAATCTATTTTTCTTAGATTTATTATTTTTTAAAAAAATTACAGGGATACAAAAAATTATAAACAGCTATAAAAGGTAATTTTGAAAATGAATAATTTTTTATAATGGTAATTTATTTTAAATATTAGTTATGAAAAAATTATATTAAATTCATCAACCACCTTGACAAAAGTATTTTGAAAGTAGTATAAAATCAAGTAAATGATTTTAAAAACCAATAATGTGATATTTTTTAGGTGATTTAGGGTGTTCCAAGAATTTTATGGATTTATATAAAAAATTAGGGATGTACTGAATGTTTATATATTAGTTAAATTACGTTCTTTATTTTTTAATATTTAACTTTGTGAATAGTTCTATAAATGACTTTAATGGTATATTTTGTATAATAATATTTCAAAAAATGAATTGAATTTATTAAAATGTTATATTCATCCAAAGTAAAAGGATATGGTTTAGAATATCAACAATTAACCACTTTTGGGTCACTTTTCCTTTTATGGTAACATTCTAAACCCCTAAATAGTAAAAATACTTTCATATCATGGAAATCATCTAATGGGATAACATGGGTTAAAAATAAGAGATAAGTATTAAAACATCAACTACACTTGTATAAATATTATTGAATAGGAGGATTTAGACTTATATATATATCCTATATTCTAAATATATCTATTTCGACCCACATGATCATTAAAATTCATTTATGTTAATTTATTAATTTAATGAATTCCATGTCAAAAGACCCTGACCATAGTTTCCAAGATTCGGTGGTCACTTAATTATATTGGTACTATGAACAATTGATTACATCCAAAAGGATCAAATTGCTTAGTAGTCGTGGTTAAATAGATACATACATGAATATCACCTTGAATTTGAAATCATAAATTACCATATAGTATTTTTTTCGGAACACCATTACTTTATTTAGCATATCTCTATAATCAATCATAAATACTTTATATCATGCTGGGTAAATAAAGCATAAGAAAGGGGTGATCTTAGATTCCCATTAAGCATATCCATATAGTGGAATCTAGAATCAATTAAATAAAACATAAATAATATGGTTGAAATAATAATCTTATTGTCCAAATGAATAATTCTATAAAAGCTTGTACTAAATCCGTAGATAACATAACAACATAAAAAATCACATGGGTAATAATGACTTGCCTCATAATTATTGATTTCAATAATGTTGGACATCATAAACATATCATCAAGGTCTCCTTCTAAGACATCATACATAATTGCATAAGACCTTGGCCAAATACACAAACTAGTTTGTCTCATGACACCCACTGATCCATCAAGGGGATATAGTGGGCCTCTATCATCAATTACTAACTCTAATTAATTCAATATATGAAAGGGGTGAAACACAATCAACGTAAACAATCGTACTAAAAAACATTCATATGGAATATTTATAATTTAAAAAATCTATAAACATAAACATAAATCATCCAGATTAATAATTTCAACAACATTATAATATTACAACCTCAATAAAGCATAATATTTTTTATAATATGTTGATATATATGAATATGATTTGAAAATATCCCTAGAAACTATTTTCTGAAAAATATCATTTTCACTTTAAAAAGACTTATTTAAAGTATAAAATAATTCCAAAAGATTATAAAAAAATTGGTTGAAAATAACCTATTAAACATGTAAAAATAAGGTTCAAATAAATAAAGTTTCAGGGTGGTATTTAAATTTATAAATTCCATTAAAAATATTCCTTTCACACTATTGTAAAAAGGTCAAAAAAACATTGTTCGGAAAATGAAAATAAGATTTATTTTAAACCATATTGTAAAAAGACAAATATGGGTAAAAGTTTCTTTAGATAATATTTTTATAATTTTTAAGACAACCATTTATATATTTTATGTAAAATATGTACTGGAAAGGGAAATATTCCCAATCGAGTAGAAAAATAATAGTGGTTTTCCTTAAAAACATTATTTAGTTATATTGTGTACCTAAAGAGAGAAAATTGATAGTAAAACATGTCTTTAATATTAATAAACATTGTGAAATGAAATATATAGATTTTAATATAGTAATATAAAATAATTTCCTCCAGTGGATACATAAACTTTATCAATCCTGAAAAATGATGGAATTGTGAAAAAAACATCACATCTTGTTTGAATTCATTCATATATGTACAAACCTCTTATAGAATAAATATATACATATTATAAATATAATATATAACTTTATTCATACATTTAATTCCTTATAAAATTTAATTATTATATTTTGCCTCCCTTTTATTAACATTTCTTTGCTAAAATCATGGTTATAAGAAATAACTGCTTCATTTTTCATATACGGTTTGGTTTGATAGTTTCATTCCTTGTATTTTGATAATAGTTAAATATTACATAAAATATTAATCCATATTTAAGTCTAATATATATTCATTATATATTTTTTTACACTCATCCATAAAAGTTAGAAACAAAAAAAATGAATTCTACCATATATGTAGACGGTTGGCCATTCATTCGCATGCACGTTCTTCCCTTTTTTTGAAAGAATTAAATAAATAAATAAAAATAAAAATTGTCCATATTATGATCATTATTATATAATATATAAAAATTATATTAATTAAACATATCCTTATTATTATCCATTCAGAAATAAAAATGAAAAATGTATCACATCACTTAATTAGGATTGTAGGCCACACGTACACATAAGCAACATTCTCATTTTTCAAAGGACTAGACGGTATTATTGTAGAATTTTTATTATAATTAATGGAGTAAAATTAAGTCATTATTATTATTTTTATACATTAAATCAATCATTTATATATCTTGTAGAGAGATTATGGAAAACAGTTTATTTCAGTTCGCAACATGGTAGTCTGTTGTACACAAGATCGATGATTTCGTTTCCAATTTGATGAATGATGATGTAAATATAAGTAATGAAATTAAAAAAAAAATTAAATATATTTTATGTACTGGATTTATTATTTCTTTATATGTTAATTACTTTTAGGGTGCTTAATAAAAAATAAATTTAAAATTCATGGCTAAAAACTATACATCTTCTTAGAAGAATCTCTTCATGTTTATAACGAAAGTTTTCCTAAGATGGTTTTATGTTAAAAAAATGGAATATATATCTTGAGGATGTATAAGGAAGTGGTTTGGGAAATTATTCGTAAAAAAATATCCCTATGTGTGGAAATGATAGGATATGTGGTGTTCTTTTATAAGTGGGGGAGGGCACCCACTTAGAAATTTCCCAAAAGAACACAAAAAGATAAAGTCATTATAAAGAAAAATGCTTCCAAATGGCTATATATTTAAATATGGGATAATATAAGGTCAAAATATTTAAATCTAATTTTATTTAGAAAATTTGTTTTGGAAAAATTATCCTTATCTTTTAGTTTATAACCCTCAGTAAACATATTCTAACTTTAACAATGATAATTAAATTTGAATGTTTTTACTATTAATTATAATGAAAAAAAGTTGACATTTTTCACCAAATATTAATCATAAATATTAAATATATAGATTTAATTTTCACATTAAATTCATATAAGTGGTGTAATTAAATTTATAATTAGACCCATAATCATATTGGTAAAGTAGTTTTCTAAAAAAAACGTTTTCATAGGTATAAAAAATTTGTATATCACAATTAAAAATAAAATTGATTAAAATTATATAATAAGATTAAAAATATTATAAATTAATGAATTATAATTTTAAAATGTTTTTTTAAAAAAAATTAACTTTTTAAAATATTTAAATAAAAAAATAATTATTAATAACAAAACTATTTTCACTATTTATAAAAAAATTAATCTTTTCAGAAAATTCTCAATAATTCACTATATGATAAATGTAACATGTTGATTTAGAAATTTCAACATAAAATTTTTAAATAAATTTTAAAAAATTCTTAATAATTGATTTTTAAGAAAATCACTCCAAACTTGTTAAAACCTAGTTTTAGAAAAATATAGTTTTTAATCATAAAAGTGGATTTATTTTTATCTCATGTGTAAAAAAATAAGATGAATGATAAAACATTATATTTAATATAATATATATATATAATATTTTAATAATTTACTAATATTGATTAATTTAATTTACTTACAAAAAAACATTGTGTGCATAAAAATTGTTTTTTAGAAAAATATTTCATCCATATTCAAATTATTTTTATTTTTATTTATAATTAATTGACGATAGGTTGATTTATTTAATACATGTTTAAAACATTTAATTTTCAGAATATATTAAGTCATATTAATACCCACCAATTTAAAAGCTAGATTATAATGGTATATTATATTATGGTTTATTTGGAATCAGGGTTTCATGCATCACAAGTTATCGAAGTGATTTATTTAAAAATTAATATATCATGAAGAATTAGTGTATCACATTCATCCTACATTAAAAATTATTTTACCCTAGTAATTTATATAATTTCCCCTAAGAAATATATTTGGGTGGTCTTTTATCATAATGTGTTTAGGCTCCCATGTTTTCTCTTATATCTTATGATTTCAAAAAAGTTCCCTTACTAGTTGGAATATTAAATTCTTAAAAACTAGTCCTATTATGTCCAAAATCAAGATAATCTCTTCCTTGTAAGAGAAATTTAACTCGAATTTTATTTATTTTGAGGTGAGAACCTACATTTGATATGGAATATATCTTCTTAACGAAGTGATATGGAATACATCATTTACATTAAAGTGGATAGAAGGCATTTTCAAATAATAAGCCACAAATCCAATTCATTCTAGAATTTCCAGGACCTAATATAGCCAGTGTTTAGTTTTTCTTTCTTACTAAATCTTTTAATACCCACGTATGGATTAATTTTCAAGAAAACATTGTCTTTAACTTGAAATTAAAAATCTTTCCTTCATTTATTAGTATATCTATTTTCCCTATTTGATTTTATATAATATGGGTTTGAATAGTCTCTACCTTTCTCATTGTCTCCACCATAGGTTTAGGGACTATAAGCTCTGTTGAGCCCTCTGGAAGATTGTTGATTTCATATCTATGATTGATGTTTTAATAATCACAAATCATCACATATCATTAATGCTTAATCTGGTTTGATTTCTCATAAACTTAATTACAATTTGTTAATGAATCTGTTATCATGTTTTTGTCTATGCTTATTGACTTACAAAGTATTTTGGAAGTCTTCTGGATTCAACAGACATCGGAAGCACCGATCCAATATCAAAGGACATCGGTCGCACCGATCCAATATCAACAGACATCGGAAGCAATGATCCAACATCAAAGGACAACGGTCGCAGCGATTCAATATCAACAGACATCGGAAGCACCGATCTAATATCAAAAGACAATGGTCGCACCGATTCAATATCAACAGACATCGGAAGCACCGATCCAATATCAAAGGACAACGGTCGCACCGATTCAATATCAACAGACATTGGAAGCACCGATTCTATATCAAAGGACAACGGTCGCACCGATCCGATGCTGATCAAACTGACTCACCGATCAAATGACTCACCGATGCAAAATGAGTCACCGATGCAAAATGAGTCACCGATGAAAACTGACTCACCGATCAAATGACACACCGATGCAAAATGAGTCACCGATGCAAAATGACTCACCGATCAAATGACAGACCGATGCTGATCAAAATGACTCACCGATCAAATGACTCACCGATCAAATGACAGACCGATGCTGATCAAAATGACTCACCGATCAAATGACTCACTGATCATATGATAGACCGATGCTGATCAAAATGACTCACCGATCAGATGACAGACTGATGCTGATCAAACTGACTCACCGATCAAATGACTCACCGATGCAAAATGACTCACTGATGCAAATGACTCACTGATGCTGATCAAACTGACTCACCGATCAGATGACAGACTGATGCTAATCAGTCTGACTCACCGATGCTGATTTATCTGAGTCACCGATCATTACTCACTAATGCTGATGACCTACCGATCACTTGATTCTTCAATAGTCATAAACAACTGTTTGAATTTCTTTTTCTTTATCTTTATTTTATCTAACCAACGGTCATATTAGGTATATTTTAATGCTCTGTCAATTAATTAATAAAGGTTGTCGGATGTCAGGAAACCGTACCTCGTACCTGTGGAAATGAAACTTTTTCTGTCTTCCGAAGCACGTGACATAAATACGAGAAGAAGACTCTGCTGAAGAACAGATTTGACGGAAGAACACAAGAAGAATATAGAGGAAAGAAAGAGGAGGAATAAACAAGCAGAACAGAACCTCATACACAATCAAGCCTACTCAAGAAGAGTTTCGTGCATACAAAAGAACATTGAAGAACTTCATCGACTACATCTCACTGCCTTTGAACCTGAAGCATACAATACTCTTCTTCTCAAACAAAAACGAGAAAAGGAATCAGAATAAATTCTGACCAAATACAAAAGAGTCCAGAGCTACACTGAAATCACCAGAGCCACTTCTAAACTCTACATCTCTGCTCTGTGATACATTTGTTTTACATTTCGAGCAGCGTGTGTTATCTGCTCTATTAAACACACACACTGACTCCTGTACTTTCACTGGAGGATCTGTAAATCCTCAGCAAACCTTTTTACACTTCATTTCCCATTGTGGATAGTGGTAGAGGTTGTGTGAGACCTGGACAGCTCTAAGCTGTTGTTTGTTTCCCCACACAGAACTGTGGTAGAGGTCTTGTGACCTGGACAGTGTGTTCACTATTGGTAACCCCGATCCAGGGTGTGGATCATTTTTATATAAACTTTTGAGAGGACTAAGTCTCGGCTTGAGACTGAACCTCTTGGTTAATTCTCTATGTTTATAGCTACATACTATATCCATACTACATATTTATTTCATATTCTACTGCTATTACTTTGAAATATAATTTGTCTTCAAAGATACTTTGATAGTTAAACTCGTAAGTGTTTATATTTATTATAAACCATTAAGTTAGTTTCAAAAGTTAATTTAATCGTAAGATTAAGTTAACTGAGAACTAATCAATCTTTCGGAAACTAATTGAACCTTTATAATCTGTATATATTCACTACAGTTTAATCTGTTTTTTGAAATAGGGGGATTTTAATAAACATTGTTTTTAACAGAAAATTTTAATTGGAACTCAATTCACCCCCCTCTTGAGTATCCACTCCGACCAACATTTGGTATCAGAGGTTGGAAAATATTTTCTAAAGTACTCTGTTTTTCAACTGAGATTTTAGTTGTATTTTAAAGTTCTTAAAATTTCTGTTAGTTCTAAATTTTTATCTCTTTAAAATTCTTTTTGTGATATCATGGATAATAGACTTGAGGGTGCTGCTACTAACCGACCACCTTTCTTTAATGGAAACAACTATGCTCAGTGGAAACATGAAATGAAAATTCATCTAGAAAGCATGAGTTTTGATATTTGGACTGCTATTGAATCTGAATAAAAAATTCCCACTACTGATAGATCTACTTGGGATGAACCTACAATGACTGCTTATAATAATAATTGTAAATCTATGAATGCCTTGTTCTGTTCTCTAGGAGATGAGGAATTTAATAGAATTTCTGCATGTAAAACTGCATATGAAATTTGGGATACCATAGCTGTTTCTCAGGAAGGAACAACTTATGTTAAGGAGATGAGATTGAATACCTATACTATTAAGTATGATAATTTTAAGATGAAGCCTGATGAACCCATTTCTGATATGTATCTCAGGTTCAATGAAATTGTCAACACAATGACTTCTCTGGGAAAGGATGTTCCAGCAAAAGAACAAATCATGAGAATTTTGAGATGTCTACCTGAAAGATGGAGAGGAACCTCTGTCTCCATTAGAGAATCGTGTGACATTGGAGAACTGCCTGTCAAGGAACTAATTGGTAAGTTGATGATGTATGAAGAAGAATTCAAGGTAAACAAAGAAGAGGATGATGAACCTAAAAGGAAGTCTATTGCATTCAAGACTACAACCTCAAAGAATAAGGATAAGGAAAAGCCTCAGGCTATCAATGAAAGTTCAAGCAGTGAGGAAAGTGAGAATGATTCTGACAGTGATGCTGAGATGGCTCACATTGCTAGAAGATTTAAGAAATTCTATAGGAAGAAGAAGATTTTCAGAAAGTCAAACTACAAAGGCAAGTATGATAACAAAGGACACTGGAAAAAGGATTGGAAGAAGTCTGATAAATCAGATGAAGTTGTCTGTTATGAATGCAAAAGAAAAGGACACATAAAAGCAGACTGTCCAAATCTGAAATATAGAAAGAAGTATGAATACAAGGATAATAAGTACAAGAAAGCCATGAAGGCTACTTGGAGTGCTTCAGAAGACAGCACAAGTGAAGCTGAATCTTCAGACTCTGAATGGAATCGAGCCAAGATGTGTTTCATGACAAACACTTCTTAGGTAACATCAAAAACTCCTGCTTTAAATTCATATTATTCTGGAGATGATTCTTAATGTGGTAACATGTCTAAATCTGAACTGTTTGAATATTGTGATATGCTTGAAGAAACCTGTAATGAGCTTAAAGATAAATATAAAGGTTTAAAGAAATAGTATGCTTTAAGGGTTAAGCATAAATCTGATCTGGATATAGAACTAGAAAAGAATGCTCAGTTGCTTAAAGAGAATACTGAACTAAAATTGCCTAATGAGAAACTCAGAAAAGACTTAGAGAATTTCACAAATGGAAAGAATACTCTAACACAAATGCTAGGAAATCAGGTTGCACCTAGATATACTACTGGTATAGGATACCAACCTGGACAAAGAAAATTTTCCAAAACTAGATTCATTCCTAAATCTGGACAGAAGATAGTTAATCCTGGATCTTCATATGCCTCAACCAGTTATATTCATAGTTATGGGTCTAATAAGGTTTATCTTTCAAAGAATGTTAATTCTACAAATTATATGAGACCCATTAGACAAATATGGATACCTAAAGTATCATTGGATAACATGTCCGGACCCAAGAAGATCTGGGTACCAAAATCATTTTCCATCTAAATCTGTTTTGTAGGAGACCTGCTTGAAGAGCTGTCATAAGAAGATATGGTACTTAGACAGTGGATGTTCAAGACATGTGTCAGGAGACTTTTCATGTTTCAAAAGATTAGCAAAAGTTGATGGAGGCTTTGTCACTTTTGGTGATAATTCAAAAGGAAAAATCATCGGCTTAGGCCAGATTGGTAACACTGATTCAATCTTGGTTTCTGAAGTTTTATTTGTCGATGGACTTAAATATAACTTGTTAAGCATTTCTCAGTTGTGTGATGATGGTTTTTATGTGAAATTTAAAAATGATTCTTGCAATGTTTTTAACTCTAAAAATGTTTTAGTATTTTCTACTTTAAGAAATGAAAATGTTTATGCTGTTGATTTAGATTCTTTAGCTAAGCAGAATATTTCTTGTTTAAATTCTTTTCATAAAGAGTCTTGGCTTTGGCACAGAAGATTAGGACACTGCAATGTGCACTCTCTTAGAAAAATTTCTAGGAAGAACTTAGTTAGAGACTTACCCAAACTTGAATTTCCAGAAGACAAAGTTTGTAATCCCTGTCAAAAAGGAAAGCAACATAAAGTTTCTTTTAAATCAAAGAAAGAAGTGTCAAATTCTCAACCTCTCGAGTTGGTTCACATGGATTTATTTGGACCTTCTAGAGTTTATAGTTTGAATGGGAAGCACTATGTCTATGTTCTTGTAGATGACTTTTCTAGATATACTTGGGTATATTTTCTAGCTCACAAAAGTGAAGCTTGTTCTTACTTTGTTAAATACTCCAAGTCTGTAGAGAATCTTAGTGGACTCAAGATTAAGACCCTGAGAAGTGATCATGGTCGTGAGTTTGAAAATCATGAGTTTGATTCTTACTGCTCACACAATGGCTATAGTCACAATTTCTCTGCCCCTAGGACACCCCAAAAAAATGGTGTAGTTGAGAGAAGAAATAGAACCCTGCAAGAAATAGCTAGAACTATGCTCAATGAATATGAACTGCCTATTTATTTTTGGGATGAAGCTGTAAATACAGCTTGTTATGTCATTAATAGAGTCTTGATCAGACCAGTTCTTAAGAGGACCCCTTATGAGTTGCGGAACCATAGGAAACCTAAGGTTAACTACTTCAATGTTTTTGGCTGCAAAGTCTTCATTCTCAATACTAAAGACAATCTTGACAAATTTTCATCCAAGAGTGATGAAGGAATTTTCCTAGGTTACTCTATCTCTAGTAAAGCCTATAGAGTTTTCAATAAAAGAACCAAATGTGTGGAAGAATCTGTTCACATCAAATTTGATGAAACTGGTCCACATGAACCTAAAATCTCTCTTGAATATGATCTCTCTTGTTTGAATCTCAATGATAAAGACAATGGACCTATAGTTAAAACATCCAGCTCTGGAAATTCTCCAAAACCTGCTTCTGTTGAACCACAATCTGTAGATGAATCTAAAATCTCTAGCCCTATCTTTTCAAGACCATTTAGGACTCTAAATAACCATCCTTTAGATGCTGTTGTAGGAAATCTAGATAGAGGAACACAGACTAGAGCTTCTCTAAGAAATCAGGTTGAACATCAAGCTTTTCTTTCACAGTTAGAACCTAAAAATATCAATGATGCTATCAATGATGAATTTTGGGTAATGGATATGCAGGAAGAACTAAATCAATTTGAAAGAAACAAAGTCTGGAAATTAGTAGAAAGATCTAAGGACATTTTGACCATAGGCACAAAATGTGTGTTTAGAAACAAAGTTGATGAATCTGGAAACATCATTAGAAATAAAGCTAGGCTAGTTGCACAAGGTTACAATCAAGAAGAAGTAATTGACTATGAGGAAACCTTTGCACCTGTAGCTAGATTAGAGGCTATTAGGATCTTACTTTCCTATGCATCACATCTGAATTTCAAGCTATATCAAATGGATGTCAAAAGTGCATTTCTAAATGGTTTTATTGTTGAAGATGTTTTTGTAGAACAACCACCTGGTTTTTTAAATCCTCATTTTCCAAATCATGTTTTTAAACTTTCTAAAGCTTTATATGGTTTAAAACAAGCTCCAAGAGCTTGGTATTAAAGGCTTTCAAACTTTCTTATCTCAAAAGGATTTACAAAAGGAGTAGCTGATCCCACTCTTTTTATAAAAATGATTTCAAAAGATGTATTAATAGTACAAATCTATGTTGATGATATTATTTTTGGATCTTCTAAAAATTCTTTATGTACTGATTTTTCAAAGATTATGCAAAATGAATTTGAAATGAGCTTAATGGGAGAGCTTAAGTATTTTCTTGGTTTTAAAATTTTTCAAACTAAAGATGGAATTATTTTAAATCAAAGTAAATATACAAAGGATCTTTTAAAACGTTTTGTATTGGATAATATTAAGGAAAGTGATACACCTATGAGTACTACCTGTAAATTGGATACAGATGAAGCTGGGAAACCAGTGGATCAAACCAATTATAGAGGTATTATTGGGAGCTTACTTTATCTTACTGCTAGTCGACCAGACATTATGTTCAGTGTATGTATGTGTGCTAGATTTCAAGCTAATCTTAAAGAATCACACTTACTGGCTGTTAAAAGGATTTTTAAGTATCTTAAGTATACTGTAAATTTAGGTTTGTTTTATCCAAAAGGACAATCATTTAACCTAACTAGCTATTCAGATGCTGACTTTGTTGGATTTAAGTTAGATAGGAAGAGCACATCTGGAACATGTCATTTGCTTGGAAAATCCCTAGTATCATGGTGTAGTAAGAAATAGAACTCAGTTGCATTGTCTACTGTCGAAGGCAGAATACATAGCTGCTGGTAGTTACTGTGCACAAATTCTGTGGATGAAACACACTTTATTGGATTATGGATTTGATCTTAAATATGTTTCAATTAACTGTGATAATACTAGTGCAATCAATATATCTAAGAACCCTGTGTCTCACTCTAGAACTAATCACATTGATGTCAGACATCACTTTCTAAGAGATCATTATCAAAAAGGTGATATTTCTTTAAAATTTATTAGTTCTGAACATCAATTAGCTGATATCTTCACAAATCCATTATGCTCTGAAAGAATGAAATTTATTAAAAAAGAGTTGTGTATGATCGATCTGTGAAACTGATCTTTGAAACTGATCTGTGAAACCGATCTGTGAAACTGATCTGTGAAACTGATCTGTGAAACCGATCTGTGAAACTGATCTGTGAAACCGATATGTGAAACTGATCTGTGAAACCGATCTGTGAAACCGATCTGTGAAACTGATCTGTGAAACTGATCTGTGAAACCGATCTGTGAAACTGATCTGTGAAACCGATCTGTGAAACTGATCTGTGAAACCGATCTGTGAAACTGATCTGTGAAACCAATCTATGAAACTGATCTGTGAAACTGATCTGTGCAACCGATCTGTCATACCGATCTTTTTTTATTTTTTATTATATTGTAATTAATTAGTAAATTTCTTTTATACATTTTATGGGAACCCTAAATGATAAAATAAATGATACGCGGCTATTTATCTTCCCTAAACCTTTGACCTTTCATTTCCCGCTGAACCTTTCAACCTCTCTTCCCTTCTACTTCGAACCTTCGAACTCCTGCCTTCCCAAAATCCTCGAATGGCTATGCAAAAGAGACCGAGCAAAGGACCGGATAGCCCTGTACCTTCAAAGCTTGCTCGAGGCGAGTCGAGTAGTACCTCTCAACGATCAGTAAATCTGAACCTGGAAACTCGGATTGTTGCTGTAGAAAAATAAGTCAGCTCTGCGTGGCTTTTGACAAGTAAGTCACTGTTGCTGCATGTTCTTGAATCGCAAGGATGGATAGACTGGTTTTCTGACAACTCTCGAATAGACTACCTGAAGCTGGTACATGAGTTCTATATGAATCTGGAAATCACTTTAGATGGTGTGGAGGCTGCCAGGATGTCGTCTGTGGTAAAAGGAAATAAAATATCCTTCTCATCTAAGCAGTGGGCTAAGTGCTTGAATGTACCTCATGAAGGTCGGTATGAGGATTATGCTGGGAATATTCCTCCAACATCTGATTACTTCTCTTACGAATTAGCTCTAGAGCTTCTTACTGGAAACAGAGAGTCACGGAGAATCACAGCTTCAGAATTAGATGGTGAATGTAGACTTCTTTTCAAGTTTATTCAGCACCAACTTTTCCCTAGCAGAGGAAATTTTGCTACTGTAAAGTACCAGGATGTGTTCCTGATGTTTCTTCTGAAAACACATGAGAAGATCAATTTGTGTAGATATGTGATGGTGTACATAGCTGGAATGGTAAAACCGTCCAAGAAAGCCACTGCCTTGTTTTATTCAAAGATGATATCTACCATGATCAAGAATCTAGAATGTATTGATAAAGATGATGAAGTTGATGAAACAGATCATACCTTCTGTCTCAACAAAGAGATCTGCAAGAGGATGAAAATAAATTGGAATCCATGGAAGAAGTGATGGGATGGTGATGAAGATAAATTGTATGAATCCTACAATCCCATAGATCATGGAAAGAGGCCAAAGGATTTGAGAGACCCTGGCTTGAAACCAAATGAGGAACCGGTTTATTCTGATGATGATGAGCAAGAAGAAGGAAAGGATGAAGCCACCGAAGCCCAAGAACAAGAAGAAGCTGCAACTGAGGAAGGAAGTATGTCATCTCCTGATGATAGGAGTGATCCTGACACTGCTAGTCCCAAGATAAGAATAGAATTTGGACTTGCTAGTCCACCCTTAGCCCTACCAGAATCAGAACCCATTCTTGGTGATGAAGAAGATTCTGATACTGAAGAATATCACAGTGAAGCTTCTGAGAAGAGTGATGATGGACATGCTGATGATGCTGAGGCTGTTGTTGATGGTGATAACAGACCATTGGATGGTCTTTCTAAAGATCAAATAGAATCACCTCAGTCAGAACAAGAAATACATATCAGTGGCAAGGTTGATTCACCAAAAATCAGTGGAACAGCAAGCTATGAGAAACCAAAATACACCCTATGTGCTGCTGTTTGGGATGACTACCCTGGTTATGCTGTGTTGGGCTTAGATTATTCTGAAGAAGAAGAAGCAATTCCAGAATCTGCTGCAGTTGTGCAGAGGAACCTCCCAAGAGAAGCAAGGTCTGTTCCTGCTATTGATCCTACAAATGTTAATTTACCTGGTTCTGGAATCTCTCAAGCTGATTTTAATAAGTTTAAGATTGAATTGCTAACCGCTGTGAGAGCCACAGTTAGAGAAGAAATTTCTAATGCTCTTACTCAAGTGTCTCTACAAGTTTCTAAAAATTCATTGGAAGCCTTCTCACAAAGAGTATCTAATGCTGTGAAGCCAGACCTGGCCAATACTGGTGAACTTATTGGCAGGCACATAGCCTTTTTGAATCAGACTATGAAGGATCTTCACACCGGCTTGGTATCTCTATCCAGAGAATTCCGATCAACCATCTCTGGTATGATGGAAGTTTTGAGAAATTTAATTGAACATCTCAACATGTCTGACATGAGGAAGTTGAAAGCTGAGTTAACTCACATAGTTGGCCAAGCCAGTACAGGCAAGGTAACCAAGATCACTACCCGTGCGCTAGAAGCTCTAAGAGAAGTTGTTCATGACGAGTTAGCTGCTGTTAGACAAATTCTTGATTTAGAATCTTTGAGGAAGATGCAAGAGCTCTATGATAACACTCATAGGATGGCATCGGTATATTCAGCAGATGCTAAGAAAGCTCTGCAAGAGATCAAAGAGAAAGTTGATAATTACTTTTCCAAGATTTATACAAAGCATGAAATGGCTGAAAACTTCAAGGTGTTGGCAGAGAATCTGAAATTACCTCCAGTCACTCAGGCCTTCAAAACTCAGGTTCATCAGTTGCAAGATTTTACCCTTTCCTTGGCCCAGTTCAGGGAGAATAAAGATGATTTTGAAAAATCTATGAAGTATGGGGCAGAAGTCATTCAGGACTTCATTCATCTTTTGAAGCCCTATTTGAATGCACATGCCACTGCAATAGTAGTTCCTACTTCTGAACCACTCAGTGACTCTGATGTAGCTCCAAATCAGCTATCTGTTTCTCAAGCTCTATCTCAGTTAAGACCAGTCCCTCAGCAAGCTTCTCATCCAGCTCATGTTTCTCAACAACAACTCTCTGTGACACCTGCTCCTACACCTGCCCGAGTTGTCCTACCACCACTTCAGATTCGCCCAGTCCAGCCTGCCTCCAAGCCTTCAAACTTACCCACTATTGATCCCAAAGACAAAGGCAAAGCCCCTTTGTATCCCAAAAAATAGTTGTGTATTATTTTTGATAGGGTGAACAATGTGATGCTTGTAATATTCTGTACTTTATCAATTTTTCTTTTCCTCTCTACTTTATGCTGACTGCTTTTACTTTCACTTTCACTTATATGTTTTTCCTCCTTTTTGATTATCCCAAAGGGGGAGAAGAAAACGAATGATATATTGGAGAAGAAAACGAATGATATATGGGAGAAAAGATGTATATATCTCAGGGGGAGAAATCTGTATAATATATATGGGAAATTTAAATTAAGGGGGAGATTTATATATCTCTTAATATTTATTCTCTTTATGGTTTAATTCCCATTATGTTTTTATTAATGATATATCATATTATTTATATTTTATGATAAAGATTTGTGATTATCAAAAATGGGGAGATTGTTGAGCCCTCTGGAAGATTGTTGATTTCATATCTATGATTGATGTTTTAATAATCACAAATCATCACATATCATTAATGCTTAATCTGGTTTGATTTCTCATAAACTTAATTACAATTTGTTAATGAATCTGTTATCATGTTTTGTCTATGCTTGTTGACTTACAAAGTATTTTGGAAGTCTTCTGGATTCAACAGACATCGGAAGCACCGATCCAATATCAAAGGACATCGGTCGCACCGATCCAATATCAACAGACATCGGAAGCACCGATCCAATATCAAAGGACAACGGTCGCACCGATTCATTATCAACAGACATCGGAAGCACCGATCTAATATCAAAGGACAACGGTCGCACCGATTCAATATCAACAGACATCGGAAGCACCGATCCAATATCAAAGGACAACAGTCGCACCGATTCAATATCAACAGACATCGGAAGCACCGATTCAATATCAAAGGACAACGGTCGCACCGATCCGATGCTGATCAAACTGACTCACCGATCAAATGACTCACCGATGCAAAATGAGTCACCGATGCAAACTGACTCACCGATCAAATGACTCACCGATGCAAAATGAGTCACCGATGCAAAATGACTCACCGATCAAATGACAGACCGATGCTGATCAAAATGACTCACCGATCAAATGACTCACCGATCAAATGACAGACCAATGCTGATCAAAATGACTCACCGATCAAATTACTCACCGATCAGATGACAGACCGATGCTGATCAAAATGACTCACCGATCAGATGACAGACTGATGCTGATCAAACTGACTCACCGATCAAATGACTCACCGATGCAAAATGACTCACCGATTCAAATGACTCATTGATGCTGATCAAACTGACTCACCGATCAGATGACAGACCGATGCTGATCTGTCTGACTCACCGATGCTGGTTTATCTGAGTCACCGATCATTACTCACTAATGCTGATGACCTACCGATCACTTGATTCTTCAATAGTCATAAACAACTATTTGAATTTCTTTATCTTTATCTTTATTTTATCTAACCAACGGTCATATTAGGTATATTTTAATGCTCTATGAATTAATTAATAAAGGTCGTCGGATGTCAAGAAACTGTACCCCATACCTGCGGAAAGGAAACTTCTTCTGTCTTCTGAAGCACGTGACATAAATACGAGAAGAAGACTCTGCTGAAGAACAGAGTTAACGGAAGAACACAGGAAGAATATAGAGGAAAGAAAGAGGAGGAAGAAACAAGCAGAACAGAACCTCATACACAATCAAGCCTACTCAAGAAGAGTTCTGTGGATACAAAAGAACATTGAAGAACTTCATCGACTACATCTCACTGCCTTTGAACCTGAAGCATACGACACTCTTCTTCTCAAACAAAAACGAGAAGAGGACTCAGAATAAATTCTGACCAAATACAAAAGAGTCCAGAGCTACACTGAAATCACCAGAGCCACTTCTAAACTCTACATCTCTGCTCTGTGATACATTTGTTTTACATTTCGAGCAGTGTGTGTTATCTGCTGTATTAAACACACACACTGACTCCTGTACTTTCACTAGAGGATATATAAATCCTCAGAAAACCTTTTTACACTTCATTTCCCACTGTGGATAGTGGTAGAGGTCGTGTGAGACCTGGACAGCTCTAAGCTGTTGTTTGTTTCCCCACGCAGAACTGTGGTAGAGGTCTTGTGACCTGGACAGTGTGTTCACTGTTGTTAACCCCGATCCAGGGTGTGGATCATTTTTATATAAACTTTTGAGAGGACTAAGGCTCGGCTTGAGACTGAACCTCTTCGTTAATTCTCTGTGTTTATAGCTACATACTATATCCATACTACATATTTATTTCATATTCCGCTGCTATTACTTTGAAATATAATTTGTCTTCAAAGCTACTTTGATAGTTAAACTCACAAGTGTTTATATTTATTATTAACCAGTAAGTTAGTTTCAAAAGTTAATTTAATCATAAGATTAAGTTAACTGAGAACTAATCAATCTTTGAGAAACTAATTGAACCTTTATAATCTGTATAAATTCACTACAGTTTAATCTGTTTTTGAAATAGGGGGATTTTAATAAACATTGTTTTTAACAGAAAATTTTAATTGGAACTCAATTCAGCGCCCTCTTGAGTATCCACTCCGACCAACAAGCTCCCTTTCAAAATCTTCATCCCATCAAGTTAGATTATGAAATATCATATCACATAATGCTTCATATGGTTCCATTTTAATACTTGAATGGAAGTTATTGTTATAGGTGAACTCAACCAAGGGGAAATACATATTCCACATACCATGAACATCAAGAGAGAATTTCTGAATATGTATTCTAAAGTTTTAAAGGTCCTTTTAGATTTTCCATCGGTTTAAGGGTGATGTACGGTGCTTAAATGAAGCTCTATGTCAAGATCCATTATATAATATTTCTATAATTTTGATGTAAATCATAGATCATGATAAAAGAATATTGAAAAAAATGTTCCATGAAGTCTTACAACTTCATTAATGTACATACAAGAAAGGTTATCTAGAGTTAAATATTATCTTATAGTTAAGAAATCTATAGATTTGGTAAGTTGATCACTAATAATCAATCTTGCATTATTATTTCATAGAATCATTTGTAATTGATTGAAAATTTTCATAGTAATGTCATACCATTTTCATGTAAGAATAGGAAGATATATCATGACTCCTCTAGGATGTTGTATCATAACCTTCAGCTATTAAAAACCAAATAACTTGACATATAATCAACAATTTCTAGCTTCATATTATCCCATTAATTTTTTTTCAAATATCCATACATCTTTGTACTAAAAGGTTGTATGGGGATATTTGTGCTACTAGAATCGACTAATAATCCCCTTTTTCTTTGGTATAGATAGAACATATAACTTCTTTTCAAATTTTAGATAACCAACTTCATAGAAGAAGTTAAACAATTTACCATCATACATAGTATCAATTTTCATTTGAAAATTATTATCATCAGGATAATAACATTTCGTTGTTTCTAATAAATATGGTTCGGAAATATTTTGAAAAACAATTGATATTACCCATTTTTAAATAGTTTATAGACCCACCATTACTAAATTCATTAACATATGATCTCTATCAATCCACATTTTGGTCATAAATCCATGATCTTTCTTGATAAGTGCATCCACTGCCTTATTTTCCTTTCCTATATGGTAGTGTGCTAAGAAATCATAATGCTTAAGTTGCTTGAGCCATTCTTTTTGCCTAATTTTGAGTTAATTCTATTAAAATATGAACTTCAATCTATTTTGATGTGTTTATATGTCACATATTTTTATATAGATATATTATCTCCATATCTTCATAGAATAGATTACGGGTTCCATCTCAAGATCCATAGTGGGATAGTTTTTTTCATGAGTCTTTAACTGCCATGATATAAAGTTAATAACATTACTGTTATGTGTAAGCACATAACAAAAACCCTTATTTGATGCATCACTAGATGTAAAAAATCCGTCATTTCTTAATGGTATAGTCATGATTGGGGAATTCACCAATTCCCTCATCGATTATTCAAAACATTATTCACATTCCTTTTTTCTAATGAACTTAACCCCTTTATGAGTAGGATTAGATAATGGGTTAGGCAATCAGAAAATATTATGGAAATATTTATAACCATAACCTACTAAACTAATGAATCTATATACCATGGTTATGTTCATTGGTGTAGTTCATTTGTGGACGGTTGTAATCTTCACAAAATCAATTGACATTCTATCCATGAAGACAAAATGGTCAAGAAAAGAAACTTTATGAATCCATAATTCCTAATTTATAAATTTCCCATGTATTTATTTTCTTATACGAGTTTTAATAATGATGAAAAAGTGATTTTTATGGTCCTATTAGACCTTATATTACACCATGTTATCAGACATAAATACCTTAAAAAATCAATATTTTACTTGAATACTCTGTTTATTATATCCTTAAAAATAGAGGGTGTATTATTCAATCCAAATGGAATTACTATAAACTTGTAATTTTCATTCCTCGTATGTAATTATATCTTTGTAATATCTTCCTTCTTTACTCTTAGTTGATAATTTACAGAAAAAAGTTCAATCTTGACATTCATAATGTTGATTGCATAAGTCGTCAACATGTGGTTAATGGTAATTATTATTTATCATGATAACATTTATTTCCCTATAATCAATGAAGAACCTTATAAATCCATATATCTACATAACAAAAAGAACATGGGCTACGCAAGGGGAAACACTATGGTGTATAAATTCAATATCAAACAAATAATCTAGTTGTTCCTTTGACTACACTAATTACAAAGAGAACATTCTATAGGGAGTCTTTGATATAGGTCTTCCATCATGGATTAAACTAATGAAAAAAATCAAATTCACACTCTGATGGATTTCGAGGTAATTCCTCGTGAAATAAGTCATTGTATTCATGTATAATCATTATATCCTTAATTTTTTTTATTATTACAATATATAGCTTGTCTATCCTTTACTTATCTAAGAATATCATTTATAATAGCTAATGGGGTGGGTCTAGACATGAATGAGATGATGAATTATCCCATATAAAGATAAGTAATTCCACATCTTCATCATGAAACATAATTTTCTTCTTTTTGCAATATATTTCTGAATCCTATTTTTAAACACAATATATATATCAAGGATAAAATAAAACTCAATCATAGGTATAATAATTAAGTCACCAAATAGGGATCATTTATGTGTAATAATGGGAAATTACTGACACAACCTTATTGTGGTGAGTCTCCCACAAAGAGTAAGAACTAAATAATCCCTTTTTAAGGTTCTAGATAGATATTAAATTTTCATTGAAAAAAGAGAAGATATAAAAGAGTGTGAATATACTAAATTAAAAAATATTTGGAAATGTTTGAGGTATTGATTAATTGACTAACCACTGTATAAATAGGAACTTCTTCTTCAACTGTTGTGATCACATAAGATTGACCTTCATCCCTTGGAATTTTCTTTGTAAAATGACATTAACTCCTTGGATAATCATTAACATAGTTCTCCATCTTTATACAGTTGAATAATTTATCATTGGTAGCCACTTTATTTCAATTTTAATTACATGATCAGTGACCTTTCTATCCACACATTAAGTAAACTCCCATTCCCAATAAAAATATTCCATGGTTTTCTTCAAATTGATTATAATTTGGAAATTACAGCCATATAATCTTCCATTTTTCCATTTTTCCATTACAAAACTATTTTGTTACACTTTTCTTATATTTATTTCCTTAGAATCTATATTACATGGAGAATTATTTATCTATCTTCATACCACATGATACTATATTCTCATATGATGAAAAGGGTTAGGATACTAGTCCACTTTTAAGGATTTGATTAATCCCATTAAACAATCATTCATTCATTCAAATTGGATTACATATATAGTTCACAAGATTCATTGACAACATTGTAATGTTGGATTCACACTAGCAACATTTTCCATATTCTTTTGTCTTTGACACAAGGATTTCCCCTCCATATCCTCTCATTTTTCATGATGATATTATTTTTTCAAGAAGATTTGCATAAAATACTTTCATTATATTCTCATTATTTTTTCATCATATTTATTATTGTGAATCAACAACAATGATTGATCTGCATCCCCTGAGTGATGATAAACATCCGTGAAAACATTCTCACTTTCATTACATCCACATAAGAACAATATATTCTCTAAAGAACTTATCCATTTCTCAACAAAAAAATATATTTGTATCCATATTAAATGATGGGGGTTACAGATGTATGATGTTTCCCAACATTGTTAAACCACATTTTCGATCAATATGCATCACTATATAGGAATGGTTATTGGTCATAACATGAGTAAGATTCCCTAATATAGTTATAATTTTGTTATCTCTAGGTGCAACACCAACTCAAGCTTCATTATATTTCTCATGAGGTTAATCTCTACATAGATTATGTGGATCGGTATGTTATATATTCCTTTCAATAGGTTCCATTTCTAAATAATGGAATATACTATATTAGATTATAAAATTATGACTAATAATGTATAATCTCAAAAATAGTGAAACACTTAACATAAATTGAGAATTTTATGAATATAAAATCTTAGAATTATAAAAAAGGTCTTTTATGGTATATTCTGAAATCATAAAAATATTTTCGAACCTTTCATAATGGTTTATAAATAAAATTTGAATTAACCCATGAATATCCCTCAATATTTTTGAACCAGTTTCACAGTAAGGGGACACTCACCATGCATTAGAATGATGAACAATATATACTCAAACTAACTATTTTTAGTGTCATTGCCAATAGATTCATCTCTTCCATAACCACATCAACCTTTTGTATCCTTAATGGTTGGTATTTCTAGTAAAAAAACCCTTTATTGGAAAGCATGAGGTTTCTATCCTATACTTAGACTTATCCTTGAATTTATTCAATGGATATACTGCCTAATAAAATTTTTCTTAAATCCAATTCCAATAGTTTCTACAAATTTTTTTATAATAATAACTATAAAGACCCCTACCAATGTAATCTCAAAGTCAGTGGTTACATAATTTAATTGGTACTAGAAAAAAATGACTGCATCCCAAAGGATAAAATAGTTTCGCAGTCCTATAAAACTACATACATAATTGAATATCATAATAAATTTGAAAACATAATATAAAATATATTATTTTCTTTAAAAATAAAATTTTTACCTTAATAATGTCTCTATAATAAATAATAATACAATTCCAAGCATCCTGGGAAAAGGAAACATAGGAAAGGGGTGAGCTTAGATTCTCAATAAGGGTATGTGTACACAATAAGCTAGCATCATGTAAATAGAACATGAATAATATGGTTGAGATAATAATAAAATATTCCACATGACTAATACCATAATATAGGCGAATAAATACATGGATAAAAAACAACATAAATAATCATTGGAATAATAATAACTAGATTCATAATTATTGAATTCATGATACAGAACATTATAAAAATACTGTCAAGGTCTTGTACCAAGATGTAATTAATAAATGTGTAATTATTTAGTAAAATACCAATACCAGGTTGCCTCATGAGGTGTATTGAATCATAGAACAGTTAAATCATGTCATTCCCATAACTTACTATGTCCAATACATTAATCATATGTAAGAGGAGAAATATAATCAATATAAACATCCTTATCTAAAACTAGAATATGATATGTTAATAATTTCGCTAATCTATAAACGTAAAACATCTGGTGTAATATGTACAATGGTATCAAAATAGTACATCCCTAGTAAATTATAAAATTTACCAAATAATGTTGACATAGATGAATATTCCTTAAATAGATCACTAAGAAAATATATTCAAGAAAATACCCTTTTAACTTTTAAAGAACTTAATTAAGGTCTAAAATACATACCAAATATTCAATAAAAAAATTTATTTGAAAATAAACTTGTAAAATGGTAAATTAAGATTCAATAAAATGAAGGGTTGTGAAAGTGGTTAATTACGAACATGCCTTTAAAAGTCATTCCTTTAAAACTATTATAATAAGTTTAATAATAACTTCGTTGGGAAAATGAAAAGATGATTTCTTTTGAATCATTAAATAAAAAGTTATAAATGGGTAAAAATGACTCTAATAAATTATTGTATAATTATTAAAACATTATTTTTGACATTTTGCAAAAAATATATACATGGAAAATAAATATTCCCCACAAAGTAGAAAACTATTTTTAGTTTTCCATTAAAAAGTATTTCTGTATCCTGAGTACTTAATGAAAGGAAAATGAAATATAAACATGTTTTTATAAGAATAATAAATATCTAATAAAAAGGACTGAGTTTAAGATAGAAATATAATATAATTTTCCTGAGTGGACACTGCTAAAAATCTGATTTTTTCCTCTGCTCGGGTTTTAATAGATCTCATAAAAGCCCTGTTGAAACCCCCCCATTCTCATCGCTAGGAAAAGCATTGTTAAATGAGGACTTTAATAGAACTAAAAAAATTTGTTAAAGGGGGACCTTTATTAGTGATTGTAAAAAAGTGCTGATAAATCCTCCCATCAATGCTAGTAAATATGCACTCATGAAATGGGAATATATCAACACTTCAAAAAAAGGCAGATAAAGGGGGGTCTTTATTAGTGCTTCTATAAAAGTGATGAAAAAAGGGTGGTATTTATCATCCTTTTTAGATAATTTGACAAATACCCCCCCCCCTATTATCAGCATTTTTTACTAGTGATAATAATGCTTATATTTCAAAAAAATCATTAATAGACACCCATAGTAGAAATTATGAACATTTGGAGACCATTTGGGACATTTTTGGAGTAAATATTGGTTATATAAGGTTCTTTGGTCACTAAGTCATATAAAACATCACAATATTTGATTTTACATTTGTTAAAGGAAAAATAGAAACCCGGATCAGAAGATATGTCCGTTTGAAACGTTGTCTAATGTGAAAACCCCTTAAATCCATAAAAACCCTAAAAACCCTAAAAACCAAAAAGTATCAATAATTTTGATCTGGGAGTCCATTTTAGAACCACAAACAGTCAAATAAAATCTTATAAAATGTTCTAAAACTAAATGATATTTAAATCAAGGCATAATCAATGGAATAATATATATTCCAGTTTCAAAAAAGGCTGAAATCAAACTTGAACCTCAAACGGACATAACTTTTCGTCTGGGTCTCCGTTTGGGCTCTACCATATATAAAATCAAATACCATGATAGGTTATATTTCAAAATGTGTCTCAGAATATTTTTAAAGAGTTTTTTCAAGTTTTTCAACCCCCAAAGGCCTAAAATACCTCCAAAACTGAGTTTTTTGTCGCAAACCCCAGTTTGTTAAAATTCAAACCGCTTTAACATGTGATTCAGGTGTCTGTTTTTTTAGTACTACATATAATATAAAATATAATTTCATTAGATTCTATTTTATTGGTTGTAAGGATGAAATATAATCCCATATCATAAATTATGATCATTTTAGGGTTTTAGGGTTTTCAGAGTTTCGGAACGTTTTTTGTGTTTTAATGTATTTTAGAGTTAATATCTATTTTAAAAATTTTATTTAAATAAATATGTATTTATGAAATATATATCTATAACTAAATATAGAAATGTATTGATAAAAATTTATAAAAAAAATATATATAGATTTATATATATATATCAAGAATTGTAAAACCAAACTATATTGGGGAGTGGAAAAGGCATGGGTGTATAGTCTTGAGGTCTCAGGTTCAAAACTCACTGGGGGTAAGGGTGCATGATTGGGGTGGGATTATATAAATAATCGATAAAGGGGTAGATAAATTGATGATAAAGGGGGTAAGAATTGATATAGAGATGGGTGGGACGTGAAAAAACATTATACCCCCAATCAAGGGGGCTTTTATCATCAGTTATTTAGCACTATTTATAAGGATGTGACATTATTACATTACATAATCGTGAATTTAGTCAATAATACATTTCCTTTAACATTTAGGATGTTTTAATGTTTAGATATTTATAGAGTTAGACATAATATAGTCATAACATTACACATTAATAATGAGTGGATAAAATAAAAAAATATATTCATTTCATCCAAAATAAAACTTGATTTATTTCAAAAAAAATTAAACATTTAACATTGATTCCTTATTTGTCTTACACATCCTTATAAACTTTGAAAAAAATTTAATAACTTTGGATGATCACAAAAATCTCAGTAAGAGATATAAAAAAGAAGGAAAGAACACATTGGTCTATGAATACTTGTAACTTATGAAATCAGTTTCAAAAGACACACTTGTCACCCATATACACTTACTTAGTGAAACATGAGATTTCCCCAAGATTCCAAAAATACATAAGAATAATAATAGAACCATAATGTTATCTTGGGTCATTACTTACACAATCTTGTAACCATCTTGGCTAGCTTATAATTTGTAATGTTGATGGCTATGTTACAATTTGTGTAACCATCTCAATAACACTCGGAGTACCCATACATCCGGCCTCCAACATACACATACCCAATGAATTAGTGGAAAATATAGGTCCCACCCTTATTAATAAATAATTACAAAGAACTAGAACATAATCATATAACTTGAATAATTTCATCAAAACATTTCTTTGGAATTTTGTAAAAAAGAATTTTAAAAGAGCATTTTAAACGAAAAAAACACCTTAAAAATATCATATAATTCATTTTCCACTTATTAGAGTGGATGGAATATGTTTATAAACTATATATATAGATAATTAAATTTAATATAAACAAAAACAAATCGATAAAAAAATTTAATACCACATAAATAATGAAATAGAATGTTCACCCAAAGAGTGGAAATCGGTTTAAACATTCCCTTACCACAGGTTTGTCTTATGTAGAACTCGTTTAAACCTCCTATATAATGATTAAAAAAGTGTTATTAATATCTTACAACAAAATATTGATTTCTATAATACCTTATATGATAATTTCACTACATCATTTTACCCTTTAATTGTTTTTATTTTGTTCCTTGCACTGTTTTGGGTGTGTTCTTTACATGGTTCCCATGATCAATTCACGAGGGATATTCTTGTTTATGAGAAGTGAAACTCCAGAATTGGAATAGAGTTGTATTTACATGTTTCCCAAACCATAAATTATATATTTTATCATTTTTAATTCTGACATGAGGATTATTTTAAAGTTAAAACATTGTAGATATTTTTAAGTCATTTCTGTGATTCTTTGATCGTAAAGAACTCATTTTGTTTTATAAATTAATAACATGTGTACAAAATGATTCTAGAACCTTATATAAGATCTAATAAATAAATTATAATATGGTTCAAACATAAATATGGTTTCATAACTAGTCTTGAATTAGGTAAAATCAATTCAAATAATATCGTCCATGATGTCGGTAAATCGACACATCACAGACAGTGTTTTAATTTCTTAAATAAGTGGGAGAGGAGAAGATGTATAATGGTAAGTATTCCGAAAACATGATGAAATCCATAATATTTAAGATAATGTGCCATTCATGCCTCTTGTATAAGGTTAGGTTAGGAAAAAATAATAATTGAAATGAAAATGAAAAGAAATGAAAGAAAACAAAAGAAGATGTTTACCACTTGATCTCTTCTCCTTCAGATCCCTCTTAAGGCCTTCAGTTTTGGCACTTTGTTGATACCAGTAGCTCTAGGATGTGGGGAAGATAATTTGGAGGATTATTTGGTATAACTCAATTAAGGTTCAAGGCTTTATAGGTGTGTAAAGAAGAGGGAAATGAGGGTGGTATTTCAGGTGGAGGAGATGAGGTATTTTACATTATTTTAATCAATTTTATAACATGTTTGCTCAAGATTGTGAATATTCTTAATTCATGTGACCCAAAATAGTAATAATGGAATTTCATTTCGAACCAAGTGGTCTTAAGTAACTTATGATGTCATAAATAGTTTATTAACTGATAATTTGAAAATACAGTATTTTACCGTATTTCACTACTCATCAAAAATTCCCGAATTTTAGAAAAATCCCAAAAATTCAACCTTACCATTTTTCAAAGTGTAGATTTCAAAAATGAACCCTTATTTTTGAAAAAAAATTCAAAATATTATTAATTAAATTTTTAAATAAAATCATAATTTATTAAAAAATATCAATTTTAAATCAATAATTCATTTTTTGAACACATTAAATATTTAATAAACGTTTTATCATATTATATACTTATGAAAATAAATTAATAATAAGATTTACTATTCATAAGGGTCATATTACTATCGGTATCACTATTCATAAGCTAAGGTTACAATTCACCAAAAAACAAGTTGGTTATTTTAAACATGAAATAACTTACTGATCAAAATTATAGATGACTGTTTCTTGAAATTAAAAATATAAAAGTGGAAAAATTAGGTTTGAAGGATTGTTATAAATATCTACTTAAAAAAAATTCATGCACTCTAATTTATTTTTAGAAAACCATAGGGTGTTTCATTATCCCCACCATCTAAAATTGCATTATCATAATTTTATTTACTTATTAAAGAATTGAGGGTACCTTTCCCTTTGTACCATTTTTAGACTCCCATGTTGCTTCTTCAACAATGTGGTTTCTCTGCAAAACCATTACCTGGTGGATTACCTTATTCTACAAAACATGTTCCCTTTGATCAAAAAGCTGAACTGGTTTCTCTTCATTAGAAAGGTTCTCTTCCATCTGAACTGCTTCTTTGTTTAAAACATGAGTTGAATCAGGCACACACATTCTCAACATCAAAACATGAAAAACATTGTGTACATGAGAAAAACTCGAAGGAAAATCTAATCAGTATAAAACTGGTCCAACATTCACTAAGATCTCAAAGTGACTAATGAAATGCTAACTTAGCTTACCTTTCTTACAAAATGGATCACACTTTTCCAAGGAGAGATTTTAAGGAAAACAATTTCACCTACCTAGAATTATAATTCATTGCTTCTATTATATACATAATGTTTCGGCCTACTCTGATCTTCCCTCATGTGCTACTGGATCACGTTCACCTTCTCAGCCACTTCCTTTACTAATTCTAGTCCCATAAACTTCTTTCCCCTAACATCATCCAAAAAAACCATGAGTTCGAAACCGCTTCCCATACAATGACTCAAGAGGTTCCATTTGTATACTGGAATTAAAACTATTATTATAAGAAAACTGAAATAAAGAAAGATGTGGATCCCAACTTACCCTGTAGTTTATTGAAAAAGCTTGAAACATATCATCCAAATTCTAAATCATTCATTCTGACTACCCATCTAATTGAGGATGAAAAGTTGTAATGAAATTTAATTTTGTTTCCAATGACTTCTGAAGTCCCTTCAAATAATTATAAATGAACCTAGGATCCCGGTAAGAAACAATGGAAGGAGGAACTCTATGTAAACTAACAATATATTTGAGGTATAGTCAACAAATCTGATCCAAGGATATTTTATCTAGAATAGAAATAAAATGTGTATATTTAGTCAATCGATTAAAAAAACCAAAATCATATTATTACCTCAAGAATTATATGTTAGTCCCACCACAAAGTCCAAGGATATATTCTCTCATTTCCACTCTGGAACTGGAAAATCCTAAAACATCCCCTTCAGAAACTGTCACTCTACTTTAACCCATTGACATGTCAAACATTTCAGTGTAAAATCAAAAATATCTATTTTCATTCCTTCCCACCAATAATACTCCCAAAAATATCTATACATCTTATTACTTCCAGGATGAATCAGAAATGTAGAACTATGAGCTTCACACAAAAAATATTTCTTCAATTGTGAATCTCAAGGCACACACAACCTTTTTACAAATCTTAAAACACACTCTTTATGAAGGTTAAATATTCAGAAACTTATCCATTTTAACCAATTTCACCTTTTTCTGTAGATCAAGGTCTTCCTTATGCACATTCTTAATTCTGTATGATAATAATGAATGCACTGAAACCTGAAAAAAATAGATTTATTTTCAACACCAGCAACTTCTAAGACAAAATTCAGTAAATCATACATCAAGGGATCATGTTCCAAAATTAACATGGTTAATGATGCATGATGATTTCAACTCAAGGAATCTGACACTTTTTTTTACTTTTCACGGATGGTAATTGATTATGCAATCATAATCCTTTATCAGTTTAAGACATCTTGTATGCATCATGTTTAAGTCCTTCTATGTGAATATATACATCAGACTTCAATGGTTAGTATATATTTTCCATTTGGCTCTGTATAAATGATGCCTCTAAATTTTAAAAGAAAAAACCACAGATTCCAATTAAAAATCATGTGTGAGATAAGTTAACTCAGGAGGTTTTAGTTGTTCTAAATCATAATTAATTACCTGATCATTCTACTTCAAAACACAACCATGTCCCTTCAAAGAAACATCACTGTAGATGAAAAACTCACCATTTTGGGAAGAAAATGCCAAAACTGGAGCATTCACTAATCTATTCTTTAGTTCCTGAAAGTAAACATCACATTCTTCTTTCCAAATAAATTTTTTCCCTTTTCACGTTAACTTGTTTAGTGGTCGAGATAACCATGAAAAGGTTTTAACAAACCGTCGATAATAACCTACTAATCCAATAAAACTACGAATCTCTGTAACACTTGTGGGTCTTGTAAATTCCTCAACCTCTCTTGTTATTGAAGGATCAAATGTTTTTCCATTCTTATTTACAATGTTCCCATGAAAATAAAAAATTTGTAACAAAAAATCACACTGGATGAATTTTCCATACAGTTTATTTTCCTTTAAGGATTTTAAAACAATCCTTATATGTTTTTTATTCTCTTTTTTAGCCTTAGAAAATACCATAATTTCATCAATAATCCCAACCAAAAAATTATCCAAGAACTCATGAAATATTCTATTCATATGATTCATGAATATAGCAGGTGAATTAGTTAACCCATACAGAATATCAACAAATTTATAATTCCCATATCTAGTATGAAAATTTGTTTCTGGGATTTCATCCTCCTTCAACTTCAGTTGATGGTTTCCAGATCTCAAGTAAATCTTTGAAAAGTACTAAGCTCCCTATAACTGATCAAACAAGTCATTGATATGAGGTAAAGGATAATTTTTTTTAATAGTGATTTTATTTATAGCTCTATAATCAACATAATGTATTATAGAACCATCTTTTTATTTAATGAACAAAATACAAACACCCAATGGTGAAGTTCTAGAATAAATGAACCATTTATCAAGTAAATCATACATCTGATTTTTAAATTCCAAATGTTCTATTTGATCCATATGAAATTGGGGTTTTGAAATTGTCTTAGTATGAAGAACTAAGTAAATTTTTAATTTGACTTCCCGATCAGGTTTGACATCTAGTAACTCATCAGGAAAAACATCAAGATATTCATTTACCACTGGCACATAACTAATATGAACAGTTCCCTTGTTTTCAACAATCTGAGAAAGATAACTTTCATTTCCATATTTCAAAAGTTTCTGATTTTCCAAATATTTTATCAATTGTATAGTTTCGTTCTTGTATTAAAAATGAAAATTATTTTTAAAAATAACATCTATATCTCTATAGTCAATATTATAATGATAAACATAATTTCAATCTATTCTGAGAATAACATCAAACTTGACTAAGGAAAAATCAATATGTTTTGTAGGTAAAGTCTTTCGATATACCATAATAGAAATATTCTCAAAATTCCTCTTTGTTATAATATTTTGCCTTGGTTTTTTAATAATAAGTTGTTGTCCCATTTGTTGAGGTGATATTTCTAATGTACCAGAAAATTTCTTAGAAATAAAGGAATATGTACACCCTGTATCAAACAAAACATTTGAAAAATAGGGTTAATCAAAATAGTACATGATACAACTTCATTAGATATCCCAACATCTATTGACATAGTTGTGAAGGATCTCACTACACCATTATGCTTATATTCTGGCTTCTTTTCATCATTTAGATCCCTTTCTTGGGAATGCATTTGCATAATGACACATCTCACAACATTTAAATCACATAACATTTAACTTATCAGTATTAGTCTTAATCTCATTTTCCTTACAATCTCGATCCATAAGTCCAATCTTACCAAATTGAAAACAATTCCTAGTTTTGGTAAGGCATTCCCTAGGGTGCTTATTTCCACACATTTCACAAATTGGAAATTTGATTTTTTTACCACCAGGTTTCTTTACTTGATTCTTACCCATCGCTTTCTATCGAGAACTCTTCTTCTCCCTATTTTCAAAGTGTACTTGATCATCAGAAAACTCAATATGAACCCACGCATCACATCAGACAAGTATCAACTAATTTTTTAATTTTTGGGAGGTCAAAACCCCTTAATACCTTGACTTCAATCTAGAGTAAAAGTGGTTGATATTTTTTTCCAGATCTAGAATGATATTTAGAGCATAACTCGCCAGTCGGGTGATGTTCGCTTCAAAATATCCATTGGATCATCCCCCATTTTCTTCAATTCATGGAATATATTCTCCATCCTAAGTCACATGACCATAGGAAGATGTTTTTTAAGGAATATACTTTTAAATTCATAGCACTCTAAGGCATCAATATCCTCTATATCCCTGAAACTCTTTACCATTAGCGACCACTAATCAACTTCACCTTTAAAACAATAAATGGAAAGACTTATCTTTTGACTATCTGAACGTCCCATAACAATAGATATATTTTCAATGGATTTAATCCAATCTTCAAATGCTACTGGTTTAGAAGATCCATTGAAATCAGGAGTATTTTGTCTCATAAAATGTTCCACAACTATCATGTTTCGTTGTGGTACCTCTAGTTGTTCTCTTCCCGGGATTCCACCAATATTTATTTCGTACTTTAGTTGATCCATTACTTTCACAAATTTTTCTATTCCAATCCCTATTATTCCAAGCTACAGATTCAGAAGGATGTTGTCCCATTGGTGACTCTCCTCTTCAACATCCCAGTTTCTTATGTGGGAAACCATTCTGAAGAAACATATCTTAGTCGAAGAAACATGGTAATATTTAAATTCTATATCATTTCAAATTAACAATAGAGTAAAAAATATTTATGGATTTATATTAAAATCATTATAACCCCTAAAGTTTCTAAACCATCCTCTGTTACCAATTATAATGACTCGGCCTTATTACATTACATAATCATGAATTTAATCAAGAATTACCTTACTTATGCATTCATGATCTTTTAAATTTTATAGATTTTGAGAATTGGACATTATACATTCATAACATTACACATTAATACATAGTGGATTGTATCAAAACAATATTCATTTCGTCAAAAATATAAGTCTTTTCAAATAAAATATGATTTCTTTGAAAATTATTAAAGAATTGAACATGGATTCCTTCTTTTTCATACACATACTTATAACCAATGAAAATACATTAAAAAAATTGGATGCGCACTATAATATTATTAAGGGATATAAAAATAATGAAATAACACATTAGTATATCAAAATTTGTAATGTATGAAATCATTTTCAAAAGGCACACTTGTCACCCATATATACTTAATTTTTGAAACATGAGATTTAATTATCATTACCATGATACATAAGAAAAAAATAGAATTATAATGGAATCTTGGGGAATTACTTACACAATCTTGTAAACCTATCAGCTACCTTGTAATTTGTTACCCCCACGGTTACCTTACAATTTGTGTAACCATCGTAGTTACACTTAGATTAACCATACATCCGACCTCCAACTTACACATAACCAATGTATTATAGAGAAATATAGGTCCCCAAATTCATCATAAAAAATTCTCATGAACAAGAACACAATAATACAACATGAATAATTTTATAAAAATATTTCTTTTGAATTTTGTAAAAGATAATTTTAAAAGAGTGTTTTAAAAGAAAAATTCCCTTACAATTATCATATTATTCCAGTGATACTTATTATAGTGGAAGGAATATAATTATAAACTATAAATAAACACAATCAAATGTAATATAAACAAAACCAATCACATAAAAATTTTTAATACCGCATAAATAATGATGTAAAATGTTAACCCAAAGAGTGGAAATTGGGTTAAGAATTAATTTACATTGGGTTTGTCTTACTTGAAACTCATTTAAACCTAATTTATAATTACTAAAATAGTGTTATTAATTTTTAAAAGAAAAATATTGATATTTATAATACCGTATATGATCATTTTCATACATCATTTCTCCCTTTAGTTGTTAGTATTTTGTTTCATGCATTGTTTTGGGTGCGTTGTTTACATGGTTCCCATGATCGGTTCACAATAGATATTCTTGTCGATTGGAAGTGAACCTATAGAATTGGAATGGAGTGGTATCTAAAAGTTTTCAGAACCATAAATTAGACTTCTTATTATTTTGAATTCTTACATGAGGATGATTCATAAGATAAAACATCATGGATATTTGTTTAAGCCATTTTGGTGATTTTTTAATCGTAAGGAACTCATTTTTCTTTATAAATTTATAACATATGTACACAATGACTCTAGAACCTTATATAAGTTATAATAAATAGATTATAATCTGGTTCAACCATATAAATAGATTTATAACCAGTACTGAAGAAATTAAATGAAATTGAAATAACATCGTCCACGATGTCAGAAAATTGACACATCACGGGCGGTGTTTTAATTCCTTGAATAAGTGGGAGAGTATAAAAATTATAATGGTGTGTCTCCAAAAATCATGATAAAATATAGAATATGTATAATAATATATCATTTATTCCTCTTCTATAAGGGTATGTGAGGAAAGATGAATAATTGAAAAGAAAATGAAAAGAAAATAAAGAAAACAAAAGAGGGTGTTTACTACTTAATCTCTTCTCTTTATGATCCTTCTTAATGCCTTTGGTTTTGGATTTTGGTGAGGCCAGCTACTCTTCAAAATGGGTAATATAATTTGGAGGAGTATTGTGTAGAACTTAGGTATGGCTCCAGGATTGTGAGGTGTGTGAGGAAGAGATAAATGCAGGTGGTATTTATAGTGGAGAGGAGGTATTTTACATTATTTTAATCATTATTATAAAATTTTTTCTCAAGAATACTAATAGTCTTAATTCATGTGACCCCAATTAGTAATAATATCACTTGAGTTATAACTAAGTGGTATTACATCACTTATGATGTCATAAATAGTGTATTCAATAGATAATTTGAATATATGGTATTTTACCGTATTTCACTATTCATCAAAAAATCTTGAATTTTGGAAAAATACCAAAAATTCACCCATACTGTTTTTAGATGTGTAGAATTCAAAAATGAACTCCATTTTTTAAAAATAATTTTATAAATATTATTAATTCAATTTTAATATAAAATCATAATTTATTAAAAAATAGAAATTTTAAATCTATAACTCATTTTTTAAATACATTGACAAAAAAATCAACATCTCATTATCATATATCCTTAAGAAAATAAAATAAAAATATGATTTAATATTCATAAAGGACATATTAATACTCATATCACAATTTATAATGGTATGTTACTATTCACCATAAAACAAGTTTATTCTTTCAGACTCGAAATAACTTACTGATCACAATTTTAGATGACTGTTTTTTTAAATTAAAAACCTAGAAGTGGAAAAATTTGATTTTAAGGCTAGTTATAAATATATACTTAAAAAAATTATCATGCATTTAAATTTATTTTTATAAAATACTATGGTGTTACACTATAAAGGTGGACTATAATAGCGCTAAAAATAACTGATAAATGTGGCCTTTAACAGTGATAACAAATACTGATAACGGCCCCCTTTATTAGTTCTTTTTAAAGCACTATTAAAGGGGTCCATTATCAGTGATTTTTATCAAAATTGTTAATGTTAACCCTTTAATATCACTTATATTATCAGTGATTCTATTTTACAGATAAATCCCTTTTACAAGAACTATTATAGTTCTTATTTGAAGTAGTCGGTTACATAACCATATACAATCTTGAATAATGGTGAGATTTTAAAAAAATCGCTACCTCAAGATTGATCTCATTAACAAGTCTCAGAACCTTTGGTATAATAAATATATATTTATTATACATTTATTACATAATCATATTCAGATATATCTTACCTTATATAATTTACTTATAATCGTTTATCAACATTTTATTAACAATTCTTTGTTAAAATCATTCTCCAAGGTAATAACCCATTTAATTTTCGGGTCAGTTTTGGTTTGGTAGTTTTGGCCCTTTTACATCGATCATGGTTTAATAATATAAAAAATGATAATAATGACAAAAATATAATATATATTCATTATATATGTATTTATATTCATCCATAAATGTATAAATATAAAAATTAATTACACTGTTCTAAGAGGCAGTATTTCGTACATACACATGATTGTCTTTTCCAATTTTTGATAGATGTAATGAAAGAATGGTACATAATAATTCAACTTTCTAGAATAATAATTATACCATATATATAATATTAATTAATTAAATCTTCCCTTGTCACCATAAATGATAAAAAAATCACATCGCTTCATAGAGGCGGAAGTTAACACATAAGCATGAGCGGTGATATCATTTTTCTACAGATTTAAAGGTAAGATGATTGATGTGATATTCTAATTCTATAAATATAATTATTTGATATATATAATATTTAAACATTAAATACATCATTATACCCGGCAGTGAGTGGTGGTGGTGGAAGACAAATTAAATCAGTTAATGTAGTGATAGTCCTCCGTACACATAATTAAATATTTTGTTTCCCATTTGATGAAAGAGGAGATTGATATAGGTCATTCCATTAAAAAATATATAAATATATGGGAGATAATATTGTAATTATTTCATCATAGGTGAAAAATATTTGGATGAGATATAATAATAAATAACATGAAAATGCGTGATTGAGAACTATACCCCTTTTTCGGAATACCCCTTTTGGTTTATAACTTAACACTTCAAAGGATGGTTTTATGAACAATCCACAGACTATAGTTTATGGGAAAGAATTTAAGCTAGTTATTTTTAAAAGGAAATTCCAAATCAAAATGAAATTGAAGTTTGAAGTGGATAGTTTAGGGGGTATCCAATTATAAGTGGGGTAGGGGACCCACAAGGAAATGTCCTAAAAGAACACAAAATTATAATGCCATTCTCAAACAAATACCTCCAAATGAACATATACTATAATTTGGGATAGGCTGCCTGAATGGCACGAAGGCCTTCATTTTTATTGATTTTTGATAACCCCCCTTTCAAAGGATGAGGGGGAACCCTTACAAGGACCATAGGCTCAGAGATTACATGGCCCGTAGGCTTAGGATATTACATGACCTGAAGGGGTTAGGGAATTCAACCAGACTATCTACTAGGAACTGCCCCTCCCCAGCATCTGCATCTTGATAGTAGCTCTCCACCCTTGCATGACCATCTGGCTAGGCTTCCTGTGAAAGCACATGTTGGTACCGATGACATAGTCATACCCTCTCATTCTGAAAATCCATTTGGCTCTGCTCTGGTTATTGCACCTGCTCTGAATCCTCTTCTGTGGATGCTCCTTTTATGTAGCGTGTCTGGGGCCTGCATTCATTGGCCCAAAGTCCTTGGGGTGGCCATAAGGCCTTAAGGTGGACCTGAAGGCCTCGAGAATCAACTAGCCCAAAGGCCTTGGGTGGCCCGAAAGCCTTTCCGGACCCGAGGACCAAACCGGTGGCCCGAATGCCCAGATGGATGAATAGTCCCAGCTGCTATAGTACCAAACTGCACCTACTACAGTGCCTGCTACAGTACCCAGAAATATTGCTCCACCCAGATTTGATCTCGGGTCTCTTGGATGCACCTAGCGAGTCCTCATCAACTGGTCTAAGGCTCTTGTGATAATTTGGGATAGTATAAGGTCAAAATATGGCCATAAAATTGGATTTATACAAGGTTAATTGGGAAATTGACCATTCCCTTTTAGGATACACTCTAATAAACCTATTTTAACCGTAACGGTTTTAATTAATTTTTACCATTTTGACTATTCGGTAGATCCAAATATTAAGTTAACCTTAATATAAAATATTATTTATGATGTTCAAAATATGTAATACATTTTACTAAATTCAATTCCTAAAATTGGAGTAATTTAATTTAAAATCAAACCAATAATAGTGAGGGGAAAGTGGTTTTCCAAAGAAAACGTTTTCTCAAGATTAAAATGTTTTTATGAGAGAATTAAATATAAAATTGATTCTAATAAGATAAATTAGATTAATAAAAATATAATTGAACTGACTTTATTTAAACAAATAATTTAAAAATAAAATTTAACATTGAAAATTATTTACACAAAAATAAAATTTTTAATAAAAATTATTATTTTTTACTATTCATAAACTTTTTAGAAATTATATAAAATTCACTCTAGGATAATTTATAAATGTTGATTAAAAATTTAATATCATTTTTCCAATATATCTTTTAAAATTGGAAAATATTAATTTTAAAATAAGGGTGAAAAATGCAACAAAATGTATTTTTAGAAAAATACAGTTTCTATTCATAAAACTAGATTTATTCTAATATCATGCATATAAAATATTTATTATATGAATGATAAAATATTTTATTGATTATATAATATATAAATTAAAATAAAATAGTTTACCAATTGTGATTAATTTAATTTATTAGTATAAAAACAAATTGCGATCATAAAATGCTTTTTCGTAAAAACATTTCTTTTAATTTTAAAAAATATATTTTCTTTTCTAATCAATTTATAACCAATAAAATTATTTAATATATTTATAAACCATAAACATTTCATAATTTAGTGATTCATATTCATACTAGTTAATTTAATGTCTAGTTAATAATGTTATATAATATTATGTTTCATTTTTAATTTGGGTTGTGTTTATCAAAAGATATAAAAAAATTTATTTTGAAAGATATATATCAGGAAAACTCAAGTTGTTACACTAAGGGTGCTCGACTATTCTTTTATATTAAGAAACCACCACTTCCCTCTTCCTTACACCACCTAATGTTTATTTTATAAAATATAACCTATCAAAAAATCATATAAACTCCCTTATATAATTTCAATATGTGATTTTATTCTTAAAATACCATCCCTAGGGTTCTTGAGATGGGAACTAAAATATGTTCTTTAAAGAGTTTGTAATCATCTTAGTCGAACAGTTCCATTTTACATCTACTTATACCTACTTAAATTTTTTTCTATCCATTCCAGTATAATATAATTTTCATATCCCATATACTGAGATATTATTTTTCAAGTGGTATAATATATCAATTTCATTTTCCATAAAATAGTAAGTGAATGTATCAATCATTCATATGTGTGGATTACTTCCTCACAGAGAAATACATTTCATTTTCCATCACCATATCACATGGATGATTATAATGAGAAAATTATTTAATATATAAGATATTTATGATATAATTAGGATTATATAAATATAAAATAAAATTTATATTTAATTTCATCTCTTCTTTAGAAATTGAGAACTGCATTCTTGCATATTTGTGGCCAACTGTATCCCAGAACAGTGTAGTTCATTTTTCTATATCTATATTTTATGGATGTTTCTATATATATACATAATTATTATATATGAAATTTCTATCATTATTAACATTATATTGATTATGTAACCAAGATCAATATTTATGTACCTAAACTATCAAACTGAAACTTACTGAAAAATTGAAATAGTTAACACCTGGAAACAAAGATTTTAATAAATATTAATTTTTTAAAATGTGTTCAAATGTTATAATAAAGACAAATATGATATTATATTTATTTATATTCCACTTTTATATAATTATAAGGAATTTAAATTCATTATATTTTATTTTAGACATATTATGAATCAATTTATACATATGGTCATCGTTCTTCATCTCAATATTGTTTCTTTGATACATGCAAGATGTTATAAACATATATATGTTTATGAGGTGTGTGTACCACCCCTATTTACATATTATATATTTTATCCTAATTAATTAATTTTATTTAATGTTATATTTGATATTATTTAATCTTAGTGTTTTTTCAGACGTAACCAAATTGGTATGTATTTATTATCTCAAATCAAATTCTTTGGGATATATGTTATACACCTATCATCTTTCAGGAGACATAAATCACACGCCTTTTAAATTTTATATCATTAATATGTATATTTTTAGGGTATTTATTATTTATTTTAAAGTAATTGTTTCATGGGGAATACGATTCAAATGTTACCAAAGCAGTAATGGTTAATTCTTCACTCTCACTTCTAATTGGAATCATTTTTGTTTAAATTCCCTTTTATAGAATTTTATGTTTTAACTCTTGTAAAATTCCTTTTATTATATTATCCTCTATTTAATTATTAAATTTTGATGTTTTATACTAATTTTACCATATTTGGTACTTAATAATAGATCAAATAATTTTGTTAAGGAAAACATGCCTTATTTATCCTTGGGGTTGAGAATCTTTTTCTTCCATGTCCATGTTTTCTAAAATGTTTAAAATAAAATTCTTTTCTATCATCCAACGACTGTATAAATTTTTTTTTTAATTTTTTTTATTTTTACGAATCTTCTTATTGTTTTATTAATGAGACACTTTTTTACATTTTAAATAAGTTTGAGAAGAATATTTTTTTAATGTACACAACATGACTATATTTTCCCACCATCATTTCCTTTCATTTATTTGAAAATAACACTAAAATTTTAAAAGGTTATATTCAAATAATTTAATTTTCTAATTATTATGGTAATTTTTTGTTTTAAATTTAACAAGTGAAAATTATATTTTCCATGTTTTAAATGAAATATGTTAAATGTAATTTTAAAAGAATTTTCATTTAATTCAACATCTTTTGATATTTATTATGATACAATGGGGATATATTTTTATGATACCATATATATTATTTTTCTTGATGGTTTATTATGATATGGTAATTTCCATGAATCTATTTTACTGTCCATGGTTAAATTTTCCCTTGAGTAATTCGTTTATAATTATGATAATGAAATAATGATTGAACTTGTTTCATTTTGACAGGTTATTCTATAAAGATAAGATTTTTTTTATACATTTGAATATATATGTATCGATTATGATTATGTCATGGGTGGTCCTAGAATCATATGGCCCTTTAAGGGATTCGGTAATGATAATGGAGTTAAATATATGAAAGTTACTCTTAAAAAAAAAAATTAATTGACTTGATAGTATTTTCATAATCAGGTTATGTCCAAAAAAATGATAGTCTTGGTATAGTTATTTGATGTGTGACTTATATTATTATGATTATTCCATAGATTATACATCTATTTTATGACATGATATTCGGCCAATTTTATTCCCTCAAGGCTTGTGTTCTAAGAATATTTTATGGTTCACGTATTATAAACAACTAATTTTTATGTCATGACTTATGATATGATCTACGAGTTCCTCGATATGCTTTTAAATTGTGAATCTCATGTTATAGTAACCTTATTCTCATATTATTCTTAATTTATTGTTGTTATCTCTCATCTTAACCTCTACAAAGAATTATATTTCATCCTATCTTATTTTTACTTTCCTAATATTATGAATAGAGGTTTTAATTAGGGTATGTATAAGAAGGGAGTGAGTAGTGATGAAATTAGTGCAAGATGATATCTAAATTTTATGTATCATTTTTTAATGTATACAAGTTTCAAAATACACTGAATCTATATGATTATATCATGAATCCTAATTATATGTAAGGAATATTCATCTAATAATATTTAATAAATATGTTTGTGAAGTTTGGGACTCCTCAGTTGGTATTAGAGAAAGGTGTATTTATTTTTGGAAACTAGGATAAGAAAATATTAGTGAGAACCCTTAAGATAAGTCTAGCAATATGATAACATCCTAAATTTTTAGTAAAATGGATATTATATTGTTTTTATATCAAATACATCCTTTTTAGGGATTGAAAATTGTATTTGGTTGTGGTACGCTACTCCTAGGTATAAAAACTCTAAAAAAGGTAGATTAGGTATTAAATTGATCATTACTAGTGCATGATTAGTGGGCCTAAGGTTAAAGATCTATTTTGACCCACATGGGGGAAATTCTTAGTTAAATTAATATTTTCTTTATAAATTTTTTTAAATTATTTGAATATGAAATGACAACGATTTACCTAGGGTGTCATAGATAGAAAATTTGGATTACTGATTTTTGAATCTTATAAATGATTTTCATGATTTTATGATTTCTCGTGATATTTAGTATTACTAATACTATATTTTTCGTTTTGTTCATTAGATGGAACCAAAAATAATCATGTTATTGCTAAATGAAACATACAATAAAATTATTTTACTCTTGAGAAACAAAATAAAAAGGGAGATGGAATGAAAAATATTTTAATTTAGCCTAACTAGATATCTCAATATATAATTAACAACATGAAAATTCATGTGTTTCTGAATGAAACAAATATGATAAAAATGGTTATTAATGAAGATCATGGAAGAAAGATTATATATCCTCTTAAATTTCCACAATGTAGGAGAAACATGTAGTGATATGTCTCAAATGAATGATAAGAAGTTTTACAAACTGAAAATAGTGGCATAAAGTGTTACATTTTCAAGGAAAAATGAAAGGATTATTTAATGTTGTGTATGGGAATAATGGATTCCATAAGTATCATCTATGGTTGACTGTTTTAAATATAGAAAGTATAGTAATTATAAAAATTAATGACATAAAAGAAAATCTTGAGAATATAATGAGGAATTCTATAATAGTAAAGGTATTATTTTTTATGATGAAGAGACTATGAATTTCATATATAAGGTATGAATTAATTTAGTAGTTTTTCTTACGATAAAATTATGAAACTTTATTAAATTAATATTGATGAATCCTAAGACATGATTTAGATTCCATATTGTCAAATGAAAGAATTAGGGAGTATGATGATGAATCCTCATAAATTGAAAACGAATAAAAGAGGAATGATGTAAGTGTTATTGTTTACAGGTTCATGAATTATGTTTTAGATGAAATTTATTAATTATATTATTGATATAATAATAACAAAAAAATTTATGATTGTTTTGTATTAGTTTTACTTAGTGTATTTTCAATCATATATTGAATGGTATTGATAAAATAGAAATGTGATTTTATGGTAATGTAATGTTTTTTAAAAGAACTTAATTTATGTATAGATAAACATTAATAGGTGTTTTATATAGAGATAATAATTTCTATTTTGGATAAAGATATGATAGGTATTAATAGAATTGTGCAGTAATTATGACCTTTAAAATGATTAGTGATTTGATAACCCAGTGATTTATGTAATATTTGATGACGTTTATTACATTTTATATTTATAGAATATATTCGATAGACTGGGATTCTATTTTAGTAATAATGATAATGTTAATTCTTTAAATCATTTATGTTTTAAATGAGTTTTTATGGTGATTACTTTTGTAAGAATGTTTAAGGAGAATATATAAACTAGGTATTCAACTAATTTTTTAAGCTATAATTAAAGAAACATTATATTGTTTTGGGATTTAATTTAAGATGATATTCTAAATATTTTGAACTTTTATTATACATATTTTAGTATTAAATATTGTTAAATAATTATTTGATGATTGTTGAAATATACCTATTTATGGAAGTAATTATATAGATTTTGGGGAATTATTATAGAGATATAAGAGAATAATATTTCAATTGATAGTTTATTCATATTATTTATCTTATGATATACTAACCATTTTTTGTTTCAGCAACTAAATAGAGACAAGAGGAACAGAATGTCATCCTTTTATATATCTTAAGATCTATTAAAATTTTATTTTATGGAATCATCCATGAAAAAATCATATTTTCCATTAATCATTGGAATATAGAATTAAAGGTATTAGAAACTATAAGAAACACATAATCAAAGGGTTAAATTAAGATTATAGTCTGTAAGAAATAAATTAAGTGTATTTTATTGTATAACATGTTAAAATAATTTCTTAACTTTAGGGAAATGATCTTTAAAATGAAATTTTTTTCCTTTCCACAGTTATTCAGAATAATTGATTTTCATTTTCACCCCTCTTATTTATGTTTTTTTATTGATTAACTTTATCATTATCATGTTCTTTCTCTATCTCTATTATTATTTGAATATTATCATTCTCCTCTATTTTTATATATTCACTTAACAATAATATGAAAATTATCTAGGAATTATATTATATGTTATTGAAACTATATGTTTTGTGATTCCCTTTTTCAAAGGAACATTTCTTATCCCTTTAAACGATGTGGATTTTCAAAAGGGTACTTACAAATATTTAAGAATTAATCAATAAGATGAAATTTCTTGAAAGAAAATTATTTAACAGGGAGAATGTGACACCCTGAAAAATTAGTTTAATAGAATAATAAGTTTTTTATTTTTCTTAAGATGCAACATCAACCTTTAAATGAATTTTGATATACTATAAAAATATGATTATTTAAATGTGCCATTATAACATAGTTTTTGAACTAGTGAGTGTGATTATGAGTAACTCCATTATGATATATATATATATATATATGATATTCCTACTCAATATAAATTTATTTATTAATTCATAGTAAATAAGAACTATATTTTTAGTGAATTCATTTTATACTTCCAAAATAATTTTTCTTTAAAAATGGTTTTCATTACATTTCAAAACATAATATTATAATAAATTTATAAAAAGTATATAATTTACATTTTATAAAAAGGATATAATATTTTTAATAAATATAAAATTATTATCTTAAGGAAAAATTTCTAAAATTTTATGAAAATATTACTTTTTTAGTGAATAGTGAAAAAATACAGATTTTAAAAAAGATTTCTTTTTCCATTAAAGTTTTAAAAATTTTCCATTTTATTTTGAATTGGTTTTATTATTTCATAAGTTAAATTTTATTAAAAATAATTAAGGTAATTTCATTTTAATCCAAATTATTTCTAATCTTGGAATAAAAACATTTTTATACTTAGGAATTCGTTTTTCTGGAAAAAAGTTTTTCTCAGATTTGGTGGGTTTATATTAAATTTTATTTCCACCAATAATAAAGATTTAAATTGATAAATTTTATTACATATTTGAATAAGTAATTCAATAAAATATAGTACCAATTGGTTTATTTTCATTATGAAAAGTTTCATTGGTAAAAACTTTCTCACCATTGTAAGTGTAAAACCGATACAAAAAAGGTTAGAACTGTTATGTAAGGCTTCAAGGTCATACATACACCTAAATATATTTTATTGGAAATATAGAATTATACCATAAACATTATAATTTATAAAATATTGTACTTTTTATCATAACTCATTCATAAATACATATATAATAATTTACGTAAAGAAAAATTCCAAAATGACTATTTCTTGATTTTCATATAAATAAAAAAAATTCACAGGGATATAAATAATTAATTAATCGTTGTGGATTTTTTATTTTTAATATAATTAAATTTTTTATATGGTAATTAATTTTGAGTTTTATTTGTGAAATAATTACATAAAATGATTACATAGTGCCAATACAGTACTTGTGCAAGCAGTAGAAAAATTAAGTAAATGATTTTATAAACATACAAAGTAATATTTTTAAAGAAAATTATGTTTTTAAAATAATTATTTTGGATATATAAAAATTTATTGGGTTATTTTAAATGTTTATATTAGATTTAAATTATTGTATTCTATTTCTCTAAATCCCACTATGTGAATAGTACTGAAAATAATTTCAATGGTATCTAATATTAAAAAATATTCTATTAAATGAATTAAAATTCAGAAAATGAAATCTTATCTTTATCCAAGTGAATTAGATTCAGTATATAATATAAAAAAATCCACTTATGGGTCACGTTTTCATTTATTGTGAAACTCTTGACCTCGAAAGAGTAAAATACATGGATATCACAACAATCATCAAAATGGTTAACAGGGGTTGAAACTAAAATTTAAAGGATAAAACATAATATAAACATGTACAAACATTATTGTATGAGTGATTTTAGAGTTATAATATTATATTATTATAAATATATCAATTTTGAGCCACATTAAAATGGAAATTAATATATATTAATTTAATATATTATGTAATTTCCGGGGTACCCCTATCCTATCTTATAAAAGTGCATCACCACTTTTATATTCTTCACACAAACTTGAGCCACTTATATCATAATAACACTGATAATAACACTTCATAACTTACCTATCTATATTCTAGAGGATCTGTCTTCTTAAAAGTTTATCCCTAGGGTCTTTAAAGAGTGATCAAAAGGAGGTTCTTCCAAGAGGAGGTAACCATCTTTACATAAAGAGTTTATTTTACATATTCTTATACCTCCTTCAATTCTATCCTCAAATTTTAGATATATTAACATAATTATATAAAATATACTAATATGTTTTATGCTAATCTAATAACCTTATTTATTTATTTTTTATCAAATTGGAAGTTAAAGTATGGCTCAGGCATACGTTTGGCCTACCACCTCCACGAAATGACACAATTCATTTTCTATCACCTCCTCCTGTAGATTTTTATAATTATGGAAATAAAATATATATAATATTTATTATGTAAATATTATTCTATAATGATAAATATTATTCATTTTTATTTTCTTCCTAATATTATAAAATGAAAATAATGTTAATCTGTTTGTACGTACTACCATCTCTATGAATGGTGTAATTAATTTTTATATATCTACATTTTATGGATATAAATACATATTCTTAAAATGTCATATAATATTTCTTTTTAGGCAATAATTAAATTTATTTCATTTTTATGATTTTTATGTTTTACATTTTCTTAGATTTAGGTCATAGATCTGACACAAAAACCCATATATTACAATGTAGACACTTCTAATAAGTATCCATTTTTTCAAAAATATAAAAATTTAAAAATAAACACATTTTTATTTTATGATATATCTCCAAAATTTTCATCTTGACATCATATTTGTCCCAACTCATCCTTAAAACCTGTAAAAATCATTTGAAATAAGGGATGAGCATAAAAAAGATGATAAGGGAAATAAAATAATGGAAAATATGAAAAACCATAAATTGGATACTATCATCAAAATATTCCTAAACTGTGTGAAATAAACCATACCCACTTCACATAGACCCAAATATTTTCTCAAATAAATCCTTTAAACCCCATTAAAAACAAATTGAAACCCCCTTTAGCTGACTTAATGAATTATATTCCTAACCCCTTAAAAATAACTAGAGCCTAGATAAAATAAAAGGAGAAGACTGCCTAGTTAACTCCCTTCTAATATTCATTTATGACCAGTAATATTACATATTTAATTAGAGAGAGGAATTGGGGTTCACCCATCGTATAACTTGTCTCGAGCTCACCCATTATTATAAACTGTATTGGGCTTACCTTCTCGTATAAGATGTATCTGGATTGCACTATTTTCATATATATATATTGATAAATTACCATATCATGAATAAAACATTTTGGACCTTAAGTTTTTTATCATAAAACCATTGAAAAAATATTTTCAATCCACATGTAAAATACTTTCAAATATAGAAATAACCTTTTATTTTTAAAAAATCTATTTTCAATAAAAAATAACCAAAACAAAACAGAAATGGGGGTTTTTAATAAAAAGGATTTATTATAGAGTAATCCCAATATTAAATATTTCTTATACTAATGGAAAAAAACTAAATCTGTTGTAAATGTTAAGTTATAATATTTCTTTTTCATTTTTATCAAAACCTTTCCTAAAAGGATTCATTTTCAAAACCATTGAAAGCAAGTAAAATGTGACATAAAATTTCCTTTACTATTAATTTATGTCCATATAAAAATATAAATAAATTAATTTTATGGATATTGATATAGAAGAAAAATATTAACAAAATAAGTCTTGAAAATATTTAAAATGTGGTTTCATGTAAAAGCAGTCCTTACCTTATGTCTGAGTCCTCACATAAATTTTTATATTCTGAAATAATAAGATTATTTAAATAGTTTTCTTAAATAAAAATATTTTTAAAATTTTAAATACATTTTATAATATTTTTCACCCAACTATATTCAATTACATAATCATTTAAGATCATCTCAAAAGTTTGGAAGATATTCAGCTCATATGTGAAAAATGACTTTGATGGGTTGACTATGGTCAAAGAGGTCATTATTATATAATTTATATAAGATAATTTATGAAATAATTTTTATTTTTAGACATAAATTATACTTTTAAAACAAATCATCGATTATCACTATGAAAAATTAATTATTTTACAATCATAGAGACGTTAAGTAATATATATGAATGAGTACCATTTCTATTTTTTAATGATCATGAAAAGAGTAGTTATAACATAAATTTACTTTTATTTTATTATGTATACTTATATATATCATTTATACAATGTGGTGATGAAGAATAATCATATAACTTCATAGAGGTGATATTTCACGCATATGCACAATGATGTTACCATTTATCAATGAATGGAATACTAAAAAAATAGATGATATATTAGTTTTATAAAGTTATAATTATGTGAATAAAATAATAAATAGATATATATAAATATTAAATAAATAATTATAATTAGATATGATATTTGGTGATTTAAAATGAATTTCATCAGTTCACAAGGTGGTAGTCCATCAAAAACACGAATGATTATTTTATTTCCCATTTTATGGAAGAGGATACGGATTACCTTAACATAATAACATCATAGTATATGGAAGATTCTTATTTTAATATCTCATCATGGTTGTAGAATATTTTAAGTTGGAATAATAAGAAATAAAATAAAAATGATTAGTTAAAACCACATATCTTTTTTAGAAAAGGTCATTCTATTTATAATTAAATCTATCATATGTTTTCTTTATGAATGAAAATCCTTAAAGATATATGTATGAATGAAAGTAATGTACTTGGGTAGGTATTAAAAAAAACAAAATGTTTTTTAATTATTAATGATAAATAATAAAAGTTTTCAATGGTAGAAAAATAACTTTTAACATCAGAGAATTAACTAATTATTTTTTTAAAATCAATGATAAAAATTATTTAACATCGATTATATAAAAAATGGATGTAAAAACTATATTTGGGTTGTTTCTGAATCCTTTTATTTATAAACCAATTTTGAATTCCCCACCCTCCACACCCCACAAAAGTTTTTCACATCTATTTTCAATAAAACTCAACAAAAAACAAATCTTTTAAATTTGGTTTCATTAAATCCGATGTTAAAGCCCTTGTTTTAATATCCATTTTAGGAAAATCAACTTGAAAAGTAAAATAATGAAAAATATGAATCAACATTTCAAATTTTTTACAAAATAATTTAAAATTTTTAAATCCCACTTAAATTTAATTACATCATCACCAAACATTGTTTCAAATCCATTATATAAATTCTCATGCTCTCTGTTTCGTTTTTGATCAATTCTTCTTCAAACCGAATAAAATATTTGTCAGTTCTTAATTTTATAATTTCAATGTGGTATTTATTCTCATCAGTTATATTTTTTTATTGGTTTTTTTCATCAATAATCTCTCTAAGTATTTATTTTTTTATGATGACATAAACATTATCTGATCAAGTTAAGAAGCTAAAACTTTTCAAAGACATTTACCAGATGAATTTTCAATTCCTTATCAACAACTATTGTGTATTACCAATGAGTTCATTTTTGAAATTAATAAGTATATCATTATACAATATGATTATTATAAGAAAACTACAATAATAATTTAAATTATGTTTAAGATTTAAGTTTAGTTGTTAATTTTTGGTTAGTTTTCTTGAATTTTTTGTTCGTATTTCCCATCTTCTCTTCTAAGAGAGTAGAATATGTTGATATATTTTTTTAAAAAAATCTTATAATTTATGAATGAATTATCAAAATAATTTATGTTTAAATTAATTTCTATGTTGGATATCCAAAAAAATTACATAAAAAACAATTATTTTTCTTTGCATATTTGTTATTCGGTTAACTAATGGTAAAATACATGTCTTAACATTAGTTAAATTGAAAATATATAAAGAATATAATTTTAAACATCTGTTTAATTTATATCATGTTGAAAACTAATTTTTAGGGTAAAAACCCCAACTTAATATATTTTTCTACTAGAATGTGATTTTATAAATGAAAAATAGGGCCTTGTTGTAATTACATAAAGTATTAAATTAAAAAAAATATCTTTAATGGAAAAATGAATTCAAAATGGTATTACTCATCATACGATGTTGATGGGTCTAACTAAACTAATCCAAGTAAATTTGGATATCATTAAAAAAATTTCACAGTTCTTTTAAACCCCTGTTATCCCTTATATTGATTAGGATGACAAAACAATTTACTCTTTAAGGGTCAAGATAATTACTATAAAAGGGAAATTTTATTATAAATTGACCAAGTATAAAATATTAAACCACATATGAATCACTTTTATAAAGATAATATAGTGACCTTATCCTTTATCACATATTAATACATAATATAAAGCATAAATATCCATTAAATACAAACCAAAGATCGAAAATCCTAGAGTCTTTAGAAGACTAGGTACATAATTAGAAAACATGAAACTATAGCAAAACATATTTTTATTTATATCCATAATGATATTATAACTCCCTTTAATCACCTAGAATTTCATAGGATAATCTAGTAAATAGGTATAAAAATGGTCAGCTAAAAAATACCAGTAAGAGAAAATCAAGGAATCAAAGTATATGACTTGAGTTAGAAGACATAACATGATAACATAAAAGGAAATGATCATGAATAACATATGGGTCATAACATATGAAACAAAGAATCATATGTTCTATAAACATAGGAAAATTCAGGTAAACTAAAATAATACATTAACATGAGTCAAGGCTTACTGCTAAGACTATATCACATGGTGGACAAATTCTCATAATGGATTAGATTTACTCCCCAATATCATACATAAAATTTCAAGAGTCAAAATAATACCCAATAAATTGGAATGCTATCTAGGTTCACCCATCATAATATATACATTTTTATGTATTCCATATAAATAAATAAAACATATGGAGTAAAACACAAGAGTTTCCCATGGAAAGAAATGGGTTTCTTAATCATGTCAAAAGGTATAACCAATAGTTTGTTGTAATGTTATCCATGAAATAAGAGATTTAAATCATTGTAGGAAAATTAATAAAGGAAATATAAGAATATATCATTAATAAAAATTTCCAACTAAAGTGAAAACGTAGGAAAGAGTGTTTATGTTACTTTAGTAATGTGCCACTTAATAACTGTTTTAGGGTAAAGAATACAGAGTCCTCAAAGAGGATAAAACATAACTATTTACATTAAACCAAATGTGAAAAAAATTATTTTTCAATGATAAAATAAGTTAATTTATAAAATATTTGTGTCTTATAAGACTTTATGGAGTCTACTTGAAAGGGGGTAAGAAACCGAGAAGTACCCCTTAATCAGGTTTTCTTATCAAGAGGAATTAAGAAGAGAACCTTTTAACACATGTATTTCCTCAACAAAGAAAAAATAATTTATATTCATATATATGTGTATAACATATGTACAAAATATAGGATAAGTATATAATAATAATAAAGAGATACATTGTAGTAAAAAGAGATAAATCATTACCCATAGGAGATATAGGGGTTTGAAGAGAACCATTTCCTTTTGCCTGATTGTGTTTTTCACCTGAACATAATATAATGTATAATAAAATTAGATTCATTAATTACTTAATTTATAACCTATTACACATATATCTTAATTATTATAATTTTCTTTTTTTTTCTATTTAGATAATTATATAGTTTAATTTCATTGTTTTATGAATGTTGGTTGCATGCTCTCATGGAAGGATCACTAGTGAGTAATTATAAAAGTTCATTAAAAATGGGAATACAACTCTGAAAATGAAATTAAATGGTATTCATTCACTTTTAGAAGTTTATTTAATCTCATATTCTATTTTTTCTTCCATTTGGATGATTCATTTTATAAAAATTTAATGATAAATGTATAGTTTATGTTGGTGGTTTTTCAGACCATCTCAAACTAGTTTCATTTTATTTAATGTTATAGACATGGAATCTTTAAAGAATGTGAAAAAAAATATAATATACACAATTAGTTCATTTTGAACAATTATAATTGAATTTAAACCTTTCACTGTCCATGATTAAGGTTAACTGATATAATATGGACAATGGTTTCAATTTTCTTTGAATTAGAGGAATGGATAAACAGGGTGGATAAAAGATATTCCATTATAAGTATAATTTTCTTATATATAAATGATATTGGAGTAATTACTCTATGTTGGATGATGGAGGTGAGGATATGGTATAAGAAGAAATGAAATTAAAAGAAGTTCTTAGAGAATGTTACCTCTTGAATATCATCAACTTGAAGAATACCTTATGAAAATTTTAATGGGTTTGTTTGAGAGACCACTAATACATGGACATGTGGATAATGTGGAGGATATGGTATTTTAGATATTTTGAATGATTAAAGTCTTTTAAGGTGGAAAAAAGAGGGGTGGTGTGGGTGACATTTGTAAGGGGATAAGCTGGGCGTTTATTATTATTATATCCAGTAGTTTATCATTTTAGATCAAGACTAACAACAGTATCATTTGTGGTGAAAATATGTATTAAATGGTTCATGTGAGTTAAAAATAAATGGTTCTTACATTATCCCTAACTAAAAAATTAATTTATTTGTATTATAATATCAAATAGCATAAATTATTGTATTTCACAATTCATCAAAAATTCAACTATTTTAGAAAAATACCAAAAATTCACCCAAACCATTTTTTGAAATTTTGAGTTAAAAACCCAAAGATATTTTATGATAACAATATTCTAAATATGACAAATTTAATTTTAAAATAAAATCATTTTTTATACAGAAATATGTATTTTAATTTTATAATTCATTTTGTGACCCTTTGAATAATTACTTATGGTATAATAAAAGTATCTTATAATTATATTAAACCTTATAGTTAATTTATGAATCCATTTTATGAAAATAAATTTTCTTTTAAATATTTATATTTATTATATAATTTCAAATAAAACATTTTTATTTTTCAAAAGTACCAACACTTAATTTGTCTTTTTCAAAACATTTATTTACATGTTCCATGATATAAATATATCATATTTTCATTTTATAAGATACAAAAATATTATTTTATTTACATAAGTGATGTTACTATTATAAAGGTTATGTACAATTCTTAAATGTCAGATTGCTTTTCCAATGTTCTGGTCTCTATTACAATGGTGAGATTTCTTTCCCAGTGTTTAGATTTGTAACCATTATATGGTTTCCCAAATTTTTATCAATACCTCTTATTCCATTAATTATTCATTGCATTCTATTTTCACTGATGTTTTTTTATAATTTCATATTAAACATGAATTTTTTTATAAACATAATGATTTATTTCTACAGCTTGGTTTGTGAGTGCGATCATTCTGGTTTATCAAGCATGTCCAAATAATTCTATACTTATTATAATATTTTCTATTTATTTTACTATTTTAATATTTCTTATTTTTATTGGTTTACTTACTAATTAATTTATCATTCTTAATTTATGAGAACTTGGATTTTCAATGTGATTTAATTACATTATACTACATTAAACAATTATAAGAATAGAAATTTCATTGACAAAATTCTGAATTAATAAACATATGATCATTTGGAATATTAAATCATTTAATAGAATCTTATTTATTTTAAAATATCATTATTGTCATTTTTGGTACCATTCACTTAATTTGATAATGAAAACTACATGATAAAAATTGAATTAGAATATAATAAATTAAAACACAACTAATATGATTTCTATAAAAATGAAATTAATGAGAGAAATTAACATACCCAAAAAATATTACTTTTAGAGTTTTAAAAATCATTTATCATATTTTTATACTGCTTTTAGAAGCACTGTGTCAGTGTTACTTAAAAATTCAGAGTAATTATTTCATTATTAAAAATAAAAAATAAATTTTAATGATAAATAATCATTTATCTTTCAATTCTCCATTCAGAACCTAATATACTTTATTTATTTCCCTATCAAAAAATATTAAAGTAATTAAAATCAAGAAGGTGAAATTTTTTACTATAACTTTTACATAAATATTATAAATATAAAAATCAAAGCAATATGAAAAAAGTTACCCTATTTTAGAAACATGGTCATAAATGAATAAAATTCACTCATATTATAGTTTAAATTCAAGTTTAAGGGTCATTTGTTTTCCATATGACATTATTTTTAACTATAACTACCCAATTTACCATTACCGTAGTGACAATTAGTTAATATGTTTACTATTAATGAAGACCAAAAATAAAATGTACCTATTTATCTGTTTTGGAACTCATTATTCTTAATATGTAATTTATTTTTCATGATTCAATTCCCATAAGTAGTAGAATTTAATTTAATATTAAACTAGTAAAATGAAATGCAAAATAGTTTTTTCAAAAGAATTCCTTTTAAGTATGAAAATATGGTTTTACCAAATTTATGCATAAAACTCATTAAAAAATAATAATTGGTTTATTTTTATTAAATATAGATTAAATAATTTTTAAAACTAATCAAAAATGAAATTTTACTTTGTAAATGTTGGAATAGAAAGTAACAAATTTAAAAAATATGATTTTTCACTACTTATTAAAAACAAATCTTTTGAAAACAAACAAAAATTTCAACCAAAGATAATTTTTTTATGTTGATCTTAAAAATGTAGTTATTATTTTCAAAAGAAAAATACAATATTTTTAAATAAATATTTTAAAAAAATCCATATATGTAGAAAAAAATAGTGAGAATAAAATAATTATCCTTTTTTGCTTGGAAAATAATGTAAAAATATTATAATTAATATAACTTTATACAATATAATCATTGATTATTAATAAGATATAAAATTGATTTCATCCAATATTATGTGGTTTTGTTACATTCCCCCCAGTAAATTAAATTTTTTCCTCTTAATTTTATTCATTTCTTAAACAATTACTGATATCTTTCCATCAGAGCATTTTAATATTCTATAATTGTTTCTTCACCCATTTTTGTTTTCTATAAAAATTTAACTTGAGGAATTAACTAAATCTCACACCCATATTACTATGGTCAAGAATATAAATTGGTTGTTCTTCATAAGAAATGATTTCTTCCAACTGAACTACTTCAGGGATCAAAATATAAGATGAATCCAACACATATTTTCTTAACATTAAACATGAAATATGTTATATAACATGGATAAACTCATATTAAGTACTCCTTGGTAAAAAACTAGTCTATATGTATCTAGTATTTTATAAGTTCCAGTGCACCATGGACATAGTTTTCCTATTTTAACCAAATTCATAACACTTTTTCATAGATATAATTTAATAAAAACATGACCACCTACTTCAAAATAAAGATCATTCATCTAGTTTTTTGCATAAAATTCATTCATAATGTGAGTCATCCTCATATAGTGCTTAATCATTTTCACCTTTTAAAATAGTTTATCTACTAAATTAGGTCAAATCAAGATTAGTTATCCAAATTCATCATAAAAAGTTGTATTATGACACTACTTTCCATATAATTCCACAAAAGGAATCACTTGTATATTGGAATAAAAAATTATATATAAATACTAAACTAACAAATTATGTTGATCCAAAATTACATAGAATAATAATGAATAATGTATTCCAGGGTCTGAAATGTTTGCTTATTTTTTCCATCAGATTGAGGATAAAATGATGTACCAAAATTTAATTCAGTACCCAAGTATTTTCTAGGCCCTTCCCAAAAATTAAAATTGATCTCATTATTACAATCAAATAAAATAATGATATTAAATCCATGTATATTATTATCTCCTTGATATTTAGTCAACAATGTTTATGTAAATATATAGTATCTCAAATTGAAAGGAAAATTACATATTTAGTTTGTCGATCAACAATAACCCAAATTTCATTATTGAATTGATATGCCTTTTGTAACCGAAACATTAAATCAATGGATATATTTTTTAATTCATAGTATAGTAAAGACTAGTAAATTTCAATTAAAATTTGTTCTTAATTTTCTTTGTTATTTTACGAGTACGCAGTTTCTGACGGCACCTGATTCTGAGGCCCGGTGTGCCCGGAATCAATTTCCGATGTTTAGCTCGGGTATGTTTAGTGAACGAATGATCGGGTTTTTCTAAATTTTGAACCGGTGCTCGGAATCGAAATCTGAGGGCACCGATTAAACCGCAGCGCTGGTAATTTCTTAGTAATACTTTTCTTGGAGTTGCGTTTTCTCGGGAGGAGATGTTAAAAATGCGAGGAATAAAAATAAAATTGTTTCATAATTTATTTTTATTTCTTTACTGATGGTTAAGAATTGTGGAAAAAGAAGTTGCAAGGAAGTTGGGGTGGGTCCCACACGAGCCCCCACCTTCTTCAATTTTCCCCAACACCCCATTTATTTCCCCTATATCAATTATTTCGTAACTCTTCCACATTAATTTACAGGCCAATAAAACGCCCCATTAATTGAACAATGCACGTTAATTATTTTGTGAATTCAATTTGATTTTTCAAATTAAAGTTGTCATGTGTGTGTGTGAATAAAATAAGACAAGGTCTTATTTTATTGTTGGCGGATTCCTTGTGTGCAACAAAGAAGAGAACTCTTGCGCTCTGAAGAATATCTTCTTCCTCGTCGAAGAACGTGAAGAACGCCGAGTCTATGATGAAGAACTCCATCATCGCAAGGGAATTGTCGGGCCGTCTCCTCTCCTCTCCGCAGCCGGTGAGAGATGCCTTCTTTGTAGAATGACGATGCACCGCATCCTTCATCAGGCGAACACCGACGACGCTTACGGAGACTAGTTCCGCGATGCCATCATCCGCGATGTCCTTTTCCCGCAACGATTATCATTCAATGACTTCATTGAGGTAGGGGTTTGAATTTGTTTGTGAATAAATCAGTGAATTCCTCGTTGAATATTTGGGCCACCTGTTATCATTTTAACCGGAGGAGGTCAGACCGCCCGAACACGGCTGATCCTCCCCCCCCCCCTTGTGGTTTTTTTGTTGCGGCTCGGACAGTGGTGGCGCGGTGCAACGGCACCGCGCAGAAACAAGGAGGATTGCGGCGAAGAAGCGCGGTGCAGTCGCGCCATGCCGTTGAGGCCGAAAGAAGTTGTGGCCGGAGTCGGGCCGTGGAGGAGGGGCGCGGAGTCGTCGCACCACTCCGGTCGGACCAAGGCCGCGGCCTTTGGCCGTGGCGGAGCAGGGAGCAGCGGCCGGAACCGCCAGCCGCCGGCACATGGAGGGCGAGACCAACCGGTCCTGTGCGGTGCACTGGCAGGTCTTTATGGCTGGCTAGATCCAGAAAATCGGGGTTTGATCCCCGGTAAATGTAGTAGGGTGGACCCCTATGCGGGTCCGCCGTTCGGTTCGAGGGGGTGGTGGCTCCCCCCTTTCGCACCAGCGCTGGTCCGGGCTGCCCTCGTCGGGCCACGCCGCCCGCGCCGAGCCATGCCCTTTTGGTCCGGACCTGGACCCGGGTTGGGTCCGCCCGGTTCGGGCCGACCCAGGGGTCTTTGGTCGGGTCGGTCTGGGCCCAAAACCCCCTAAAAACAGACACGTTCGTTCTAATGCCTGTAACTTGGGCTACAGTTCTCTGATCTACCCACCGTCAGTTGCAATGAGATCCTTGGATCGAGATGGTCCTTTTGGTATATTATACTCAGGGTGTCGGAGAACTTTGTGTACGTCCGGGTTGGTTCGAACAAGAAACCAATCGGGCCCTCGGTGTGGAAACGCCTATAACTTGAGCTCCAGGCATCTGATTGATGTGTCGTCGAATTTGTTGGATTCCTCTTAGTGAGACAGACCTTTTGGATTACTCCGCTCGGGGTTTGGACGTAGTTGGAGTAAAGTTAGGTTAGTTTTGACTTAAAAACCAATCAGGCCCCTGAAATTAAAAGGCCATTAACTCTCAGACCGGGCGTCCGATTGACGAGCTGTTTGTCACGTTGAGTTCTTATTGACGAGGCAGAACTTTGGGATACATCAACTTAGAACTACGTGTCAGTTGATGTATCGACCCCCCTTGGCTCGTGGAGCAGACCCTCCCGGAAATTAGCATACTGTGTGTGGGAACCCTAGAGTTGGCTGCGAATGCGACGGTGACTGCACTGATATCCTTCGTGGGTTTGGCAACGATGAAGACTACAATGAAATCCTCCATGGGTTCGGCAGTGATGACGACTGTACTAGGATCCTCCGTGGGTTCGGCAGCGACGATGACCGTACTGAAATCCTCCGTGGGTTCGACGGCGATGACTACTGTTCTTGTATCCTACGTGGGTCCAGCAGTACTACTGTTCTTGTATCCTACGTGGGTCTGGCAGTATTTGACTCTATACTTGTATCCTTCGTGGGTCCGGAAGAGAGTCTGGTCTAGTATCCTATGTGGGTCCGACAGCTTTGATGGTCTAGTATCCTACGTGGGTCCCAGCTAGATGAATCAGTGGCTACATCTGATCATCTCTATCGCCTTATGAAGACGTATACCTGTGTGAGCTGAGTCTTGAATTTCAATCAATATCTTCGATATTATTTTCATACTTTCTTATGTGTATTGGGTTGTCCTGTGTGGATTGGATTGTGTTATCCTATGTGGACGTGATCCATCTTGGGCTCGGATCTTGGATCCAAACTGGAATTGATGACTTAGGTATATGTATGGGCATATACCTAAGCAGTGTTGGATGTTACTTCGTGATTGTATCTTTCCTTTGTGGATTATCCTTTGTGGATTCAGGGAGACATTAGGGGGTCTTGGGGTCCCTACTGAGTAGCGTATACTTACCCCTACATGGGCTATTCCCGCACTACGTTATGTTGGATGCAGATGATGGACAGCGCTGATCGTGTTTGAGGCTTATAGAGCGAGTCAGTACCTGGAGGTGGACCACTGGGCGGGACGTACATGGGACAGACGGCTGGACCCAAGGAGCTGAGGAGACTATCTATACCCACCCTTTAGGTGGGATCTCCAGTGGATGGCTCAACGTTGTTGTTTTACTTTTCAGTTGTTGTACTTCCTTTCCAGTTGTACTTTACTTTTAGTTTGGGTTTGTATTCTGGCCCACTTACTTTTCTGCACTTACTATTGTACATAGTTTTACAAAGTGTTTACTTCTTCTTTCTTACTCTGTGGTGTTTGTTACTTTATAAATTCAATGCCTTCCCCCTTTTGTTAAGATTTACACCTTGGTGCTAGTCGCCAGCCCCTGGCCTATGGAAGGAGGGATTGGGGTAGTCACGGCACGGGTCCCGAGGACGGGTCATGAAAGATTGGTATCATAGGAGTTCAGTTCTACCACAAAACTCAGGAATCTGATCTTTCTTCTATGTGAAGAAATAGTGTTAATGGTATTGAGTGTGGTTATCAGTCCAGGGAGTCCAGTGTTGGTGCGGCGGCCGACGTATCCATACACTAGGACCCTGACTTCTGATTTCTGACTCAATGCATGAAAACATTGATTGCATGTGTGTTTCAAAAGTTTTCTTTGTGATTACTTTGTGTCAGCTCACTAGGTATATTGTATTGACCATGGCGCACCTGTCTCTCTTCAGGATAGCCCCATGACGGAAGCCAGCTATGGTTCCGAGCTTTGTGCGAGACGATAGCCCACCGAGCGACGAGGCCTCGGTGCAAGGCCCTTTTCAGCGAAGGCACCGGCGGTACCTCTACCCGCCGAGCCACCGATGCCACCAGCCCCAACCGCTGAGAGTGCATGTTGCCTTAGTGCACTGCATGAGTTTCAGCGTTAGAGACCACCCAGGTTCCATGGGGAGATGGACCCTCAGGCAGCCGAGGATTGGCTGGAGACTATAGTTTGAGTTTTCGGGTTAGTTTGGACACCAGCTGACCTCATGGTGATCCTTGCAGCGAGCCTCATGCACGCGGAAGCAGGTAGATGCTGGAGATTGATGCTCCATGTGCACAACGAGACATCTCCTCTCTAGATGGACTTTGAGAGCCTCTTCCGCTCAGAGTTCATCTCAGCCACCCACCGTGCAGTGCGCATTCAGGAGCTACTACAGCTGCGGCAGGGCAGCATGACGGTAGCCCAGTACTTTGTGAGATTTACCGATCTCTCGCGCTATTTGACGGATATGGTACGGAACCCATTCTTTCGGGCTCAGACCTTTGAGCAGGGACTAAGGCATGAGATCAGGGCATCGATGATCTCCCTCAGCATTCTGACGCAGGCATGAGTACTAGAGCGGGCCCTTCTCAAAGAGAGATTTCTTGCTGAGCCTACAACAGCAGCGAGACTTACCGTAGGGAGGCACGTAGCAGAGTCTTCTACAGCTGGCAGTCAACAGATGTCACAGGGGTCCAAGCAGACCAGACCAGTAGGCAGGTGACCTCAGGACACTGGCTCAGAGGTGCGGGGCACACAGCGCAGAGTCAGTCTTACGAGGAGTAGACACTGCTATGCCTGCGGCGGGCAGGTCCACATGGCTCGTGACTGCCCGACCCGCCGAATGGAGGAGAAACAGACGGTTGATGGGCCACCGAGGCAGAGGGTCAACCGTGGCAGTCCACATAGAGCATGCGGATGAGGCAGAGGAGCTGGCTGAGCAGTAGGTGGTGGGTGACGCTTTGAGGCTTTACCACCACCTCTACCAGGAGGTCCACCCCGACCATAGGGAGCTGGCAGGAAGAGGCAGGCTCAGCTTCAGGCAGCAGAGGCATACGACCACGGTGCACCAGAGATGATTTGAGGTACTATCTGTGTCTACTCCACCCTTGCTGCAGTTCTTATAGACATAAGAGTGAGTCATTATTTCATTGCCGCTGCCCTTGTTTGGAGCTCGGAGATTCTGACGGAGTCGTTGCCTCGATCCTTACGGCTAGAGACTCTAACGGGAGCAGACTCGACAATCACGCACTAGTGCCGGTAGTGTGAGCATACTCAAGGAGGTGAGAGATTCGGCTGGGATCTTCTTGTAGCAGTGTCGAGGACTTACAACATCATCTTGGGCATGGATTGGTTATCTACAGTCCATGCTCATATCGATTGTATTAGGTGCAAGGTGCGGTGTGTTCTCGCCGATGGGAGCAGGTTCACCTTCACCGGCGAGAAGGGAGCCTTAGCAGCACAGGATGGAATCATGCAGAGTAGAGGAAAGATGATCACTCATCAGTTGTATATCCTCATTTTAGGAGCAATTGACATGCGGAGTCCGAGATTTCCTGTAGTGGTGGATCAGTATGCGGACGTTTTTCCCGACGACGTTCCAGGACTACCACCTCGCAGAGAGGTAGAATTTTATATTTACATGTACTTTGGGAAAGCCCCGATATCTATTCCAGCATATCGGATGGCTCCTACTGAGCTTCGAGAGCTACGGGTACCACTGGAGGACTTGCAGGGAAAGGGATTCATTCGACACAGTGTTTCACCCTGGGCTTCCCCGATTTTGTTCGCCAAGAAGGCGGACGGGAGCTTGCGACTGTGTGTCGACTATCTTCACCAAAACTAGGTGACAGTGAGGAACAAGTATCCACTACCAAGGATTGATGACCTCTTAGATCAACTCAAGGGATCATAGTGGTTCTCGAAGATTGACCTCAGGTCAGGTTATCATCCACTCAGAGTTCGAAATGAGGATGTATAGAAGACGGCCTTCAGATGTCGGTATGGACACTATGAGTTCTTGGTTATGCCTTTTGGTGTAACCAATTCTCCATTAGTGTTCATGAGTCTCATGAACAGGATCTTTCAGCATTACCTCGATCAATTTGTCATTGTCTTCATTAACGACATTTTGATATACTCGACTTCTGAGGAGGAGACGCCTACCACTTGTGGGTTGTACTAGACACACTCTGAGAGAACCATCTTTATGGGAATCTCATGAAGTGTCAGTTATGGATACATGAGTTCCAGTTCTTGGGACACATAATCTCTGAGGCGGGTGTTGTGGTGGATCCTGCGAAGATCGAGGCAGTGCTAGCTTGGGAGCCGCCCAGGAGCGTGACAGAGGTGCGGAGTTTATTGGGTCTAGCTGGATACTACCAGAGGTTTTTTTCAGACTTCTCCAGAGTTACGGCAAAACGTTCATCTTTGAAGAAGAAGGGGAAACCATTCATGTGGTCAGATAGATGTCAGCAGAGCTTCCAGGAGCTGAGACAGAGATTGACCAGTGCACCTATCTTGAGGCTATCGGAGGAGGGAGTTGGGTATGTAGTCTACTGCGATGCATCAGGGACCAGATATGGATGTTTATTGATGCAGGAGCGGGTAGTGATCGCCTATGGATCACGACAGTTGAGGCAGCATGAGAAGAACTACGCTACCCATGACTTGGAGTTAGCAGCAGTGGTCTTTGCTCTGATGATGTTGCGACACTATCTGATGGGAGACCGCTTTATAGTCTTTTCTGACCACTAGAGTCTCAGGTACATCTTCTCAGAGAAGGACTTGAACCTGAGATAGTGGTGATGGCTCGAGTTCCTCCAGGACTATGACTTTGAGATAGTCTATACTTCTGTAAAGGGGAACGTAGTAGTCAATGCTCTCAACAGGAGGACGGACATTCAGCTACTTGGAGAGGTGACAGAGAAGCTAGCCACTTTACAGATATCCTTCGTGGATAGAGATAGAGCAACCTTTCTTCAATCACTCATAGTCACTCCTCCACTTCTTCAGCGGGTCAGATAGGCACATCGTGGGGATGTTGACTATGAGACACATCGTGTACAGATATCCTCAGGACAGGCACCTGATGGATTTTCTGTGGGAGGAGAGCAAGTTGTCTTTTTCAGAGGATGTACCATGTAACAAGCTGCTTTGCAAGAGGAGGTGCTGAGGGAGATTCACACTTCCCCTTTAGAGGTACATCTATGAGTGGCGAAGATGTACCAGGATCTCCGATGACAATACTGGTAGTCGGGTATGAAGAAGGATGTAGCAGAGTTCGTTTAACGATTCCTCACCTGCCAATTGGTGAAGGCGGAGTACCAGGTACCAGAAGGATTGGTACAACCCTTGGAGGTCCCAGAGTGGAAGTGGGACAAGATATCTATGTATTTTGTGACTGGACTTCCATGTACTTCCAGAGGTCATGAATCCATTTGGGTGATTGTCGACCGACTCACCAATTTGGCCCACTTTTTACCCATCAGAGATCAAGGCTCAGTGGAGATCTTAGGATGCCTCTATGTTCAGGAGATTGTACGGCTTCATGGTGTGCCATCATCTATCGTCTCTGATCGTGATGCTCGCTTTACTTCCAGGCTTTGTAAAGGGTTGTAGGAGGCATTTGTGATACAGCTACGTCTGAGCACCGCCTTTCACCCTCAGACGGATGGTCAGATGGAGAGGACCATCCAGACACTCGAGGATATGCTCTGTGCATGTTTCCTCGACTTTGGTCATAGCTGGGGGGATCACCTACCCTTGGTGGAGTTTGCGTACAACAACAGCTACCAATCCACCGTCGGGATGGCACCATATGAGGCATTGTATGGCCGACCTTGCAGATCACCTCTATGTGGGACAGACCCTAGGGAGTCTTCACATGTTGGACCATAGATGGTTCAGACCATGAAAAGAAGGTCCAGGTCATCCAAGAGTAGATGAGGACAGCTCAGAGCCGACAGAAGTCTTATGCTGACAGGAGGTGGAGACCACTAGTGTTCGAGGATGGTGACCACGTCTTCTTGCGGGTCTCACCTCGACGTGGATTACGGAGATTTGGTCGGGGCGGCAAGTTATCTTCGCGCTTCATCAGACCATTCCAGGTTCTTAGCAGGATAGGCGAGGTGGCTTATCGCCTGGATCTACCACCTCAGTTTCACCGGGTGCATGAAATCTTCCACGTATCTCAGCTGAGGAGATATGTGCATGACCCGATGCATATCATCGACCATGGAGAGCTAGAAATTGATGATGGGGCGACTTTTGAGGAGGTACCAGTGGAGATCGAGGATCGACAAGAGCGGGTCCTATGTGGGTGGTCTATTCCTCTAGTGCGCATCAGATGGTAGCACGGGAACCTCCAGGATAGCACTTGGAAGCGAGAGGCTCTGATGCATGCTCAGTACCCTCATTTGTTCCCCTAGTTTATGTTGTATCTTTATGGGGATGTAAATCCCTAAGTTGTGAGTAATGTAAATACACATAAATTTCAAGGGAAATTTTTTCATAATTTTCTTTGGTATTTTACGAGTACGTAGTTTCTGACGGCATCTGATTCTGAGGCCCGGTGTGCCCGGAATCAATTTCCGAAGTTTTTCTCGGGTACGTTTAGTGAATGAATGAGCGGGTTTTTCTAACTTTTGAATCGGTGCTCAGAATCGAAATTCGAGGGCACCGATGAAACCGCAGCGCCGGTAATTGCTTAGAAAAACTTATCCCGGAGTTGCGTTTTCTTGGGAGGAGATGTTAAAAATGTGAGGAATAAAAATAAAATTGTTTCACAATTTATTTATTTTCTTTACTAATGGTTAAGAGTTGTGGAAAAGGAAGATGCAAGTAAGTTTGGGTGGGGCCCACACGAGCCCCCACCTCCTTCAATTTTCCCCAACACTCCATTTATTTCCCCTCTAGCAATTATTTCGTAACTCTTCCACATTAATTTACAGGCCAATAAAACGCCTCATTAATTGAACAACGCACGTTAATTATTTCGTGAATTCAATTTGATTTTTAAAATTAATGTTGGCATGTGTCTGTGTGAATAAAATAAGACAAGGTCTTATTTTATTGTTGGTGGATTCGTTGTGTGGAACAAAGAAGAGAACTCTTGCGCTCTAAGGAACATCTTCTTCCTCGTCAAAGAACACGATGAACGCCAAGTCTACGACGAAGAACTCCATCACCTCAAGGGAATGGTCGTGCCGTCTCCTCTCCTCTTCGTAGCCAGTGAGAGACGCCTTCTTCGGAGAATGATGATGCACCACATCCTTCATCGGGTGAACACTGACGAAGCTTACGGAGCATTGTTCCACGACGCCGTCTTCTGTGACGTCCTTTCCCGCAACGATCCTCGCTCGACGACTTCATCGAGGTAGGGGTTTGAATTTGTTCATGAATAAATATTTACATTCCTCGTTGAATATTTGGGACACCTGTTATCATTTTAACAGGAGGAGGTCGGACCGCCCGAACACGGATGATACTCCTCCCCCTTTGTGGTTGTTTTTGTTGCGGCTTGAACGAAGGCGGTGCGGTGCAACGGCACAGCGCGGAAACAAGGAGGATTGCGGCGAAGAAGCGAGACACCATCGCGCCACGCCGTTGAGGCCGAAAGAAGCCGCAGCCAGAGTCGGGCCGCAGTGGAGGGGTGCGGGGTTGCCGCATCGCGCCGGTCCGGCCATGGCTGCGGCCTTTGGCCGCAGCGGAGCAGGGAGCGGCGGCCGGAACCGCCGGCCAGATCCCGAAAACCGGGGGTTTGACCCCCGGTCAATGCGGCAGGGTGGACACCTACGCAGGTCCGACGTTCAGTCCTAAGGGGTGGTGGCTCCCCCCTTCCGCGCTCGCGTAGCCCACCGCACCCTCGCCGGGCCAACCAGTTCCACCGGGCCGGGCTGCCCGCGCCGGGCCGGGCCGCCCGCGCCGGGTCGCGCCCCAGGCACCGGCCCACCGCGCCGGGGCGGGCCGCGTCCTTTTGGGCCGGACCCGGGTCGGGCGACCCAGTTCGGGCAGACCCAGGGGGTCTTGGGCTGGGTCGGTCCGGGCCCAAAACCCCCTAAAAACGAATAGGTTCGTTAAAATGCCCATAACATGATCTATGGACCTCCGATCGACGTACCATCAATTGGGATACGATCCCTGGATCGAGACGGTCGTTTCGGTATATTAAACTCTGGGTTTTGGAGAACATTGGTTATGGCCGGGTTGGTTCGAACACGAAACCAACAGTGCCCTCGGTGCGGAAACGCCTATAACATAAGCTCTAGGTGTCCGATTGACGTGCCGTCGACTTTTTTGGATTCCTCTTAGTGAGACAGACATTTTGGCTTACTCCACTCATGTTTTGAACATAGTTGGAGTATGGTCGGGTTGTTTTTGACATAAAAACCAACCGGGCCCCTGGAATGAAAAAGCCATTAACTGTCAGACCAGGCGTCCGATTGACGCGTCGTCTATCACATTGAGTTCCTATCGACGAGGTGGAACTTTGGGATACATCAACTCTGAAAAACGTGTAATTTGATGTATCGACCGGCTTTGGCTCATGGTGTGGACCCTCCTGGAAACGAGTATGCTGCCTGCGGTAACCCTAGAGCTGGCTGCAACTACGACGACGACTGCACTGATATCCTCTGTGGGTTCGGCAGTGACGATGACTGCACTGAAATCCTCCGTGGGTTTGGCAGTGACGACGACTTTACTAGGATCCTCCATGGGTTCGGCAGCGACGACGACTGTACTGAAATCCTCCATGGGTTCGACAGCGATGACTACTGTTCTTGTATCCTACGTGGGTCCGGCAGTACTACTGTTCTTGTATCCTACGTGGGTCCGGTAGTATTTGACTCTGTACTTTATCCTACGTGGGTCTGACAGAGAGTCTGGTCGAGTATCCTATGTGGGTCCAACAACTTATCTGGTCTAGTATCCTACGTGGGTCCCAGCTAGATGAATCAGTGGTTACATCTGATCATCTCTATCACCTTACGAAGAATTATACCTGTGTGAGCTGAGTCATGACTTTCAATCAATATCTTCTATATGATTGTCTTACTTTCCTATGTGGATTGGGTTGTCCTATGTGGATTGGATTGTGTTATCCTGTGTGGACGTGATCGATCTTGGGCTCGGATATTGGATCCGAACTAGAATTGATGACTTAGGTATATGTATGGGCATATACCTAAGCAGTGTTGGATGTTACTTCGTGATTGTATCTTTCCTTTGTGGATTATCCTTTTTGGATTCAGGGAGACCTTCAGGGGTCTCGAGGTCCCTAATGAGTAGCGTATACTCAACCTTGCATAGGCTATGCCCGCACAACGTTGTGTTGGATGCAGATGATGGACAGCGCTGATCATGGTTGAGGCTTGTGGAGCGAGTCGGTACCTGGAGGTGAACCGTAGGGCGGGATGTAAACGGGATGGACGGCTGGACCCGAGGAGATGAGGAGACTATCTGTACCCACCCTTCATGTGGGATCTCCAGTGGACGGCTCGACATTACTGCTTTACTTTTCTGTTGTTGTACTTCCTTTCCAGTTGTACTTTACTTTCAGTTTGGGTTTGTATTCTGGCCCACTTACTTTTCCGCCCTTACTATTGTACACAATTTTAATTAGTGTTTACTTCTGCTTGCTTACTCTGTGGTGTTTGTTACTTTATAAAGGCAATTACTTCCCCTTTTTTTCAGAATTTACACCTTGGTGCTAGTCGCCATCCCCTGGCCTATGGAAGGCGGGCTTGGGGTAGTCACGGCACGGGTCCCGAGGATGGTTCGTGACAATTATGGTATAAGAAAATTATGAATCTTTTCCATTGGTAATTTTTATTTTTCATTAACCTGTTCAGAAGTAAAACATTTCATGGAAATGATAACTATATATCTTTTCATTCTATCCCATTAGTAATACCATAGAAGATATCTATACATATTAGTGTTTCTAGAATGAATTGAAAATGGAGAACCGTGAGCTTCACCCAACAATTTTCTCTTCAACTAGGAATAAAAATGAATACATAATGTTTTTTTATATCTCAAAACACTATAATTATCAATTTTAATCTCTTAAAATGTAAACTTCTAAACACATTATACCTTTTACTAAAAAAAATTATTCTAATTCTGGGCTTTCTTAATTATTTTTAGAAGTGATTATTTTACTGAAGCCTAAAATAAATTATAGAAATTCCTTACACAAAAAACATCAAATAACAAAATCATCAAATCACTAATCAAAGTTACATTTTCCAAATGTAATGTGTTTAAAATTAAATTATTTTTCTAACAAAAAGAATTAGATACATTGTTTTATTTTATATAATGGTACTGAATCATGCAGCAATAACCTTTAATCAGTTCTATCCATTTTTTCTAACTCATGTTTGACTAATTCTGAGTGAATTTGTTCTTTAAACTTTTATGATCTGTAAATATTTCACAATTTAATATATATAAATGATGCCTCCAAATTTTTAAATCAAAAACCATAATAGATAATCCTAGATAATGTATATTATAATTCAACTCATGTGGTTTCAGTTCACATAAATCATAAAATATTTTCTCCTAATTTTGTATCTGAACATAAACAAGTTCCTTAAATAAAGCATCACTATAGATAAACAAATTTCTATTTATATAGGGAAGGGGAAGATGAAGAAATTTAAAATATTATTTTTGGATTGAGAATAAAATCACCACACACATTCACCCTAATGAATTTAACTCCTTTTCATGTTAACATAATAAGTGGGAAAGATAATAAAGAAAGGTTTTCGAAAAAATGCTAGTAGTAACCCACTAATCCAAGAGAACAATAAAACACTATGACATATTTAGGTCTTAGACATTAATAAAAAAACTGTTTTAGTAGGTTCAATAGTTATAAAAAATTTGGAAACAATATACCTAAGGAAAACAATTTGTTGCAACCAAAAGTAATACTGAAAAAATAAGTATATCTTTTTTTCTTTTAAGGTTCTTCAAACACCTGTTAGGTGAATTTCACAATCCTCAAGACTTTTAAAATATTCCATTATATCCCCAATAAAAAACAATAAACATGTCTAATTTTTCGTGGAAAAATCTATTCAAAATATCCACGAATACAACCAGTGAATAGAAAACCCAAATTGAAAAACTACCAGCTCATAATTCTTTTTTCAAGTACAAAACACATTTCCCATGATTTATTCATCCATCATATTCAACTGATGACCTATTTACCTGAGATCAACCTTCAAAAAATATTTCACTCCCTAGAGATGATAAAAAATCATTGAGATGAAGAAATGGTTAATTATTCTTCATAGTGATGTGCTCCAAGGATCTATATTCACTGCAATGTCAGTTTGAACCATATTCTGTCTTAATAAATAAAATAAGACAAACACAAGGTGATGTTCTTAGATGAATGAGACCATTAACTAGAAACTCTTGAAAATACTTTTTTAATTTCAAAAATTTTAAATGATCTATTTGGTAAGGGGGTTTTGAAATATTCTTAGCATCATGAACTAAGTAAACTATAAACATAACACCCCATTAATAATAACAACAACAAAAAACAATTAGGAAATACATTCATAAATTTATTCACTACTAGGACGTCACTAATCTGAAAAATTTCTTTCTTTTCAATAACATGTTCTATGTAACATTCACTACCATCACTAATAAATTTTTCAACATAATAGTAGGTCATTAAAGGTATGAAATCATTGAATATAACATTACTGGACCATAAATATATCTTATCTCGATAAAATTAAATAAAATATACACCCAAATTTATATAAACATTCCAATGGGAAGTTTTATAGAATTTTCTACAAATACCAACCAACTAATAATAATAGGAACATTCTGATAAATATTTGTTCCTTAAGTATTTTTCCTAAGAGTTTTCACAAATAGATATATATTTATTCTATGAGGTGATATTCCCAATTTACTTGAAAATTTCTCATAAATAAAGGATTGAAATGTTCTAGAGTCAAATGTGGTATTGGAATAATTTGAATATTCAAATATCATGCATGAAAAGACTTCATTAGATGACCAAACATCAACTGTAGCAGTAGAAAATGATTTTGCCACACCTTTATGCTTTTGATTTTGGAGATTTCCACCCAGATTAACTAACCTCATACACACATTAGCATAATGTCCCAACTCATTTAATGTAATACATCTCACTGATGCATGGATATCTATTACCCTATTATTGAATTATTTAGCATAGTTTTATTTGAAATCAGGAATCATATGACCAACCATACCACATATGTAACACCTTCCATTTCCTATCAGAGATTACCTGAAATGTCTTGAACCGTATTTGGAAGATTTTGGGGGCTTACCACCAGAATTCTTAGTTGAAAAAATACCTATTTATTTCCACCTCTACTACTACGTATGTTCTTCATTTCAAGTAACATTAGTGTTAGTAAACTTCATCTCAACTTTCTCATCTCATAAGACCACATTCTCATAACATGTAAATTCTCATGTGTTTTAACATATTCAAAAAATTGGTTTCAATAATGAGTAAAATATATTAATTTTACAGTCCAAGTTCTGAAAAAAAAATTCATGTACTTAGACAACCTTATAAAATTTATTTCATACATGTCTATTGAACCTTCATCATTTTTATTCAATTATTAGAAATATTTCTCAAATATAAATTAAATAGCATTATGGATATATTTCTCTAGGAAATTATTCTTATTTATTCCCATTCCATAACCTCAATAACTTGTATATCTTTGGTATTATTAACCAATAACAAACACCCATCATTTTCACCTTCAAAAAAAGAAATGGAAAAAGTATCCTTTTAATGTTATGAACATCTCATGACTTCAAATATCATTTCCACAGTTTTGATACATCTTTCATCTTCCACTTTATATGACATTACACAAAAAATCATCGGGTTATATTTTATAAAATACATAAATTTCAAGATATTCCATTAAAACAAATATACATACTCTATAACCTATATTACACTTCCATTTATAGTCTACATCAACTACGAAATCACTATAACTGAAAGATTTATTCTAATTAAAACCATAACATACTACTGATTTAGAATAATATATTCCCCTTTATAACTTCACACATCACCATCCCTATTTACTATAAATAAAACCATTCTAAAAAGAGATGGATTAGATAAATCAAAATGGTAATAGTGAAATTATGTATCTTTTAAAAATAACATTAAAGTATAATCTTTCAAGGATATTCTATTATCCTCACCTATAATGTTATCTAAACATCCATGTGATTCCAACTATAAGGAACCAACCTTTAAAAAAATATATAATATTGAGTTCTAGTTAAAAATTCACTTTCTAACACTTCAAATATCTTTATTATGTAATGTTTTAGATAATTAGGAAATAAATATTACATAACAAACCCATAAATTAAAATTATAAACTTCTACTCAGTATCCATTTTTTATAAAAATAAATCCTTAAAAAATAAAAACATTTACTTTTTAACCAAAATCATCACATCATTCATATTAACTTCTTCCTTATTTTCCCTAATCATTAAAACCCTATGAAATTATTTAAAAGAATGAGATAAAGATAAAATTATTAATAATGGACATAAAATATGCAAAACAGTGTTATTATAGTCAGAAACATGAAAACCTATTAATGAGTTACATTTATCAAAAAATTATTTGACTTTATTAAATAAATCATATCAATATAAAAAATTCACAACACTTTTCTCAAATAAAACCTTTAAAACCCCATATAAAGTAAATAGAAACCCATTTTATGTGAATTAGAGAATTATTTTCACTAACTTTTTTAGAAATAGCTAGATTCAGGGTAAATCCGTATTAGAAACCTTCTTCTTTAACTCTCTCCTTCAAGAATTTGATGAAAAGGAATATTACTCAATGAATTGGATATTTATAATTGGTCCCACCCATTATCCAAGATGTATTGGGCTTAACCATTCATAAAATCTTTATCAGCTTCACACATTTATATAATCTATATCGCGATCACCTGGTCATATAAGTCTTATCGATACCACCAATCTTCACCGATAGTTATCAGGTACTATATCGTGAATAAAATATTTTATGCTTTCACTTTTTCATCATATATCCTTTGAAGAAAACTTTTTAAACTGTTTGAAAAATAATTATGATATCAAAAAACTATTTTCATTTTAAAAAACCCATTTTCAATAACAAAGTATGCATAAAAATGGAACTAAGGATTATATTTGAAGAAAAAATATATTATTTTAAATTAGTCCAAACATAAAATTACGGTTATGGTACTGGTAAAATCATTGACACAATATAAATCAAAATATGGAATTCCTTTATTCCTTTTTCTCAAAACATTATGTAAGAATATTACGTTTGAAAAAAAATTAAAACATTTTAAAAAATGATATAAAATATCCTTTTTGATCCATTTTTTCTAATATAAAAACATCCATAAAATAATATAAACAATATGCACATTAAAAAAGTATTTAGAAAATAAATATTGAAAACATTAAAAATGGGGTTTTAAGTTAAAGTGTCTCTTACCTTGAGTCTGAATCATCACGTGTATTCTTTACCATATATAATAAAAAAAATATTTGTCAATTATTTACTTTATTGGAAACCATTTTAAGCTTTATTATTCATTTTATGTTTTTAAAACCATTCTATATTAAAATTCAAAATCAATTTAGTTCATATAAGACATTTTGTTGATATTCGATTCATATATCAAAAATGAATTTTATATATTGACTATAGTCAATGAGTTAATTATTCTAATTACTAATTATATACATTATCTATACTTTTAAAAAAATCAAATTTGGTGATGAAATATTAACTACATTAAAATCATAGAGATGGTAGGTCATATGTACACACGATTAACAATTCTATCTTTCAATGATCATTATAGAAAAAAGGTAACTAATATTTTATATTTTAATAATAATAAATATATAATATTTTAAATATTATTTATTTAAATATACTAATATATATCATCCATGTTATGTGGTTATGAAAAACTAATCACATCACATCATGGATGTGGTAGTCCACACATAAGCACAGAAAACGTTACCATTTTTTAAATGAAAGGAATGGTAAGAAAATTGATGATATACTAAATTTAAAGAATGATAATTATGTAATTAATATATATATATATATAATCCAACATTATAATCATTCATGATTGGTGGTGATGCAAAAAAAATTACATTGGTACACAATTTGGTAATTCATCACTCACAAAAATGATTTTTTATTTTCCCATTTACTAGAATAGGAGATATATATTTGTTATTACAACAACCTAAAAAATACTAGAATGAGTAATATCATGATTTCCTTTTCTCATCATTGTTTTAGAATATTTTGTGGTGGTAGAATAATAAATTAAGTGAAAATTCTTTGTTAAAATCCTTGCCTCTTATTTGGACAACATCTTTAGGTTAATAACTAAATCCTTCCTATGTAAGCTTTATAATCAAAATAGATCTTATTGGCTTTGAGTAGGGATATAATTAATCGATTTCTTTTGGGATTTTATAAATAAAAATTTTTTTGGAGTGTGAATAAAATAGGATAGGAGGTGACCTTTTACATTTAGAGAAAGTGTATCTTTAATAATTATTTAAAGTATTAAATTAGTATAAATATTTTTTCTATTAAAAATTTATGAAAAATACTATAATTAAAATATATAATTAATATGGTTCCAATTAATCTCATCCAATCACATTTTGACACATTTATTTGATTTTTCACCCTCATATTTTGTTTTACCCATGTTATCCCTTTTGACAATTATCGTGATAAAAAATTCTTTTAACCTTTTGGCGTCAACATAGTTACTATAAAAGACAAATTTTCCAATAAATATAATATATTTGGAATTTTCAACCATATAAAAATAACTTGGATGGTGATAGGATCTTTAGTAATTTTAAAACATTTAATAAAATATTATTTATTTTATAATATTATTACTCTTATTTCAGAACTATTTATTTAATTTAACTTTGAAAACTACATAAAAATAATTTAATTAGAATACTCAATCTTAAAGAATCTATAATATGTTATATTTACTAGAAAACAATTTCTGAAACATTAATTTACATATAAAATATTATTCTTATATTTTTTAAAATCATATATTTTATTTTTCTACTGATTTCACTAGCACTATGTCAGAGTTTCATAACCAATTAGGGTAAATTTATCATCACTAAAAATTTAGAATAAATGAAAATAATAAAAAAATCATTTATCTTTCTAATTAATCATTTATCACCAAATATTTGTTTTTTATTACTATCAAAAAAATTATAGATGATAAAAGTAAGAAAGTGATATTTTTTACTTTATCTTTTACTTAAATATAATAAAGGTCAAAATCAAATAAATATGGAACCAAGATTCCATATTTTAGAAAATTCTGTTAAAATGGACAAAATTCACTCATATAATAGGATAAATACAAGTTTTATGTTCATTTTTTTGTCTGTATTATATTGTTTATTCTAAATTATCATATTTACGCTTACTATGGTGAAAATTATTTACCATAGTACTATTCATAAGGACCAACAATAAAAGAGACCCATTTCAGAAATTTGGACCTCCTAATTCCAAATATATAATACATTTTAAAATATTCAATTCATATATGTGGAAGAATTAAATTTAATATTAAACTGATTAAAAGTGATGAAAACTATTTTTCAGAAAATTATCTTTTTAAATAAAAAATATATATTTCTACCAAATTAAAGTATAAAATTCATTTCAAATAATATAATTGGATTATTTTTAATAAAAATTCATTGAATAATTTTTATAGCTAACATAACATGGAAATTTAGAATCAAAATACAAGAAAGGAAAAGTGCATTTTTCAATAAAAATAAGTAGTTTTACTATTCATTTGAAATCAATATTTTCATAAAAATACTAAAATTTCACCCTAAATAATGTTGATATGCTGAAATGAAAAATGAATTTCATTTTTTTTAATTAAAATTCTAAAATCTGGAAGTAATTTCTTTAAATAAAACTAAGTATGTGAACAAATTTAGTAAGAATATAAAATTTTTACTTTTTGATTAGAATATTACTTAATATTTTTATAATTAATATAACTTGATAAAATCAAATTAATGAATATTAATAAGATATTAAATGATTTATTTTTGTATTACTTGGGTTTTTTTAATGGATGGTTCTAATTATATATTTAATTAATATATAGAATATTTATATCATGATTAATATTCTAAAAATAATAGAACCATAATCAAGATGAAAGGACAATAAATGTCGAACCAAAACATACTTGAAAAATGAAATAGTTAACACCCCGAACAATGATTTTACCAAATAATTATTAATAAATAGGTGTTTAAGTATTCTATGTAAACCACATATGATATTATATGTATGTTTATGGTTTTATATTGAATTATAATAAATTTGAAGTAATTATACAGGATATTAGAATGTTTACGAATGTATTCGAACATAAGGTAAGGGTTTATTGACTCAAATTTTTTTCATTGAGTCATAATTAATGTTATGCAAAAATTTGGGTTTATAAGGTGTATATAATACACCTTATGACATGTTATATAATGGATGATACTTAATTAATGTAAGTTTACAATTGAGATAATTTCATATAGGTGGTTTTGGTTCAGAAATTACCAAATTGGTAAACATTTATCATATCAAACCAGCTTATTTGGGACATATGTTATATATATATATAAATATTTATTTATTTGGTATAAATTTTTTCCCTTTTACATATTATATTATGAATATCCTTACATTTCTCATATTTGATGTTTCATTTAGAGTGATTATTCTCTGGTGCTTATGATTTGATAGTTATGAAAGTAGTGGTAAGGATTAATTCTTCAATATGACATTTAGTTGGGATCTATTATTTTTAAATTTCATTTGGGATGATTATATTCTCTAACTCTTCTAAAATCCTATCTTTGTTCTTCTCTTCTAATTATTTTTGATATTTTAATTCTTTCTTTACATTTTTTAATCTTTGGTACTAAAAGAGAACTGGAATAATGATTTCAAGGAAAACTAACATTATTAATCCTTATATTTGGAATAGTTTTCCTCCAAGACCATATATTCTAAATTATTTTAAATAATGCTATGTTTTATTCTCTAATTATTGTTTCATGTCATTTTTTATGATTTTTTCAATTTTTTAAAAATTATTCGAAGGAATCTTCTTTCCATTTTTAAAATTATATAACCTTTTAATTTCTACCAATGTGTGAAAATAATGTTTTTAAAATACACAACATTAGAATATTTTACCATAATCATTACACTTATTTGATTTAAAAATTACTTTACAAGTTTCCCTTTTTATTTTCAATTAAAATCATTTTCTCAATATTCTATGAATTTTTTGTTTTAATGATATCAAATGGAAATTATATTTTCCACATTTTTTAAGAAATGTTTTAAATGTTTTTCTAAAGGGATATATTATCAAATTCCACATCCTTTAATGTTTCTTCTACTCCACTGGGGATTTTTTTCTTATGATACCATCTATATTATTATTATTATTAGTTTATGATGATGTAGGAATTGACATGAAACCCATTTTTATTCCATAGATCAATTAATTCATCGTGAATTCTTTAATGAATATAATGATGAAATATTTATAAAAATAATTTCTTTTCCTTGGGTTATACTATTATCATATAATGAATGTTTTATGATATTATGATATAAATCCTAATGGGTTATGAATATATATTGGGTGGGTCTATAATTATATAGTCCTCTAATGTGATGGGTAATGATGACAGTTTTAACTAGGAGAAAGTAAATCCTAAGAGAATATTAGAATATACCATATAGGAATTTCCATAAAGAGTTTATGTCCACTGATCAATGATGGTCTTATAAATGAACCTTGACATATGATTTCTTTGATTATGATTATTTTACAATTGATTCCTCTCTTTTATTACATGATCCTACACCAATGTACTTATCTTTGGGCTAATATTATGTTATTTAATTATGATTAATGTTTTATGAACTACAAAGATTTATTCCATGACTCAATATTATCATCTATGAATTTATATGTATGATTTTAAAATGATAATTTCTTATTAATGTACCCTTATGCTCATGTTATGCTTAAAAAATCATTGATATCTCCCAAATATAACCTTATTGAGAATCTTAGACCACCCTTTCATATGTTTCCTTTTCTTATCTTATTAAGAGAGGTTGTAAGTAGGATATTCCAATGAAAATCAAAGATTATGGAAAGCATAGTAAGAGATTTTATAAATTTTTTATGTAAATTTTTTTTATACATGCAGTTTCCAAAGATACTAAACTTATATTGTTCTTTAATTGATCGTAATGATCTGTAATTAATTTCACCTAATAATATATAATAATTAAATATTTAATGTTTGGGTTTCCAAAGATCATCTCGAGTTGAATAAATCAAATATACATGAATAATTCTCTTTTATTGATCTTATCATAATTATATTAATTCGTCTATTTAGGTATTATATAATGTAAGATTGTAGAGATAAAAGAATAATATAGAAATAATACTAATATTTTTGGGTACAACCTTAAATATAAAGCAACAATGGATGATATTTTTAGACATTCTGGATATATTTTTTCCTTTGAAGAAGAATCACTATACATCAGTCACTGAGGAAACTATAATGTATTAATGGGAATTTAAAATCTATAACTTTTCTATTTTATAGAGTACTCACATGTTGTAATAAATTTTGGATTGAGGCCCTCTAAAATAATTTATGGAAATATCCTTGACAATTTTGTTAATGTAATTTATGAAAATTTGAGTATCAGCTGCTTTCTCTCTATTGTGAGATCCCTAAGAGGAGGATATAAATAAAATCACAAAAAATTCAGTAGGTTTTAATATTGTGTATTATGAGGAATTTCGTGAAAACACAGAAAAAACTATAAAATATTTGATGTACTTTCTTTTATTTATTTCCACAGCTTAATTTGGTTTTATTAGATAGAAAGACCAATAAATTTAATTGAATTTGGAATAATAAAAATATAAAATTTTTATTGGTAGAATTCAAGAACCTAATTCACATTCTCTTATATCATTATAAAAAAATATATAGGAAAAAAAATTAGTTTCAAAGCATAAAATTATAGTTCTCTACACTTATTTATTGAGGAATAATGATTTTTTTATTAAAATAATAAATGATCTGTGGTATGGTTTTTCAATGTTAAGATACAATTATTTTAATGGTGGTAATTATGGATTAAAAAAAGATATTGTTTTTGTATTTAAAAAATCATGGCTTGAATGTTTAAATAAAGGTTTTTAGTCCTTAAAAAGTTATTACTAGTGAAAATAAATTATTGGTTGTTTATCAAAAGGTAGAGTATGATCTAAATTCCTGGGAAATTAATGCTATCATTTCTGGATTATGACATAATGAGTTTAAAAAATCACAATTTTTTACTACTTTTAATTTATGGGAAAATATTTATTGTTTTGGAAGGTACTATAAAGGTGATAATGTTATGTAATAATAATAATATATTACTTTTAATAGTTAAATCATTTTTCATGGAGAAATTATCAATCGTATAAAGGGGAGATTAATCAATTTAGAAAAAAAAACTTCCCTGGGAGTCGTAGTACCAAAATTTGAAAATTATTTGAAAGTATTAATGGTTTTACTAGTGATATGGAGTGGTATCTCTACTACAATTGGAATTTACAAAATAATTAAAAAATATAATAATGAAAAATATCAGTGGAACACTATTGATTTATTAAGTTAAGATGAAAATCAAAGATGATGATCACAGGTAATCCAGGTAGAAAAATATATATTTAATAGTCACTACTTGAATGGATGATAAAGGGGTCAATAAAAGTTATTTTGACTTGTTTGATAAAGAATGATTATCTAATTATAGCACTGGAGATGAACTTTCCAAAATTAATAAATGATTCATAAGTTTTTATAAGAGGGGAAACAGATTTGAAAAATCCTATGCCAAATATGAAAAATTCCTAGAAATACAAAGGAAGGTATATGATAAAAATTCATGAAGCATGAGCATATCAATACTATCCACACTAAACTAAAAGACAAGAATAAATCCTAAAACAATAATTGAAAATTAAATATCAATAAGAAATTCTATGAATGCAACTTAGAGTTAGTCTAAGGATTCTAGTGGTGAATAAAATTCTAAATTTGTGCAACCAAACTAATAATATAACATAGATTTTATCTATCAAAATAAAGAGGTAGAATCAGATGCTTCCTAAAATATATAAAAAATTTATCCTTTTAATGACATTGATAAGTATTATTTTCAACTTGAGGATACATATGATTCTTTAAATAGAAACTATAAATCTCTCATAAAATCATATGATTATATTATTATTTTTTAAAAAATAATTCTATATAATTATATAATAATATTAAAATATAAAATTGATAAATCTGAAACTACTTATAAAGTGATGATCAATTGAAAAATATTTATTGACATATTTATTTCCAGGTTAAAATAAATAAATCATTCTTACTATAATATGTTTCTACAGTTGTATTTTTGAAAATATTCTCATTATTACTGCTTTAAATTTACCCAAATATTTGGTTTTAACCATATCAACATTTTTTAAATTTTATTAGATATTTAGGATAACATTTATGCTCAAGGAAAAGAGGTTTCGTTTCAAAAGTTTTTAATTACTAACATTATTAGACACAAAATTGTGTATGTACCTAAATATCTATTTGTTTGATATTGTTGTATGGACACTAAAAGAGAAATAGAAATGCTAAATGGAATACAGATAGTGTATTCTCAGGATATATGAGTGGATATTTATCAAATTTGAATAAATTATAAAAAAATAATGAATTTCCTCAAATATTATAAGGAAATATTTCAGGAAATATTGTCGTAATTATAAATATTGTAAATATATAATTTTTCAACATAAAGAAGTTCATATATATCAAATATTTAATGAAAATATTGTTAATTATATATTAGCATTTTAATGATGGTCATTCTACTGATCTTTCTTATAATTCTAATTCAATTTATAAGGATAAAGCCCTTGGATTAAATGTACCAAGAACTAAAATTGTTTCTAATTTAGATCTTGATTCATTGTGTGGATAAAATATAAATTGTTAAATGATAAAATTAATGAATCTTTTTTCTAGAATGAAACACAAGTTATTATGATGCTTATTATTTGAGAAATTTTTTTAAAATTAATTTTTTTTTAATTACCTTATCTAAACTCTTATAAAAAGTGACAATATGATTCTTGTAAAATTTTCCTGAAATATAGATCCTTTTCAAATTAATCAATATGGTTAGTACTTCTAGCCCGTAAAAACAAACCCTCTTGTATTTTTTACATATTCTAGAACAACAAGACCAGTAGTAAAGTCTTTCATATTTGGTTTTTAATATCTTTGAATATATAATGGGCTTTACTTTTTGAGACTTAAAAATTAATCTTTAGTTTTCCTTGTGGATTTTTAAAAAATTATTCAAAATGGAAATAACTAAAAAATTACTTCTGACTAAAGTTTCCATAGAGGAGAATTTTTTAGTAATGTGTTTAACTTATTTTTTCATATCATGGTATTAAACATTAATTTTATACCCATAGAATACCCCAAGTAACAAAATGTTTTTGTAAGGATAAATATTATTTTTTATGAAATTTCTATAACTATGTTATATAAATATATTTTTACTTCCCATTTCTAGGAATAGATTGTCAAAAGAGTTTTTTTATTAATAGTTGTGTCACTTTATGAAGTGTTTGTATTATGTTAATTGATAAATTTTTATGGTAATTCGCCCAAAAAAATATTTAAAGTAAATAAGAACATTGAGTTACGTGGATAGAATAATCTTATGTTTTTTGGTGAAGGAAAGCTTCACCATAGCTTCGAATAAACAATGATGATATTGGTGAAGCATATTGGAATTAGAAATGGCTATGGTGATTTTTTAGTGGGGGTTCTTATATTCATTTCAATTGAATATTCCACCTATGAAAATGTTAAGACTCCTGGTGTTGTGGTGGAATTTGTAGTGGCTTTGGTATGCATTTGAAATCATAGAACACTTGAAGTTATTAAAATAATAATATCACGTAGACCAAGTCATAACTAATAGGATTTTTGTTAGAGGTTCCCTATCTGAAATAGGGATCCCTGCAAGGGAGTAGTTTTACATTTTGTTGACACAGTGGTTTTTATAAAAAAATTCCCCAAACAAAAATTGGGAGAACCATGCCATTTCAATTGGAATGGTGTAGTTATAGAATCCCTAATATAAACATAAATCTATCTATAAGCATTGATCTGACTTTGGTTAACCTGAATAAGAAAAAATTAATTTTTATGTTGGTTATAACCACCCAAAGTGTTATAAATAAAACTTTCTTTTCAAATAAATAGATACCTTATTATGTATTGAAGTTATTTAAAAAAATGAGCTACTTTTGTTTTTTAGACCATTATATGTTATATAATTTTTTATTTAAAAGTATTTTATGTATCATAACCATTAATAATATTGTAATATTATAGTGACCATTATGATTATTATATATTAATGGTTTTAATAAAATCCAGTTTACAAAGTTAGAAGAAGCAGTGGCCTTGACTGGTAGGATCGTACCCTTTAAATCCCATTTGCTTGAGATTCTGATGTATATGGAATCACTAGGATTTTCCCTTAAATGATCCCATGTTTTAATCTAAAAAATTAAACAAGATCAAAACTATTCATGGGATAATTTCAACCTTATTGATATCAAATCCCAAACCTGATTCTATAAACCACCCAATGAAAGTGTCACCATTGTACTCCATTAGTGTGTAAGATAGTGTAATAATTGGTTATGTATCTAGACCTTAGTAATACAAATTTTTATATTTTGTTTTAATAAATTAATGATTATATTTATCTCTTTTTATCAATATATTATAAATGATTATATAATGAGTTTGAAAAAAATTATATTTTAAAATGAAGAAATGAAATTTGTATTTTTGGGAAATATATAATTTCAAATAAGACACTATTTTTATATATTCAAGTATTTTTTTGATAAATATTGTTTTAATAAAATATTATTATAAGATAATAATTATTTAAATGTAGATGAAAAAATAATTTAATGAAGTCCAATGAAATGTTTGTAAAGGATAGAAAATGATTAATATCTAAAATATTAGTACTTAATAGTAAACAAGGATTCCTTTTCTAATATTTAGAATATTATTTTGATAAAATAACTTTTATTTTTTGAAATAGGAACTTTGAAATTAGCCAATGCATTATTTTTCATAATTTTATTAGAAAGTCTAATTTTTGGGAAAATATTAAATACGGTATAAGTATAAGGTATAAATTGTGACTTCATAAAATCCCAAAAGTGATGTAATAAATAATATAAAGAGTATCATAAACAAAAACTATTTTTCCCCTTTAAGATAATTTGTTTTATAATTTATTTTATTAATTTTATAAACCCATAAAAAATCCTCCAAAACCTATATTATATTTTAAGTTAAAAAAATAATTCTTTATGAACCTGAATCACTTCCTCATCAACAAGGACACAATTTTAATCATTTATGTTAATAGAAATATAAAATACATAAAAAAATAATATTTTATAGAAACCACGGTCAAAAACCATGGGAAGGTTTGTAGTCCCATTATTTTATCATATAGGTTAAAACCTGCGTTTAAAATTTAATAAATATTTCCCCCCATTGTTAATACAAATACCCCCCTAACCTCCCCTTATTCATAACTAAAAACCCTTTTATGATGAATTTAATCTAAATTTAACTCTATAAATCCCACACAAGGTGTTTCCATGTTCTTAAAAATCTCCTTTCAAGATTTTATATGTTCCCTCTCAAGGTAAGAAATCATTTCCTCTCCATTTTTATTTAAAGTAATCCCTTTATATTGAGCCTTTTGATTTCCAATTTTTCATGATTAAATGTATTTTTACACATCGTTTTTAATAATCTTATGATTCTAATATACTGATAAAAAATATTTCACTCTCGTTAATCTCTTTTATGAACCTTTAAGTACACCTGTTATGCTGCCAAAATTATCCCAGAATTTTCCAAGACAAACTATTTTTTTGTTAATACCCACCCCCATTTTCACCCAAGGGTATTCACATTGAGGGACATATCGTTCAATTGTTTTGGTCATATGTATATTTATCCCATACACTTTAATCATGGGTTTAAAATTGATAAAAAAAATCTTTTGTTGTATGATCTATATGGCATAGAAATGAATGTACATTATATGAATCTGATCAGTGGGCCCATAATTATATAGCCCTCCAATGTATTGGATAATGTTTTTCTATTGATATTCCATTTTTGGTACATTTTTGGTTCTCCTAAGAACACTATTTTATGATTTCTTGGAATTAATCCTTGAATTATTATTATGATTCCATGTTTTATGTTGTTTCAATAATCCTATGTTTCCTTGATGCTATCATTTTATATAACGCTTGGATAATTGTGTCTACAATTGTAACCCCTTTAATTTCACCTCGACATGCCTCTTGACTCTCATTTATTACTTTCATCGTGTTTTGTTATGATTTTTACCAAACTAGGATTTATAGCACATCCTTTAATTCGTAAGTCCATAGGTCATCCCATGATGTTTTAGAAGATCAATGGAATATAAGGGCATGTTATAGAGTTTTTAAAAATAATGGTGGTTTAACCATATTTTAAATTAACATTATACGTACATAATTCCCCAAATAAACAAGACATCATGGACTTTTGGGATTCTATTATACATGAATACATGTGTATTAAGGATATGGGATGGTATAGTTTCCATTAGAGGAAATTATAGTTATTTGGGGGATTAAGATTAGAAAAATTTACTAAAAGCCTTACAAATAAAAATAATCATAGGAAAATATCACTACTTTTTTCTAATTTCACTACAAGATAAATTTAAATTAGTGATATTTTTTTGAGTTATCAACATTTTAAAACAGCATTAACTCATTTGAAAACATTTCTCTAAATTATTTGAAAATGAGATGTCTCTAATTATCGATGTTTAATTAGTGAGGTTTACAAACTTAATCAATTAGTGAAATTTATAAACATCGCCAATTGTCGAAACCTCATTTATTGATGTGTTTTAGAAACATTGGTAAATGAGTTATAAAATAGAAACATTTTCTAAAGTGATTCCTTTTTTGAAATTCATATTTTTATATTACAAACACTTGTTTTTTTGAAAAAATAATTAAATCTAAACACATTGTAGTGTCATTACCATCTACCATTCCCCCTCCCTGATGGATTTTTTAAACTTCCTTGAATGGTATGGCCTCCCTCACACCACATGCCCTAACTGGTAGCCTCCATACCAACACACACACCACACATGATGAGCCCCTCCCAGCCTCCCAAAAATTACTTCCAAATAGATTTGAACCCAACACTTAGAGACTCTTTTGAAATAGTCTGACCAACTCATCTATACATCGGTTATTAATAATATTGTATTATGATATATTTATATTTCTATATATATATATATATATATATATATTAGTATTAAAAAATAATATATTTTATATTTAATTTTATATATTAATATACAAATATTAATATATATATATATATGTTTATATTTTATATATAATACGTATATATTAATATATATATAAATATATGTTTATATATGTGTGTGTCTATGTTTTTATGTATATTTCTATCTACGTGTGTATAAATATATATGTTTATGTATACATATATATTATTATAATAACAAATATATATATATATATATATATGTATTGTAATAGTATTATTATATATTTTTATATATGTTGATATGTTTTCTTAAAAACGTGAATAAATTTAAAATATATATATGGCTTAATATATAAATGTTTGTGTGTTTATATATGTGTCTATGTGTGTTTGTTAGTTTTTTATAATATATATATATATATATATATATATGAATAGATATTTACATTGATGCGGGAAAATGAGATATATTACCAATAGAAACATGCCACACAAAATGTTGGAACGAACATGGAGAGACATGAACTCGAGACCACACAGAGACCCATAGGGGAAGATACCATTGAGTTTCACATTTAGGTATATATATATATATATATTTGTGTGTGTGTGTAAATATTATTTTATATATATATATATTAATATCCTTGTATATAAACATAAATTTATATATATAAATATATATAATTATAATAATAAAATTTTATATATATATATATATATATATTTTAATAAAATTATACTTATATATAATTCTAAAAAATAGTGGTACAAATTTCACTAAATTAACCACGTTTCCTAAAAAAATTACCAATTTAGAGATGTTATGATAAAACATGGCAAATTTAAGGATACTTCTTGAAAACGTGGCTAGTATAACAATATTTATCTAATAATGTTGCTAAAGTAGCAATATTTTTATGATGTGATGCTAAATTGGTTATGTTTTTAGGAAATGATGCTAAATTAACGACGTTTTTAAGAAACATAGCTAAATTAGTGGCATTTTTAGCAAACATGGTTAAATTTATAATTAGTGACAATTTTAAATGTGGATAAAAACATCAATAATTATGCAATAATTTTATAAAATGTTTCTAAATGTCATAAAATTCCATTATTTTGTATTATGTACCAAGTAAGTGGTTTCCGATAATTCAATACCTTTTGGATATAAAATGTAGATTTGGATCTAGCATAAGTTTACCGATGGCTAATAAACCTAGCAATTTCATATTAGGATTGGATTAATTGTCACATAGTGCTAGAAAAACATCCCTTATTATACACCCCATTTAACACACATAGGAGATATGCTTTGGCTAATTTGTTTGATCTTTACAAACCATTATGAAGAGAACAAAAAATTCCCACAAAAGTTTATGTTCGGAAATAGACCATGAATAACTTAGATCGAAGCCAATAAATTCATAGTTTAATGAATATTTTTAATTTATGATTTATAATGATAATTTTATTTTGATGGATTTTGAATCAGTAAATAATGTGCCTTACGCACCAGTGTCTCCTCTGAAATTTCTCTTAGTTGTTGCTCCAACTTTAGAATTAGGTCCAGTTCCTCCTCTTCATCCATCCATCGATGAGCCTTCGAAATGCAGACCACATTTTGCCTCATAATTCAAGGAATCCCTCTTCTAGAACATTTTCAAATAGAATGGTTTCTAATCTCCCTCTGTGGTATTCATGGGATATTTTTCTTGATCAGAAGATGGATACACAGCTCTTAATATCTTTGTAGCTGCTTTCCGCAGTGCTTCTGATCATCTGCAATTGACCATGGTATTGAGACATGGTATCAATAAACCTCCTATTCTTATATTCTAATGCTTCATTAGATCATGGAGGATGGATTCCCTGAATAGGGTTTCAGTTCTTAATAGTAAATCTTTATACATTGTTTTTTTTTCAAGAAAAAAAATCTTCCTCAGCAAGGGGTAATAGCCCATGGTCTATCGGTCACTAGAGGTTCTTCTTATTTTGATGGTCATTGGATGTTCATCTTGGTAAAGACTCGACTATGGATACTGTGTGGATTTCTCTATCTTAATATCCTCTACCTTTCATGAAACTTGTATTATTTAATGGAATTAGTAATTCTTTGGGTTCCTTTCTTTCCACTGATAATTGATCTCTTCATTTGGAGGATACAGAAACAACTAAGATATGCATTAAGATGGATTTAGTTCCCCCTCCCCTATCAATTATTTTACTCATAGTTGAAGGTATTCTTGATTGGTCTCAATCCTTGGGTTACCATTCCACACTATGCTTCTAATCAGGTTGTCACTTGAAAAGAAACGCATCCCAAAAATGTTGTAAATTCCTTTTTGAAAATATGGATTGCGATCAGGTAAATTTTCACCCTAATTTCAAGTCATCTTCTGGTGTGCCTTAGGTTTCTCTTTCCTAACTCAATTTGGAGCCTAAAGATAGGGGTAAGGCTCCATGGATATGGAAGATTATTATTCCATGGTGAGTGTTATCCCAGTGGTGGTGGCCCCTCCGTGTTTGGACTTAGTTACACTCAATTATCAAAGTGCATTCTTGTTTCATAATGATATATTACTTAATTCCTCAAAGATGTTACCAACCTTTCTTGGGAATCATTGTGTTTTATCTCTAGTTTCCCCCACCCCAGCTTACCTCACTATCATTTATTTGGACCTAGGGGACACTAATGATTCTTTTTTGTAGGTTTCCTCGCCAGTTATAATCCCTATTCCTCCCAAATGGGTCTGAACATCTCAGCTCTCCCATATATTGGCATCCTCCCTTCCAACCTGAAGGATCTGATATCTAAATTCTATTCCCCTACATATTTGACCAACATAACCTCTTGTGGATCTCAAACAAGATCTCATTCAATATTCAAATACAATACTAGGTCTTCAATTCAATTTTATGGTCATGTGTTTGGGGACAGTGATAGGCGTCTCTTCACTCAATGATAAATCTCCACATATGTAATACTCTTGGCCTGGGCACTCGGGTAAAATAAAATTTCTTCTCTAATGAGTTTCATAGTAACTAAATCTATATTTTTATATTACTCAAACCTAAATATGATTCATTTAATGTTAAATATTTTTCTCGCAGCCTATGATTTCATTGATTTCTTAGTGGTTTCCTCTCTAATTATGATATCTGGTTATTCGATAAATTTGGATTTTCAATTGACCTAATCACTACATCAGATCAATTTACCAATTTCAATGTTTCATTGGGATCAAGCTTAATCATTCTTTTGATTTCCTATGAAAAATACAATCATAAATCTAGATTCTCGGTTTGGGATGATTTGATCTCCTTTAATCCAGGGGATTTTCCATGGATTTTTTGAGGATACATCAACATTATGGTTTATTCAGATAAGAAAAAAGGTACTAGTCCCTTTCTTGTATAATAATGATAGGACTTCTTGACATTCATGGAAAATAATGGGCTCATAGAAGATGGTTTTTTCTAGAGATCTGTTTACTTGGCGTAATAACTATTACAAGAACTAGTTCTCTTAAGGGTGGTAACCTTCCTCAGGTGGCATGTGCAACTAAAATTTGCACATCTACACAAGGTCAAGTCTCCCCATTCTTTGAATCATTATCTTCCCATAAACCTATGCGACATACCTTATATATTTCTGGGTTTCAATCCCAACAATAGGCTTTGCCCCTTCCTTATGAGTAGGGTATCTGAGGAATAGCAAGGTTTTGTGAAAGGAATATCAATTCCATGGGATATTTCCTTGTCCCAAGAAGTTATTAGTGACCTAAACATGAATACATTTTTCATAAATGTGTCAATACTGCATGATATAAGAAACAATTATGATAGAGTTGAGTAGAGATTTATCTTCAAGGTTCACACGAGCATATATTTTTCAGATTGGGTTATTGATCTTCTCTTTCGTTGTTTTAGTTCTCCAAGGTTGGATACTTTCTTCATGTGTAAAAACATAGTTTTTTCAAATTGGTCGAAGGATTGAGATAGGGGGAACCTCTTTCCCCCACTCTCTTTATCATGGCTCAATATGTAATCAGCCTCTATATTAATCATTTCATCTTTTTGGTTAATGTTACCCCCTTTTGTAAAAACCATTCCATTGGGGGTATTTCACATCTCATGTTTTCAAAAAATATCTTCCTGTTTGTTAATGGTATTATAGGGTCCATTCAGGGGGTTAATACAGCTTTTGAATTTTACTGTGCTTGGAGTAGACAAGTAGTTAAATGTGAGAAGAGTATTTTGTTTACTCCTAATAAATGTTGGGAGAGATGAATAAGGTATTTGAAAATTAGTCTGGGTTTTCTCATAGAATCTTTCCCTGTGAATTATTTGGGTTCTCTTAAGTCCCCTAGAACCCTTCTCATCAGGTTTTTTGACATGGTTATTGATAAAATCACAAGGTTCATTCTTAATTGGAAGAAAATATTCTTGTCTTTTGGAGGGAGAATCAATATGATCATCCCTTTTCTTTCCACTATCCCCATGCATTTTTTTCCACTATTATGGTTCTAAAGAAGGTGATTTCTGTCATTGAGTCCAATCTAATATATTTTTTATGGGATGGTCACTAAAAGGGTAAATGCCACCAGGCTTCTTGGAATAAGCTGGAAAAACCCACCAATGAAGGAGGTCTTAACTTAAGGAGTTTTTCAGGTGAAATGAATGGTCCAAATGCCAAAGTTTTATTGGGAGATAATTTAAGGGAAAACTATGTGAGGAAAACAAATGCAAAGGGATTATGGCCTTGAGGGGATCTCCAGATGTAGACCCTCTAAAATCCAAAAACTGGTCCAACCTCATTTGCATTTTCTTAGGCAGCAAACCAAATATATAATTTGAAAAGGGGACATCAACTTTTGGAATCATAACTAGTCATGTAGATTACTTGGATTCTCAAGATTCCCTACTCCAAACATCACTTTTAGGGAGTCCATGGATCAACACACCCTCATATTCACCACCTTGGATGACGACCAAAAAAATAACTTTGACCGCATTGCGATGACCTATGATCTGGATAAGTGCGTATTCATGGGATTTATAGCTGGTACTTTATCTATGAATGGATTTCATAAACATAAATCTATTTCCACATCATAGGATCACTAGTGTGACATTTTATAGTGTAATAACATACCTTCCAAATACTTTTTCTGGGCATGTTGTGTTTTGTATAATTCTCTCCCTTATGATGATAATGTACAATGTAGAGGGATCAGTATCACCTAGATGTTCCTTGATTATAGGGAGTAGAATGTTGAATCTATATACCATCTGCACTTCAATAGTGACTAGTAAATTGGAATTTGGTGTTCTTTCAGTCAACTTAAAGGTTTTTTGAACTAGTTTTTATGGAAACTCTTTCCCCCGCCAGTGGTTCCATGTGGTGGATAAACGGAGTTCAAAGTGAAAGTCTAGAGAAATTTTTATTATTGCTGGATTTTGACTTCACTATTCATAATGAAATGATATGTGGCATAAACTTATTGTGACATGCACCTTGGGTATCATCTTTATAATCAATAAATTAATAATGGACGTCTTCATTCTATACAAAGACGTAATGAATGTAGCTTCTCTTATGCATTTTCTCCCTCAAAATGGCTCGCTTAATTCTAGGGCTAAATATCAGGGAAATGAGATAGCTGAAAAAACACCTCTTATGGGGAAAAATTGAAAATTTATGGTTCATGATACTTGGGTTCCATTTGAGGGGTGGAGTTATCATATATTCCATGGGCTTAATCATTTGTGCATTTTCAACATTCTATGGAAGTGGTGATTCCCTTCAAGTGGATGCCCTTTCCATGTTGTCGGGACACCAACTATGTAATCAAAGGCGCATCCCTTTTAATAAGATTGATACAGGTTCGATCACTATCTATAATTCTCTATCAGGTAAAGGCCATATTCCCTGGTCCATTGAATTTTCCATCAGGCATAGAAAGTGACTATTGAAAAACCATAAGACCATTATTTATACCAGGAGAGATTTGAACATTGTGGTAGATTATCTATCTTATAAAGAATCGTATAATGTCTGGATCAGTCTTTTCTCTAGTCTTGGATATTTTCCCTCAGAGGTTACAAATTTGTTTATGAAGATTCATTTGGGATCCACAATTTTGGACCCCCATAATTGTTTCTTTGTATACTCTTTTTTTCTTTCTTATTTTAATAATATAAAAATATTTTGGTGGTGGTGATTTGAATTGGTATTGACCTGTTAGCTTATTCAATGTGCCACATAAATTCCTTATTGGTTTTATAAACAAAATACTTGCTCACTTTATTCCTAGTTGGGTGGCCAAGGAATAATATGGGTTTGTGAAAGGTAGATCAATCAAAGGTGTTATTTCCTTGGCACATTAAGTGATGACTGAAATCAAACTAAAGACCTCTGGTAGCAATGTGGCCATTGAACTGGATATTAGAGAAGCTAATGATAGATTCAAATAGAGATTTATCAAAAATGGTCATCTTTTGCATGGGGTTTTCTGTGTGGGCCATTGATATTATCATTCACTGTATTATCTATCCATGGTTGTATAAATTGTTTGGTTTTTTAAAGTTGTTAGAGGATTATGGAAGTGATACCCCCTTTCCCCTTCTTAATTTATGATTTCTCAAGAAGTTCTTAGCTTCTACATTGACCACTGTATTCTTATGGGAAAGTTTTACCGATACCATAATAACTATATGATTGGAGGTATATCCCATTTGATTTTTATGAATGACACCAATCACTTTTTTATGGTAGTATAATGTCAATTTAAGGGGTTAATGAAGCATTAGAGGTTTAATTCTCTTGGAGTATTCATGTTTTCAATCATGAGGAAAGAAACATTTTTTCCCTAAGAAATTATTTGAGAGGAGGATAATTGATTTGTAATCCACTCTTAGTATGCATAAATTTTCTTTCCATATGTTCTACCGAGGTTCCCTCATGTTCCCTAATAGTCTTCTCATAAAACACTTTTATTTTATAAGTGATAAAATCGTGGGTTGGATTCCCAACTAGAAAAATGGGTTCTTATCTTTTGGAGGGAGAATCAATTTGGTCAATTTTGTTATCTCCTTTATCCCTAATCATATCATATCCACTATAATGGTCCTGAAGAACATGATTTCTAACATTGAGATTACTCGGATTTCTTTCCTATGGGAAAGACACTTGGAATGTAAGTTTCATTGCGCTTCCTGGGTCAATCTTTCCTAACCCATTAAGTAAGGGGATATTACCCTTATGATTATTTATGAAACCATGATTGGTCTTCATGCCAAACATTCCTATGAGATAATATAGAGGAAAACATTATGGGGAAAACATGTACAAAGTACATACGGAAATGATGGGATCTTGTCCAGATTTAAATCCTACAAAATTCAAAAGATGATCCATGCTTATATTCTTAATCACTAGCATCATTATTGAAGGTTAAATAAAAAGTGAGATATTATCTATTAGAACCACAACAAGTCAGGGAATCCTCTTGGAATCCTACACTACCCCACCCCTTATATCAGCTTCATGGAGGCCATCATTCATCCCACCTTCATTTATAATACATTGGATGATAATCAGAGGAATATCTTTGATAGAATTGTGTTGAAAAATGATATGGACTAATATGTGTTCACTAAATCTACTATAGGTACTTTCAAAATTAGAGAATTTATTAAAACTCAATCAATGTATTATTTTGAGAACCTTTTGTGAGATATATTATGGTTCAAGGAGATCCCATTGAAGTTCCATTTCTGGTTGTGGTGAGTCTGGAACAATTCCATGCCAACTGATGAGAGCATCCAATGGAGAGGGAATATCCATTCTTTTAAATTCCTCTACTACAGCGAACTGAACTGTGAGTCAACGAACCACCTATTAATTAATTGTGATTTGGGGAAGCAGGTTTACGAATCATTCAGCGAGTTTACTAGGTGGTATGATCCATTTTTTTCTATTGAGATTTTCCTTAAACAATGGTTCCAAGTAGTAGATAGACCCAACCTTGAGAGGAAAGCCATATCATTAATTTTAAATGTTGGTTGATGTGTTATCTGGTCATCTAGAAATGACATACGCCATCAATCCTCATTGAGGAAAATCATGGGTAAATAGATCAAATTAAAGAATCCTCTCTTAAGGAAAAAGTTAATCACATATGGATCATATTGTGTGTCATCAATGCCAGGTAGTGGAGTGATTAGATATACCTAAGCTCAGTTGTGGCGGCTTTCTCATCTTTCTTCAGGAATGGAGACTCTCTTCAATCATAATCACATACGACCATCATGGGAATTCTTCTATGTAATTATTGGAGAATTCCTATCATAGATATTGAGACTTATTCACTAACAATTTACAATGCAATGTTAATAAAGGGACCTATTCCATGGTCCATTGAATACTCCATAATAAGGTTCAAGTGTTATGTAAATGACCACATGTCCATCCTTCATAATTGGAGCAAGGGTAATGTTGGGGATAACTTTATTTCTTCTAGATCATCCCAAGATGATTATATCCTATTATTTTCTAGTCTTGGTTATATTCCCCTATGGGTGCCAACTTGGTTCAGCCTGGTTCCCTTGGGCTTAATTATTTCAAACCCCCTTAAGTGTATCTTTTTGGGCTCTTCAGTATTTATCTTTTAATAAAATTAAAAAAAATGTGGTAGTATGATTTATCACTTTGATGTTTATAGTTCCCCTTTTATATACTTAATATTATAAAACTTATCATCCCTATATATATTATGGATTAAGAAAATAATTAAAAGCATAATCAAATAGTGAAAGGTAGTTTTATCTTCCATTCATAATCATCAAATTTCTTATGTGACTATAGTTTTAAAAATTTTGTAAATCACAAAATATTAGTTAAACAACTCAAACACCACCTCAAAACATGGAAGTGGAAATATCAGTAAAGATGAACAATGGGTAATTTATTGAATCCCAAGAATATAACTCATCCATAGTCAAAATTTATAGGTTAAATTTCTCATAAAACCTTGTGATACTTCCTTTAACATAATTTGAGGGAATTATGGTTATGGATTGGCTTTCCTTATATACATATAACATAAATTGTTGATAAAAGTAAATCACCCTCTGTATTTTAAATCACCATCTGATTCTATATAATTGAAAGGATAATGAACAATCTAATTTGGTGTCATCATCTCAAGTATGCATATTTTTTCATTATAAGAAAGGGTATCTAGGTCAAATGATTAAGACGAAAGAAAAGGTCATCCTTACTAACATTCCCACTATAAGGGAATATGTTGTTGTGTTTCTTGAATATTTGGTTGGTCTTCCTCTAAGAGATTAGGTTGAGTAATCAGTAAAACTTATACATAAATATTTACTAATATCCAGGACTCCATATAGAATGGACATAGTTTAACTTTAACGAGCTTAAGAATCTATGATAAGAGAATCTAGATAAAGGATTTATACACCCAAGTGCTTCACCATGGGGTGTGTTGTCCTTATTAATCTAGAAGAAATATGGTAATAGCACCTAGGAATTGACTATCATGATCTCAATAAGATCATGATGAAGAAAAGTACCCTATACCATGGGTTAAAGACTTATTTGATCAGCTATGTAGAACCCATAACTTCTCTAAAGTGGAACCATGATAAGGATATTATCTTGTAAATTTTAATAATGGAAATACCCTCAAGACTATTTTCCACAAAAGGTATGAGAACTATGAGTTCATTTTGACTCCATTTGGAATCACCAATTATCCAACTATTATCATGAACTTAATGATTATTTTATTTAGGGATTACCTCGACAATGTTTTGGAAACCTTTATAGATGATATTCTTATCTATTCCAAAATTAAGGAGGAATGTCAGAAGTATTTAAATGTTGTAATTAAGACCTTAAAAAGGAAAATTTATTTATGAAGTTCAATAAATGAATGTTTCGAAAGGTTTATGTAACATCACAGGGGTATTATAACTAATAAAAGGAAATTAATGGATCCTTTGAAAATAGAGGCAACTCAAGGATAGAAAATACTAATATCCATGATAGAAATCCATAATTTCCTAGGATTAGCTGGGTACTATCATCAATTTTTGAGAAACTCCTCACAACTGTCAATCCCACTGACCAATCCAACTCATAACAGGGTGATCTTTTTTTGGAATGATGAATTTGATGAAGGATTTAAATGTGTTGACGAATATGTAAATCATTTCACCTATTCTTACATTACCCACCAATGGGGAAGGATTTTTTATATATAGTGATGTGCCTAAAAATCCTGGGTTATATAGTCATGGAATATTACAATGTGATAGAATATTTATCCCACAAAATTAAGATCCATGAGAAAAACTACCCTACTAATGATATGAAATTAGTTGCAATGATATTTTCATTATATATTTAGTGGCATAATCTCTAAGGTAAGAACTATGAAATATATACGAGTCATAAAAAAATCATTTATATATTCCCACAAAAGGGACTCAATCTTTACCAGTAATGGTGGTAATAGCTGATCAAGGATTTTGATTTTTCATTCCATTTCTATCATGGTATAGTGAACAATATGGTTGATTCTCTAATATAAAAGATCATACAACCCTATCCATGATGAATATTAAAAGGTACTAATATTCCTAGACATACAAAGTATATAAATGGGAATGATAAAATGATATCCATCCATCCTTGTTAAAATAACTACATAATTATCCATAATTGAAAGGATAAAGAAGGATGAAAAAGTTGATGTGCAGCTACAAAAAAATTAATCAAAATTCTGGTAGTTCAACATTTATAAACATTCAAAATTAAGGTATAAACTCGAATATCTATCCCATAAAAACTAAAACAGAAGAGGTAACTTCTGGATGATGCACATAGATCATAAATCTCTATTAATCTAGGAATCACTAAATTTTATCGGGATATAATGAAAAATTTCTACTTGGATAACATGAAGAGGGAGATTACATAATTTTTTATCAATGCTCGGTATACCAAAAATCCAAGGTTGAATTAATGAATTCTATGGTTTTGATGAAACCATTTACCATTATAATATGGGAATGAGAAAACATTACCATGAATTTCATTATAGGGATCCTCAGTACGTTAAAATTCAATAATACTATTTAGGTGGCAGTCAGCCACCTTATAAAGTTAGTGCATTTCATTTCCATCAAGGAATATTTCTCTCATGACTAACATGCCAAGTTATAAATAAGGGAGGTGGTGAGACTATATAGAGTGACAATCTCTATTATATCATATCAAGATATGATTTTTACCTCAAGGTTATAGAGAATCCTTTAGAAATTTTGGAATACAGACCCATGTTTCACTATAGCTTATCACCCTCATATGGATGGTCAATTTGAGAAAACCATTCGAACTATAAATGATATGCCCTGATAATTTCCAATATATTTCCAAGGATTTGTGAATCAAATATTTCCCATAGTGTTCTTATATAAAAACAGTTTCTATTCTAGCATTCCAATGGAGCCTTATAAGGCTCTCTATGGGAAGAGGTTTTGCAATCTTACATACTGGGATGAAGTTAGAGAGTACAATATTAAGGGACCTGATCTTGTCTGAGAGATTATTGATATGGTTCAAACCATTATGAATCATATGATATCTGTGCAACTATGAAAGAAGATATATGTTGATAATCATTGAAAACCCCTCTATTTTTAGGTCAAAGATATTATGTTCTTAGTATAAATAATGGAATAAATTCATTATGTTTTAGAAGAAGGGTAGGTTTATTCCTATATACATCAGCCCCTTCGACATCCTTGATTGCATCAGAGTGGTATCCTATTGACTAGCACTCTCCCCAACCATTTCCCCAATACATGATATCTTCCATATATCCCTCTTGAGTAAGTACATACTAGAAACCTCAAATGTATTGATTCAAGGGTTGGTACACTTAGAGAATGGTCTTTCATATTAGGAATAGTCGATGATGATCTTATATTGTAGGGAGAAAACCTAAAAAATAATAGAAATCACCTTGAAATATTTTTGTGGTAGAACCTCATGTTTAATGACGAAACTTGGTAATTGGGGGAGTCAGTTAAAGGGGATAACCATCATCTTTTTTACATTTTGAAATAAAAATTTGTAGAAAAAAATTATAAAGGGGATAAGAATATAACAACCAAAAATTTTATAAATGATATTACCATTTCAAATGAAAAAAATCTCAATTAAGAAATAAAGATAATGAAAATAAATTCACTAATTTATTTCCTTTGTACCATTATTAGTTATACACTAGTACAAAAATGCCTTATACCAAGGGTTTGAAACCATTTTTATAGGCCTCCAAATCGTTGGTATATCCTATACCAACGGTGTAGAGAACCGTGGCCAAGTAAGTCGTGGGGATAGATCTATACCAACGGTTTTCAAAACCATTGGTATAATTAATATGAAAAATCTATACCAATGGTTCCATAAAACTGTTGGTATATGTATTTCAAAAAAGAATCATATGGTGGGTTTTTATCCCAGTACCTGTATTTTATCATTGAACAACCTAACCACTAACCTAACTTGACTTTTGTGGAAATAATTTAATATATATATATATATATTATCATAAATTTTTTAATTTTGATTTATTTAATGTTCTCTATAAGAAGATTCCAGAAACAATATTTGTAACTATACCAACGGTTCTCAAAACCATTGGTATAGACCTATACCAATGGTTTTCAAAACCAGTGGTATAGGTTTTTTTATTTTGGGACTTTTACCAATGGTTTTGGACAAACCATTGGTATAGGAGGACCTATACCAACTGTTTTGGGAAAAAGTTGGTATAGGGTCTCTATTATGGACTTATACCAATGGTTTGGCCAAAACCTTTGGCATAGGTACATATAGTTGACCTCTACCAATGGTTTTCCCTAAACCGTTGGTATAGGTCCCCCCTATACCAACGGTTGGTCCAAAACAGTTGGTATATGTTCAAATTAGTGACTATACCAATAGTTTTGGCCAAACCATTGGCATAGGTCCATATAAGTGAACTATACCGACAGTTTGCACAAAACTGTCAGTATAGATCTTATTTACAGTAGTGATATTTTGTAACACAATTTAGAGTCACAACCATTGATAATTATTTATTCTGTAGTGACTCTTATGATCAGTATATATTAAAGTAAATGATAAAATTAAATTAACACAAATGTAATAAGTGATGTCCTCAACCATTAAAATCATACGCTATGTGTCTCTGTTATTAAGGATTAGGAGTCAGATTTCACCACAAGGATTTTACCCTGAATAAGACTCAGTCTAGATCCAAAAATTGAAACACAAGAAAACATTTATGATTTAATTTCAATCATATCCATATCATGGCTCAAAACATGTTCATTGAACAACCCCAAGGATGTTTCACTATCTCAAACCTTACCCTTATGTTGTATTCTAGTGTAATAAGGGTCTATGTATCAACCCCTAAGTAATATGCATTTTTATCTTTTACATTTTTAAAATAATGATTATATTAATCTCTTTTTACCACTACTTTACCATGATTATATAATTAGTTTGATAAAAATTATATTCTAACAAGAAGAAATCAATTTTTTGGGAAATATATTTTTTGAAATAAGAAAAAAAAAATTAAAATCAAGTATTTTTTTCAACAAGTCTTATTTTAATAAGATATTATTATTAGAAAATATATATTTAAATATAAATTATTAAATAATTTAATGAATTCCAATTCAATTTTTATAAAGTTTGTAAATTGGTTAATATCATAGAAATAAGTATTTTAAAATAAATAAGGACTCTTATTCTAATATTTTGAAAAATATTTTGAAAACGTAAGTATTCTTTTTTTGAAATTATCTTGTCAAAATTAGACTATGGTTAATTTTTTATAATTTTCTGTGACAGTCATATTTTTTGTGGAAAAATTAAATACGATATGAATATTTAGAAAGAATTATGATATAATAAAATCCCAAAAGTTATATAAAAAATGCAATAAATAGTTTCCATGGAAAAATTATCTTTCCCATTTGAAATATTTTTTTTAAAATTCATTTTGTTAATTTTATATACCCATAATGAAATCTCTAAAACCGATTTTATATTTTAAAGTTTAAAAATTATTTCCTTATGAACATGACTCACTTAAACATAAACAAGCATATTTTTTTAATGATTATAGCTAATAACCGAATAAAATTGTCAAATGAAATCCAATTTTCTAGAAACTATGTGGAATAAATGGAAAGGTTTGTGGTTTTTATTATTTGTTCATTTAGAGTCCAAAACCTATGTTTATAAATTATTAAAGACCCCCCCCCCCCTTTGTTTTTATAAATACCAATCCAACCACCCATTCCTCTTTAATAAAAATCATTTATGCACAAATTTAATTTTCTTTTCCCTATCTATATCCCTCCAAAGGTGTTCCCAATATCATTAGAAACTCTCCTCGATCATTTAGAAGTTACCTCTCCATGTAAGGGATCCTCTCCACTCCCTTTTTATTTCGAGTACTCCCTCAAAAATAATATTTAAAATTTAAAATTTTCTATACTGTAATGTTTTTTTATAAGATACATTTTACCTTTCATTATGATTTCAAAATATTTATATAAAACATTTCACTCTCACTAATACCTTCGAAGATCCTTTAGGTAGACATGTTATGCTGCTAAAATTATCCTATGATTTTCCATGATAATATTTTGTTTTTTAAATTTCCATCCACATTTCCACTCGAGGGTATTCACCTAGATCGTCATATCCTTAATTTATTGGGGTACATCCATGCATCTAACCCAAATTCCTTAATAATGGGATTTAAATTGATGAAATATTCATTTTTTCTATAATCTATGGGGAACACAAATGCATTACATGATATAAATGTGATCCATGGGTCTAGAATTATATATCCCTGTAATTGATTTTGTAATGTCTTTATCTAATGATATTGCATTAATATACAATGGGATATTATATTAAGTACACAATTTTATTATTTCTCAGTGGTTTTCTGGGTCTTATTATTATAATTCCATGTTTTGTGTTCTTTATACATTCCATTGTTTCCTTGGTGATGTCATCTTATGTCAGGATTTGATATTAATGATTATGAGTCTCACCCCTTTTATTTCACATTTATATGGCTCTTGAATCACATGTATTAATTTCATCATATTATTATTTAACTATTCAATTATTGGGATATATATCTCACACCTTTCTAATTTACATTCATAGGTTATACTGTGTAGTTTTAAAATAATGTCATTGTATCACTATTTCAAGTTAATATTATATTTACCAAATTTCCTAAATAGAAAAGGCCTCACAATATTTTTGGATTTTATTATGTGTAACCTTATGTAATTGTACATGAAATAACGTGTTTTGTGGATTTTGTAAGTCATATTTGGTTTTACATGAGTAATAAAAATGGACAAGTGGAAATTGTTTTGGATGATTTGATAAGTATTTTCAATGGAATAATATATCACCATGCTGATGTTCCAAGATTAAAGTCATTTTTCTAGACATTTTGGACATGGGGGTTCTAACTATGAAAAAAAATCAATCCCAAAATGATCAAATTGGATGGCACAATTGATGTAATTGGTGTCTTTCAATGTTGATCAAAATGGAAAAAAGAATAACTATGCACTAGGGAGGTGATCATCTAACGTATTTCAATTTATGGAAATCAATCAACATGAGTAGTGAGAGTTTTGGTAGTCATGAATTTTAAATCCAATGGTTTTAATTTGATGGAATAAAATCCAAAAGATGTATTTTTATCTAAATTAGTTAGAAGTTAATATGAGATTTTAATTTTGAATCAGAATATTTAAAATACACAACCCCTATACAGATTTAGAAGAGTGCATGGAAAAATAACAAAAAAATAGATAATATGTAGTGTTTTATAAGAAAGTATGGTTGATATATCAAAACACACATATCTTAATAAATTATAATTAAATAATAAATATTGAATGTATTAGAGGAGTTTCACTAAATGGTAGAAGAGAATGGGGATATTCAAGAAATTTTTCAAGATAGAAGTTTGTTAAATCTATATAAGGTGTGAAATTCAGTTCTAATTTTATTTCTAATGTTTATTTTAAATTGAAAAATACTTCCATAAGAGGATCCATGATCACTGATCTAGGATAAAGAGCCGTTAGATCCTAATCATCAAATCAGGAGAGTAGTGATATTTTCTTGATTCATTTAGACAGTGAGTCCAGAGGGCCAGTTAGACCACTTCATTGTGTAAGAACAAAAACCAATGTGTTATATTGTTTTACCTTCCTTGGTACAATAATTTTTAATGTTCCTTGGACTATACTGGTTTTGGTGAACCATGTAAAATGTAACTTGTGTTCTTTTCTATTTTTATCACTCAAGAGAGATTATAAGGGATTGAAATAAATGTTCACTATATTAAGAAAACAAGATCATGATTAAAGCCTAACTATTTGATTTTATAATACCTGGATTCATCCACCCCCTAGTGTAAAATCTTTTATAGGTACTAACAAGTAGATTCAAATTAAGGGTTTTGGGGTCATGTTATCTCTTAGAAGCATGAAGACTACTTTCAACCAAAAAGGAATTCCTATTTTGGAAGGAAGTAATATATATCTATGAAATACATATATATATAATTATTTTATATCATTGGAAATAGGAGAGTTTTGGACAAAAATATATGGTATTTCAACTATAATTGATAATGAGGTATTATTTATAAAATACCATGAATAAATTGGTACATATGTTAATGTAATGAATGAAGTATGGGAATCCTCAGCTTACCATATTTATAGAAATTTCATTTATTAAAAGTATTCTAATGTTATATGGGTAAATATGTTTAATATTTAATAATGATATTATAATGTTTGAGATGTAAATCAGTAAGATCTATGGAATGAATATAAAGATTTTTGGACGAGCCCAAGTGGTTTGATCGATGATTTTTTCATTGGATTAATACACATATAGAATACTTGTATAATATAAGTAAAGATATCATAGATTAAAATTTATTAAAAGGATTATGAGAATAAAAAATCCATGTTTTAATAGAAAATTGAAAGTTCTTAAAGATAAATATTAGAATATAATTTCACCAAAAATATTACATTGTTTCCTCATTACATATTAAATGAGATACAAAGATAATGAGTCTAGGAAAAGGTGAGTGTAAGGAAGTAGTTCTCAAATCTATGAATAAACACATTGTTATGTACAACCCTAAATATAAATAGGTTGATGAGGTGAAATACTTTATATATTATAATATAAAAATAGGAAATGAATGCTTCAAATGAACCATTCAATATCTTTCTTCATATATAGAATGTTGTGACATATAGAAATTAAATTTATCCAGAAATATTAAGGGCCTAATGAGGAATAAGTGCTTCCTAAGAAATAATTAAAGGAAAATAAAGGATCATAGATAATATTTTTCAGAATAGAAAATCTTCTCTCAGAATAAGATGAACATTTTGAGGAAAGTGGAGTTAAATTGGTTTAATATTATAGGGATATTGGTTATACTTCCTTGGTATCAATTGTAAACAAACCACAATAATATGATAGTGATGTGGAAAATAGTTAAGTTGAATGATTAAATGATATTTAGGCATAACAAGATGATAACCACAATTAAATTGATTTATGGTGGAATAAAATAACTAAAGATAATGCAATTTTTTAATCACTCTAATATTGATATGAAATAAAAAGAAGAATAGAAATTCTAATTAAAAATAAAATTTGAAAAACATAAATCTAAAAATTCTAGAAACCTATAAAATGAGATTGATATAAGGATTAGAGTAGAATAACATGATCACATAATATATAACATATGAAAATCTATAAAATATTGAGTAAAAAATAAAATAGATCAATGAAGAATTCATGATATGGTGGTAAAAGTGTGAGGACTAAAAAAGAATCCTCACTCAATCTATGACATCAAGAAGTTAAAGTGAATAAATGAAAAAGGATGTTCATGGGGTGTTTACTAAAGAATGTATACCTATCCCACAAGTGTATCGCTTCCAAAAACAAATTCAAATCTATTTTTCAGCACGATCACAATGATAAGATAGTCTTTCTTTATATTGACTTACAACTATAAACACCTAGTATAAAGGGTGATATATGCACCTATTATAAGTGTAATAATGGTTAAATAATATCTGACAAGAAAACTTAATATACTAGGTTTTATTACTATAGAAGGTAAGGAAACATTAAATATGTTTGTTCCATTTCAAAAATATTTTTCTGAGATCATGAGTTCTAAAAATAGTCAATAAGTGTTTCCCAAATTTCTTATTTTGGTAAGGGGTATTATAATTTCAAATAATGTATTGAGATCAGAGTTGTTAATTTTACATCAAGGGTGCAATAGAAAGTACCAAATGAGATTCACAAAATGGGATACCACATGTGGAATCATCACTAAACAAGATAAAAACACAAAAAAAATGTTTTTCATTCTTCAAAATACATAATTAAACCATGAAACCGGGGGATGATTAGACTCACACACTAAAACAAAAGTGGAAAATTGTCATTGGTGAGAAAAAGAAGATCAAATAAGAAAAAATTTGTTGATATTACTTTGAGATCAATAAATATGTTTGTATTGTGGATTTTTAATATTTTTTCAGTTAATGTATTATAGTAAATGAATACCTCTTAATATGGATCAACCATAATAAAAATATATATTTTTGGTTTGGAAAAGATAAGGTACTTAAAATGTTTTTGCATAAAAATGAATGGGTTGGTGGAAAAGATATCAAAATAATAAATGGGATCTATGTTAAATTTTAAATCTACAATCTAATAAGTGTGAGTTAGTTTTTAATCTAGGGACATGTATTGTAATTTAACAACAAGTGGTTCATCATTAAGGATAAGGATATTTTGATCATTTTATAATTGAAATATATGTCTTGTTGAGGAATAAAATGTGTTCATATTGTCCAAGGAGGATGAAAATAGGTTAAAACTCAGGTAATGTGTCTAAATGATTAAAACGTAATTAAAGATTCTTTAATGAATAATGGATCATGAGATATCTGAAATCTCCCTTATAACACTCACATTTATGGCACATCTTATAAGTGAAAGATTTTTTGGAAGATGTTCAATACTAAAAAATTGAAATCATTAAAATTATTGGTCTTGTACATGTGGATATTTATTGGTTGATGATACCTATGTACCTAGATAGAAAAGGTATTATTTTTTAATTTTATTTTAGAATATTGGATTGGATCACGATGATTAACCACAAAACTACATTATTTAGGTATATCCCTTGATACAAGAGAAAAACTGAGAATATGATTGGACTAAAGATAAAAAAACTCAACTATGATAATGGAACATAATTCACATGTATTCTTATAGATTAATACTTATAAATGTATACAATTAAATATTATCTTGTAGTGGTAATACCTCGTTAAAAATTTTTGTTTTCGAAATAAGGAATAATATTTTTACCAATATGGGTCAGACTAAGTTAATTAAAAATACACTATCAGATATGTATGGGAAATAAGTAGTACTTGTAGAAACATATATCTCCAATAGATAATAACTATGAAAATCTATAAATAAAAACCTATATAAAATGTTATATGGAAGGAAACCCACCCCCAAGTGCATCTATGTTTTGGGAAGTAACTATCTCATTTTTTAGAAAGAAAATAAAAATAATGAAGCTTTTATTTTCATAGTGATGATGGTATTTTTTATAGATATTTATCCAAGAGAAAATCCTACAAGTTTTTAAAAATGATTTATATATATTTAAGGTTATGTAATGATGTTTGAGTGGTTGAAAATAAATATATTTAATACATATAAAAGAATTTTTCCATTTATGGAAAGAATATTTTATATGAGAACGGTCAGGTTTTTGAAAAAAAAACTAATGAAGAGGTGTGTGAAATAGGGGGTTCAAGGAGATATAAAAAAATAGATGATTTCAATGCTGATAAATAAAATATATCATAAGAATAATCTATAAATACAAGATATATTAGTGTTAAAATTACTAAAATTAATATTTTTAGTCGCTATAGATCCTTGGTTTAAATTAGAAGGTTGAAATCAAAAAATAAACCTTCTTTTTTATCCCAGTTGGAAAAAACTATTTTAAAGAATGTACTAAAGACAATAATTGTATCATGTGTAGAAATTGTAACATTAAAAAATAAAAAAAAATATGACTTGAGATGTTGTTCTTAGGTTGGATAAAAAAATATTATTGGATTCAATTTAGTTTCTAAAAAATTAAAATGAATATAGAAAACTCACATGAAAGTAGGAATGAAAGGTATGAAAAGGTTACTCCAAAATACATGTTATATATATGTAAAGAAATAACCAAGGGACTGGTACACTCATTTAGATTTTTATTTTAAAAATTTTAGTCTTTATAGAGGATAGGTTGATCACAACCTTTACATCAACAAGGAAAATGAGAAGAGCATAGAGGTGCTAATATATGTTGATGATATCATCTTCAGAGGATCAAAGGACACCCATGTGAAAAAATATCAGAACTCATGATGGGAGAATTAAATATGTCTCTAGTTCATTAATTATTATTTTTCATTGGCCTACAAGTGATTCAAAGATAAAATTATACTTTCTCCAAAACTAAACATTCTAAAGTGGTCATTAAAATATTTTTTATGGATGATTATATGATAATATCCACTCTAGCGGAGACCAAGATGAAATTATCCAAATATTATGATCAAAAATATTTTAATGTTACCCTTTAGAGGTATATATATCATTGGTGTTATAATTTAATATATAGATAAACAACGGGATATTCTATTTCCCACATGTCATGTTTTCATGGTCAAATATTTTCTACATAAATTAATATCCATGATATCAAAATAATTATATGATATATTAATGAAATTGTGAAAAAATGGGTTGTTTTATTACATCACATTATCAAAAAACCACTTTAGATTCCCTAATGTGGACTATAAAGGTTTTTTAGATAGACTAATGTCTACTTTAGTATGTTCTTTCTATCTCGATAGTTCATATATTACATGGATAAGTAAAACATAGGATTATATCACCTTTATAATCACTATGATTGAATATAGTGTATCCACTCTAGCATGTACACAGTTAATATGTATAAAAGAGTAGCTTGGTGGAAATGTAATTGAAGTGCAATATCCACTACCTATCATGTGTAAAATATCATGTGATATAAATTTTAGAAAAAATCTCACTTAACATTTGAGGACATAGAACATTGATATTAAATATCAATTTATAATGAATGAAGATGAGTAATAGTTTCTTTGTATTGAGTATGTGTTGAAACAAAATCAAGATTATGATATTTGGACAAAGGCACAATCTAAAGTGGATTTCAAAAGACATTAGTTGACTCTTGTATCCTATGTGAATCCATTCAGTTATATAAATAAAATAAGAACACCAACTTAGCTAGGGAATATTATTATATAGATCAAGGTTTCTATTATATCTTATGCTAAATATCTAGATTTCTAACATTCATTTGTGATACTTCATAAAAATGTTCTATTTGGGTTCCTTAAAAAGGGTGATAAGTATCTATTAATTCTTTTAGATGAAGAGATTTTATGTATGTGTTAATTATTGTAGATTGTAAAGGGAGTTTTGTTAATGTTGATCTATTTGTTAACCTAATTTTGGTGTGTCTTTTGAAAATTAAATAAACTTGTGATGTTTTTTTATAATTTTATTATTAATGATTTATTAATTTTTGGGGTTTATAAAATGGGTAATTATAATTTTTCATGTCATTTATTATATTAAATTCCATAAATTTTAGTACTACATTAATATTTTATTTTATCAATTATTAATTTGAAATAATAATATTTATGAATCGTTATTAAAAAATAACTATTAGTTTTTTTATTGTTTATAGTTTTATTTATTTATTTCTGATACCTTAACCGTAAAATTTTATTTTCTATTGTGAATTTTAAAAAAAATTATCTTAGGTGAATACTTCTTCTATAACTTGTTTAAATACTACTTATCTGAAGCTTATATACCCTGCCTCCTTCCATGAGTTACTTTAATATGACCACAAGAAAGCTTTCATGATACCATGGGGACTGATTCCTCATGCTACAAAGGATAACCATCCTTATAAGGGATATATAACCCAGTCAATTAATTATGGTATCCCTTCATGAGCATGATGAGACATTGAAATCATCCTTCCCTTTGAAAATATGTGATGATTTCTATCCTTTTATGAGACCTCAATTCTAAATATGTGAATAATATATTGATTATATGAAATAGTTATACCCTCATGCATGATACAGTGTTGTGTGGTTCTTTTACAGCCTTCAACTATGGAATTTCATAAGTTTTGTGCTCCGACTATAGAGTAGTAACTATTATGATGCTACCATCTGGATGATGTATCTAGCCATTAAAGCATCTGCAACTGTGTGGAAGTCTGCATCCACTACCATGAAGGATGTTCGGAATAAGTCCATATGTTGAACGGTAAATATTTTTGAATTATCATGATGTAATGGAACTTTGTTTTCTTGGTTTCACATATTTAGCACATGATTCTAAATCTATACTCTCTTTAATAAAATCCCATACATAAAGTGAGATTTTTTTTCCTTGGTGTTTCATTTCAAGTGATATAAAAAAGAACACATATAAATGTAATTCTTGTGCTATAGTAATGTCTGATAGTGATTGTGATCTAAAATTTTCATCCATGATTGTAATATGTGACTATAGACTATGAGCATGAACATCAATGAAATAGTATCACAATATCAAGGTTTTTTTCACTCTTCTACAATGTAAAAACTTTAATTCAATTATTTTTTAAAAAAAATCATATGAAACTCTATTAAAAATATATTCGCTCATTTTTTATTGTGCTACTTGTTATTTAACTGTTTTAATTTATTAGTTTATTTCAAATTATTTAATAAATATTTTTAGAGAGTAATTTTTATTTTTAAATATTTTAAATTATTTATATTGAAAATTAAGAAAAATATATTAATGAGGGTAATAGATGAGTGTTTCAAATTTATTTATCTTGAATATATTATCTTTTTATTGACTGATAAATTAATATTTAACTTTAAAAATGCTATTTTATTGCTATTTAAATTTTTTTTAAATATTTTTAATATATTTGAATGAATTTGAAATATATGATCAAATTTTAAATATAATTATATATGGTTTTTTAAAATATTTGTTTAAATAATTTAATAGGAAATATTCTTTAATGTATATATTCAAATATTATGCGTCTTAATATTAAAGAGATTATTTTTAATTTATTCAAACATTTTTAAATAACTCTCTAGATAATAATTTTTTTTCTCCTCAATAATTATTGTTATATTTTTTTAATTGATATAAATTTAAATTTTTTTTACTAATAGAAAGTATTTTTCCTCGAGTTGCTCAATGGTGTTTTTTGTTATGCATGGAGAAAACATTTACAACCCATTACATGTTGAACGAGTTCTACATGATATATCAATTAAATGGTAGGTAAAGCACATTTACATTGATGAAATTAAGAACATCAAAATGTACCCTCTTTAAATTTGATTGGATAACTACTTTTGTATGAGCTTCAATTGATGATTGTTATTGAAGAGGACACCATTAAGAGAAAGGTGTATCATTTAAATCAATTAATTTTGTTTCCTCTTACTTATATAATTATGAACTAAAAGATATTAAAAAAGAATATATGGCCCAAATTGTGACTATTCTTTACAAAATAATGAAAAAAGAAGGGATTTAATAACCGATTTACAAGGAACTCTCAAAACAATAAATATAAATGAGAAGAGAAAATTAGTACTGATTATAATACTTTAGTTATTACTTTTTTCAATTTTGAAAGAAATTATATATCATTCCTAACTTCCTAAAACTAATGAATAGATAAAAATACAAAAATAATGACAAAAAGGATTTTACAACTACTTGGATTTGTATCAATGAATCTGGTTTTATGGAAGAATAAGGAAATAAATAATATTAAGATAATATTATTTTTATGGATTCAATAAAAAAGTTTGTTGATTCTAGATTATATTCTTGTGTTTTAGATGCTAAATATGATTCTAAAACTATGAATTTTTATAAGTAAATAAAGAAAATAAAAATACTAAGAAAAATTTGTTATAATGTTATTAATTTATATAATAAGCTAGAAGAAAATAGTGAGAAACATATTTTAAAAAAAATTAATAAAAAATAATTTAAAAACAAAGAAATATTTCATATTATTATCATTATAAACTATATGATGATTTAAAACCACTTTAGTATTTGAATTAAAATTTGAAAAACGAAGTTGAAAGTATTAATTAAAAAATTCAACTTTCATTCATAGTTATAAAAAGTATCACAAACGAATGTCTTAAAATAAAATAAAAAAAAATATTGTATTGGCTATGAAAAGAGATTAAAAAAATGTATCAAAATAATTTGGCAAAAATTAAAAGTGGTTTTACTTTTATTGTCACATATTTTTTATGTGTTTTTAAAGAAAATTATGGAAATTATTTTTCTCTTAGATTTAAATAATCTTTTGGATTTATAAAACTCATATTTTCAAATCATTCTTATCTAGAGTACCATACAGTAAATGTTTATATTTTTTGTATGTTCCCAAATGTAGTTTCACTAATCATATTAGATCTAAAGTATCTTAGATTCTAAAACTATCAAGAAATTCATTTTTATTGGAAAAGTATCCTAGAGGTCTACAAAATTACATATGGTAAATTGGTAGTGTATATGATAGGAATATGATTAGAGACCCACCAAATGATATCACATAAAACATATGTGATTGAGGAACTATTACATTTGGAGATAATTACAAAGGAATAGTAAAAGGTTCTTTTGAAGTTGGTATTTTAAATTCTTGTTTTATTACTAAAGATATATATATATAATATTTAAAATAAGATTTAATTAGTTTATCTCAATTATATGATCATAGAATGGAAGGAAATTTTAAAATTGATAATTCTTTAGCCTTCAGGGATGATTTCTTATTATTTTAATTTATTTGTATGGAAAATATTTACAATATTGATTTTATGAATTAATTGTTCCACATGATAAGTGTTTTAATGTTTTATAGAGTGATATAATTATTTTTCATCGATTATTAAGTAAAATTTACCTTATAATGTTACATATTCTCTCTAAACATGATAATAACAAATAATTACCAACTATAATTAATAATTAGCTTTATGATTGTGGTTCTTTCATGAAAGGGAAATAATATAAAGTTTCATTCAGACATATCCATCGAATATATACTAATAGACCATTATTTTTTTACATATTTATTAATTCGGTCTTACTTGAATATATACTCTTAGGCAAAATAAATATACTTTAGTTATTGTTGATGATAATAATATATTTACTTGGCTTTATTTTCTTACATATAAAATTTATAATTTTTCTATATATACTACTTTTGATAATTTATTATAAAATGAAAACCTTTTTATGATTGTTTTAATAAGAATTTATATAGGTTGTTTATTTCATAAGTTATATTTTTTTAAAAAAATTAAACGAATGGTAATTTCAATAACTTTTTTATTCTAAAAAACCATAGAAAATGGTATTACAGAATGGGAAAATAGTTGTCTTATTGAAATTTTTAGAACAATGTTATTTGAATATAATTTTTATATGTATTTTAAGGATAAATCCATTTTTACTACTTATTATATATCAAATAAAATGTTGGTTTGACCTTTTTTGAAGAAAACTTCTTATGAATTTTTTTAAAATAAGAAATCCTGAGGTTAATTATTTTACAGTTTTTGGATGTAATGTTTTTTTTTGAATTATAATGATAGTTATATAAATTTGATTCTAAACGTTATGAAGGTATTTCCCACGGTTATTTTAATAATTGTAAATCTTATAGTGTTCATAATAAGAAAACTAATATTATTGAAGAATATTTTTTTTATATGTTTGATGAAATTATTTTAGAATTGAATTCTGATTCTAAATATATTTTTAAAAATAATAAGGATGAATCAGTATAGGTTGATAAGAATTAAGCTAGAGTTGTTTCTTAAGGTTATTATGGAGAAAAATATGTTGATTTGGATAATTATTTTGAACTTATTGAATTTATGATAATTTCGTTATCATTTTTCACTTTTCTGATTTTTAAGTTTTTTCAAATGAATGTAAAATGTGAGTTCTAAGATGGTTTTATTTGTAACAAATATTATTTAAATAATCCTTGGGTTTTGAAAATGAGAGATATCTTAATCATTTTTTAATTAGTCAAATTATTTATTTAGTATTAAGTAATCACCTCCTGCCTCATATTATAGACTTATTTTTTTATTCAAAATTAATTTTACTAAAGTTAAAGTATATCCGATTTTAATTACTAAATTTATTTTCAGTGATCCTTTGATTATTCATATATATGCTGGTAATATTAATTTTATATATTAAAAAAAATTATAAAGAGTTATCAAATTTTATTCCCATTTAGTATGATATAACTCTTATGGTAGAATTGAAATTATTTATAGAGAATCAAAATTTTAAAAGAAATAATTGTATATTTTTTAATCAATCAAAATATACTAAATATTTTGTTACGTGTTTTGGTCTTGATTATTATAAATCATTTCAAACACCTATGATTTTCAGTTGTAAGTTAAATTAAAATAATTCTTGAAAATCATTTGATTCTAAATTATTTAGAGGCATTATTGGATGTTTTTGTTATTTAACTACTTATATACATCATATAATGTTTAATGTTCATTTATATGTAAGATTCAAATCAGATCATAAGAAATCTCACATAAAGGATATAATATATATTATTAAAAATGTTAATGGAACTATTAATAATGTACCATTTTATTCTACAAAAAATAGCTTTGATTTAATTAGTTAATGTGAGTCTAATTTTAGAGGATTCATACTTGATATAATAGTATCTCTAGTATTTATAACATTATTTTTAAAAATTTAGTTTCTTGGATTTCAATGAACCAACACTCTATTGCTTTATCTACTTCTAAAAATGAGTATACCTTTTTTATATCTTACTTATCTATATCATTATGTATTTAATAATTTTTATTAGACTATGGTTTTAATTTTGAAAATACACCAACTTATTATGATACTTCATATACTTTTTCAATATACCAGAATCCTTTATTGTATTCTAGAACTAATAATGTATATATGAATTTTTTCTACTTGATATTATTTTAATAAAGGAGATATTTATTAATAATATGAGTGTTATGAAAAAAAAATATGTAGATATTTTTACAAAACCTTTAGATTTCACTAGATTTGAAAAAACTAAATTTCAACTTGTTATATTAGATTCCTTACAATTTACTAATTTTTTTATTATCAGGAAATAATTTTCTAACGATATAATTTTTTATCAGCTCGTATCTATACACAGTTTTGATAAGCATTTATACAGGGGAGGTTTACTATGTTACTAATATATTCTCCATATTATTTCTTTATGTTTCAGGAGGATAATTTAAATATTAAAATTATTCCTTGTATATTTCAAATGATGAGTTTTTAACTAAATTTATTAATTTAATTTTTTTTAGTTTAATTTTTGGTAAATTTCAAAAGGGGTGAATTTTTTAAAAATAATTTCCTATTTTATAATTACCAAAAATGGGGATATTGTTGAATATTTTAATGGGAGCTTGTTAATGTTTTTTATTTTTTCAGTCAGATTTTGATGTCTATTTTTAATATTACAAAAACTCATGATGTTGATTATATTTTAAATATAATTTAATTAATAATTTTTTTCATTCATAAAATTGGTAATTATAAATTTTTTATATAGTTTTTTATATTACATTCCATAAATTTTAATATTTATTTTTTTATGTTTTTTAATTATTCAATCAAATAGTTTGTATTCTATTAATTTTTATTAGAAACTAAATGTTATTTCTTTATACTATGTATAGTTTGAGTAATTTAATTTTTCTCCCATTCCTTTAAAATTTTATTTGATGCCATGCCTGTTCAATTTGTATTCTTCCAGGAACATTGATTTAATGCAATGTTTATATATTGCATCCATAAAGCTTCCACTCCCTACCTCATTCTAGGAGTTACTAACATGAGACCATAATAAGGTTCTCATGCTACTGTGACTAAGGTTGCCTCATCAAAACTATGAATATCCATCCTTGTAAATTATTTTGAACTTATTCTATGGGATATGTTCTCCTTCTATGATCATGATAACACCATAAACTAATCCATTCCTTATACCACACATGAGGAGTTCTATGCTGCCATGAGACAAGTATTCTATAACCATAAAGACTTATTTTATTTATTAAAACAATTATTACCTTTCAAATTATAAGTCTTGCATAGTTTTTCTATATCCTTATATTATAGACTCACATGAGCTTTATGAATTAAATATGGAGCATCATTTTTTATACTTCCACCATTTAGATGATGTATGAAACCATGAACTCATCTATGATCATGAGGAAGACTGGATCCTCTACCATGAAGTAAGTTATGAATTAAACCATTTATTGAAGAGTGGAGAGTAATGAAGTCTTATAATCCATAAGAACTCAATTTTCCATGTTTCATATATGAGAAATTTTATACTCAAGATATAGATTCTTCCACATTAGCTCATAAAGACACTGAGTAGTTTGACCCTATAGTTACATTTCTTGGGTCTATAAGGAAGAACACATGTAATCATGAGTTGTTCTATATTTTATGATGTGTCTAAGACTATAATCTACAACTGTGAACAGTGACCATGAGATGCGCCCATGGACTGAAACTGTGAACTTTGACCATAAAGTATCACAATATCCATGTTCTCTCATTCTTCTCCAATGTCGAAAATTCAAAATAATTATTTGGAAAAAACTTCAAACAATACACTATTTTAATATATTCACTCATTTTAATTTTACCTCATTTTTTTAACTATTTTCATTTATTTAAAAATGTATAAAAATTATTTCCAGACTGTTAACATTTATTTTTCAGTGTTTTAAATCATTTGTGTTGAAAATCTAAATTGATATTTATTTTCATTAAGGTACTGGGTGAATATTTTAAATTTTTTTATCTTTAATAGTTTTTATATCGGTTGTTTTCTAAATTAATATTTATCATCAAAATAAGAAATTTTATATCTATTATTTTTTAAAAATATATATATTTAATGAATTTTAATGAATTTTACATATATGTTCAAATTTTAAATATATTATTATTATAATCGGTTGTAAGATAGTTTTGAAAAACTAAATTGGAAATAATTTTTAATGTTTAATACCAAATATTATAGGACATATTATTAAAGATGTTGTTTGGAATTTATTTAATCATTTTTGAACAACAATATAAATGAGAATTTTTTAAAATAATTTTATTTCTCCTTTATAATAATTGTGATATTTTCAGAACTATTATTATTTTGATTTTTTTATTAAATTGAAGGATTTTATTGGTATTTGAAATTATCTATTTAAAGGTAGGCTGAGTGGGCTTGATATTCCTTGAATATCACTGATAACAATTTCGATACATTTCCATTCCCTCAAAATAAAACATATTATTTTTCAAATATTTGTATGACTATGTAAAGTCATGTTCAATCATTGTTTCTTTATCTTGATGATCTCTCAAGTTCTAAACAATATCTTATTTAACTTTGAATTCCTTGATGAGATGATTTGATCAATTAATTAAGAACTATTACCAAGGCTCATCTTGTTCATGTTTTATTTGTTTCATCCAGGTTTCTTATGTCTGTAATAATACTTCATATCTCTAACACATTTACTCAAACTTTCAACGTGTGGTTTTAAATTCAAAATCATTATTAATTTATTCTAGTTTTGTCTCTTAGATTCTAATGGAATAATATTCATGTTGTGATTTCCATTGTCTAAATTTTATATTGCAATTTGTTTGTAACACCGTAAAAAATTCAATTTTCTTCATCATACTTTCACTAGAAAAGGTAGTTCATAATCATGTTATGATTCCCCTTCAAAACTTACTATATTTCGTAGTGTTATATTATAAAAAATAGAGCAATATTATTGTGGAATATTTACAATTGGAAAAAACCACTATAAAAATTCCCTTTGATGATTCGTTTATTTTTTACTACTAATTTACTCAAATTAATTTTGATAATAAATTAAGTTTTTTGAATTTTTCAATCAATTCCCTTCTACACCACTCTCAATCATATAAAAATATTATTTTGAACCTAACATTTATTACTGGAGAAGTATTCACTTTCTTATAAACAAGGGGGTTGGTGCTTAAATGTTTGTTCAGGGGGGGAAGTTGTTTCTTTAAAGGTTGAAGTTCTTGCGAATCAAGGTAACTATTCATAAATATTTTTCATTTAATTCTTGGTTCTCACATTGAGCATAGGACGTGCTAGTTTATAATTAATTTTCAGTTATTCATTAATTCAATAAATGAATTATGGGTTCACTTATTTATTTTTATTGAAGTATTTCATTTTTCTGAAAAATATTAGAGGATGAAGTTGTTCATTATTTTTGAATATTTTATATATTTCAACAAACCCAAAGGGGGATATTTTTAGTGAAATACCTTGGAGAGGTTTTTAGGTTGTTCTTATTGACAATCTGTTCAGGTAAATCACCTAAAACTTTCTTTGAAGTCATATAGAATATTGATTTACATGGATAGAGTATGGATTCATTTTTTTATGAAGGAATCCTTCACCATGGATTGGAGTATGACCCACTGATTCTGGAGAATCGATTTTTTATTTTTATATAGACTTGGTGAGGTTGTAGTTTTCATTTCAATTGAATATTATACCAATTAAAAATGGTAATGCCCCCTCTACTATAGAGGAAATTGTAGTGACTTTTGTCTACATTTTAAATTGAATAATTCCAGATGTTTCTGAAATTGGGGTTATGGGAAGACCATTTTATATCACAAGGTGTTTTTCATTGGAAGTTCACTATCTGAAATAGGAAGCCCAATATTGGTGTAGTGACTCTTTTAGTGGATATAGTGGTTTTTTCAGAATTTTTCACTGAAGAAAAATTGGGACCACCAGACTTTCAATTTTCATGGTAGAGTTAAATAATCCGTATTGGAAATGGGATTCCCTCTGTGGTTGTAAAATATTAAATTGTTTACACATATTAGCAGAATTAAATTTTGGACTTTTATTTTTGCATAAGGAAGATAAAAGTGCGATGTGGTTATGTTTCAAGATGTTTTGATAAGAAATTTTAAATAAACCCAACATCACCACATCATAGTTCCATGATTGAAGGTATTTCACTAGGTGTTTTTGACTTAGGGGTCTACCTATGCAAAAATTCAAGCGCAAAACAATCATAGTTGATAACCTATTTAATGTAAATTGTTTCTCTAAAATTTGACCAAAATACCCAACAGAATGACCCTGTCACGTAGAGATGAGCCTTTTAGGTAACAAAAAATCTATAAATGATTCAAAACATGTAGTCATAGTTTTTTTATCCATGTTGTTGAACATATTTTCCAAAAATGGGAATTCTTATAGGGGTATATGTCATGTTGTTAGATTTTTTAGATATTATGAGATTTTTTTTCGGATTCAGAACATCAATAACCGTTTGGATGTAATGGTTTTAAATTAACCAACCATATATTAATAAAATGGTGATGATTTTATTCAAGGAAATATAAAGTATGGATTCATCGAAAAATCAATGGAATGTTGATTTTAGATTTAAATTTTGAATTTAAAATTTCAAAATTTCCATACTCAATGTAGATTTAGGAAAACGAACAAAAAATAGGGAAAGTAAAGATGATAGAATGTTCTTGGATAATATAAGGAATACACATTAGAACACAAATATATTTATAAATCAACGTTAAATAAAATAGTAAAATAAATTCTAGGAATATGCATAGGTAGTTTAAATATAACAGAAATTTTCTAAGAGTTTTATTTTTCAAGATGTTTTTCAAATATATGAAATAAGAAACATATATTTCTAGTTATATTTTAGATCTATATTATCAAAATAATAATACTATCATATGGGTATTATTGAGCACTGATGTTTCAGTAGGTGTAGTAATTTCCTCATCGTTAATGAATTAGAGTAATGATATTTTCCTTATCTATTTGGATAGTGATTCCTGAGGTATAGTGAGACCACTCCATTATGTAAGGATATAAATATAGTATGTTATAGTGTTTTAGGATAATAATTACACCTCTATTTTAATTCTCCTTTAACAATCTATTTTTCTGTTAACTAAGTGAAAATAACATATTTTCTTTACTATTTTTCTCACTCAAGAGAGATTTTAAGAGAGAGAGTGAGAGTTTTTCCTAATACTGAGAAACAATGTCACTAAATATTTTAGATACAAGGATTATATATAAGAAAAATATTTTTTTGAAATATTTTTCTTTGTGATTCTTATATATTAGAGGTGTTGAGATGATGTCTTAATAAGGTTCAAGTAAGGAAAGGTGGAGTTTGAATAAAATTTTAGTAGGATAAGGGGGATTGTGGCATATTCTTATAGGTTTAACCAAGGTGTGGTATTTTAAATATGGACTTGTATCCTAAACATGAACCCTATATTTGTAAGTATAAGAGGAAGGGTTTTTTGGATCAATTATTTTTGGGATGGCTATAGGGTGGTCCTTATCCTAAACTATGGAGCTCAAAGGTTTATCTCCTATTCTCCATCTCCCAAATGGGTGAAATAGAATGGTTTTTTAGAATTCCAAATATAGATTAGGATTTGGGATCTTATCATTACTTATAAGTGGGTAATTATAGCTCATAATGGGTTCAGAGTAATTGAATCCTTATCAATACTAGATTAAAAACACTTATGGTGTCGTATCTTATCTATGTTGTTGTCTTTTCCCTTATTTAAATGATTGAAATTGACCAAATTTTGAATAGGGGGATATATGGGGGGACATGTGATATGGATATGAAAGTGTATCTTCGAATAGGCCCATTTTAGTGTGGCCACATTTTCTTCAACTTGGTTTTCATTAAATACCTAACCATTATGGCATTGTCATGGGTGTTACATTGTGGTCTTATGTTTTATACAGCATGTATAAATTTAAAAACCACTAGTATTACCTCTTATTTTCTACAAATTCCTTTAAACCAAAGAAACAATATGTAAATATTTAGAGATATTTGGTCCCTCTTTATATATCTTGATCCTTAGTCTAATGATATACAAATCATTCAATTCAAGTAGTGTTTCTTCTGGATCATTCCACACCATATTATTAGGAGTCTGTAGAAGATTCATTTTTTCATGGTTATTATGGGTTTATGTGGATGAAATGGGCCTTCAAATTATGTTATAAGTCCAAGAAATATTATTAAGGATTTTTTATAGATCAGATTCAGTTCTACCAACAAATAATTAATCAGCTTTTTGAGGTAGTTATTTTTTATTCTATCTTTTAAAATTATTTTTTTCAATATTCTATATATCCATATATGTAACCCTTTTGAACCTAAACACTTTAATTATTATCCCCTTGAATCAAATTACTAATATTATTGTCATTCCTTGTTTCTTGTAAAGCCTCTCACATGAGTTCATAGATTATTTATATTTGTCTTGATTGAAACTGCATATTCAATCCTATGAGCCATTAATTTTTGTAACACTTCAATCACTAATGATTAGCCTACACTAGTATTGATTTATAAAAAATAAGTCACTACCCTATCATAAATCTTGGTATAGATCGTATGGTCTGAGGGTGGGTTGAATTTGATATACATTTTTACTATCACAAATTCAGTCAATACCTTGTCTGGTATAGATAAGTTGTAATTATTTTTATTCCTTTATTCATTTTTCCAATACCTTGTCATATGGTTGTTGATATTGGTTTAGTCTGGTGGATGGGGATGTGGCTGTATTTTTCCTTTGGATTGATTATGATTCATTATACCTTTCTTGTTACAATTATTATCTTTTCTTTTTTAAAATATTACACTAGAATTAAATAGTTATTTTATTATATATAAATGTTAGGGAAGCTAATCGATATTATGCATGAACATAAACATAACTTGAGAGTGGTGAGGTGATAAATTTGAATAACATCCTCTTTATTAACTTATTGATATGTTTAACTAGTAATTAATGTCTGTGCATTTTATGAAATATTTATTAGTAACATTATTCTATAATATATATTGAATATGATAAGGAGGTGGAACATTTAAATCTAGAATAGAACTAATTAAATTTGAAGTACCTTGGGAATATGAATTTTTATGGAAGGTAATTTATGAATTTGTATAGTTGGGAATTTTCTATGTCAATGGGGTGATTTTATTCTTATAGGCTATTTTATTATATTAGTGTTTGGTGATGGTTTAGAATTAGATCATAATAATTTTCTTTATTTATTAAAATTTAATTGAGGATCAAATTATATCCTGGGTTAGTAAGGGAATGGTATTAATAATATTGCTTGGTAGGTCTTTCCTTATATGTTTCCCACTCTATAGAGTGTTTTGTTGAAACTAGGACTATGTAGTGAGTATCTTGTGGTCCTACAAATGAAGTAGATTAATGTTCCCTTCCTAGATAGAGATTATTTTTAGGTAAGTATAGTAATAAACTATCATTATTTATGGGATTATAGTTTTGTTGTTGTGTGATATTAGGTGTTGGGAGTTTAATAATTTAGAGTTGAAACTTTAGTGGGGGTACCTATTAGTAAATAATATGTAATGTGAGCATAAAATAATTTTTAGTTGAATGTTTGTATTGGGTCTTTCATAAAAATAGTGGGATGACATTTAAATGTAAAATTTAGTTGTCCTAGGGTATGGTTTGATACTTAAATTAATCAAATTAACATAAATTACTAAACAGACATATAAGTGGAATAACTATATGAATTTAATTCTTATAATAAGAAAATAAATAAAGTAAAATAAGAATGTGAATGTAAATTTTGGAAATATTTTTTAGAACGATTTATTATTATGAATTACATAATTCTGAGTTAAGTAAATGGATTGGTAATCTAGTTTTATTATTTAGTTTCTAATGTAAAAAATTGTAAATAATTCATTGTTTTGTTTTACTTAATTTAAAACTTCTCAAAGATATTTTAATGAAAATGGGATTAATTTTAACCTAGTAAATAATTAGTAAATAGAGAACTTCTTTGTAAGTGTTGGAACTTCTTTGTTGTGTTATCTATTGATGTTACGATGATTACTATTTTCTTTGATCATTTTAATTGATTAAAAAATGATACCTACTCCTAATAAAAAATACTTTTGGTATGGACTTATATTCAATGGAATGCATTTCTTAGAATATATAATTTAATTATGTCATGTTGTGGTTGTGATGGGTTTCATGGGGTGTAGAATGTGATGATGATGTGGTTCTTATTTCTGGGAGGTTTGTATTAATAAATTCTACTTAAAGAGAGGTGGTCCTTAAAAGAGGTTTGGGGAGTTAAGGTTTTGGCCTAACCCACATATAAGGTGATTGGATATAGCGGAATAAATGAATGGTGACAGCAAGTGAATGATGGGACCTATGGGTCATTAGGGTTAGTAGGGTTGATTCTTGGACCACATCATGGGTGGATTGGTATCTCTCTTTGGTGGATTGGTTTTCATTGAGATATGATATATCTCCTATCATTATGATCATTTGACTGAAATTATTCTTATTTAAAATTTATCTTATATAGTTTATCCCATATATATATGTCCCACCACATCAATTTCGCATAGATGTTGTTATTCATTAAGATATAATCCTACTATGAACTACTAGGTTCTCTCCCATATATAGTTTTTATTTCCTTTTCTTCATATATTTCATGGATGGTTTGTAAATACTAGTTTTCATGTAGTGGGTGTGGATTGTAAGAGCTCGACCTTTCATTCTCCATGGATATATTGCATCTCGTCACAAGAATTCATTGTTGGGATTGAGAAATTTTAAATCTTATAATAGTATATAATATATGTATTGATGTATTATTTTCATTCTTATAGAAGTTAAACGGGTAATACCTCCCATATTTTTTATAAATACCCTCAGTTCTAGTTAAAAAATATGGGTTTATTATATTTAAGTTTCAGGTGTCACTCATGTATCTTCTTCCAACACATAGAGGGGTTTTAGTGTCATAAATTCATGAAATTATATTTTAAAAACTAATTATAAAATTAGTAAATTTGGTCAAAATTTTTAGAAGGAATTTTTCTTAATTATTATAATATTTTTAAATCTTATGAAATTTTCATTAAAAATTAAAGGATTGTGGAATAAAAAATTCATGAAACAGTTGATAAAGGTGACCCTTTTATCCTAAGAAAACTCACTTTGATGAACTCTATTATTCAATTAAAAACATCATACATGACACTCATATCAATACTTAAAATTATTATGATGAGAAACACATTTGCATACAAATTGGTCTAGAAATTATAGAAGATTAATATATCAAGAGTTTTCTTTCTAGAAAACCATAAACATTAAAAATACATCCCTTAGAAACTATTGTTGGTTTAGATGAAGGATCTAGAATTAAAACAAATTATGGAAATATTTTTATGTCTTTTAATATTTTTTCATAGATTGAACCTAAAACTAGTAAAGAAGTCTTATGTGATTAGATTATGGTTTTTAATGCAAGAGGTGCTAAACCAGTTTAACTAGAAAGAATATTGGTATTCAGTTGATAGAACTTCTTATTATCTTATTATGTATAATAATAATTTTATGTGAATAAGTAATACAATCAAATACTGGTCACTATGAATAAAGATTTATTGGTGGATAAAGTTTCTAATTATGATGAAAGTTTACATAATGAAGTAATATTTTCAACCATCTATAGATTAAATTCCATTATATTTTTCTTAGCATGGTCAATGCATATTAATTTCAATCTTTTCTAGATGGATGTTAAATATATTTTTAAATTATTTTATTTTAAAATATGTTTATGCAAAAAAATCTATTTTTAGATATCTTATTTTTGGAAATTATATTTTCATACATACCAAAGATTTATATGGACTCACACACAAACCTTGATCTTTGTATGAGAGGCTTAGATATTTAATTTTATCAAATGGTTTCTTATAGGATTTTTAGATCCAACATTGTTCAAAAAGAAATTCATCAAATTATATTTTTATAGATCAAACAAATATTGACGATATGATTTTTGGTTCACCAGACTAGAAAATATGTCATGAATTTTATAAACTCATGTTATAAGAGTTTCAAATAAGAATGATTGGTGAGTTTGAATTTTTTATTGAATTTAAAATCAAATATAATGATTTTGAGAATTGTTTACATGAAATAATTTAGAAATGTGACATAATAAAAAATATCAAACCTTAAAATAGTACAGTATATTCGAATCCAATGAAATATAATAGTAAACATGATATGAATAAATCTGGGAAACTAGTGGGTAGAAATTTTTATAGAGGAATAAGTGGGAAGCTATTGTATATAACTTCTAGAAGAATAATCATTATAATTTGTTTATATATTTTTTCTTGATTTATTGAAAATCCAATGTAATTTGATCTAAAATATAGCTAAAGGATTTTAATATATCATTATGGTTATAATATTATTTCCCTATTTTTTTTAAAAAATTATATTTATTTTAAATTTAGATTATCATACTGAATTTGTTGATTTTATTGTAGATAGAATGAGTACCTTAAGAACCTTACCTTTATTGGGAAGATATTTACTTTCTTATTCTAGTAAGAAACAATATTTTTTACCATTATCTAATACTAAAGATCTGTATGTAGTTGATAGAATCTATTGTAATCAAGGATTATGGATGAAAAAACATTAAAGGATTTCTTTTTCAGTATCAAACTTGTGTTAATAAAATGTAAAAACATAATTTATACCAATATTTCATAAAATACAACAACCATTTTTAAAACAAAGTAAATTGATATTAAACAAAATTTATTTCAATATTATACTAAAAAAGATGATATATATATTATATTTATTGACATTAAACATCAATTAAAATATTTATTCACAAATTATTTTCATTTTATTAAGATTATGTTGGTATTGTTTGAATTTCATTGAATTAAATTTGTTTTTGTTGTGTTTATTCTATTAGAGGATTTTTTTTTTATTCTATTTTTTTATTTAAAATTATTATCTAATTCATTGATCTATTTTTTCATAAATTTAAATTTTTTAATCTTCTTGAACCTAATATGAAATAAAAATTTATTCAAAATAATATAAATATTTTGTATAAATATTTATATTATGATATTTAATATATTTTTCATGTCATCAAATATAATGTCTAGAAATTTTAATTGTTTATCTATTTCAATCATTCATATTTTATATAGGTTTTTTTATATTCTGTTGTCTATTAATGGGATAATAATAATTCCAATTTTAATCTTTTATTTTTAAATATTTATCATTTTTTCTTTAGAGAAAAAAAAGATTGAAACGTTATAATTTCTATTTCTTTTCCAAACCCTAAACATTAACGATTAGACTCATATTTGATCATGGGAAAATAAATAGATTTGATACTAGATATTTATAAGTCAAAAAAGTGCTAAATTTGTTGATTTAAAAAGAATATTTCTTGCTGGTAAATATTTTAATTTCTTAAGATAAATTGAATGACTGGGATAATTAATAGCTTCTTTTTTTTAAATAATGGTAACATTTATTTTAAAACATATTGATGTTTTTTTTAAATAAGTTATATAGTTCTATCTAAAGGAAGATTTCATGTTCTCAAATATAAAAGATTAAATTTAATCAAAGATAAATATAATATTACTTGTTTTACATAAACTGAAATGTTTTACATATTTCAATCACCTTATAAAATAAAATTTATACTCAGTCATAATTTATTCAGTGATAATAATACCTTTTCTATATACACTATATGTTATTTTTTTGAATTAAAAATATTTATAAGAGGTTTCAAAAGGATTTGGAAATTGAAAATAATATTCCGTCAAAAATTTTCAAAGTGGAATTGTTCAAAGTGATGGAGAATTTGAAAATTTCATGTTTCAATATATTTATTTGCTCTATCTATAGTTGAATAATCAAAAAATTAATCTTCCATGGTACATTCTAAGGTACAAGGTTTATTATATCCAGTGGATGAATAAATTTAATTTCTATCCTAGTGAATATATGCTTAAAATTTGATTAAAAATAATTAAGTAGTTTTGAATAATATCTAATTTATTATGTGAAATCAAAAAATCACCATTGTATCTCTAGTTATGAAAGGATTTGGATATATTTACAATGTTTCCTTTGGTGTATTGGTTAATTTTAATAAAAGTGTTAAAAAGTGGAACCAGAATAATAAGAATATGAAAATAAAGAATTCCCTTCAACAATTATGAATAAGCATCATGCCAGTATAGAGGAAGATGTGTTTTAATATATTGAATTAGATTTCTTTATGGATCTTGAATATGTATTGGTTAATTAAGGAAGAGATAATAATGGTTCTACAAAATATCAGTGTCACGAATTGAATATGGTATCCATTAAAAATGACACTCGAGCCAATCTATTGAAGTCTCAAAGGGAGTTCCCTATCCATACGGGCTAGAAAACGTTCATGGGTATCTTAAACAACGGTTTTAGAACAATTTACCCATGTTAGGATACATAAAACAACCAAAAATAGTCAATAAAAAGAATCTGAAATTTCATGCCAAACAAGCCTTAATCAAACTGAAGAACATAATAAAAGGATTTAAAAATGTCACGAGAGGTAAAAAAAATAAAAAAAGTAGTATAAAAACATTCCAAAGACCACCATACGACAAAGGTTCCTTACCCATGAATTGTCTCCACAACACCGCACCACGAAAGCAACAAGAAACCCAAAATGTCATCTCTGAAGGCCTTACCCTTACCTATGTCAAACATAATCATGTATAATTACACCCGAAGGTTTAATTAGGGTGTGAGGATAATATTAATAAGATACCACCCAATGACTCCATGTTACAAGCACTATAAGATAAAAATATTTCATGTGTTATAAACAAAGAATGGTACTAATAATTTCTAAAGGTGCATCTTTTGAATGAAAAAAAATATCAAACATTAAAAATTTAAAAATGGGTACATTTGAATAAAAAATGTAATATACATAATTTCCCATCCAACCACATCATAATCCAATGTTAAATTCCAAATATTCAATGAGCATACACCATGAGAACGTCCCAAGGAACTCGTAAGTTGTGATCCCCAGGTAACTCACATCTCATTATGAATGTAACCATAACAACATCCATTATCATACACAAGACACTAGTAGGGGAATAACCCATAACATAGTAGTCCCCAACATCATCATCATCATAGTTTTTTTAGTGTTTTCAACATCAAACTTTCAAAGTGAAATGGGGGAAAATCCACTCTCGATCACTAGCATACTTATACACGTCTACCCACCTAGATACCTGGGTTTCCCTCTTTGTGTACAAACAAGTTACACATGCTACCAAAATCCATTTACACATAAAAAACAAAAGTTCAGGTCATACACACTCAAAAAAGTATCTAAACATGCTTTTCACTGTTTGTAAAACTCAAACAAACACTTATAATTTCCATAAAAAATCACAAGTTATAACAAGACTTAGCACATAAAATCCATTTAAAACCCATCTTTTAACACTAAATTCATACCATTTTTCACAAAGATATAATTGTCAACACTTAAACATTTTATAAATACATTCCATGAATTATAAAACAACACCAATTGGAACAACCTGGAATGTATAAGTAAAACACCCATTTTCACACATAATTGGAACTTAAAAATAAACCACTAAACAATTGATACCAAAAATAGATTTCAAATCACCAACAATCAAATAAGAATATAAAATAAATATAAATTCATCAATCTAACTCATTATATAATTCTTACATATGGAATCACCAATAATATTTGTCAAAACCCTCAAATCCTTTTGTAGAACCTCAACCGCACCATCGTCACACCATAAGGGAGTGAAAACAAAATAAAAAACCACATAATTAGACCTAAAAAACAAAAAGAAACACTATGTAATAATACCTTACTTCTGGACATTTTTGGATTCATGAAAAGTGGAAGAAACTCAAATGAAGTGGAAGGAACAAGAGACGAAACTCAAATACATGAGGAACATTGAAAAAATCTCCCCAAACACACTAGTAGTCGAATATCCCAGTTTCCAAAATTGAAAGGGAGGTTCCAATAAAGATGATGAGGTCAAGTTGGGATTGAAATGGGGGGAAAGATTAAAAAAGTAATGATTTATGAAATAAACCAATTACCTTTTCAAATATGGATGATTTGAGAAACCTTGATGAAGTTCGCCCTAATACTCAATTAAGATTAGCTCTAAAGAGGGAAAATGAAACATGTGGTGATCCTAGGGTTTGTGGGCTCTACTGATAGGTAGAATGACCAAAAAATAATTAAAAAATTAATTATATATAAAAGAATTAAATTATTTTTTTTATAGGAAATGGGGTCACGGGTTGGCCCAATGCCTAAATAAATCACCACAATCCATCATTATTTTGAGTTCTTAATGGTTCCAAAAGGTTATGGTGGTTTGAATAGGTTAGGTAAGGCCACTTGGGAAGTGTAATATTTGAAAAACTTTTAAAATTGAAGGAGTTATAAAATAAAAAAATGTTTTAAAATTTTGATATGGGCTCGCGGTTTTTTCCAAATCAGGATGTCACCACCCCTTTCCCCAAAAATTATTGGGAAACCCCAACAAACAAATGAAGTATAGAAATAACAAACATAATAAATTATTGTTCCCTTTTATTACCTATTGATGGAATATAGATTATTGTTAAAGAAACTACTGTAGTTAGAGATAATAATAACAGACATAATAAATTTCTATAGATTCATGTGTGAGAAGAAATAGTGGATAAGGCTATTGAATAATTCCTTAAGGAAAACATTTCTAAACATGTTACAGTAATAGAATAATATTAATCTTCTTAAGGAAAATTATGATTTTCAAAAAGGGAAAACATGAGGCTATATTTCAAAAGAAGATTTCAATTTTTTAAATTAATAAAGTGGTTTGGGATGATTATTTTCAAACACCAACATTGGAATAATAATATCATGATTTTGATGCAAATTTAGGCCAATTAAGTTGTGGTATAATTAATTATTTTCATCCTATACAAGATGAAATTATAAAACTAAAATTTGGTTTGATTGATGACAAAAATGGGTCGATAATGTTTTAACATATTTTTGTTTTAAAATCATAATTTGATGACATTAAATCACATATGGTTTTTTAAAAATATTTTCAATAATTATAAAGACATATTAAAGGATTTAAGAAAAATTAAAAATAAAGTAAACATATTAAGATAATAATGGAAGAATCATTCAAGAATGACCCTAAACAAATTAATTAAGCTCGATCATAATTATTGAAAGAGAAAAATAATATTTATATAAGTTTATTAGATTAAATATGAAATGAGATTAGGGATGTGAGAAGGGATCAATCTAATTTTATCAAGGAGAGTTAATTTGTTCAAAAAATGTTCCTATTTATAATTTATAGGTGTTTTAATCTATAAAAATACCATTTAACTATATCAAATTGAAACCCTGATGTAGAATTATTAAATGAGTGGATTTATACTATGTAGGTCAATATTATTACTCTTAGTAAATTTCAGGATTTTATAAAATGTTATCTTCCTGAATACAAGAATGTGAGACTGAATAAAAATCATAGATATTATATAATAATAATGGGATGTGTATCCTAGTTTGTCAAATTTAAAAGTCAATGTAATCAGAAACATGATCTATATCAAGAATTGTTGGAATCTATAAAAACAATTCAAGAATGATTTGTGATAAATATTGAAGATAATAATTCATTATTGGAAAAAAAATGAAAAAAAGTATTGGAGAGACTCATTGAAAAAAAAACTATTGAATGAATGGGAAGTTACTTTGACTAAAAATCAATTTCTGGAATATGGATAGAAGATCATTCTTGGAAGTGTTTATTTTTTATTTTTATAATTGTAAATCTTTTGAATAAGGGATAAGATAATATAAATCTAAAAAGGATGAATTTTTATCAAAATAAAATGAAATTATTATTTAAAAATCCAATTATATTAATAAAATTACTATTATTACACCTTAGGATTCTGAGAAAACAATGAATATGTTGATTTAGTTTCTAGATGATCTCAAGATATCTATAAAAAATATCTGATTTTAGGTAATTCATTTCCAATGAAAAATATATAAAAAATTATCTTAAAAATGTACCACTAATTAGAATAACATTTAAATAACTTAATGGAAAATATTAAAAATATATTAGAAAAAATACAATAAAAATATATATTAATGATATTGGGAGAGAATAGATAAATGAAATACAAAACGAATTTTTTTTATGAATCATTGATTAACTATATAATGGATAAAATTTTCACAATATTGGAGGCTTTTCAAATAATTTATATGAGATTGTTGGTTGGAAGAATGGAAGAGTTCCACTATAAAAACTAGTTATTTCGAAAGTTCAATTTCAAAGGTTTTTAAAATTCACAATTGACATTATAAAAGAGAAACGAATGATTCTCTTTATTAGTGGGGAAGATCTATAATAAAATCTAGATAAACTCTATAATTTCTTGATAACATATTATACATACATCATATTACAGAAAATCCTACTTTATTCTCTTCTCCAATATCATCTAAAAAACATTTGGTCTTTGAACTGTTGGTACAAATCAGAGTAAATATTACAAGGATCCCATATTAATATATAAATTATGAAAATAGTGATATGATTTATAGATAAATCTAAAGGTATTAGAGCTTTGGGACAGAAATATTGTTCTTCTTCATCTTCACCTAAACCTTTTACCCACTCCATCATAAATTTTGAGGTGGAATACCATATAAGTGAACATATTAAGCCCCATGATCCTCAAAAATTATATTCTATGGTAAGTTTATTAAAGTCATACAAATTTTTAGTCTCCCATTTATATATTTAATTTCCCTCTGAATTTATATTGTTTCGATTTAATACAAATCATTTCCCTATTCACATTATATATAGTTTTATATTATAAATATTTTCATCTCCATGTTCGATATTAACTACTTTATTCCCTCCCCTAAACATTATTTTCATTTGAAAAAAATATGGAGGATAAAAAATTAAGAAGAAAATAAAATTTTTAATTATTTTTAATCATTTTATACATTTTTATAAATCTATAATCAAAAAAACTTTATGTCTTTATTTTGAGGGATTAGTGATCATAATAAGGGTTTGATTTCTAGGTAGTTTCAATATACAAAAATACTCTCATATATTCTTTATTTTGATTCCCCTAAAATATTTTATTTTTTTTTGTTAAATATTTTATTTTAATTAAATTTCATGCATTTTATTAATGTTTTACATAGACTCTAACTGTAGAATTATTATTATATGTTTATTATATTTTAGGTTGAATAAAATTTATGAAGAACTTGATATTATTTTTATAGGATTATTTATGACATATTCAAATAATAGTATAAATTCCTCTTATATATAGATTTATTACAATGTACTAAATCTTAAGCATTCTTCAACATTTAGAAAATGATCTTATGTATTGGTAGTTTATAAAAATTAAAGTCATATGTATTGATGTGTTTACATTACTTATTATCTAAGGGTAATAAATTATTCTTCTATTTTGACGTTTGATAATGTTTTTGATGTTTCATATGGACAAGAAAATTATATATTCTTTTATGATAACAGAAAAAAATTACATTTTAAAAAAAAATACTTAGTATAATATCTTATATATTGAAGTAAAAACTTTCATATGGGAAGGAAAATCTTACATATTATATTAAATTTTAGAATTCTTACATATGAATTGAAGATTTTAGTTATGACATATGGAATATAGAAGATTTTATGTATAATGTAGTGTTTTAATTTAGTGAATCTCATGGAGACTATTCCATTTCTATTTTAAGGAATAATTTTTATCATCTTTGACGTAGTTATATTTTTCAAAGATGTATATTTTTTGAAGATCTTTTCCAAATATTTATTTTATACATTTTATAAAAAAAGAATAAATCATATTCGAATTACTATTTTCAAGGAGAAGTTATATGATTTTTTATCTCAATTAATATTAGATAATATATATTTATATATTATTTTTAATAAAAGACATTAGATATTTATATTAAAGATTATGTTCAATGAATGCTGTTTTCATTATGGAAATTTATCAAATTGGTTTTTATTATTAAGGAAATTGAAAAAAAAAGGTGATAGAAATATTGTTGTTGTTACTTCTACTTCCCTAAAGACCAATATAAAATCAAATAGCATTTAGAGAAACACTGTGGAAACATGTTTTTACTTTTAGATAGACTTACCATCTATAATTTCAAATCTAAAGGTTTTCTATTTTCTGGAGTATACTTTTCTTGTACAAATTGAATGTGTGATGCCTTATAAAATTCATTTATTAGAAATCATTGAAAATTACTTGTTGAAATTTGAAAAAAAAATAGTGTTAGTTTCTTTCACTAAAATATGAGTTACCTAGGAATAGGATATGAATAAAATAACGAGATGTTAATTGGATGTCAATATAGTGGATTAAGGAAGGTTTCTTGAAAAATCCAAACCACGATATAAAATTTGTGTGCCCTATATTTTCATTATTTCTATTTCTTAATATATAATTTTAAAAGAAGGATAAACCAAAAAAACTAGAGAATAAATTTTAAGAAGTTGTAATTTTTATTGCTGAAATTCATGAACATTATTCACCACAAATTTTAGAAATTATAACAAAAAAAACCTAGGAATACCCATACATTATCCTACTAGATTTTCTAAAAGGACCCCCTATAGGAAACACTAGAATATTTCCACCAGTTAATTACCTAAGGCTGAGGAAAATATCTCCAAATCTATATTTTTTTCACAAAAATATATAGAAAAGATCATAAACATTTTCACGCAAAATTACTTATATTTCAATAATAATTTACTTGGAAAAACATATAATATATTATTCTTAATGTGTAACTAGTTTTAAATCATATCAATCACACAAAAAATACGTACATGACATGTGGAATTATATTTTCCATCATAATGAATGAACTCGCATTCATTCACTACCCATGGTGATAAAAACATGAATAAATCATAAACTATACATCATCTATATAAAAATATCATGAAAATGTAATACCATTATTAACAAAAGAAATTCCACTACCATCAAAACATTTTTTTCCACTATAATAGTGTTATACAAACACAATCAGAACTTCCCACTCAAGTCCCAACCGTATTATCTCCAATATATCTTCCACCAAAAAAATAAAAAAATAAAACATGTCTAGGATATAATTTTATAGTTCCTTAACTCAGTTTACTTGGTCTAAGTCAAAGTAGTACATGACCTCATACGCACCTCCTCATATACAGGAGGCCTTAGGCTAGTAGTGAGGGACTGAACCCTACATTAAGGATAATTTTCACTCAATTACAAATAAAATTAAATAAAATAGTGGAAGTAGTAATAATAAAATATAAAAATTATGGATTCATAGTTATAATCTAACCAAATAAAAATATTATATGAAATATCAAAATAAACCCATATCTAACATACATTATCTAATAAGGGTTATACCCTCAATGATAACATCAACATATATAATAATCATAAGATTAAAATAATATGTATGAATGGATAAAAAATAATTCCAAAGCATATCTTAGTCTCTCCTCAATCCATTACTATATCAAATTTCTCAGTATCTCAATGTAGGAACCTTACCTAGATCCCTTAAAAAATATACACACACATTGGGGTATTTATATAGGTTATGAAAATATAATCTTATAGGGAAGAACCATATCATAAATAACATAAGTACATTATATATATGTGAGTTGATATAGTGACAAAAATAAATTACAAAAATGTTTACACCTATTTATGTTTATTTTATGCTTTCCAAGACAAAATAAATATCAACCACAATAGTTTTAATGATATTTTAATGGAAGATTCATCTTGTATAATGGATAGATCCTATATTATTAATTATAAATCATCACTCAGATTATAAATATCACCACATCCTAAATCAACACCTTGTCACTTAGGGTGAGGTCTCATATCCACATCTCAATCCAAAAACCTATCACTCTGGTTGTGTCCTAATCTCTGCATCTTGAACTAGAACTCAATCATTTCGAGTGAGATATCACAACTACATCCCTTACCAAAATCTAATCAATCTAGGTGATTTTTAATAAATATAACTCATACTAACACCCTATCACTCAGGGTTATGTTTATTAGCTACATCCATCCCAACACAAAACACAATAGGTAACAAGGTTGTCAAATCTAACAATCAAAATCTCTGAGATTTATTTAATTGTGATACTGCATCATCTCAATCAATAAACCATTAGGATTTTACTCATTAGATATTACACTAATAATATTCACATAAACTATGATATATTATCATTTTATACCCTCAACACCTTCTCAATTTGAGGAAGTCATAACACCTAATACAACCCCAGCCACATTCCTCCCAAAAACACAAACAAAGTAATCTAACTATATACCTTGATAAAAATTGTAGATAACCCTATACCATTTTAATATAAATATTATGGTTAGTTTACTCTAACTCTATCATACACATATCAATCCCCAACATGGTCAATTACACCTACCCCTTCCCACCTAATCATAATAACAACCAAGATAGAGACACATCAAGTATATCTACACACCAATATACCAAATAAAAATCTAATACAAATGTCAATGCATATTAATGGAATTCTACCTCAAAACATGGATGGATTACCCATTTAATGATACCACCTAATTCAATCCTGAACAAATAAAATACCTCATTCATAAATAATCCCTTAGAATTAGGGATTTAACATAAACGAAAAATAGATACATATAAAAACCAAAACCAAAGTATTAAGTTGGTTAAATATATATAAATAATAACAACACACTAATTTACAATGGTTTTAGTAAGAAAAGAGAATATGTCACTTGATTATGCAAAGAGGACCTCAAAAATGGATGTCTAGCCAAGTGAGGGTTGGAGGTGGAAGGGACAGGATGATAAAATAGGGATCAAGGTAAAATTTGAGAAAATACCCTATTAAAGGAATCATATAAGTCATAGGGTACCCATTCAATCTACACAAGATAACTAGTGGGGATAATGGGATTTAGGGCCTCTATAAAGACCATTGAGTACCGGTTACCTATACTGAGTATTCACTATCCTTAGCGACAATTTTTCAATAATAAGTTCCTGGTTACTCTTCCTGAACATTCCATTAATCCCTAACCCCTCCTAAACAAAAAAAATCATCCAAAATTAAATAAAAAATCTAAAAATGTGATTTAAATTGTATCTCAAAATTCATGGATCGTTATAGTTTACATGGCATGTCATTCATCACTTAAACTTATTTTATGTCTCATTAGTATATTTTGTATCTCTATATGAGATAATAAGAATTATAATCTTAACATTTCATCAAAACCTATAATAGTCTCTGATGAACATTATTTAGGGATAAATTAAAACATTTAGATGTTAATTATCATTTCACTTCATGATTATAAGAATCAAATACCAAATAATCATGAAGCGGTGACCAAATTCAAAAAATGTTATTTATTTTATATTCATAAATTTATTTAAGAATATTAAAAAAATGATTCATATGTTCCCATATAATTATAAACCATATGATAGGCCAATAGATAGTCCCCATTATTTACACACATAAAGGGTTTTTTAACACTCATTAAATCTATTGGTTATTCTAACCACATTTTATGTAATCATCTAAGAAAACATCCCACTAAATTCCTTTAGTGAGTAACATATATGAAGAATGATTTTATGAATAATGGATAGGAAGAGAATTATATTCTAAATGTCAAACTCTTTTAAAGTGTATTCAATATTATTTATTTCACAACATCTGATGTTATGATCTTAATAATTCTGGTGGTCTACTTAGAAATCATTTGATGTTCATTATCATTATCTTGGAACATTTATATTTAAAATTTTAGTTGAGATTGTTTTGATAACTTAATAAAGTATCAGATTTTCATAAATATTTTTATTTTATAATATGTACAAAATATGTTTAGAATATAATGTGGCCCTCACTTTTAATTGAATAATATAATCTTTAATTTTTTGAATTTTTAACTTTTTAAAGTTCAAACATATTCCCAAAATCCTCTTAGAAACATTATCTTCTGCACAAATATGATTATAGGAAACACAAACATTTTTATATTCAAGGAATAACATTTATTTCTTTAATTGGGGATATTTAACAAATAAACTTATAATAACCATTTATAATGAGGTATCCTAGGTTTTTCGAGAAATATTTTATAAATACAATTTTATTCAATAAAATAATCTAAGGAAATGAAAAAGAAACTCTTTCATAATTTTAATAAATAACATGTATAACCTATTCTATTCTAGATAAACTATATTTTACCCTTATCTTATTTTTAATACATGCTATAGAACTAGATCAAATCATACTCGTGTATTTTAATACATCGTATAATATTTTTCATAATAAATATGTTTTATAAAAACTTATCTTATCATATAATAGAAGATAATATGAGAAAAATACTTTATTTAGATAAATAATAGCTCAAAGTATTAATTTTCATAAAACAATTATAATATCAACCATTTCCAGTTGAATAAAAATGATAATATATTTTGAATAATAAAATTAAACTCTTTTATGTTTAAAATATTTATAAAATATTAATTTGTTATATTATACCATTAGAAATTGAATAGTTGAATTTATTACATAAATACCTGAAATCGATTCTCCGTGGAGTTCCTTAAACCCCATAAAGTATTCTAGAAAAATCCATTTCCAATGGACACATTACTCCCCATTCCAAGAACTAAAATTAGTTTTCAATGGCTAAAGAGAAAAATTATAAAATACAATATTATTTCCATTACTTCAACAATTACCCTTTTGTATTGTCAATATAGAACAAAGTGTGGACATATTATTTCATTCTCAATTATCCTAATCACCTTGTGGATATCAGGTAAAACTTTAATATAACTCATCCATTTTATCATAAAATTTCCAAAATTGATTGTATAATTAATTACATAATTATACTAAACCTTAATGGATACCTTCATTCTCACCGAGTAATTGAAATTCCCAATCATTCTAAGTACATGAGTTGAAAATAAAGTCCATTTTCTCTTATCACATTTGAAAAATGATATTAAAAACTTAGTTAAATCATTAAATTATCCTAGAAATATTATAGATTCACTTAATATAAAATTTCAAAAATTAACAACACAAGAAGGGGTTACTATAATACATAGAATTGTATTTTTGAATTAGAACAATTATTATGTTTTTAAACCATTATATAAAGTTTCTTTCATTTAAATTTGTTTTAATGTATTGATCTTAATTTCATAGTTGATGACGATGATTCCATTTTTTTCTATAAAATATTCTTTCATCATATTGGTATCATGTTTTACAATCATTTAATAAGGACCTTGATTAAATTTTATCTCACTAAAATCTCTACTGCAAAACTGGGTTTATTAAGTTTTTGGTCTTTAACAACGCTATCTAAAAACACTTTTAAAGACCACCTTTATGGGCTCTAAAACACTAATAAAGGGGGTCTTTAATGTCACTTTTTTAGTGCTCTTAAATGGGGTTCTTTAACCAAACTAAAAAAACTGTTGTTAAAGGGAGAACTTTATCAGATCTTTTTAAAAGTGATGATAAATTGGGTCATTTATCAGTGCTTCTAGAAAAGTACTGATAAAGAGGAGTTTATCAGCACTTTTTAGAAGCATTGATAATGACCTCGCTTTATCTGCACTTTTTTACAGACACTGATAAAATTATTCATAAGAAAATATATATTTAATTAAAAATAATATATAAATATATTTATGTTGATATAAATATAATTTTTTTATATTTTTTAGATAAGGTAAATAGAAATTCACACTTAAAATATAAGATATTTAGTGAAAATGGATTATAAAATAACTAGAAAATATTTTTAATTAATAATTTTATTATTATTTCTGAATAATAGTCTTTTAATATCAATTTTATGATTAAAAAATCAAAAAATAATAATAAAATATTCAAAATAAGATGAAAACGTAGCTCGAACATTAAATGGGAATAACTTTTTATCCGGGTGTCTGTTTGGGCTCTACCACATATCAAATCAAACTTTGCGAGGAGATATACATTTTTATAATTATAGAGAACCCCAAACACTATTTTTTGAGATGGAAAAAGGTCCAGAAAGACTCTATAACTGAGTTTTTAGTTGGGGTACCCCAATTTTTTAACTTTCTTTCGATTTTAAGCCTTGTTTTTTGGGGTCTTTTTTTCCACTTTCATTGGGGATGAAATTTATTCCTAGGTCTTACATTTGTATTGATATTATTTATATTAATTTTTATCCTTTTTTATAATGTAATTTTATTTATAATGAAATATATAATAATATATACATATATTTATTATATTTATTATATTCACCCAAAAAAATTTATAAATAAAAAATTAAAAATATTTAAATAAATAAGATATTTATTAATATATAAAGATAAATATAAACATATATATAATTATTGATAAAATATTGTGATGAAATATATATAAATATATAGATATATCATAAAATGTTAAAGAAAATAGTATATGGGAGTGGAAACGATGCAGGTATATAAGTTGGATGTCTATGGTTTAAAACTCACTCATGTTAGGGGAACACACGAGAGGTTGGGAACTAAAGAACTGATAAAGGGGTGGGGGAAGCGCTGATAAAGGGGTGGGCGAGTGCGAATCATTGATAAAGGGGGGTGGATGGGTGTGGAAAAATATTATATACCCCTTATCAGTGGAGCCTTTATCAGTGAATTTTTAGTGTTGTTAAAGGCCCCCTTTGACAACCCTAAAAAGCACTCTTAAAGGACCCCTTTATCAGTGATTTTTTAACACTCTTAAATGGGACCTTTTATAGATCTTTTTTAGAACTAAAAAAAGTTTTAATATTTTAATCATTCTTTGATTACTAGTGATTTTTTAGAACTAATAAATGATTTTTCTAGCACTCTTAAAGGAAAATTTTGTAGTAGTGAATGATAACCCTTTTCAAATACATTATATCGATTAGTATTCCAAGATCCATATTTCACTATGTAACATATATTATTTCTAATTATTCCCATGAATTATTTATTTAGATAATACATTAGAGAAATCATATTGTATAAGAGGTTACAATATTTTAGAGGAAAAATCATTACCTAATTAATCTTATGTATTATCAATATTTTATTCCCTTGGTATCCAAACACTTATTGTTTTTTTCTATGTCTAACCCAAATCTTAGTGAGGGATTTTGTTGACTAACGCTTAGGGATAGAAATTTCAACCATTTCTTATATAATATAAATATTGGGTACCTTTATTTTTCACAACCTAACCAATTGGATAATCACTGTATTGACATGAGTTCTTTTTTGAGGAATGTAAAACCTAATATATCTGTAGGGAATTTAAATATCTCATTGTATAAAGTCATATATTCCCTTTATATGCATTATGGTTTTTAATTATTTATTTTTAAATCTCTATTTCTCCCTCCACATTAATATGTTCTAACAATATTTATGTGTAACTTTTTTCAAAACTAATTGCTTGTGTTACTAAACAAATATTAAAATCTTACTACATTTAAACAAACACAAATTCTACCCATTATTATAGTAAATGAAACTATTTCATATAAATTACAAGAATCATATAAAACCAAATACGAACAAGGTAATTCATGGTGAAGTGGATATAAAACTACCTTTCCTCAAGATAAATCATAATCTCCTGAGGATAAGATCATTTTTACTCCAAGTCCCACAACCCAATATCCAACACTCGTGATAAACCCTTAATCCAATATAATTCTAGAACATAATATGTATAAACTATAACTAACCTCTAACACTAATATCATAACACAAAAACATTTGAAGTTAAAATAGAATAAAACTTAATAAATTAGCATATCTATAATATAACTCTTTAATTACATGTGTGATAATTTATGGAAGTATTTTAAATACATTTAAACTAGAACATACATCACAAATCATAATATTAACAATTTATAACTATAATAGAGGAAAGAAAACTAAATAAATGAAAATTTCATAAATTTAGACATGAGATAAATAGTTAAGAAAAATTATTAAAAAAGGAAATTATAAAAACTTTATAATTGAATAAACATCATAAACATTACATGAATTAAAAAATAAAAAGACTTTATATTTATTTTTTATATAAATAGTTTCATAATATAATTTTATATGGAATTTATTAAATATATGATATTTCATTAAAATATAATCATTTTATATTTTGTATAGAAAATTCATATATATTATGTAAAAATTTTACATTATTAAAATATCATATATTTAATATTATTTGAACATTATTCATATCAATTATCAAAACAACATTAAATATGGTTCAAAAAATTTCTCAAATCTGGTATTTATTTCAATGTTATCAAATTATTAATTTTAAATAAATCATAATTTAATATAAACTCTTTTTTTCTTTCCATATTTTTTAATTTATCAAAATTTTATAAATTACCATATAATTTTAATATATAATTTTTATATAAAAAATAAACTTTCATCCAAGAACCTTAATGGAATTTAATAATAATAACTAATATTTATTATATTTATTTTTTAAAAGATTCAAAAAAATTTATTAAAAGATTATAAACACATTATAAATTGAATAAATATCCTAAAATACCTCTTCTATTATTTATAAAAAATATTCAAATTGTCTAAATCAATTCAAAATTAAAAATGGAAAAATAAATTTTCCTCGTATATCATACTTGACGATTCAACTTCAATATTAACTCATGATACAATGAAAAATACATATATCATAGTTTATGATACCTACATCTTATCTTATAATATCATACTTCAGTTCTAGAACTCGAATTTTAGGATATCCCCTATTTCATAAAGGTGATATTATTCTCTATTTTAGGCTACACAAATTTACACTATCGCAACATATGATTGAAAATCATACACTATGATGTATGATGAAATTTATACCACAATATTCAATATAACATATCATATATTATAATATACCAAAACCAAATAATTTAACATATATTGTAAGTAATTAAATGTTATATCATGACATATGATCATATCAAAACATAGGATATCCCATATCATATTATACATCATAATAAAAATTATATACCATATATTATAATTGAGAACATTATATTAATTTTTATTCATTTTAGACAGGATTTCAAGAATCAATTGAAGTATATAATTTCTTTGATACCATCTTTTGTGTTTCATAAGATCAAATTACACTTATTTAAGTAGAAAAGGTCATAAGATACCAAAAACTAAGACCATCATGCTTCAAAACATAAATAATTCATAAAATAAAAAGAATAACATGTTATACATAGAATATGGCCAATCCTTTTGTCTTAAAATTTTCAATTGATTAAGATCACATAGAAATAAATAAAGGACTCTTTCCTCTTAGGGTATTCATGGATTGATGAATCACCTAATACTCGGTTAGGTTTCTCTTTTCAGCCACATTGTTCTAGTACATTCAGATTATAAAGAATACGAGAAAATAGATATTTAAAGTAAGGTGAATTGTGTCACACTCAAGATAATAGTATGAATTTTCAATGGATTCATCCACATTTCTAAATTCCTAAAATATTATCTACAATCCCTTAATGAATTTAATTTAATGAAACGTGAAGTTAAAATAAACCCATTTAGTTACAAATTATTTGTTACCATTTGTTCATTGATTAATTTAATAATGAAATTCAGTTTTTCCAATCATTTCATCATATAAAACATCAATAATAAATGATATCCATATTTGGAAGAAGAATTGAAAACATTATAATTTAATTTTTAAATTCCATATCAATTACAATATATGATTGATGTATATTACATCACTATGGAATTCTTATTATCGTTATTATGAGATAAAGACAAAACCTTGGTGTGGGGTCCAATATTATGTCACAGTTAGTCATTGAGTAAACCATGGCGTAATGAGAGACATTATGTTATGGTTATCATGCCTCATGTTTACACATTAAATGATAATAAATAATATCAACCATATTCTCTCACAAAATCTTATCATATTTGGTTGATCATCACATGATAGAAATGATGAGGAGTTTGAACATCATAAATAATGTTTTATGCATTAAATGATAAGTAATGTAATTTAAGAATAAAATTAAAATTACATAAAATGTTGGAACATTTTTTGAAATTATTAATCAATATTATTGAAACATTTTAGTTATTGAGGTTTATATAATGGTGGCCCAGTCCCCATATGATGGGAGTGATAATTATATGATAACTCCTCAAAGATGAAAATATTTATCTTTTTTATCTTATACATTTGATCAAGGTTCTATAAAATTGTGGAAAGGGGAGATATCATTAATATTAATCAAAATAATCATCATGACCATGGAAAAAATTGGAGGAAGGGATCATTTAGCTACTTTACAATGAACATTATCAAACTTGTGTACACTGGTTGAATCAATATATAATAAGGTACACCTTTCATTATTCATTCCATTATTAAAGAAAAATATGTAAATAGATTTTTGGTATTATGGGTTCTGTATAATCTTTCTATTGGGCTTTGAATTAATTTTATCCCTTTGAAACACTTTTTTGTATTAGAGTTGTCAACCAATATTTTGAATACTTTTTGAATGAATAAAGAAAAATGGAAAATAATTTTAATAGTACCATAGAGTATACCTTTTCAAAACACCCATTTATTTTATTTTTTTCTATAAATTGTCATAAACTTCTTGTAAATGTGTACAGTTTTATTAGACTGCACTATAGTTCAATAAAAATGGTTGTGATTTTATAATTTCAAATAGAGTGTCATTTTTTACATCAATGTGTTGGTATTAGCTAATCATTATGCCTTGGTTGGTCTCCAACATGAATATAGACAATGATATAGTGTAAATATCCAATCCAATTTTGGATATGGTTATGGATTTTATGAAATTTGGTTTTGTAATACCACAACATAAACTTCCTCAAAATAGCATGCAAAAAAAAATTTAGATTATCTAAAATGTTATGTACAATATAGAATGGAAAAAAATGAATTATACTCAAAATTTGATAGCTAGAACATCCTAGATAATATGAAATCTCTCCCAAAACTATCCTTTAGATTTTTGAAATATGGATAATATTTATTAGTCTCATGTAAAATCTATGTGGTGTTTCCCCTAAGAGAATTTGTACTGGGGGAACCCCATAATGTAATGAAAATCTGTTTCCATATAATCGTATAGAAAATTAATATTTTGTTAAAATTATCAAAATGGGGGGGAAGAATGGCACCATTTTTTCCTATAATATTATCACTCACTTATATATTTATCCTCCCCAATGGATATTATTATTTCCACCTACCTCTTAATTTTTTTTCTTCCTAACAATTTCTTAAACAGAACTACCTTTCATTTAGTCCCAAATTTACTATTATTTTAATGAAGTTAATTTATCACTTATATCTCATATGCATCATTAGTGTTTAAGATATACCTCCTACCCTAACCATGGAGTTCCCAGTTCATTATTCCTTTATCAGTTCTCCTCATCATAATTTCCCTTACCCTAATTATATCTATGATTTGATTCCGGGTGTCAGTCCCTAATGTCAATTCTTTGTAGGTATTAGTAGGTTTAAATCCTCTACCAAATCAATATTTATGTCTCTAATCAACCTTGTTCCCCACTTCTAATAATTCCTCTTATATTTTCTTATTGGTTCCACTATCTATAAGAGGCATAGACTAGACTTTAAACCTATTTAATGTATGGATAATCAGAAATTTGCTTCTAATTTATAAGGATATTGTATCAATATAGAGGTTTTCATTAATAAGAACTATTTTTGTTTCACGAATCATTTGTATGGATTCATTATTTACTAGTCTACTTTATGATTTTGTGGTTTTACATCAGATATTTGTTGTCTAATGAATGGTCCTATGTTTGTAGCAGATCAAAAGATCAATATTCAGGCTCTGGTGTTTTTTTATAACCATGATTTTAGTTATTTGTTTGAAGTTCTCATATTCCTGAAAGTTTGTTTCGTAGGTTTTTCTTATAGGAATTAATTTCATATAGTGGTGGTAATAGGTGGTCTTGGTGGTGGATTATCATGGTGTCTGGGTCCCATAAAGCCTACTTTATTGTATAACATTTTTGTGCTTTTGTATGTTTTTTAATTGTTTTATAGAAATATTTGGATTTTTTTGAATGGCTAATAAACCAATTGTTAGTTGTTTTGGAAGTGTGGTAATGAAAATGGTACTGGTGATCTGCAGTAGTGTTTTGTTCAGTTGATGACTAAATACTACACATTGTTTGAGGAGTTCAAGTAGAGGATGGGTAAAGGTTCTAGGTTTTGGGGAGTTCTGGATGGTCAAAATATTTTGATTTCTACTTTCATTTGAATTTTGAATTAGAAATGTTTTTATAGATTTATGAGTTTAATATTATTTTTTTGTGGATCTGTATTGGGATGAATGATGTGTGGTTTCTCACTTTTCCCCTTAAAACAGATTTCTTATAAATAAAAAAATGAATTAGAAGTAAGAATTTAAAATTATAAAAACCATTCATCGATGCAGGCACACAACGCCCAAAAAACTTTTAAGGGGGTATTTGAATGAAATCAATGAAAAATTATAAAGGTGATAAAGGTTTAAAGTTATTTAACATGGCTAAAATTAGGTGAAATATAACAGATTTTATTTTTATTTATGATTAGATCATAAATTTAAATTAAAATGATTATAAAACTATATTTTAAAAATGTTTCATTTATGAAAATAATTTATTAATATATGAAATTATTATTAGTTTATAATAAATTTATTCTTAAATTTCTTGAATTTAAAATACAAATGATTTATATTGAAACGATGTAAATAATAATATTAAACTATCATATTAGATAAATGTGAATTATCCATGTTTATCAATGCCTAAATTATAATGTTTTTTATAATTTATTTATTTATAAACTATTTAGAAATGTTTATCTCATGTCTATATTGTAAATTTTATACATATTTAAAATTATTTATGGCATTATTACTCATGAATATAAATGGTTTATTATGAATTCTAAAATTTAGTTTAAATTTATTAAACTGATTCTATAAATTATCATACATAAATTCTATGAGTTTTATGTTATGTATGATAATTTACTTAGTATTATTCTCCCTTAAATTTTGAATTTATTTGGATATGATATCGAATTTAAAGCTTAATTATATTTTTTAAATATCATCTGTAATAATTGTGATGTAATTGATGTCTCTAATGAATAAAGAACTATGGGTAGAGGGACTTTGGGTCAGACTACTCATTGTATTGGGATCATTGGATCTATCTAAAAAAGTGTAGGTTGGATAATTTTTACTCCATGATTACTATTATGGGTAATATTAATTTCATATATTTATAATAATTTATATTAAATGGTTTCATGTACCGTATCCATGATATTAATTAGGATATATATAGATATGGCTAAAATTCAATTGGAGTTAGTAACAAAAGCAATGATTTTTTAAAAAAATATTTATAAACCAGCATTATATTAGAAAATTGATTTGGTTTAATGAATAAGGATTCTAATCTAAATAATCATAATCTTGTGTACATTAAATGTAATTAAATCATATAAAATGGTGATATTAAATGACATTTAAAAATGTTATGTGTCAAGTTTCTTCCAAATTATGTACTTTTTAATACCTTGATCATTAAACTTGGTATCGTCTACCAAAGAATGGTTATTCAAGATTATATATTGTATGTATAGTAATATACGACCCTAAAAAAATTAGGTTCACATTTTTGGAATTTTATTTGGGTTACACTTAGTTTCTAAACCATTAGAAAAGATGTCAACTAAATAGTGATGAGTTTATCAATATCATTAATTGGGAATGGAGTTATATATAAAACCATCCAAGAGTCATATATATATATATGATTATCATGACGGTCTGCCTGAAGATTTAATCAGAGGGAGGTAAACTAAACTATACTTATTAATAAGTGAAATATATATATTGTCCAACTAATTTGTATGATGGAAATTAAAATGGGTTATCATTTTAATGGGAGTATATATTATAAAATTACTTATTGAATGAATGTAAATCATGACACTCATATACAAAAACATTGATGTAGATAAAATGGAATCACCTTCATCAAACATGACTTTGAGATCAATATTAAAGAAATATTTAAAGAAACTTTCTAGACTAGTATAGAAAATTAGAAACCATTCTAAATAAATATGGAACATTTTATGTGATATGGAGAAGAATTACCAATAAACTGATTTTTAATAAAGTTAATCAAGAAGATAAATGTACTTATAGTCTGCATATTAGGGGTTATATGGATGAATCTACCTTAATTAATAATATAATAGATCTCAAGCTAAAAAATCAATATGAGAATATAGATTCATTTCAGATACTAGATAACCTAATTTGAGAAATATCCGGAACAAACTACACATGGGAGATAAAAATTTCAAAAGAACTCTTTTGGTGCAAGATGGATATGGGTACTTTCATCCCAACAAGTTTACTCAATATGACTGGTTATTTCATGGATTTGGAGAGAATGGAGAAACCACCCTAGCTTTTAATGGCCACCAAACACATTATTCAATCACTGCTATAAATTTTCTATCAATTTATTATGAATTATATGATGAGTGAGTTCAATAAAAACTTACCAAATATTTTCAATATGTTGAGAATTATTGATCTATACATGGGAGATCAAGACTCCAAATCGTTTCTAATGATATAAAAATTAAATGTTAGTAGTTTTTATCCAAAATAAGAATAATGGGTGTGATGGGGAGTTAAAAATAACTTCTAAATAGGATAATAGAATTTTTATTAATGTATAGAGGATTCACTCTGAGAAAACTAGACACTTTAGGATGAACCATCCCAAATACCTATTAATAGTATAAGAAACTCTGATAATATTCCAAATAAAGTGTTAATGTTATAAAAATAAATTATTAAATTTTGAAGGGTATATAATACTTATTATAAATTAAAAATGGTTTTAAATAGGTGTTGGAGTTCAAAATTTTTTGAGGATTAATCAGTAGAAAATAATATATATATATTAAAGTGATGGAAAAGGTCATTTCTATATAAAGTAATTAGATTTGATAGATTACTTCAATTCATGGATGAATATAGAAAAAGAAATTATTTGGTATCTTATTTTATTTCTTTAATATGATCACAGATTCTTATAAATAAGAGTCTTTGATGAATAAATGATATGATTGACCAACACACATGGTTTATTATTTATTAAATTTTACAATATTTTCTAAAAATAAGATAATTATAAAAAATATTCATCTATGATAAAAGTTTTTTATCTATGTTTTTTGTTAAAATATGTTAAAAAATCCAACAACCGTTAAAATATATATTCTAATTAATAAAATTCTAATTTCATTGCATTTATCAAAATACATAGAATTCCATTTAATATTTAGTTGGAAATATATTATTTGTATAATATTATAACGATGTGAGGATATAGATAGAACCATAAGAAACACATATTTTATAATTGTTATAAATTATCTAGGGAGATGAATGGGCTCTTCTTGCAATGATACATGCAATTTCACACTCTATTCAACTAGACCTATGGATATTTTTATAGTTTTTGTTATTCAATTTCATGATAAAACATGTTAATGTTTAGTGATGGTCAATATAAGAATGTATGCATGTATAATTAATGAAAAAAAGTAATTGGGAAGAATTATATTACTTTAAGGATAAGTGAATTTAACCTATTTCCCTATCACACTCATATTAATCCCAAACATACTCAGTGTTTACAATATACACATATTTGTGAACATCTTCCTCTATTTCTTTTGATTATATGGATTCATAGATATTTGAATCCTTAAAGTGTGAATTACACTCACCTCTTTATATAAAAACGGTTAGGTTACTCCACTCTGAAAAGAATACCCCAATTGCTTCCCAATAATTCTCTTACATTACATCATCACTCAGCCACCATGGATCCACCATGATAACTAAGTGAGGGAATAGAAAATGATGAACCTGTGGGACATGAAAAAAGAAATCAAGAAAGAATAAAATTATTAGCACCAGGCTCCACTGTATCAACATTATAGATCCTAAAAGTTTGTATTTGAATAAATAAATGAATGCTTGAGGACATATAAATCACATGGAACCTCTCCTAGAGAAACGCTTGATTTTTCTCTTTATAATCATATAGGTGGGTATTACAGTACAAAATAAAAAAAATAATGGGAGAAAACATAAACCCTGAACATAATTAATGATATTATTATTAATACAAAAATTAATGAAACAATAAAACTTAATCAATCCATGTAGGAGAGTAAAAGGGTATAAATCATTTAAAATCAAAAAGGGTGATTGTTTTTAATGGTATTTTTTTATCTTGTTATTCATACTAGAAATCATTATTGTGAACCTTATCATTTGTATCTAATTTCTTGTGTACTAGTTGAGGGTTGATATTTCTCTTGGTAATCTCCATCTTAAACATTTCCCTAGTATAAAATTACTCCCCATCATCCATAATCTTCTTCCCCTTTATCTAATGTATGGATGTTTCATGGGGACTTCAAAGAATGATTTCCTTATTTATAGATGTAAGAAGAGTGTTCAATGTTATTGTTGGTCAAGCCACATTTTTCTTTTGTAATTATAATTTTAATCCCATGAAAAATCATAATTCTAAGTCTAATATTACCTGAGGGTTACAGATGATTTCATAGGGTGACAAAGCCCATGACCATCAATTGAGATTTATCATCTAGTGTTCTTGGGTCATTCTATTGATTCTTACATGAGTATTGTGGATGCCTAAGAGATACTAGTTTCATTTTGAAATGATCCCATGTTTATTGTTTGACGATTTCATTTCATGGGTACCCAATCTAATGTTTGGGTAGTCCAATTCAGTTTATCCTTAAATAGAATACCGAGTGGCCTAGTTTACCTTTTATGTCATTTGCATTAGAGGATTTAATTTAATGTTCGGTAATTTTATTGTAATATGATCTCTAAACTATAGAGTTTAATCAAACATAGAATATGGTCATGGATGTTTATTATTATTAATATGTCAAGAATGGATTTTATTCTAACCCAGTCTGTGCTTCATCCAAATTAATCTTATGCAATAGCTGAGAACCATGGAGTTAACAATATGAAAATTATTTCCTATTCATTTAATCCCCTTGAATTCTATTTCTAGCAAGTTTAATGTTACATAGTGACATATAATTTGTTTTAGCCACACACATCCATCATATGTTTTCATTGAATCATACATAGTGGGCTATTTCTCTTAGAAATCAATATAATAAACTAATTTACATTCTGAATTGACATTCAATTAGCAAAAATTAATTTAAAATGAAAAAAATAATTTATCACTAATTCCAAATAATTCCATGTAACTAAAAAATTACCAATTAAGATCAATTAATGTCTTTTCATATTTATTCAAAAAATAAGTAAATCAATAAAAAAACATGGGTTTAGTTCATTTCATTAATTAATTGCAAATTATTCCAACGCCCAAAATTTTCTTTTTGAAAAAGTGATACATTATATTTGGGGTTAATTAATATTCAAAAAATAGTTTAAAATGGGAAATTTTTTTCTCATCAACCCTGCACATTTAGTTCACTACACTCCTAGGAAATTAAAAAAAATTAATTGATAATATTTATCGTTACAAATTCAAAAACCCTAATCGGTCAAGATAAAAACAATAATTCATTCATTATTGAAAAATATTATGCTTTCTATTTCATTTCAAGTCCATTACCTCACTTCCTCACATCATTTTTTTAACCTCTAAATCCTTCCCATGCATTTATTGACCTCATAAGATATTATTCCATCATCACTTTAGGAATAATTTATTTGGATTTCTAATCCTTAATAAAATTGATCAGATCAAACGTAATCCTTCCAATATCTTATGTTATCTTCTACCAATGAGGATATTCTAAAGGTAATTATAGTGTTTAGTGCTAGAAGGATTAAACGTGAAAAATTATTGGTGGGAGATTATTTTTATTTTCTAAAGTACAATTAAAGTTAAATTTTAACAAGTATTTCATAATAAATATAATGCAACCCAAATCTACTAGAAATATAACATTACCAATTAATATTTTCCTATGTTTCTTTTTTTGTTTATTTTCATGTAATGAATAATATAGATAAACCTTCCTCTTATCTCAATTTTCATTTCATATAATTTTTCTAAATTCTATATTTTTTATAAACGAATCATATATATATTTATATCCATGGATAATAAGTAGTAAAAAATATTTAAATAGGGAATTATCGTTTTTTCAACACTTAACATGTCAATATTTAAGGGCTTCACCCACTGAACAAAAAAATTGTACACTTTCTCCAAATAATTTTCTTGAATACACCCTCTTCTAAAAACATAGCAAACAATATTGCATAAAATGCACTAATTGATAGGTTGGAAGGGATAACTCAACATAATGTATCCAAATTGATATTTATTTCATGGATTCAAATTATTAAAAGAGGTAAAATTTTATTGTGTCTAGAAAAATCTTTTTTAGAAAATATTTTTTAAACCTATAATTGACTCAAACACACACAGAACACATGAATCATATAGTCCTATATGAGGATCAAGGAAATTTATTGTCTCACTAATTGTCCCAAGACTCTCAATAAATCTATTATAATAAATAATAAGTAAATTTTCTTTTAATTACTATCATGGTGATAATAGAAAACTATGGACAGTAATTTCATGGTAGGGACATTCATTTCTAGCTTACGTAAGCTTATTTTCATAAAAAATCATATTATAATTTTTTTAAAAATAAATCTATTATAAAAATAGTAAATTGAAAAAAATGGATAGGTATCTTCACCTATAATGATATATTTAAATCCAAAATTTATATTCAATTTAAAAAAACATGCCAAAATTTAAAAACAAAAAACAAGAATATATATTCCTAAAACAAAAGATTGATTCCCCAAACCCCAATCATCTAATAGTTCCCCATGAAAATCAGGTAAATTTATTATTTGATCAATAAGTGATTAATTAATGATAAGTAATAATATAACCCTATTATTTTAGAAGTGGTTTCTTTAAGTTATTCTCTTGTAGTTTTCTATTGAAAAATAATGACAAAAACAAATTAAATAATGTGAATTTCATAAAAATGTTTAAAAAAAGAGATAAATTGGTAATAAAAGGTAATATTGGATTATTACCCAATTAAGTGTTCTATTTTTGACTACCTATAGCTTGTAAGTTTCTTTAGTTCAACCCAAACCATAAGGATTGTTAGGTTTCATTGATTGAAACAACCACATGCTCATTTTGATAATTTTAGTGAGTGGACACTTTTCTTATAGATAGAGTATATCAAGACATACCACAAATTATTATAAAATTAAGGCATAATGGATAGGAATAATATAATGGGGTACCCCTAAAATTTCAATCTCCCTCTAATAAGTGTTAGTTTTGGTTATAAGGGAGTATTTTCTTCTCCAATGTTTACAAGGTTTCTTCTTCTTATTATACTACCTCTAGGGTAGTATTTTCTTCAAAAACAATGCATATCACCATAAGTTTCAAATCATAATTAAAAACATAGATGAAATAAATGAACACATCTATTTGAAAAATATTAAAATTTAATGAATTTAAATATTAATTTTCTCTATTATTTTTGTTGCCATATCTAGTAGTTTCTTCTTGCGCAACCACTAAGACTTATTTTCATTCTAATTATAGCACTGTATTTTCTTCTTTGGTGGTTTATTATTCATCATTCTCATTTTCTATGGTTATTATTTAATTAAAAATATCTAAAATTATGAAAAAAAATTGTATTTTAATGGAATATAAAGAATTTAAAAAAAATAGAATATGATGAACATTCATCTACGCTGACTTTTTTGGCCCCAATCGTTTTCTCTTCTATAAATTACACTGGAATAAAATCTAAAATAAGTTTAAAATATATATTTTCAATTGTTTCTTAAAACTCCACAATGTATTCTAGATCATTTAATATGATAATTGACTTCTATAGTAGTTCTTATTGATTTCCTTACTCTATGTATTCTTATAGGTGTGTTTCCATCGTTGGCGCCATGTCTATAAATTATCCTATATTTATTTGTTGCACCTCAAGTTATTGGTTGAATGTAAATGAGATTGTGATTACCTCTTCAACTTCCTATAATGTTGTTTCATATATTGTTTTTTGGCATCGAAGATAATAACGTTGATGTGGAATATGATCATTGACAAAGTATTATTCTTTCTCCCTTCAATTAGATCACACCCATGGATTCTCATAGTTCAGGGATTGAATTTGTTCCATAAGTACTAGTTAATGGTGGAGCTTCCTTAGGGTAATATTACTCCCAAATATTCCCCAAGTTTAAAATTCATCCCCATCACCCCACAATCTTATTCCCTTTCATTGAAAGATGGATTCCATATGGGGTCCTAGAAGAAATATTTATTGATTTAGGGAGATAAGAAAAATATTGAAATAAATTCTTAATAAATCCAAAATTATTATGAGTAATTATGATTTCATTCCAATGTAAAATCAAAATTTTGATTTTGATTTGATTTTATGGCTTCAGATGTGTTGCACGGAATGAAATGTCATGGAAGGATCACTTGAATTCCACCTTATGTAGGTATTAGGCTGTGATAGTGAATCCTATATGAGTGGATATATTAAAGGAATTTTTATTATAATATAGAACCTTATTTATTCTTCCATAGTCCCATTTCATAGGAATTTAATTAAATATAGGATCACTTGTCCTTCTCAATGTATTCTTGAGAAAAGAACATGGGAATGTATTACTCTTATAATTTTTCATATTTTACTAGTTCTATGTATGATTGGATATTGGTTTCTTGTTTTTTCAAAATTTCATTTAGTTATCCCATCTTGATTTTTTAATCCTTAAATTGTTGGTCCAATAGTATAGAGCAAGTTATTAACTATTTAACTTCTCCAACGGTCAGTTCTTTTTTATCTTTTTGGAATGATAGATTATGATTTTGAATAGTTTCATAAGAACAATTTAAATATTTCTCCTATTTATTAGTTTTAACCCTTTGTAAAACCCCAAGCTTCCACGGTACGCTTCTCTTTTAATAACATAGTAGCATGTGTTGTACGCAACTTCGAGTTCTAACACACACTACAACCAATCAAACTAGTCGTTATGAATAGTAATATCCACTTTTTAAAATTTTATACATTTTATCTTTCAAAATGGACTTCATTTTTGGATTCGGAATATATAAATTATCTTAGGGTTAATTTTTGGTACTTTTTTGATAACTTTCATATTTTGATGAATAGTGAAAATTACTAAATTTTAATTAAAAATAACTTTTTTAATAGAAATAATGATTAGTGATAAATTATGAATTTGAGTGATTTTAAAGTATATTTAGAATATATTTTTACCATTTAATACAATTTTTCTCATTGGACATAATTTTACATTTAAACCGGACATAAACAAGTGTCAATCATTTGATAGTTATTATTTCATAAAAACACACTTTTTGTTTTAATAACGGGAATTAATTTTAAATTAATTTCTGCCACTTATGTGTATTGAATTAAGAAAAATTTATTCTATATTTAGAATCAGGAGGTCCAAATTTTTTAAATAGGTAACTTTTATTTTTGGACATTTTGAATAATTACTTCGGTAAATATTTTATTTACCGTGGTTAAAGGGTAAATCCGGTAAATAAGGGTAAAACATAATATTATAATAATAATAAATTACCCTAAAACATTTCCTAACCCTATTGGTTGATACATGTCCAACCATGGGCATCTTTGGGTCGATTTTGGGACCTCATGGATCCACTTGTAAGTGATAATGACACTTTATATTAATTAAGTTAAAGTAAATACAAAAATGACATAAGCATATATCTTTTAGAAAAAAAAATTTACATAGGGTTATATATGTTATATATTATACTATAAATATTCATTAAAAATATAAACATATTTCCTACATAATGGTATTTTATTTATAATTTTTAGACATTGAATAATTAAATATATTTATGACACAATAATGATGTAGTATTTTCCTTATTATGAAAGAATCAAATAATTGGTATTATAAATTTTAAAATAAATATAATTTGAAAGTTTTGATGACATCCAAAAAATTTATTAGTTAATAAGACATGTTAGGATTTCTTAAATGGATTTTTTTCGAATTAATAAAGATGTTAAGACTTTAACAAAAATCAATTATTAAATAGTGTCAAAATTGACTTAAATGAGTTTCTAAAATAAATATTATATTATTAATTGATATTCTATTGATAAAAATATATGGTTCATCCAAAGGACTTATATCATGATAGTTTTATCATTAACAGACCACTTGGGGGTCGGTTGGAAGTATATAGTATGTTTATTAACCATAAAATATAAAAATTCAAAGTGACATGGTAAATGTCAAACTATTTAACTAAGAGTTAAATATAAATGATAAGGTTAATATAGTAACCCAAACCTGTCTAAAATCTATTGGATGAAATTATTTAGACCCAAAACCACTTTATACTTTTAATAGTCCACTTTGGAGCCATTATAAACCGAATATAAATTTATTATAAATTAATACTTTAAGTTTTTTCTAAAGAGCCCCTCCATCCCCTTATAAAAGGACACCACTTCTAACAAATTCTTCATACCTTAAAAGCCTTTTGGTTCGGCCAACACCTTCCAAATTATCCTCTCAACTTCCCTCGCATCAACCTAGAGTCCTTTGTTTAGTCAGAAAGCCAACCTAATGATCCCTTGTGATCAAATCAAAAGGAAGAACCCGAAGAAGAGGTAATGTTTTCACCACCCTCTTTCAAATTCCTTTCTTCCTCAACTTCTTATTTCTTTGTTATTTCCATTCTAAAATAATAACATAAGTATTTTTTATATACTATGATGTTATTATAAATATTTTACAACCATATTCAGTATTTTATCCATTCTTTGAATGACATGTCACCATACGTGCGTACGTACGGCTTACCGTCTCCATGTTGTGGTGTAATTGTTATTCAAATCATTATTATTAGGATGGGTATGATAATTATGTGTAATTGAATTAAATAATAAATATATAATTATAATTATTATTTATATATGATATGTCATCCAATTATTTATTATTTTAATATCAAAATAATGATATTGTTTCTCGTGCGTACGTACGGACTACCGTCTCCACGAACGCGATGAGATTCATTCCTCATCGTATCCATTCAAGACTAATTTTTATTTGATGATTAAAAATAATGTTTAAGGATGTGATATAATCCTGGATATGAATAAGATATAACCTATCCACAAAAAACATGGCTTATGTAACAAAATATATTAAAGAAAATGAGTAAGTTAACACCCGAAACGACGATAATACAAAGATATTATTAAAAAAGAAATGTTAAAAGATCATATATGATATCATAATTATGTATATGGTTCTTTCATAATTTAATAACTATGTTTTAACTATTATACAAGATGTTAACATACCATCGACTAAGGAAAAGTACAAGGTAAGGGTTTATTTCACAATCTCTTCATTATCCGAGGTTGTTTATACGTGATTATCTACTAGGACCTCTTTATCATCCACATCAATGTTTCTTAAAAATGTATTTCAAAGAATTATTTATATTTTATATACTATGGGTTAAATTCATTTATACCCTTTTTTGACTTTTTATATGAATTTTATAAAGGAATCTTTCTGTCATTTTCCAAACAAGGTCCTTTTTAACCTTTTTGACAAAATTAAGGTAAGAATGCCTTTTTTTAACTTATACGACGGGTGCGGCTATTTTTCAACGTTTTAAAATCTTTGAAGCTTCCCTTAAAATATTTTAAGAATATTTTCAAAGTAAATGTTTTATTTTATAATTATGTGACTTTTAAAGGATTTCAAAAAAAGAGTTGTTTCTCTCAAATAGATTTTATTTCATCTATGTCAACATCCTTTGATGGATTTTAAGCTTATTTGAAGTTGATTTATTATGATACAAAACACCCATATTGTATTGAAGGTTTTTTTATATGTTTGACTATGGATGTGTTATTTTTATACCATTCATGGTTTATGGAGAAAGTATATACATTTTTTATGCTAGTTTTAATAGGAATGCTTATATTATGTTTAAACCTATTCATGTGAGGAATGCATTGGACTTAGTAAGTGACGGGTGGAGCCCTCTATAGCTCCTTGATGCATTGGTAGGTCTCATAAGACAAACTAGTGTCTTGGAACGAGTCCTTGAAAAATATTATTTGTAGTCTTAGCATGAGGCCTTGGCTACATGGTTATGATATTCTGGCATTATGCATTCCATCATTATGAAAGTGGTTATTGATATTGCATGTGATTATTAGATTAGTATAATATCCATGTGAATAAGTAAATGGAATTATTTAATTTTATTTCTACCATATTATGCTTAATTTCAAGTTTAAAAGTATTTTGTTTAAGTTATACATTGCCTTAAATGTTTATGCTTATTTATGAAAGTTTTCGCTATATTTTTATCCTTATTGAGCATCTGAGTTCACCCCTTTCTATGTTTTATTTTTCCTAGGATGTGAAGAATCATTTTATGAATGACCTGCAGGGATAGTATAAGGGGATATGAGTGTATAGGCATGATTTTTTTGTATTTTTCACTTTATGATGTAATGTAATCTTTATGAATGTATCTAGTTATTCCACGACTACTAAACTAATCATCCTTTTGAGACATGATTTCTTTGTGATCATGCCAATGATACGTATTAATGCACCGACTTTGGGTAACTAGGGTTAGGGAATTATAGTTTGTATCAGAGGAAGTTTAGTACAAACCTTGGAAACTAGATTTAGATAGACTCTGATTAGAGCACAAAGCCCTAAGATAAACTTTGAGGATTAGTATAGAAGAACTTCCAAGAATATTGGTAATGTAGAGATTTTGTGAGTTTTTCGAGCAATACATCCATGTCTGGATACGAGCAGGTAGAGACGGCTCTGGCACAGATGTACCTAGGGGTAAAACCCGAAAACACCGCTTTGATCTAGACTCGAATGGGAATTGGTGCACGACAATGGGCCTTGCTGCACTCTTGGTTACGACACTCCCGGGGGATATGCTTAGGATAATTCTAATTTTATTTATAAACCATTATAAAGGGTTTATGAGTATATACTTCATCAAATAATGATTATGGATTATATCCATAAACTGTTCAATTTATTTTAAGTGTTTTAGAAGTTTGGAATTATATATTTTGATTCATAAACTAATATAGTTTATGCCATTGTTTATAAAGGTGCCTTGTGGAAGTAATGGAAACGGTATCAATGCATACACCCCATGTAGGGATTTCCCTCCTACTCAAGATAATTATAGTGGAGCTGGTGATACAACTGGTGTTGATCAGCTTATCACCATACTGGGAAAACTCACTCAAGTTATGAATAATAACCTTACATGTATGGAGCACCTTGATCCACAGTGTGGAGGATCAATGTTAGATCGCTTCATGAGGAAACAACCACCATCATTCAATGGGAGTACAAATCCATTAGTGGCTGAGCAATGGATAAATTCCCTAGAGAAAATATTTCAGGCTTTGGGGAGTAGTGAAATGGAAAAAGTTGTCATGGCAGTTTATCGCCACACTGGAGATGTTGGTCAATGGTGGTCATTGATTCAAAACACGAAGGAAGATGAAGAAGTATCAAATATGGAATGGAGGGAGTTCAAAGGGATTTTCTTAGAAAAATACTTTCCTCGTGACCATCGATCAGATATGGAAAGGAAATTTCTTTGTGTAATGACCCAAAGTTTTTCAATGGAAAATTCCCTTCTTATATTTATGTTATAAAAACAAAAAATAATGAACTACTAAGTGATAAGTGACCTTTAAACATAATTTTTTCACCCCTATGTTTGGAATTTTGAAAATCAGACATACACGGTTGTGTTCAAGATGGTTTTTGGAGTCTAATGAAACAAAAATAATTTTTGGTGAATAGTAACCTAGCCTTATGAATAATAACCTACCCTTATGAATAGTAATATGACCCTTATGAATAGTAAATAATAGGAACATTACCTATGAATAATAAAATAAAATTTAGACATCATAGAAAGTGACAATTTGACCTTAGTAAACGTTTTCGGTATTTTATAAGTCATAAATAATTAATTATAATTAATTAATTAATTTAAAAGAATATTTATTTCCCTGAAATGTATTCATAAATTATTTAATCAATGTCTAATAGTTTTTAGATAATTTTATAAGACCCTACGTAATTTTTGAAAGAAATATAAAATTAGTTTTAATCTTAAAAAAATTTTGATTTTAATTAAATATTAAATTAATAATATTTAAAAAATTATTTTTGAAAAATGGACTTCATTTTTGGATTCTACACATCGAAAAATGGTTGGGGTAAATTTTTGGGATTTTTCTGAGATACATGAATGTTTTATGAATAGTAGAATCTGATAATTCACAATAAAAGCTAAATAATGTATTAATTGAGTCATTGATGATGTTTTGCTGATGTAATCCCACTTGGTTTGGGATTACATTGTAAAATTACTATTCTTGGTCGTCCAAGACTCACTATTCCTTGTCTTAGGTGAAATTAATAAACTAATCGATTTTATATTAAAGAAACCCCTCTCCCCTCCACTATAAAAGTCACCCTTCACTCTCTCATTTCCTCACACCTCTCAAGCTCCAAGCCTTCTCTAAACTCTACCCAAAAACCATATCTATCCCCTTCCCCACGTCCAAGAGCTTCTGGTCTCATCAAATGACCATGCTTAGGCCCTTAAGGAGGTTCTCAAGAGGAGGATTCTAAAGGTAATTTCCCTCCCTCTTCTCCTTTAATTTCCTTTCAAGTTCAAGTTCCTTTATTGATCTATCCTCACCTATATTCATCCAAATTGTTTTGTAACTCCATTATTATACATATACTATAATTTTATTATTCTAAGGAGATATTATATCACCCCACCCCCTTTCCCTCTTCCTTTTATTTTATTAAAGAGAACATTGTTCATGAGGTGTTAGATTTATCACCTTCAAAAACGACATGTTCTCTTCTTCCATTTCAACCTTCAAATATGGTAATGAAACCATTTTTATGGTTGAACAAGAATATTTTATATGTATTATGTTCTATTTTAAGTTCTTTAAATAACATATGGCCATATTACTAAGTGAAAAGTTAAAACAAGTTTGTTGTGATCCAAAAACCGCATAAATTAACCCAAATAACCATCTTTAAATTCTTATCTAATGATTCGTCCACATGGATCTAATACAATTCATTATAAAATAATTAAAGCTCCTGTAATATCCCTAATAACATTTAATATCATTTCTAGATTTTTACCCATGATCTACTCGAACTTCAATATAAGAATACAAGTGAACCACTCAAGAAAACCATAAAAACGAACATCCTCGAACAATGATTTTATGCTCTATAAGTCATCCAAAGGGACATAATATGACATAATGAAACCAGAATGAACCCTATTAATGTATAAAAGGTTCCAGAATTTATAATTAATGAATATAGTGTCATTATACAGGATATTAAAGAGAAGGAGGCATTCAAGTACAAGGTAAGGGGAAATCTCGAACCCAATTTTCTTCCTTCGGGTTCTCCCTCTTTCACTCCATTTTTCATATGGTTACGACTCAAAGATCATTTATTAATCTTTTCCTTTACTTTTCTGGGATATACATGTTTTTCACTGGTTTTTATGTCCAACAACATGTTTTCCAAAAGAACTCTTCTTTTAAGAACGCCCCTTTTACTTCTCACTCAAAGTGAACGGTTCTTGTAACAAGTATGTTATTCCCTCCTCGTTTTGGGAACCCCAAGCTTATGAATGTGTTATTATGAGATAAAACCCATTCCTTTTCATGGGTTAATTATGTTGATTTATGTTATATGTTCATTGTGGAAAGCATGATAAATGATAATGTTATGATGTGACGGGTGCGCCCGGAATTATATAGCGCAATATGAATGTTTAAATGTGACGGGTGCGCCCGGAATTATATAGCTCTCCAATGCATTGGGTAAAGTGATGAATCTCATGAGTAAATGTGAAATTATGTGTGAACAAGATTCTATCTTGGTTCAAAACTATGTGTGGTAGTTAACCTCTAAGACATGATTTTTCATTTTTATGCATTTCCACATTTCAAGTCTTTTATTTATGCTCCTCTCATGTTCATGATCATTTTCTTTTGTTATGATTATGCTCACCCCATGATATATTGTTCTTATCTATCCTATTAATAGGCTTCTATATCACCCCTTTTGATGTATATCCTCAGGTGGCTACATGTACTAAAGAGAGGATAAGTACCACTAAGAAGCTAGAGAAGAAAAAATTAAATAAATGTTTGTGGTTGGTGTTGTATTTGTTATGTGTGGTCCTAGTTTGCCCAAGACACTAAACATTTGGATCCTATATGTGTAATATTATTATGTTGCTTATTTTTGAAATGATGTAATATTAATGAAAGAAAAGGCTAGGTCGCTATAGTTGGTATCAGAGGAAAGGTTTAGTTAATTTGGGAATTAGTATTAGTGAACCCTAGAGAAATCCTCTAGTATGAGACTAACTAAAAATATGAACACAAGAATATTTATCGAGGGATCCCATATGTTATGTTTTTGGTATAATTGTTTAAATGAATAAGTTATTCATGACTTGTTTACTTATGTTTTGTGCGAACCTTTTCTATTTTAGAAAATGGTGGGAACCAGGACAAATCTGGCCAACAACTCTTGCGAGGTCCAATGCAATGATTTCCCGAACGACATCCCCAATGATTTGGGAGGTGGAGTTCAAAACTTCATGGCAGTGCTTACCCAATTATCTCAGGTTATAAATAATAACCATAATAATGGGGAACGTCCTCCTTCACCAAAGAGGGAGCAACTAGCTATCGAATGTTTTTTGCGGAAACAACCACCAACGTTTAGTGGATCTTCCGATCCACTAGTTGTGGAACACTGGGTCAACTCCATAGAGAAGATCTTTTCTATTCTTCACTGTTCTGAGATGGAGAAGGTGACCCAGCTGTTTATCGTCTAGATGGAGAAGCCAATAAATGGTGGTCCTTGATTAAGAACACCAAGCCAAGGGAGGAAATTGATGAGATGGAATGGGAAGACTTTAAGATAATGTTTCTTAATAAGTACTTCCCACGAACTCTTCACACGAAGATGGAGAGAGAATTCATAGAGCTCAAGCAAAAAGAAGAAGAATTTTTCACAACCTATGAAGCAAATTTCACAAGGCTCGCAAGGTATCCTTCGGGTCTTGTTATCAACAATGATAGAAAAATTGATACATTCTTTAGTGGATTAAAACCAAATATTCGAAAGGCTCTTAAAATTCGAGACTTTGGGAATTATGAAAAAGTTGTTCGGTGTTCTCTCAAAGTGGAGATGGAGTTTGGATAATTGTCCCATGGCTATGGTGATAAGAAAAGAAAGATGGAGTTTCAAGCCGATGGATCTAGTGACAAAGGTGGGAAGAAAAATCAACGACCCACATGCCAAAAATGTGGGAAGTTGAACCATGAGAACTGCCTTAAAGGGATGGGGAAATGCTTTAAGTGTGGGAAAGAAGGACACCATGCTCAAGAGTGTCGAAAAGACATGAAAATGAAGTATAATGTAGCCAATAAAAGGAGAGAACCACTCATGGTTCAATGCTACAACTATAGGGATCTAGGGTACTATGCAAACCAGTGCACTAAACCTCGAGCACACGAGGGTAATCAGCGTCAGCAGCCACCAAAGCCAAAGGAACAAGGGAAGGCTTATGCCATCACTACTACGGAGGTGTATCATGATAATGAAGTCATACAAGGTACACTTCCTATTCACTCAAGAATGGAAAAAGTCTTATTTGATTCGGGTTCTACGCATTCCTTTATATCTTGAAAGTTTTCTAGAACTATAGATTCAAAGCCCCAAAACCTTGAAGTAGAGATATCTGTAAAAACACCAAGTGGTGTAATCATTGAAACCCAAGTGTTTGACTCTCCTCCTCTTGGCGTGTGTGGGAAGATTCTTCCGGAAAATCTCGTAATACTTCCCTTGGTGGAATTTGACGCTATAATGGGAATGGACTGGATCTCATTATATAGAGCGCATATAAACTATCGGGAAAAGGAAATATCTTTTCATATTCCGAATCATCCCATGCTCCTCTACAAATGAAAGGAAGATCATGAATCTACTTTGAAAAATCCTTCAATGGTGTGGGTGTTGATTCCCTATGAAGAAGCATACATCTCCCAAATGGTTGAGTCGAAGGAAAATACCAACCTTGAGGAAATGCCCATCGTGAGGGAATACGGTGATGTATTTCCTGAAGAGTTACCTGGAATTCCCCCAGATCGTGAGGTAGAGTTCTCAATTGAACTCATACCTGGAGCTACTCCTATCTCGAAATGTCCCTATAGGATGGCTCCTATCGAACTGGAGGAGTTAAAGAAGCAGCTGCAAGAGCATCTGGACAAAGGGTTCATAGGCCCTAGAGCATCACTTGGGGGTGTGCCAGTGCTGTAACGACCCAATCTCTTTGAGTAGTATATTAACTTACTCTTATTGATTTAATAAGATGTTAATGGTTAATGCAGAAAGAGGAGTCGATGGCTTCATCCAGTAGACTCAACCCTTATGAAGCCCACTTATCAGAGCTTGGGAAGGAGGTAGCATCTGTGGGCTTCGCTTTGGACCAAGCCCAAGCCGAACTCCAGCGTGTCAAGCTTGAACAGAAACGCCTGCGAGAGAAGTTCAAGTTAGTAGAGATTGCTACTAGGGCAATGTTATCTGAGACTCCCTCAGATTCTCTCACCATAGCACACCTTACACTTAGGTCTTATGCCAGTGTTATAAGGGGCTATGTGATGATACCCTAGTTTATTTGTGTAATCCTTTCGGGTGAATAAATTGAGATTTCTTCCTTTAGTGATGTTTGTGAAATTTCAAATGTCTAGATAATTTTAGAATGTATTTTATTGATGAATTTTGAAAAAGGGATATTTTGAAATATTTATGTAAACCCTAAATAACTAATGATGTGTAATGATTTTCAAAAAATGGTCTTCTACGAAAGTGTTCATTAAGGAATTTGGAGTCTAATAAGATCAACTTAATTTTTGATGAATAGTAAATTATGAATAGTGATTTTATGCTTAGGATTAGTAATATGACCAAATGGATTAGTAATTTCACTCAAAGAAAGTTTTAATATAATTTAGACACCTAGATTAAGTAATGTGATTCAATAAAATTTTTAAATAACGGTTTCATAAATTTTTATTCAAGTATTAGCTTTTTCGGATGAATAGTGTTTTTTAATTAAAAATTTAATTAAAAATAATTAGAAAATTATTTTTATAAAAAGGACTTTGTTTTTGAACTCAGAGCATCGATATTATGTTAAGGTAATTTTTGGGGATTTTTCTGAAAAAAAATGAATTTTCGATGAATAGTGTTTTTATTTAAAAATTAAATTAAAAATATTTAGAAAATTATTTTTATAAAATGGATTTCATTTTTGAAATCAGAGAATTGATATTTGGTTAAGGTGAAATTTTGGGATTATTCTGAGAAAGTTGAATTTTCGGTGAATAGTGAAAGTATAGTTTTTAAGTTACGGGTGTTTAATGACATCATTAAATGATGTATTAAGTATATATTCAATATGGTCGAATTATGAATAGTAATATAAGGTGTTAGGTGTCCCAAGTGGCCAATACCATGGGAAAATACCATGGGAAAGCCCATGGTTTTGCCAAAACCACTAGTGAGGTGTCCCTTGGCCATTAATGCCTTGTCCCCTCACTTTTCCTATAAATACCCACCCTTTCCTCCTTTAGTTTTCACTCCCAACTCTCCCCCAACGAAGTTCTGGTCTTCTTACCTTCCAAGGAGTCCTCCCAAGTTGCCCCCAAGCCCTCAAGGTCCAATTCATTGAGTTTCAAGAGTCACGTTTTAAGGTAAGGGATCCGACCCCTCTCCTCTTTTCATGTAATCTCTTTTATGTCATTCGTTTTATGCTCCATGTTCTTATGTGAGAGGATGTTCTTTTATATTCTTCTTACTGCCCTTTCATGTTTATATGATGAGAGATCCCCTCTTACTCTCATCATTTCGTTTTATGAAAGTTTAAGTGACGCCGTTAGGCTGCCGAATGTTTAAGTGATTCTTTCACCCTTCTCATTTTTTTCAAGTTCGATTTTCATGTCAAATCTTTCAAGTTACTTTTTATTATGTTGGGGTATGATCTATATATCTATCATACTGATCTATTATGATCATATGATGAGAGACCCTATTTTATTTGTCCAATTCTTTTTTGTTGAAGTTTAAGTGACGCCGTTAGGCTGCCGAATTTTCATAAGAGAAATCAAATTTTTGTCTTCCTTCCATGTTTTTCATTTCAATTGGTATGTCCTTGAAATTGCATCACCATGTCCATATATCCTTCTTATTCTGTCCCTTTACCTTTTTATGGGTCAATTATGATTGTTCAACCCATGTTCCCTCTCTTTTCAAAGTTTCTAAAACCTTGTAACATAGTCGTTATGCTGCAGAATTTTTGTCTCAAAATGCCTCTCTTTTCTCAAAATTATTTTATGTTATAAAGTTAATACTCAAAGCTCCTATTTCTAAAGGGGTATTCGCATATATATAAAAATGTTCTATTTTAAATTCTGGGATTTACATACATGATACCCGCTTTCCCTTTCTGTGGGTTTAAAGTAACGTAAAGATCATGTCTTTAAAGCAGTTTTTGAAACGTTATGATTATGAAATGAAACCCATTTGTTTTATGCTATATGGGTTATTTATGAAATGTTTGATGATTATATATGTGGCTCACATGAAAATAAAGACAAATTTAAGGGTGCGCCCTGATAGCGCTCCAATGCATTGGGTAAAGACTTAATCTCTAGAGATGACCATTTTAACGATGCCTTGGTGAATAACCTTGGTAATTTTAACGACACCTTGGGGATGGACCTTGGTGAAACGAAACGATTGTCAATATTAAATGTTGTAGCCACATCTTCCAGTTATGAAAAATGATTATTTTTATTACGATGTATCTCATGATTTTTTTCTCATGCCTTAAAGTTCTTTCCATGTCCTTATTGAAGTATTTCAAGTTCACTTGTAAAATGTTTCTCTTGTTTCCCTTACTGGGCCTTCTGCTCACCCTTTCTTTTGATGTATGTCCCCAGGTTATGAGATGCATAATGAACATAGGATGAACTAAAGGAGAAGCCTTTCAAGTGTTTAAGAAGAATGTTTTTATGTTTTTTTATGTATTATGATCCTTGTTTCCAAGACACTAAACCTTAACGATCCTCAGTTCCGTGTAATGAAATGAAAGTTTCTGTTATAAAATGGCGGGATGCTATAGTAGGTATCAAAGGATGGTTTAGTTATTTGTGGAAATTAGGATATAAAAACTTTAGGAAGAACCCTATAGAAAAGTTTAAATATAGGAAAACTTCCTGGTATTTTGGTAAGTATTGAGTAAGTGGTTTATCAAACAAATACATCCCTGTCTGGATACGAGCAGGTAGAGGCGGCTCTGGCACAGATGTACATAGGGGTAAAACCCGAAAACACCGCTTTGAGCTAGACTCGAACGGGAACTGGTGCACGATAACGGGCCTTGCTGCACTCTTGGTTACGACACTCCCGGGGGATATGTTTGGTTAGTCACAAACTTTTTATGAATCATTATGAAGGAATTATAGAAAAGTGTAATTGTCTAAGCATGAAGTCTTAGTTAAAAGATTCATAAATGAAATAAGTTTCTTACTAAGGTTTTATTCTTTTAGAAAATGGCGGGCAATAGGAGGAACCGTGCCGATGGTGACTGTAATGCACCATGTGCTGACGGCCCTCCGATGGAAGCCAGAATGGAAACATTCATGTGAATGATGAACCAACTGACTCAAGTTATGAGTAATAACTTGAATCAAGCTGAGAGGCCGACCTCACCACGAAGGGAACAACTTTCTGTTGAGTCCTTCATGCGTCAACGACCGCCAACATTCAGTGGATCTACTGACCCATTGGTTGCGGAACAATGGATAAGCTCCATTGAAAAGATCTTTTCTGTACTTCATTGTTCGGAACAAGAAAAAGTCACCCTTGCTGTTTACCGCCTAGAGGGAGAAGCTGATCAGTGGTGGTCACTGATCAAAAACATGAAGCCACGAGGAGAGATGGAAGCTATGGAGTGGGAAGAATTTCGGGGGATTTTCTTTAACAAGTATTTCCCTCGTTCCATGAGAACGAAAATGGAGAAAGAGTTTCTCGAGCTGAAGCAGAAGGAGAACGAATCTGTCGGAAGCTACGAGATGAACTTCACAAGGCTTTCCCGTTATACCTCAATCTTTGTCATGGACCCTAATGGGAAGGTTGATATATTCTTTGGTGGACTACGACCTCATCTGTGGAAGAATCTAGCCAACAGGGACTATGATAGCTATGAAGAAATAGTTCGAAGTGCTATGAAAGTTGAGCTGGAGTTTGGTGAGACACAGTGGTCTCATAAGACAAATGAAAAGAAGAGATCGTTGGAGCCCAGTTTAGGGAAGTCTTTTGATCAGGGAAGAGGTGGAAAGCAAATGCAACTTACCACATGCAATAAATGTGGGAAGAATCATCTGGGGAACTGCTTGAACGGAAGTGGCAAGTGATACAAGTGTGGAAGAGGAGGCCATATTGCTCGGAATTGTCATAGTGAGGTGAAGCCTCAGCTTCCCAACACTAACGACAGAGGAAAGATGGTTCTGGCCCTACCCGAAGTCACATGCTTCAAGTGTGGACAGCTTGGGCACTTTGCTAACCAATGTCCCAATCCGAGGGCGGTGGAGGGGAATCACCACCAACCTCAGCAGAGGCCAAGAGAGCAAGGTCGTGCTTTCGCTATCACAACAACTGAAGTTGAAGTTCCGAACGATGTGGTAGCAGGTACTCTTGTTGTCCTCTCAAAACTAGCAAGTGCTTTATTTGATTCTGGTTCTACGCATTCCTTTATTTCTTCCAAGTTTGCAAAGAATATAGAATCAATCCCCAAATTGCTTGAGGTAGAGTTGTCAGTCAAGACTCCAAGTGGGATTATCCATGCATCAACAGTGTTTAGAGACTCTAGTGTTTACTTTGGTGAGCACAATCTTATCGCAAATCTAGTAGTCATCCCCATGATGGAATTCGACGTTATACTAGGGATGGACTGGCTCTCAAAGTATAATGCTAAGATCAAATGCAGAAGTAAGGAAATCTCAGTAGTCTTGAATGAATGACCTACAGTTATCTTCCGAGGAGAGATATCCCGAACTGATCCCTATCTAGAAGCACCTCCTATAGCTTTCTTTATGGAGTTAATCGGTGATGATGAAGAAGGGAAAGGGAGCATACAAATTGAAGATGTTCCGATTGTTCAGGAATACATGGATGTATTTCCTGAGGAGTTACCTGGACCTCCCCCAGAAAGAGAGGTAGAGTTCTCCATTGAACTCGTACCTGGGTCTCAACCGATATCAAAGACTCCGTATAGAATGGCAAATGTGGAGCTAGAGGAGCTAAAGAAACAACTCCAAGACTTGTTGGAGAAGGGGTTTATCCGACCGAGTGTGTCTCCTTGGGGAGCACCAGTTCTCTTTGTGAAGAAGAAGGATGGATCAATGCGGCTATGAATTGATTATAGAGAACTGAACGGGATCACAGTGAAGAACAGATACCCTCTTCCAAGAATTGATGATTTATTTGACCAACTTTGTGGGGCTCAATTCTTCTCTAAGATTGACCTTCGATCTGGTTATCATCAACTGAGGGTGAAGAAGGAAGATATTCCAAAGACTGCCTTCCGATCAAGATATGGGCATTATGAGTTTACTGTTATGCCCTTCGGCTTGACTAATGCTCCTACTATTTTCATGGATTTGATGAATAGAGTCTTTAAGGACTACCTTGATAACTTTGTGGTAGTTTTTATTGATGATATTTTGATATATTCAAAAAGTCTTGAGGAGCATGAAAATCATCTGAGGGTTATTTTGAAAACTCTACGGAAGGAGAGGCTCTTTGGGAAGTTCAGCAAGTGTGAGTTTTGGTTACAACAAGTGGCTTTCTTGGGGCACATCGTAACCAATGAAGGAATCTCGGTTGACCCTGCAAAGACAATGGTTGTGGAGGAGTGGCCTCAACCCACAACAGTAACTGAGATTCGTAGTTTCCTTGGTTTAGCGGGATATTATAGGAGGTTTGTGAAAAACTTTTCACGGCTTTCTAATCCACTAACCAAGTTGACTCGAAAAGGGGTTAAGTTCATCTGGACAAAGGAATGCGAGGAAAGTTTCCAAGAGCTGAAGAAGAGATTGGTTACTGCACCGGTGTTAACACTACCCTCTATCGGAGAAGGATTTGTTATTTTTAGCGATGCATCTCTGAAAGGGCTTGGGTGCGTCCTCATGCAAAATGACAAAGTAATTGCTTATGCATCTCGACAGTTGAAGATTCATGAGCCGAATTATCCTACGCATGATCTAGAGCTGGCGGCAGTTGTTTTTGCTCTAAAGATATGGAGGCACTATCTTTATGGGGAGAAATGTGATATATACACTGACCACCAAAGTCTAAAGTATATTTTCACTCAGAAAGAATTGAACATGAGACAAAGGAGATGGTTGGAGCTTATTAAAGACTATGATTGTTCAATTCATTATCACCCTGGAAGAGCAAACAAAGTCGCGGATGCGTTAAGCAGGAAAGATCCTGTTGTTCTGGCAACAATGAGGATCCTGGGAGATCCCTTGATTAAAGATCTAGTAAAACTGGACATGGGAATTATAAGGAAAGGGACATCGTCAACCCTATCCCAAATGATTTCTCAACCTTCATTATTAGAGAAGATCAAGAAGGCTCAAAAAGAAGATCCTTTGCTGCAGGAGAAGTTCGAGGCTGTAAAGGATGGGAAGTTCCCTGATTTCAATATTGATCAAGAAGGTGTATTGAAATTTCGTACAAGACTATGTGTTCCATCTATTCCGGAGATAAAGAAAGAACTGATGGATGAAGCTCATAGCTCTACTTTCTCTATACATCCGGGAAGCACTAAGATGTATAGAGACCTTCGTGATCATTATTGGTGGGATAACATGAAGAGGGAGATTGCCGATTACACTACAAGGTGCCTGGTGTGTCAGCAAGTAAAGGCAGAAAGACAACTTCTTAAGGGGGTATTACAACCGCTACCCATACCAGTATGGAAGTGGGATAATATCACCATGGACTTTGTAATTGGTCTCCCAAAAACATCCAAAGGAAACAATGCGATATGGGTTATTGTGGACCGTCTCACCAAGACAGCCCATTTTATCTCTATTCGGGAAGATTTCTCTCTGGATCAGCTTGCCAAGATATACGTGAAGGAAGTGGTAAGGCTGCATGGGGTACCACTATCCATCGTATCTGATCGTGACCCAAGATTCACATCAAAATTCTGGAGAAGTCTTCAGCATGCTCTGAATACTGAATTGAATTTTAGTACGGCCTATCATCCTCAAACTGATGGCCAATCTGAAAAGACTATTCAGACACTCGAAGACATGTTGAGATTATGCTCAATGGAATTTAAAGGTGGATGGGATCAACACCTCCCATTAGTGGAGTTCTCCTATAACAATAGATTCCATTCGAGTATTCAGATGGCACCCTATGAAGCTCTATATGGAAAGCGGTGTAGAACTCCTACTTGTTGGGATGAAACTGGTGAGAGGAAGCTTCTTGGGCCTGATCTCGTGCAAGAGATGACGGAACAGGTTCATGCCATCCAACAACACATAAAGGCTGCTCAGAGTCGGCAGAAGAGCTATGCTGACAATCGTCGAAGGGACTTGGAGTTTGGTGTTGGTGAAAAAGTCTTCCTTCGAATTTCTCCATGGAAGAGAGTCATGCAGTTTGGGAAGAAAGGGAAGCTCAGCCCTAGGTACATTGGCCCCTATGAAATCCTTGATCGCATAGGAGCAGTGGCCTATCGTCTAGCACTTCCACCAAACCTAGCTCAAGTTCATGATGTCTTCCATGTATCTCTCTTGAGGAAGTACATACCCGACCCTTCGCATGTACTAAACCCAGAGGTGGTACAACTTGAACATGACCTCTCTTATGAGGAGCAGCCAGTGGAGATCTTAGACCGTAGAGACAAGGTTCTACGAAACAAGACTACCCACCTTGTGAAAGTGTTGTGGAGGAATCATAAGTATGAAGAAGCGACTTGGGAGCCCGAGGAAACGATGAAGCAAAAGTACCCTCACCTTTTCGACTAGGCCTCAAGTGTAAATTTCGGGGACGAAATTTCTTAAGGGGGGAAGAATGTAACGACCCAATCTCTTTGAGTAGTATATTAACTTACTCTTATTGATTTAATAAGATGTTAATGGTTAATGCAGAAAGAGGAGTCGATGGCTTCATCCAGTAGACTCAACCCTTATGAAGCCCACTTATCAGAGCTTGGGAAGGAGTTAGCATCTGTGGGCTTCGCTTTGGACCAAGCCCAAGCCGAACTCCAGCGTGTCAAGCTTGAACAGAAACGCCTGCGAGAGAAGTTCAAGTTAGTAGAGATTGCTACTAGGGCAATGTTATCTGAGACTCCCTCAGATTCTCTCACCATAGCACACCTTACACTTAGGTCTTATGCCAGTGTTATAAGGGGCTATGTGATGAGACCCTAGTTTATTTGTGTAATCCTTTCGGGTGAATAAATTGAGATTTCTTCCTTTAGTGATGTTTGTGAAATTTCAAATGTCTAGAAAATTTTAGAATGTATTTTATTGATGAATTTTGAAAAAGGGATATTTTGAAATATTTATGTAAACCCTAAATAACTAATGATCTGTAATGATTTTCAAAAAATGGTCTTCTACGAAAGTGTTCATTAAGGAATTTGGAGTCTAATAAGATCAACTTAATTTTTGATGAATAGTAAATTGTGAATAGTGATTTTACGCTTAGGATTAGTAATATGACCAAATGGATTAGTAATTTCACTCAAAGAAAGTTTTAATATAATTTAGACACCTAGATTAAGTAATGTGATTCAATAAAATTTTTAAATAACGGTTTCATAAATTATTATTCAAGTATTAGCTTTTTCGGATGAATAGTGTTTTTTAATTAAAAAATTAATTAAAAATAATTAGAAAATTATTTTTATAAAAAGGACTTTATTTTTGAACTCAGAGCATCGATATTATGTTAAGGTAATTTTTGGGGATTTTTCTGAAAAAAACTGAATTTTCGATGAATAGTGTTTTTATTTAAAAATTAAAATAAAAATATTTAGAAAATTATTTTTATAAAATGGATTTCATTTTTGAAATCAGAGCCTTGATATTTGGTTAAGGTGAAATTTTGGGATTATTCTGAGAAAGTTGAATTTTCGGTGAATAGTGAAAGTATAGTTTTTAAGTTACGGGTGTTTAATGACATCATTAAATGATGTATTAAGTATATATTCAATATGGTCGAATTATGAATAGTAATATAAGGTGTGAGGTGTCCCAAGTGGCCAATACCATGGGCAAATACCATGGGCAAGCCCATGGTTTTGCCAAAACCACTAGTGAGGTGTCCCTTGGCCATTAATGCCTTGTCCCCTCACTTTTCCTATAAATACCCACCCTTTCCTCCTTTAGTTTTCACTCCCAACTCTCCCCCAACGAAGTTCTGGTCTTCTTACCTTCCAAGGAGTCCTCCCAAGGTGCCCCCAAGCCCTCAAGGTCCAATTCTTTGAGTTTCAAGAGTCACGTTTTAAGGTAAGGGATCCGACCCCTCTCCTCTTTTCATGTAATCTCTTTTATGTCATTCCTTTTATGCTCCATGTTCTTATGTGAGAGGATGTTCTTTTATATTCTTCTTACTTCCCTTTCATGTTTATATGATGAGATATCCCCTCTTACTCTCATCATTTCGTTTTATGAAAGTTTAAGTGACGCCGTTAGGCTGCCGAATGTTTAAGTGATTCTTTCACCCTTCTCATTTTTTTCAAGTTCGATTTTCATGTCAAATATTTCAAGTTCCTTTTTATTATGTTGGGGTATGATCTATATATCTATCATACTGATCTATTATGATCATATGATGAGAGACCCTATTTTATTTGTCCAATTCTTTTTTGTTGAAGTTTAAGTGACGCCGTTAGGCTGCCGAATTTTCATAAGAGAAATCAAATTTTTGTCTTCCTTCCATGTTTTTCATTTCAATTGGTATGTCCTTGAAATTGCATCACCATGTCCATATATCCTTCTTATTCTGTCCCTTTACCTTTTTATGGGTCAATTATGATTGTTCAACCCATGTTCCCTCTCTTTTCAAAGTTTCTAAAACCTTGTAACATAGCCGTTATGCTGCAGAATTTTTGTCTCAAAATGCCTCTCTTTTCTCAAAATTATTTTATGTTATAAAGTTAATACTCAAAGCTCCTATTTCTAAATGGGTATTCACATATATATAAAAATGTTCTATTTTAAATTCTGGGATTTACATACATGATACCCGCTTTCCCTTTCCGTGGGTTTAAAGTAACGTAAAGATCATGTCTTTAAAGCAGTTTTTGAAACATTATGATTATGAAATGAAACCCATTTGTTTTATGCTATATGGGTTATTTATGAAATGTTTGATGATTATATATGTGGCTCACATGAAAATAAAGACAAATTTAAGGGTGCGCCCTGATAGCGCTCCAATGCATTGGGTAAAGACTTAATCTCTAGAGATGACCATTTTAACGACGCCTTGGTGAATAACCTTGGTAATTTTAACGACACCTTGGGGATGGACCTTGGTGAAACGAAACGATTGTCAATATTAAATGTTGTAGCCACATCTTCCAGTTATGAAAAATGATTATTTTTATTACGATGTATCTCGTGATTTTTTTCTCATGCCTTAAAGTTCTTTTCATGTCCTTATTGAAGTATCTCAAGTTCACTTGTAAAATGTTTCTCTTGTTTCCCTTACTGGGCCTTCTGCTCACCCTTTCTTTTGATGTATGTCCCCAGGTTATGATATGCATAATGAACATAGGATGAACTAAAGGAGAAGCCTTTCAAGTGTTTAAGAAGAATGTTTTTATGTTTTTTTTATGTATTATGATCCTTGTTTCCAAGACACTAAACCTTAACGATCCTCAGTTCCGTGTAATGAAATGAAAGTTTATGTTATAAAATGGCGGGATGCTATAAGTGCTCTTTGTGAAGAATAAGGATGGAACAATGCGGTTGTGTATCGATTATCGGGAACTCAACAAGATCATCATAAAGAACAAGTATCCTCTCCCAAGGATTGATGACTTTTTCGACCAGTTAAGATGAGATTAATACTTCTCAAAGGTGGATCTTTGTTCTGGATATCATCAAGTAAAGGTGAAGAAGGAAGATATTCAGAAGACTGCCTTCCGTACAAGGTATGGATACTATGAGTTTTTGGTGATGCCCTTTGGACTTACTAATGCCCTTAAAATCTTCATGGATTTGATGTATAGAGTCTTTAGACATTACCTCGACAAAGTTTTGGTAGTGTTTATCGATGATATTCTCATCTACTCCAAGAGAAAGGAGGAACATGAAGAACATCTAAGACTTGTGTTGGCGACATTAATAAAGGAGAAGTTATACGCCAAGTTCAGCAAGTGTGACTTTTGGATGAGTCAAGTCATGTTCTTGGTACATGTGGTCACAAGTTAGGGAATTTCTGTGGACACTTCAAAGAAAAAGGCATTTGAGGAATGGCACCGGCCCTCTAGTGTCACAGAAATCCATAGTTTTCTTGGATTATCTGGGTACTACCGACGTTTTGTGAGAAACTTCTCACGATTGTCAATCCCTCTAAATAAGTTAACAAAGAAAGGGGTAAAGTATGTATGGATGGAATAATGCGAGGGAAGCTTCAAGGAGCTAAAGAGAAGGCCAATCACAGCACCTGTACTCACACTACCGAAAAGTGGAGAAATTTTTGTGATATACAGTGATGCTTCAAAGAAATGATTGGGCTGTGTACTCATGAAAAATGATAATGTGATAGCCTACGCCTCACGACAGTTGAAGATTCATGAGCAGAACTACCCAACGCATGATCTAGAGCTGGCAGCCGTGATTTTTGCCTTGAAAATCCGGCGGCACTACCTTTATGGTGAGAAGTGTGACATATACACCGACCACAAGAGCCTAAAGTATATATTCACCCAATGGGAGCTCAACATGCATCAAAGGAGATGGTTAGAGCTAATCATGGATTACGATTGCTCTAATCACTATCATACTAGAAAGGCGAACAAGGTAGCTGATGCTCTAAGCAGAAAAGAACCTACTACTCATTCCATGATGCGGATTGAGAAAGACCCTATCTTCTTGGATATGCAAAGGATGGATTTGGAAATCATAATGGAAGGGGATACATCCTGCCTTTCCCAAATGATTGTGCAACCATCCATCCAGGATAAGATTAAGGAAGCACAAAGGGATGATGTGGAGATACAAAAGAGGGTGAATGTAGTAAAGGAAGGAAAGCTGCAAGAGTTCCATATCGACGATGATGGTGTGATTCAGTTTGGAATGCAGATTTGTGTGCCTTCATCACCCGGGATAAAGAAGGAGCTATTGGATAATGCACATAGCTCAACTTTCTCTATCCATCCTGGGACTACCAAGATGTACCGTGATCTCTGAGAACACTTCTAGTGGGATAACATGAAGAAGGAGATTGCGGAATATATATCAAGGTGCTTGGTATGTCAGCAAGTTAAAGCTGAGTGAAAAAAGACCATAGGTATGATGCAGCCATTGCCTATACCCATGTGGAAATGGGAAAATGTTACTATGGACTTTGTCACGGGTCTCCCGAAGAAGTCAAAGGGAAATAATGTGATATGGGTTGTGGTTGACCGACTCACCAAGACTGTCCATTTTATCGCTAATCGGGAAGATCTCTCACTTGATCAACGTGCAAGGATATATGTGAAGGAAGTGGTGAGACTGCACGGTGTTCCACTCTCAATTGTCTCTAACCATGATCCAAGGTTCACATTTAAATTCTGGAGGAGCCTTCAACATGCTTTGAGTACTGAATTAAATTTCAGCATGGCCTATCACCCCCAAACCGATGGCCAATCTAAAAGGACTATTCAGACGCTTGAAGATATGCTAAGAGCCTGCTCTCTTGAATTCAATGGTGGTTGGGATCAGCATCTCCCATTGGTTGAGTTCTCATACAACAATAGCTTCTACTCGAGTATTCAGATGGCTCTGAATGAAGCTCTGTATGGGAAGAGGTGTAGAACTCCAACCTGTTGGGATAAAGTTGGAGAAAGAAAGCTAATTGGACCTTATCTTGTTCAAGAGATGACAGAGAAGGTTCAAGTCATCCAGAAACACATCAAAGCTGCTCAAAGTCGGTAAAAGCGCTATACTGACAACCGTCTAAGGGATTTGGAGTTCGACGTTGGAGACAAATTCTTCCTTCGAATATCTCCATGGAAGAGATTTATGCGATTTGGGAAGAAAGGGAAGTTAAGCCCAAGGTATATTGGCCCCTTTGAGATCCTTGACGGCATAGGAGTTGTGGCCTATCGGCTTGCACTTCCACCGAATATGGCTCAAGTTCATGATGGGTTTCATGTATCACTACTGAGGAAGTACATACCAAACCCCTCACATGTACTAAACTCAGAGGTGGTGCAGTTGGAAGATGATATCTCCTATGAAGAGCAGCCATTAAAGATTCTGGACCGAAGTGATAAGGTTCTATGTAACAAGACAACCCATCTTGTCAAAGTGTTGTGGAAGAACCATAAGTTTTAGGAAGCAACATGGGAACCAGAAGAGGCAATGAAGGAGAAGTACACTCACCTGTTTGTATAAAGTGAAATTTCGGGGGCGAAATTTCTTAAGGGGGGAAGAATGTAACGACCCAATGTTTTTCAATGGAAAATTACCTTCTTATATTTATGTCATAAAAACACAAAATAATGAACTACTAAGTGATAAGTTACCTTTAAACATAATTTTGTCACCCCTATGTTTGGAATTTTGAAAATCTGATATGCACGGTTGTGTTCAAGATGGTTTTTGGAGTCTAATGAAACAAAAATAATTTTTGGTGAATAGTAACCTACCCTTATGAATAGTAACCTACCTTATGAATAGTAATATTACCCTTATGAATAGTAAATAAGAGGAACATTACCTATGAATAATAAAATAAAATTTAGATATCTTAGAAAGTGACAATTTGACCTTAGTAAATGTTTTTGGTATTTTATAAGTCATAAATAATTAATTATAATTAATTAATTAATTTAAAAGAATATTTATTTCCCTGAAATGTATTCATAAATTATTGAATCAATGTCTAATATTTTTTAGATAATTTTATAAGACCCTACGTAATTTTTGAAAGAACTATAAAATCAGTTTTAATCCTAAAAACTGTTTTTTTAAGTAAATTATGATTTTAATTAAACATTAAATTAATAATATTTAGATAATTGTTTTTGAAAAATGGACTTCATTTTTGGATTCTACACGTCGAAAAATGGTTGGGGTAAAATTTTTTTATTTTTCTGAGATACATGAATTTTGGATGAATAGTTGAATCTGATAATTCACAATAAAAGCTAAATAATGTATTAATTAAGTCATTGATGATGTTTTGCTGAGGTAAGCCCACTTGGTTCGGGATTACATTATAAAATTACTATTATTGGTCTTCCAAGACTCAATATTCCTTGTCTTAGGTGAAATTAATAAACTAATCAATTTTATATTAAGGAAACCCCTCTCCCCTCCGCTATAAAAGCCACCCTTCACTCCCTCATTTCCTCACACCTCTCAAGCTCCAAGACTTCTCTAAAATCTGCCCAAACACCTTCCCTAACCCCTCCCCCACGTCCAAGAGCTTCTGGTCTCATCAAAAGACCATGCTTAGGCCCTTAAGTAGGTTCTCAAGAGGAGGATTCTAAAGGTAATTTCCCTCCCTCTTCTCCTTTAATTTCCTTTCAAGTTCAAGTTCCTTTATTGATCTCTCCTCACCTATACTCATCCAAATTGTTTTTTAACTCCATTATTATACATAAAATGTAATTTTATGATTCTAAGGGGATATTATATCACCGCACCCCCTTTCCCTATTCCTTTTATTTTATTAAAGAGAAAGTTGTTCATGAGGTGTTAGATTTATCACCTTCAAAAACGACATGTTCTATTCTTCCATATCTACCTTCAAATATGGTCATGAAACCATTTTTATGATTGAACCAGATTATTTTATATTTATTATATTCTATTTTAAGTTCGGGAAATAACCTATTTCCATAGTACTTAGTGAAAAGTTAAAGCAAGTTCGTTGTGATCCAAAAACCACTCAAATTAACCCAAACAACCATCTTTAAATTCTTATCTAATGATTCGTCCACATGGATATAATATAATTCATTATAAAATCATTAAATATCCTTTAATATCCCTAATAACATGTAATATCATTTCTGGATGTTTACCCATGATCTACCCGAACTTCAATTTAAGAATACAAGTGAACCACTCAAGAAAACCATAAAAACGAACATCCTCGAACAATGTTTTTAAGCTCTATAAGTCATCCCAATGAACATAATATGACATAATGAAACAAGAATGAACCATATTAATGTATAAAAGGTTCTGGAATTTCTAATTAATTAATATAATTTCATTATATAGTACATTAAAGAGAATGATGCATTCAAGTACAAGGTAAGGAGAAATCTCGAACCTAATTTTCTTCCTTCGGGTTCTCCCTCTTTCACTCCATTTTTGATATGGTTACTACTCAAATGTCATTTGTTCATCTTTTCCTTTACTTTTCTGGGATATACATGTTTTTCACTGGTTTTTATGTCCAACAAAGTGTTTTCCAAAAGAACACTTCTTTTAAGAACGCCCCTTTTACTTGTCACTCAAAGTGAACAGTTCTTGTAACATGTATGTTATTCCCTCCTCCTTTTGGGAACCCCAAGATTGTGAATGTGTTATTATGAGATGAAACCCATTCCTTTTCATGGGTTAATTATGTTGATTTATGTTATATGTTCATTGAGGAAAGCATGATAAATGATAATGTTATGATGTGACGGGTGCACCCGGAATTATATAGCGCAATATGACTGTTTAAATGTGACGGGTGCACCCAGAATTATATAGCACTCCAATGAATTGGTTAAAGTGATGAATCTCATGAGTAAATTTGAAATTATGTGTGATCAAGATGCTATCTTGGTTCACAAGTATGTGTGGTATTTAACCACTAAGACATGATGTTTCATTTTTATTCATTGCCACATTTCAAGTCTTTTATGTATGCTCCTCTCATGTTCATGATCATTTTCCTATGTCATTATTATGTTCACCCCATGATATATTGTTATTATCTATCCTCATACTAGGCTTCTATCTCACCCCTTTTGATGTATATCCTCATGTGGCTACATGTACTCAGGAGAGGACAAGTGCCACTAAGAAGCTAGTGAAGAAGAAATTAAATAAATGTTTATGGTTGATGTTGTATTTATTATGTGTGGTCCTAGTTTTCCCAAGACACTAAACCTTTGTATCCTCTATGTGTAATACTATTATGTTGTTTATTTTTGAAATGATGTAATAGTAATGAAAGAAAGGGTCGGGTCACTATACTTAGTCTGAGGCAAAAGGAGGATGAGAATTTCACAAAGTATGAGGCTAACTTTACAAGGTTAGTGAGGTATGCTGAAGATTATATACTTAACCCAAGATGTAAGATTGATCGTTTCTTTGATGGGTTAAAACCCTTTCTCCATCATGAATTGGACTCTAAATTATTCTCATCATACAAAGATATTGTCTCGTGTGCCATCAAGATAGAAAAAGAATTCTCTAAGTCTTATGACTTTAAATCAAAGCATGAGAAGAAGAGATCTAATGACCACTCTGGAAATGTAAATAAAGGGAAGGAGGGAAAAGTTGATTATCCATACTACAGTAAATGTGGGAAGAAAACCCATGGTTCTTTCTTAAAAGGGAATGGGAGTCTGTTATAAGTTGGTAAAAAAGGCCACCAAGCTCATGATTGCAAGGGAAAGAGAGTTGATGTCAATGTGCAATGCTATAATTGTAGAGAAATGGTGAATTATGAAAATGAATGTCCTAAGAATCAAGGGAACTTACCTTAGAAAAGTCCAAGGGATCATGTACAAGCTTATGTTATCACTATTGTTGAGGTTGAAGATCCGAAAGATGTGGTGGCAGGTAATTTAATGGTTTCCTCAAGTTTAGAAAATACTTTATTTGATTTTGGATCATCACATTTTTTCATATCTTCCCAGTTTGCTAAGAAAATTAGATATTTATAATTTGATTTAACAAGGGAGTTGTCGGTCAAAACTCTTAAGGGAAGTATCATAGCATCAACATTTTGTGAATCCGTTCCCATTAGAGCATATAAATGTTCTTTATCTGCTGATCTCATCATCATACCTATGATTGAGTTTGATATAATCTGCGGTATAGACTAGATTTTAGATCATGATGCGAAGATTTATTGTAAGAATAAGGAAGTTTCAATTTTTTATGATGATGATAAGGAACACCATATCTTTAAAGCATAATCATCACCACCTAATTCTTATCTAGATCCACCCCCAGTAGCTCAGCTAAATTCAATTATTAAGGAGGAAGAGAATGAAATGACTATGGGTGAGTAAAGGAATGTTCAAATAGAGGATGTACCTATTGTGAGAGAATATGTTGATGTGTTTCCAGAAGATTTACCTAGACATCCTCCAGAATGGGAAATTGAGATTTCCTTGATTTAATTCGTGGTTCAAGGCCTATATAGAAGACACCTTATAGAATGGCCACTGTGGAATTATTTGAACTAAAGAAACAACTAGAGGAATTGTGTAATAAGGGATTTATTCACCCAAGTGTTTCTCTATGGGGAGCCCCTATCCTTTTCATTAAAAAGAAAAATGGATCTATGAGGTTATGTATCGACTATAGGGAAATCAATGCTATAACAATAAAGAACAAGTATCCCCTACCTCGGATTGATGATTTATTCGACCAAATACATGGAGCTCAATACTTTTCAAATATCGACCTTCGATCTAGATACCATCAATTGTGTGTGAAGAAGGAAGACATTCCGAAGAGAGAATTTCAAACCAGGTACGGGCATTACGAGTTCACAGTAATGCTTTTTGGATTGACTAATGCACCCTCTGTATTCCTGGATCTAATGAATAGGGTTATCAAGGAGTATCTCGATGATTTTGTATTGGTATTTATTGATTATATCTTGTTATACTCCAAAATATATTATGATCATGAAAATCACGAGCTCATTATCCTGAAGACTCTGAGAAGACATGAATTATATGGGACGTTTAGCAAGTGTGAATTTTGGCTTCAAGAGATATCTTTTCTTGCCCATATTGTCTCTAAGGATGGAATATCTATTGATCCTGTTAATACAAGAGAAATCCAAGAATTTCCAGCACCAACGATTATAACTGAGGTACGTAGTTTTATTGGTTTAGTAGGTTATTATCGACGTTTCCTCCAGAATTTTGCCCAATTGGCTAACCCATTAACGAAGCTCACACGAAAAGGGGTTAAATTTGTTTGGAAAAAAGAGTGTGAGGAATGTTTTGAAGAACTGAATAGAAGATTAGTCAATTCTATGATATTGACACTACCATCAAGGAATTATGGGTTCGTTATTTATAGTGATGCATCGAAGAAAGGACTTGGTTGTGTCCATATGCAGAATGATAGGGTTATTGCCTATGCATCACGACAACTAAAAATTCATGAGAAAACCTATCCTACTCATGATCTTGAGTTAGCAGCTGTAATCTTTGCTTTGAAGATTTGGAGACACTATCTCTATGGTGAAAAGTGTGATATATATACCGATCACAAGAGTTTAAAGTATATTTTCTCACAGAAGGAACTCAACATGAGGAAAAGGAGATGGCTTGAACTACTCAAGGATTATGATTCCACGATACACTACCACTTGGGGAAGGAAAATAAGGTGGCAGATGCTTTGAGCAAAAAGGATCATGGAGTTTTGAACGTGATGAGAATTGAATGAGATCCTATTTTCATGGATCTAGTGAAGATGGATACGGGAATTAACATGGAAGGTGAAACATCGATACTTTTTCAAATGGTTTCCAAACCATATTTACATGAAAGGATAAAGAGTTCTCAGACTGATGATAAATAATTTCAAAAGAATATTAAAGTTGTGAATTATGGGAGATTGAGTGACTTTGTGTATGAAGATGGAATTTTGAAATTTGGGAATAGACTTTGTGTTCCCGATATACCTGATCTAAAAAGGGAATTGATGGATGATGCTCATAGTTCCAATTTCTCTATACACCCTGGGAGCACCAAAATGTATATAGATTTGAAGGAACATTTTTTGTGGGAAAACATGAAGAGGGGGATTTCTGATTTTGTGTCAAGATGTATAGTTTGTCAACAAGTGAAAGCTGGAAGGCAACATCCTGGAAGAGTTATGCAACCTCTTCCCACACCTGAGTGGAAATTGGATAATATCACGATGGACTTTGTCATGGGACTACCAAAGACTCCTAGAAGGAACGATGCAATATGGGTCATTGTTTATCGTCTTACCAAGTCAGCACATTTTATTGCTATAAGTGAAGATCAACCACTTGGACGTCTATAAAGACTATATATTAATGAAGTTGTGAGACTTCATGGAGTACCCCTATCGATTGTTTTTTATCGTGATCCCTGTTTTACTTCATGATTCTGGAAGAGTCTTCAGAAGGCCTTGGATACTAAACTTAGTTTGAGCACTTCCTACTACCCTCAAATAGATAGACAATCAGAATGAACTATTCAAACCTTAGAAGACATGTTGAGATATTGCTCACTTGACTTTCAGGGTATGTGGGATCAATATTTTCTTCTGGTAGAATTTTCCTATAACAATAACTTCTATTCAAGTATTCGGATGGCACCATATGAAGCGTTATATGGAAAGAGATGTCACACACCAACCTGTTGGGATGATGTTAGTGAAAGAAAACTTGTAGGCCCATAACTGGTGGAGGAAACGATGGAAAAGGTGAAGGTAATCCAAAGCCACATCAAAGCAGCTCAAAGTAAGCAGAAGAGTTATGCTAACAACTGAAGGAAGGATTTGGAATTTTAGGTAGAAGATCATGTGTTCTTGAAGGTATATCTATGGAAGGGAGTTATACGTTTCGATAAGAATGGTAAATGGAGTCCCAGGTACATAGGAACTTTGGAAATCCTAGAACAAATTGGGGCTATAGCTTACCATTTAGCAATGTCGCCAAGTCTCTCCAAAGTTCACGATGTGTTCCACATATCACTGTAGAGAAAATACATGCTGGACCCAATGCATGTACTCACTTATGATGAAGTAGAACTGGAACCTAATCTTTATTATTGTGTAGATCCAGTTAGGATTCTTGATACGAGCGAACAATTGCTGAGAAACCGTATGACTTTTCAGGTAAAAGTTCTATGGAGAAACAATAAAATGGAAGAGGCAACGTGGGATCCTGAGGAACTTATGATGAAAAATCACCCGAGTCTTTTCATGCGGTAGTATCCTAGAAATTTCAAGGATGAAATTATTTAAAGGATGGGAGAATGTAACCCCCCAATCTTTCACGGTATGCTTCTCTTTGAATAATACAGTAGCTTGTGTTGTACGCAACTTCATGTTCTAACACACAGTACTACCAATCAAACTAGCCGTTATGAATAATAATAACCACTTTTTGAAATTTTATACATTTTATCTTTCAAAATTTACTTTATTTTTGGATTCGGAATATCAAAATTATCTTAGGGTGAATTTTTGGTACTTTTCGGATAACTTTCATATTTTTATGAACAGTGAAAATTACTAAATTTTAATTAAAAACAACTTTTTTAATCGAAATAATTAATAATGATAAATTATTAATTTGAGTGATTTTAAAGTATATTTAGAATATATTTTTACCATTTAATACAGTGTTGGTCATTGGACATAACTTCACATTTAAATCGGATATAAACAAGTGTCAATCTTTTGATAGTTATTATTTCTTAAAAACACACTTTTTATTTTAACAACGAAAATTAATTTCTGCCACTTCTGTGTTTTGAATTTAGAAAAATGGGTTCCATATTTATAATTAGGAGGTCCAAATTGTGTAAATAGGTAACTTTTATTTTTATACATTTTGAATAATTACTTTGGTAAATATTTTATTTACCGTGGTTAAAGGATAAATCTGGTAAATAAGGGTAAAAAATAATATTATAATAATAATAAATTACCTTAAAGCGTGTCCTAAACCTTTTTTTTGATACATTTACGACCATGGTCTCATTTGGGTCGATTTTAGGACCCCATGGATCCACTTGTAAGTGATAATGACACTTTATATTAATTAAGTTAAAGTAAATACAAAAATGACATAAGCATATATCTTTTAGTAAAACAATTTTTACATAGGGTTATATATGTTATATTTTCTACTATAAATATTAATTAGAAATATAAAACAATTTCCTAAATATTGGTAATTTATTTATAATTTTTAGACATTGAATAATTAAATATATTTATGACATAATAATGATGCAGTATTTTCCTTATTAATGAAAGAATCAAATAATTGGAATTATAAATGTTAAAATAAATATAATTTAAAGTTTTGATGACATCCAAGAATTTTATTGTTTAATATGACATGTTATTATTGCGTAAATTAATTTTTTTCGAATTAATAAAGATGTTAAGAATTTAACAAAAATCAATTATTAAATAGTGTCAAAATTGACATAAATGAGTTTTTAAACCCAATATTATAATATTAATTGATATTCTATTAATAAAAATATAAGGTTTGGAAAAAGGACTTATATAATGATATTTGAATCGTTAATGGACCACTTGGGAGTCTCTTGGAAGTATATAGTATTTTTATTAACCATATAATATAAAAATACAAAAGTGACATGGTAAATGTCAAACTATTTAACTAAGAGTTAAATATAAATGATAAGGTTAATATAGTGACCCAAACCTGTCTAAAATATATTTTATGAAAGGATATCGACCCAAACCCACTTTAAATTTTTAATATTCCACTTTGGAGCCATTATAAACCGAATATAAATTTATTATAAATTAATACTTTAAGTTTTTCCTAAAGAGCCCCTCCTACCCCTTTTAAAAGGACACCACTTCTAACCAATTATTCATACCTTCAAAGCCATTTTTTCGGTCAAACGCTACCCAATTATCCTCTAAACATCCCTCACTTCAACCTAGAGTCCTTAATTTAGTCATAAAGCCAACCTGATAAGCCCTTTTATCAAATCAAAAGGAAGAACCCGAAGAAGAGGTAATGTTTTCACCACCCTCTTTCAGGTTCCTTTCTTCTTCGACTTCTTCTTTCTTTGTTATATACATTATAAAATAACAACTCCAGTATCTTCTAAATATTTTTATGTTATTATAAATATCTTTCAACCATATTCAGTATTCTATCCATCCTTTTAATGACGTGTCACCATATGTGTGTGCGTACGGCTCACCGTCTCCACGTCATGGTGTAATTGTTATTCAAAACATTATTATTTGGATAGGTATGATAATGATGTGTAATTTAAGTAAATAATAAATATAAAATAATAATTATTCTGTATATATGATATACCATCCAATTATATATTATTTTAATATCAAAATAATGATATTGTTGCTCGTGCGTACGTACGAACTACCGTCTCCACGAATGTGATGAGATTCATTCCCCATCGTATCCATTCAGGAATAATTTTCATTTGATAATTAAAAATAATGTTTAAGGACTTGATATCATTCTGGATATGAATAAGATACAACCTATACACAACAAACACGGCTTATGTAACAAAACATATTAAATAAAACGCGTAAGTTAACACCCAAAACAACAATATTACTAAGATATTATTAAAAAACCAATGTTAGAAGATCATATATGATATCATAATTATATATATGGTTCTTGTATAATTTAATAACAATGTTATAACTATTATACAGGAGGTTAACATACCATCGACTAAGGAAAAGTACAAGGTAAGGGTTTATTTCACAATCTCTTCATTATCTGAGGTTGTTTATACGTGATTATCTACTGGGACCTCTTTATCATCCACATCCATGTTTCTTAAAAATGTATTTCAAAACATTCTTACTATTTTATAGACTATGGTTTAAATTCATTTATACCATTGTTTGACTTTTTATAATTATTTTATAAAGGAATCTTTCTTTCATTTTCCAAACAAGGTCCTTTTTAACCTTTTTGACAAAATTAAGGTAAGAATGTATTTTTTTTAACTTATACGGCGAGTGTGGCTATCTTCCACAATTGTAAAATCTTCTAATCTTCCCTTACAATCTTGTAAGAATATTTTAAAAGTAAATGTTTTATTTTATAATTATGTGACTTTTAAATGATTTCAAAATAAGATTTATTTCTATCAAATAGTTTTGATTTCATCTATGTCAACATCCTTTGATGGATTTTAAGCTTATTTGAAGTTGATTTATTATGATACAAAACTTCCATTTTGTATTGAAGGTTTTGTGATATGTTTGACTGTGGATGTTTTATTTTTATAGCATTCATTGTTTATAGAGAAAGTATTTACATTTCGTATGTCAATTTTAATAAGAATGTTTGTGTTATGTTTAAACCTCTTCATATGAGGAATGCATTGGACTTAGAAAGTGATGGGTGGATCCTGCTATTTCTCCTCGATGAATCTGTAGGTCTCATGAGACAAACTAGTGTCTTGGAACGAGGCCTTGACAAAATCGTATTTGTAGTCTTGGCACGAGGCCTTGGCTACGTGGTTATGATAGTCTAGCACTATGCATTCCATCATTATGAAAGTGGTTATTGATATTGAATGTGATTATTCGATTAGTAGAATATCCATGTTAATAAGTAAATGGAATTATTTCATTTTATTTCTGCCATATTAAGCTGAATTTCATGTTTAAAAGGCTTTTGTTTTAGTTATACATTGCCTTAAATGTTTATGCTTATTTATGAAAGATTCCGCTATATTGTTATCATTACTGAGCATCTGAGCTCACCCCTTTCTATGTTTTATTTTTTCCAGGATGTGAAGAAGCATTTTATGAATGATCTGCATGGATAGTATAAGGGGATATGAGTGTGGAGACAAGATGTTGTTATAGTTTTCTCTTTATGATGTAATGTAAACTTTATGAATGTATCTAGTTATTCCAAGGCTACTAAACTAATCGACATTTTGAGACATGATTTCCTTGTGATCATGCCAATGATGCGTATTAATGCACCGACTCTGGGTAACTGGGTTCGGGGCGTTACACCTTTGACCCCTCATGTTGTGGAAATTGAATTTATTCCTTGAGTTTCTATTGGAATATTGAGTGGCTTGAAAGAAATTACTAGGCTAACTACGCTTCTCTGATCTCATTAGAAATTTTTTCAACTTCCATAAACTAAGAAAATATATTTTGATCCATTATTAGTGAATGGTTTCCCAATGATACTTATTCCATAAGGAATAAAATAAAATAAAAATAAAAAAACTAAAAATAAAAAAATATAATAAATAAGAAACAATTTACACATGTGATAAGAAACTATGAATAATCAATTAGATCCCCCTAAAACAATACTAGTGATCCAATGTTGTTAAGAGACTCACAAGAAAGATATATTTTTGAATTCTTGGAACGTATATAGGGAGCCATCAAGGGTCATCTTGCTCAGATCAAATATAATACACTTATAATTCCATTGCACTTATTATTATTATTATTGATTATTATATTAAAAATCATTGAAAATAGATGAATGATGTTTGATGATGAATTCAAGAAGGAAAACATATATATGTAATGAAAAATAGAATAAAATTTTGTATAAATGTGTTACATTAGGAATTATTTCTTATGGATTATATCATAGTCACGCTCATATCAATCTATTATTTATCTAATTTTTTCACTCTACTCATATTCATGAACATCTTCCCCTAATTATTTTGATGATGTGAATTTATATCTTGCTAAAACCATCAAGAGAGAATTATACTCACCACTTTCATAGAGAACTATCGAGATACCCTTTATAGTGACTCCTAATTTTTATACATAGATATCAAATATTAATAGATTAGAGCACATTTCATAACATAATGATCCACGCTAAAATTATATAGGTCTAGTATTTATAGAAACTTGAAAACATAAGAAAATTGTTCATAATATATCTTCCCACTTATATTTTCATTACTATAACCCTTATTAAAAATATCATACTTAAAATTTTTGTAAATAACCTATGGAAAGGAAACATAAGAAAGGGTGATCTTAGATACTCATTAAGGGTATACAATAGAGATATCAGGGATCACATAAACATAACATCTGTATAAGGGTATGAGAAAATGATTGTAAACTTTAAAATCTATACCATCCATATCATAGAGCATAATCTCAAATCAAGGAATATATCATGTAAGTTTTTAAGGCATGAATCATAATAGAATTTAATATCATAAACCATGAGATAATAACATTGTCATAAGAAATAAGTTTGTTGTATAAATATAAGTATAGAAAATAATTACCTTAGTATTCATGAATCACTTCCAATACTATTGTAGTGGATTGGTTTCACTCTTTATTCTATCATAGAAGTAAATAATAACTCACAAGGATATCATAGTGAATCAAGTTACTTAATAAATTGGGTAAACTACCCATTCTAGTCCTATTTATCTCCTTATATATCCATCATTACGCAACACATTGTAGGGATATATAATTATGGTCCAACCTATAACATAATTAATTTAATAAATATGTGTTCCAAAAGATCATAAATCATTCAATATATCGTAACCAGTCATAATGAAATAGGATTCATACACATTTCTTCATTTTGACAAAGAATAACCTATGGAAAAGAAATTCGTTTTTTAACTTAATTAATTATTGAAAAGAAATAGTTTTCATAGAATCATCTTCAAATAATTATTATCATAATCTATATAAATAATGAAATTATATGGTATCATTGGACTATATACCTATTAAATCATAATTAACACTGTTGCTCTGATGCTTTCGCCGGGGCGCGCGCATCCATCTGTGGGGAGGACGCGCTGCTTGTTACCCCTCATTCCCGCTTTCCAAAGGCGGGCGGCATCCATTCGTTGTTCAGGGACGTCTGCTCCTCGATCGAAACCGGGATGATGGTATGTCGGTTCTTACTTCTGTGGATTCCTCCTTGGAGCTCATCACCTAGTCCGGGACTCCCTCATAGATTTAAGACGGGTTCGTGAAGCCCATTCCTGGTGCCATATCTACATGGATGCCAGTTAATTACGCTGATTCAGTCGAGACGCTCCAAGGGGTATTGTCGGGGTAGAAACCTTCAGTGAGTAGAATGGTCACGCTGGGGCGTCGTTGGCATGTCTGTCCTTGGTCCCTCGTCACAGGGCTTCTCGAGGGCGTGGAAGCCCGAGGCATCCCACATCAAACACGGGGAATGTGTATCGTGCGAGGTTTTCCTCATCTTCCCTTGTTTAACATGGGGTATGTGGCGAGTTTAACGTCTTGCGGAGACAGATCAGGTTGAAGGACCCCTAAGGGGGACCACCGATGTTGGGGCTAGCACGTGGGCGGCTTCCCGGATGCCATGGAGTGGGATGGGGTGGCATGATCTCACTGGGATGTGGCGGCCCGGGTAAGGATCAGTATGGATGGTGGAGTGAGACATGGGGCTTACGTTTTGAGACGGCCCAAGAGGGGGAATACAGTTTAACATCATGTGGGATGAGATACAGTTTAACTTCATGCAGGATGAGATACAGTTTAACATTATGATGTATGAGGGGTTTGGGGCTTATGCTCTGAGGTGGCCCAAGGTGGTCAGGGAACTGACATGGAGAGGTCGGGACGACCGGGTGATGAGCTTGTACCTCGTGGAGGCTTCCTATGTACCATCCGTTAGCATGGATCAAAGTCCACGTAGTTTACTGGGATGGGATTACGCTCTGGGGCGGCCCATGGTGGTCAGGGAACCGACGTGGAGAGGTCGGGACGACCGGGTGGTGGTCTTGAACCTCATGGAGGCTTCCTACGTACCGTGCATTAGCACGGATCAAAGTCCACGTAGTTCTCTGGGATGGGGCTTATGCTCTGGGGTGGCCCATGGTGGATTTCATGGTCGATGCGCGCTCTAAGCCCATGTGAGTCATGCTCGATGTGGGAAACAAGAGGTAGCAGGGACCAGACGATCACGTCGTGAAGGGTGCGTCCGTGAGAAGCAGAATGGGGCTTACGTGTTGAGTGGCCCAAAGAGGAAACAGGGGCTTACGCGTGGTTAGAGGCCCTTGGTGCCGGGGCTTACTCTAGGGTGGAGTCCCATGGTGCGACAAAGCGCAGTGGGAGAAGGACTCCACTAGCCTTGGTAGGGGGAAGTACGGAGATGCACGGGTGCAATCATCCGCAAGAAAGGCTAGGGGCTTACGCTCTGAGGCTGCCCTTCCCCCACAGACAAATGCCACTCCGACAAGGAGGATCTCATTCCATGTGAGGAAGATTCTATTCCCGTGGAGATGAGTGGGCGTAATGAATGTTCGAGCTGGGGGGACCCTGTGTGCGAAGCATGGGGTCGGACCACAGTTTAATGTCATGTGTTAAGGACGAGGTACTTAGCAGTTTAACGTCCTGCAGCTTGGACGAGGTGGGTTTGGTCTACACCCCTAGGGCTTACATGCCCAACGCCCTCTACCCCTTGCGGGAGGGAAGGCATCGGCAAGGCCATGGTGAAGGGGGCCGCAGGGCGAACCACTGGGGGGTCCACGTTAGCGTGGCTATGCAAAGAAGCAATAGCCGTTATCGTGCCTATGCGGAGAAGCATAAGGAAAAGCAACGCAACGGGAAACACAGCCCAAGGGACCTTGAGGTTACTTCGCACGATCCTGGAAGGCCGTACGGGAAAACAACGCATGGCGCGCATGCCCGGTAGGGGAGACATCAGGTGCCGGTGCAGGGTGCAGCCAAGGGGCATCAAGGTGAAGGGTACTGGGCTTTGCGCGCAAAAAAAAAGGGTTGCGCGCAAAACACCGGGATGGAGCGCAATTGGAGCAAGAGAATTGCACGCGGAGAGGGAATTACGCGTAGGGTTTTGCGTGCATGGCAGGGTATTGGGTGCACGAGACATGGAATGCGTGCAAGGCTGGAACCCGGGGAAGTGGGCAAATTCACTGAAGCCGGTGGAGTCGCGCGCAAAGGCGGACTCCGGTGAAAAGTTGCACGAAATGAGGGATTACTTGGAGACAATCTTGCGTGTGGGGGAAGCCGAATTGCGCGCATGAGAGTCGCTTTGAATTCCGGAACCCCCAAACTGTTCGGGGTTACCTTCTATTTATAGGCGACCTCCGGCGCGGAATCCAAGCGGGGCGTGAAATTCTTCATGCCGAGCGCAGCCGGCGTGCAAAAACTTGCCGTGCAGAACCAGGGCGTGCAAAGATTGCGCGCCTCATCGGCTCAATTCCGCGAAACCCGGTGATTCTACGCACGCTGAACAATTTTTCACGCGGATCCTCCTTTATTTCATGCACCACTTCCCGGCCCCTCGGATCGGGCCTCTGATTCCGAATATGACTTCGCTTCGTCATTTTGAAAGTTCCTTCGAGAGTTACGGACTGTTTTTCGGCGTCAAAAAATGCCCCCCCTTGGAATTGGATCGGTGAGAGGCCGCAACGATCGGATTCTAAGGGAAATGCCGAGACACCGAAATGCTAAGTCCCCTGGTCAAGTTGCGCGCAAAATTCTGATGGGGTGCGCAAATCCTACGGACGCGCGCGAAATCCTCGTTCCGCGCAGTGCGGAACCCTGGTCTCTCCTATAAAAAGGGGCACTGGGTCCCAAATCCGTAATTCTTCTTTTTCCACGCGATAAGCTCATCACTCTCGTGCGCAAAATCGCTCTCGCGGCTGCGCGTAATAATGCTCTGGCAGCGCGGAATTCCATCCGAAATTCGGCCGTGATTTCGCGCCTGCTAGGTATTTTCTGCGCTTCGCGTGCCGATTGCGCGCTCCTCTCTGGGATCTCGCGCAACTCATCCATATTTCGCGCAGAACTCTCTGATTCTGCGCACTTCATCCTGATTTCACCCAACTGCCAAAAGATTCGAGATGGCTGCGAACAGAGTTGATGAGGGGGAAGCTGCTGTCTGTAGGACAGAAATGGCGGCGAACGAGGAGTTTTATGGCGCCAAGGTGATTGTCTCCAACAATCTGACCTTGTTCAATCTTCTGACTCCGGACCAGAAGACATATCCCTTGTCGGACAACCTCCCGCTCTGGAATTTTGGCATCATGGAGGAGGTGCCACTGCCAGGCTTCGAGGTGGACACGCTGCGGTCTTGGGTGACTCGGGAGGACGCAATTCTTCGCTACAACATCACCAAAAACGGCCATCCTGCCAGAGAAACTAGACATATGGATGTATATGTTCTGAACCCGTGGACTAGGACCATTACCGGGGATGAGCCTGTGGTAGAGGATTCCCTGGCCCTCTATGCGAGAACGTTCCGTCAGAGCATCAAGGATGACATGAAGGGCTGGCTGAAGGATTGGGACCTGCGGTCTGGGGGAAACTTCACCAGCGAATGGGCCTGGGCGTTCTGGGTTCTCCATACCTGTGACCAGTTCGTGGAAAAACTGCGGTATATCGGCCTGTTCGAGGTGGTGTGGACATCGCAGTTCCACTTCCACCGATAGCCTGAACTTGGACCGGAGATATTCACCCGGTGGTCTCCTGACACCAACACATTCCACCTTCATCATGGGGAAGTCGGTATCAGTCTCTGGGACGTTCACTACATCGGAGGTATCCCACTGTAGGGTTACCAATACGACAAGTTCATTCCCCCAAAGAAAACCTGGGGAGACAGGTCGCAGATGCCTATGCTGACGTGTCACCTGCTGCAGGTGGCCAAAGAGAGGCTGGGGGTCAAGGACTTTCTGAAGGACATCGCCTACCAGGGCTGGTTCAGCCTGTTCCTTGAGAAGGATCCGGCTGTTAAGATGTCGAGACGGGGCAAACATTTCCCAACCGCGACTCAATGGAGCAAGGACGGGTCATACTGGAGGACCCTGGAGGTGGGGCAACACCAATCATGGGGCTACCGCATCATTGCAGCCCGGGACCCGAACGTCTGGTATGCCGGGTTCCTTGCCGCCTTCCTGAGCGGGTGGCTCATGCCGGTGCAGGATGCGAGGATGGGCGTCCGTCCAGCAACAATGGTGCTGGCGGGCTCCATGGCCGCCAACAAGCGGTTCAACTTGGGAATCCCTGTACTGGCCAAGCTGTATACCATCCTAGGGCGCATCTCACGAGGGGGGTCGCCTCGGAGAGTATGTGGTCCCTTCCAGATCTTCCATGGCTGGGTGGCGGCTCATCTCGGCGGGTATACTTTCCCAAATGTCGTCCGTTCTCCGGGCAACGGTCTGCGACCGTCCTTGCTAAACATCACAGGGGTGGCGCCGATGACGCTCAATGAGGAGGGTGTGAGGATCCACATCGGCAACCATTCCAACTTCAACTTCAGCATGTTCCCCACCCCAGTCGGCAAGCTGGTGGACAACGGGCGAGGCTCTTTGGAATAGCAGGAATACTTCCAGAGCATTCGGGGTGGGGTGCTCGTGGCTCGGATCGACGGGAAGGTGATCTATGAGCCTTACATGCCATCCCGATTCGCTAGGCAGTTCGGGTGCCTCCAACGAATTCCAAAGAAGGTATTCATGGATGTCTGGCAGGATAAGAATCAGTGTGTCCTATGCCAGATGTGGTTGATGTTCACCACCTTCGGTTCTGGCGATGTCGTCACTCTTCCCCCCACCGGGGTCGATGCCGGCCTAGAAACCGAATACGTCGAACACTGGACCATTGCGTACCCTGAGGGGCTATTACGCAAGTGCGTCCAGCAACTCGAGGTTACTCGCGCGGAAACTGGGTGATGGGAAAGAAGGCATGGTGTCATCGTAAGGGGAGGACCAAGGGCACGTCAGGCAGCGAGGCCTGCACAGGCCGGGACTTCGGCAGCGGGAACATCAAATGGTGCTGCCACGTCCTCGTTACCCGCAGGGGGGTCACATGAGGCGGCTAGGGAACTGCTCGGGAAGCAGATAAGATATCTGCTCAAACCTTCCCAAGATGCAATTCTCCCGGCACTGTGGTCGGCATGGATGACCCTGCGGCAATCGCTGAGCGTCGAAGCCATCTGGAAGAAGATAATGCAAAACGGGATCCAACTGCCAGAGGTCGGGCTCGTTCGAATTACTGACCGAGTAAACTTCCATTGAAGGCATTCTTATCTAATGGCTATGGATTTATATGCACGCCAAAGGGGGCGGCGTGCAGAGACACCTTTCCTAGTGAAAGTGATGCTCAGCCAGGAGCATGATCCGGAAGCGATGCCGCCGGGAGAAGGCGACAGTGACGAGGATCCGGAGGGGGAGGAGGAAACCGGAGAGGATGAAGGCAAGGGAGAAGACGAAGAAGAAGAGCCCGAAGGTGAGGGGTCGCAAGGGGCAACCTACCAAGGGAGTCTCCGAGAGAGCGGCGAGATTATCGACTCTGATCTCGACATAACCGAGATTCTCGAGGTTTGTCTCTGTCTTCATTCATTTCCCTTATTCATCCATTCTCCTTTCCAACTTCTAACTCACTTCCCCATCCAACTCAGTAGCAGATGAGCGTTGGACGGGCATCCCCACCAGAGGAGGGAGGAGAGGAACCAGTGGGACATGATGGGGATCTGACACCCATCATTGAACTAACAAGCACGGATGGGTCTCCCCTTACGGCGGCTCCTGCAGCGGCCGAAACACTAGGGACCGATGCTCTGGATTCCTGTAAGTCTCACGTTTCACTACTGGTGCCTGGTGTCAAAATATCCCATCTGACCAGCGTATGCCTTGCGTAGTGATCTCAACACTGTAGGCACGCCAGGCTACAGAGCCCAGGCCGTCCGCGAGTGGACCAGCGGCAGACATACCACCTCATTCAGAACATGCTCCCTGCACTGATTCGACCCCGTTAATTGATGAACAGGGGGAGGCAGACATCAGCGGAGTTGTTCCCAAGATGAGGTCGGAAGCTGGTGGAGGCATCATTGCTGTTGGGGCGAGAGAAGAAGGTCGCCCGGATGTCGAGGATCCTATTCCTCACGAAGGCGTCCCTGTGGCAGATCCTACTGCTGATCTGCTGGCTGCCTTCCCCATATACTGACCCGCTGACCCTGAGGAGATAGATGAATCAGACTCAGAGGTAGCCGAGGAGAGCCGGATGACACAGTGCAAGGGGTGGAAGTGTATCTAGCACTTCCTCAGACAGTCCCAGTCGGATTGGCTGAGGCGGATGGGATCACTTCAGACCTGGTTGCGCTTCCTGTGCGCTGGAGGGGCGGACGCTCAACATCTTCATCTAACGGTCTGTGATTACATGGCTGAGAAGATACGCGAGAGCATCCGGCGCACCGACATTGCCCAGTGTCAGGGAGGATCGGCGAGCGCTCAAGCGCTGCTGAGGGAGGAGTAGGAAGTCCGGCACCTCGAAGGGCAGGCGGCAGATAAGGAGGCCTTCATCGCAACATGCTCTGAGCTCGTGGAGCAACTGACGGCCCAGCTGGTTGATGCGCAGGAACAACTGGTGGAGGCGAGTCACCAAATGACCGTACTTCGAACCGAGCGGGCGCAGGCACAAGCTAGGGCTGGCGAGCTGCACTCTATGGTGGCCGATGAGGAGAGAGTCTTCAAAGAGAGAGAAGCGGTCTTGGAGGCTACCAGCTAGATGGTAGCAGCACTAGAAAGATCGCTTCAGTATGCTGATCCCTAAGGGCTAGTTTTGGCCATCTCATGAACTTCTTGCTTGCACTGCTCATCATCTCAATCCAATACATGGCCAAATCCATTCATTTGTACCCTTGGTTTAATGCGCTCAACCATAGTTTCGAAATGAATAACAACTCATCCCTAGTCTCCTATGGGTCGTGCCCAATGCAAGAAGCAGAAGATGCTCGTACCATCATTTCGTTCAACTATGGGGCATTGACCAAGCTTCAAGCATCCGAAATTGGGCCTGGATTTTTGAGGAGACCCCGGGCCGATTGATGTGTCGACTTCTCAATTTACTCTAACACACGAGTGGGGCGATGTCGGGGGAATTGAAATCCATCCGAACATAGGGGGATGGAGGGGAAGGGTGAATCATGCTGCCCAAATTCGGAACCCAATGGGGCGCAACCATGGAGGATAACTGTTAACCGTGGCGGAAACACAGCATCCATATCATGTTGTCCTGGAATGGGGGACAATAAATGAGGGCTGACCGCTGACCATGTTCACAACACGGGGCCTAACTCAAATATCGTCGGTCAGTTTTCCAGAACGTTGGCCAAGGACAATAGGTGGACCATAGGTCTGTCATCCATACTATTAGAGGGTCCCATAAAACATGACCAGTCCTCCGAAACGTTGTCCCAGGACAGTAGGCGGACCATAGGTCGAGCATCCATACTGTTAGAGGGTCCCGTCAAACATGACCAGTCCTCCAGAACGTTGGCCCAGGATAGTAGGCGGACCATAGGTCGACCATCCATACTGTTAGGGGGTCCCATCAAACATGAAAGGAAATGAGGATCCGAATAAGGGGGGACGCAAAGCGTGGATGGTGGATTGGTGGTTTTTTCAAACAGATTCCAACACTCCTGAAATTGGGCCACCATGGCGAAGGCGCATTAGGCGGACATACCGACCTGATCACGAGTCGTCCCACTTTCCAGGCAGGACCTCTTTGGCGAGAGAACTACCGCTTCCCATTATTACCATGGGGCATCCCGAACCTGCTCGGGGTAGATGTCCCGATTACACCACTTCCCATGAGGTTGGGCCGAGGGGCCGACAATAAGGAAGGATGGGATTCAGTAATCCCTGGGATGGACCCAAAACGAAATTTCCGGGCAGTCCTACATAACTCACTAGGATGAGAATCAATCCACACGTAGTTCTTGAAACATAGTTTAACGTCATGTTGGACGAAATACAGTTCAACGTCATGTGGGACGGAATACAGTTTAACGTCATGCGGGACGGAATACAGTTTAACATCATGCGGGACAGAATACAGTTTAACGTCATGTGGGATGGAATACAATTTAACATCATGCGGGACGGAATATGTCTCATCTGGGGATAAGCACGGCACGGCGAGTAACCCGACATAAATGAGGACATAATCCTGCACCACATTGCGCAATCCCACAAGAGAGAGCGAGTCGTAAAGATTCAAAGAAATGATCTTAGTTTTAGGTCTTAGAACTCGGACCAAAAGGATCTTAGTTTTAGGTCTTAGAACTCAGACCAAGAGGATCTTAGTTTTAGGTCTTAGAGCTTGGACCAAGAGGATCTTAGTTTTAGGTCTTAGAACTCGGACCAAGAGGATCTTAGTTTTAGGTCTTAGAGCTCAGACCAAGAGGATCTTAGTTTTAGGTCTTAGACCTCGGACCAAGAGGATATTAGTTTTAGGTCTTAGAACTCGGACCAAGAGGATCTTAGTTTTAGGTCTTAGAACTCGGACCAAGAAGATCTTAGTTTTAGGTCTTAGAACTCGGACCAAGAGGATCTTAGTTTTAGGTCTTAGAGCTCGGACCAAGAGGATCTTAGTTTTAGGTATTAGAGCTCTGACCAAGAGGAAAGGGGAGAAACGGACACATGGAAAGGCGGTTACAAAACTCGACGTGAATGAGGACCTAAGACCTACTTACCATGTGCTCTCCGGGGAAATGCTCGAGTCGAGGGACCGAACACGAAGATAGGCTGGGCCTACGGGGAAGTGTCCCAGGTGCTCCTACGTATCTCATAAGGATGAGAATCAATCCATACGTAGTTCTAAAAGGTGACATGGTAAGATACCAGTGCCAGGGGGAAAGGTGAGTGCGTGCATGGCCCTTGCACTAAAAGAAGCGGAATTTGATGAATCTTGTTTGTCCTTTAAGGTGAGTGGGTTTTTTTTGTGAAGCGACAGGCCTAAAGTAGTAGGTCGTGGTGTCGCCACAAGAATCAAGCCGTGATAGGCGTTGACAAATGGCATGGCACGTGACCAATACCCAACGTGATGTCCTCTACAACGAGGTCATCACAATGCAGTGCCATTTTTCATCTTGCGGCCAGGATGATAATGTCACAGTTTAGGGTCGTGTGATAGGACCAGCAACATAGTTTAAGGTCGTATGGTTTGGACCAGCACACAGTTTAAGGTCGTATGGTTTGGACCAGCACACAGTTTAAGGTCGTATGGTTTGGACCAGAAACACAGTTTAAGGTCGTAAGGTTTGGACCGTCAACACAGTTTACGGTCGTAAGGTTTGGACCGGCACACAGTTTAAGGTCTTAAGGTTTGGACTGAAAAAACAGTTTAAGGTCGTATGGTTTGGACCAGCAACACAGTTTAAGGTCGTAAGGTTTGGACCAGCACACAGTTTAAGGTCATATGGTTTGGACCAGCACACAGTTTAAGGTCGTAAGGTTTGGACTGGCAACACAGTTTAAGGTCGTATGGTTTGGACCGGCACACAATTTAAGGTCGTAAGGTTTGGACCAGCACACAGTTTAAGGTCGTAAGTTTTGGACCGGCACACAGTTTAAGGTCGTATGTTTTGGACCCGCACACAGTCTAAGGTCGTAAGGTTTTGACCAACAACATAGTTTAAGGTCGTATGGTTTGGACCAAGGGGAACACGCACGATGTGATACCATCACTGCGCGTGATTCCGAGAGAGGAGCCTCGGGCCAAGGGGTCGGCGAGGGTCAAACCCTCAGGAGGGGGATAGGAGATGCTAGCTCCCAGCTATGCTAGGCCCGAAACGCAATGTCTGGGCAACTCCTCGTTTCCCCTGGGGATGAGGGTCAAGCTTCACACAACCTGTAAAGAAGAGACCCAAGCACATACTCTAGTGCTCAGATCGTGGGAGCCCCGAGAGACACCGTTACGCAGCTCGGTCTGTCTGATATGCGGGGGTGTACTGAGGGTTAGTACAAGGAGTGTCGAGATTCCACCTTGACAAAACGGGGCGGAACATGACATGAACCATGCCACCAACATTCAGGGCCCGGGGGAACCGGCGTGACGACTGAGGATTACTGCTGACCATGTTCGCAACACAGCATCCTGTCGTGTCATCCATGGGGACCAACAAATGAGCATCAACTGCTGACCATGTTCGCAACGTGGGATTTGTATCAATTTTTTGTCTGAAACCCTCAGGGGTGTTGGCCCATGACGGTAGGAGAGCCCTTGGGCGTTGTATCCAGGTCGTTCTTGGGGGTCCCTCTGGGTGTGAAGGATGACGGGGGCCCGAATAAAGGGGGACACAAATATTGGAAAGTGGATGGAACTTGCCTAAGTCGAATCTGGAACTCCAAATCCTAGACCAGAGTACCCTGAGCACATTATCAGAAAAATGTAAAGGTTCAAAGGGCTCAGTCTGAGAGTGGCCAAAAGATGGCGGATCCCCGGGCAAAAGAGGGGGCGTAATGCCAAACACCCTGGGAACCGGGAGATCGTGGGATCTCCAAAGAGATTGGGCTGGACCTGACATCTAGGTGTTTAGGCAGTCCTATGTATCCCATAAGTATGGGAATCAATCCATACGTAGTTCTTGAAAGCGTCTTTTAATTCCATTGGACATAGGAGGGCTAAATCCTGAGGACAGGGTGTGCGTGGTGCAACTATTCCAAACCCGACGTGAATGGGGACATAATCTCACACCACGCCACGCGATCCTGTTGTCAAGGTCCCAAAGGCAAAACAGACGTGACAGCGAACCTCAAGCTGGACCCAAAGACGAAAGGTCTGTGCGTTCCTACGTATCCCATTAGGATGGGAATCAAGCTAGATGTAGTTCTGGCAATACATTTTAACGTCATGTTGGACGAAATATGGATCTTAGTTTTAGGTCTTAGAGCTCAGACCAAGAGGACCTTAGTTTTAGGTCTTAGAACTCGGACCAAAGCGCATTTAGGGTCGTGCAGGACCATACAATTTAAGTTCATGCGGGACCATACAGTTTAAGGTCATCCAGGACTATGCAGTTTAAGGTCATGCAGGACCATATAGTTTAAGGTCATGTAGGAACATACAGTTTAAGGTCATGTAGGACCATACAGTTTAAGGTCATGCAGGACCATACAGTTTAAGGTCATGTCGGACCAAATAGTTTAAGGTCATGCAGGACCATACAGTTTAAGGTCATGCAGGACCATACAGTTTAAGGTCATGCAGGACCATACAGTTTAAGGTCATGCAGGACCATACAATTTAAGGTCATGCAGGACCATATAGTTTAAGGTCATGCAGGACCATACAGTTTAAGGTCATGCAAGACCATACAGTTTAAGAAAAGTACTTCTTGAGGAACCTGGCATTGGTGGGAGGAGTGATACGCTCACTATCCATAGTCACCAGGGAATACACGCCATTGGGATAGACCATGTGGACAATAAAAAGCCCCTCCCACTTGGGCTCCAACTTGGGTGGTTTCCTGTCGGGAATCATTGGCGCTCTAAGAGCCAGCACCAAGTCACCTTGCAGGAAGGAGCAGAGGCAAACCTTCTTATCGAAAGCTCGATCCATCTTGCTCTGATGCCTTTCCAAGTTATGTAAAGCGTGAAGCCTACTTCCGTCCAGCGCTTCCAATTCGGCTAGACGGATCTCGGCAACTCTATCTGGCACTTGCTGGTCGTAGACCGCCGTGCGCAATGAGGGCTGCTGGACCTTGATGGGAAGGATGGCCTCAGCTCTGTATACCATGAAATACGGAGTCACCTGGGTGGAATTGCGAGTCGTCGTCCTATAAGCCCAGAGGGCGTTGGGGAGATTGTCTGGCCAACTTTTCTTATTCTGACCAACAATTTTTTGCAGAATGTTAGAGAGGGTTTTGTTAAACGCCTCAATCTGTCCATTCGCCTGCGCATGATAGCGGGAAGTGTGGTTAGAACGAATGTTGTACTTGGCATACAATCTCTTCATCTCGGCCGCTCAAAAGTTGGTTCTGTTATCCGTGAGGATAGCGTGAGGTATTACAAAACGGTGGATGATATTGGAGATCACGAAGTTGGCGATAGAACCAGCCTTGAATTCCCTGAGCGGGGCTTCATCTTCCCACTTTGAGAAGAAATCCGTGGTGGTTAAGATGAACCTGCACTGCCGTCCCCGGTGGGTAAGGCCCTACGACATCCAACCCCCAGACCGCAAAGGGCCAAGAATACTTAGTAGTATGGAGAGGCTCCGGTGGCTGATGCACAAAGTTAGCATGAACATGGCACACATCACACCTCTTGGAATACTCGATGCAGTCATGGATCATGGAGGGCCAGAAGTATCCCAGCCTCCGAATCTGGTGGGACAACTTCGACCCGGCCTGGTGGGCGCCACAAGAACCAGCGTGCACTTCCTGCATGACCTATGGGATCTCATCTCCTTGAAGACAACGGAGGATAACACCGTCAAACCTGCGCCTGTAGAGGAGCTTCTCACGGCTGGGACCGCTTTGAAGGGTGAACTGTGGCGCGCGGCACCGGATTTTTTCCCGCTCTACTCGGTCCATCGGAAGATTGTCGTGCCGGAGATATTCAACCAAGGGTGTCCTCCAGTCAGGAACTGTCTCGATCACCACGCCTGAAGCCCCGGGGGGTCCTGACGCAGGGGAACCAGCGGTGAGATGGTTCACTCGCAAGCCACGATCACCCTCTGGGATAACAGGAGCAATGACTCTCCGGTGCACCACGTGGATGATTAGGTCATCCTGTTTGGGCTCCACGAGTGATGCGGCCAGGCTGGCCAAAGCATCTGCTCTACTGTTCTACGACCGGGGAACGTGAACGACATCTGGTCGGGAGGGGAACTTAGCCATTGGATGGAGGGTGCACTCCAGTAACGGCATGAGTTCTGGATTCCTGACAGCATAATCACCGTTAACCTGCTTGTTGACTAGCTCAGAGTCCCCTTTTATATACAGGTGTGGTACATTAACCTCTAGAGCCAACTCGAGGCCAGTGATGAGGGCATGATATTCTTCCTCATTGTTGGTGCACCCTTCTGACAACAAGAATGAATATGGCAGAACGGCTTGCTCTGGGGTGATGAAGACAATACCTAGGCCCACTCTGTTAAGCCTAGGATCGTTGAGCCTTCTACCGATAGGGCTTCGGGAGGCAACGTCAAAGTGAATCTGCCAGCATGAGGTGGCATGATCGACTGAGAGGATTCCCTCATCAGGAAATCCCAAATCCAGTGGCTGGTCCACAGAGGTTGGGTGGGCAGCTAAGAAGTCTGCCAATGCATGTCCTTTGATGGCCTTCTGAGGTACGAACCTAATGTCGAACTGCTGGAGGATCACTGCCCAGCATGCCAATCGGCCGGTCAACATAGGCCGGATCAGGATGTATTTCAACCGGTCTACCTGAGAGACCAGTTTTACCTCTTGGTGCTGCAAGTAGTTCCGCAATTTCTGTACGGCGAATATGAGCGCCAGGCAGCTCTTCTCGATGAGAGAATATCTAATTTCTGCGTCGAGGAGCATGCGGCTGAGGTAGTAGAGGCTATTCTCTATTCCCTCGTTGTTTTTATAGGCGAGAAGGGCACCGAGGGATCTCTCCAAGGCGGTCACGTAAAGGAAGGCTTTCTGGGAACGGGTGGCATCAGGACCGGAGGTTGAAGCAGATACTGCTTGATTTCCTCAAAAGTGGTCTGACACTCTTCGTCCCACCCATAGGCGGCGCCTTTCTTCCTGAGTCGAGAAAAGGGCTTAAACTTGTCGGCCATATTTGCAATGAATCGGCGTATATAGGCTACGTGGCGTTGGAGGCCTCAACCCTCCCGAATATTATTCAGGGGAGGCATCTGACTGATGGCCTTGATCTTCTCGGGGTCGATCTCGATACCTCGATACCTAACAAAGAAGCCAAGAAACTTTCCAGTGGTGACCCTGAAGGCACACTTCAACGGGTTCATCTTCAAGTGGCAAGAACGGAGGAAACCGAACACTTTCTCAAGGTCTTTGAGATGGTCCCGACGCTGGCGAGATTTAACCACCAGGTCATCTATGTAGCATTCCACCAGTGTCCTGAGGATCGGCTTGAATATGTGGTGCATAGCCCGTTGATAGGTGGCACCTGCATTCTTCAGGCCGAAAGGCATAAACCGGTAGCAGAAAGTACCCTAGGGGGCCCTGAAGGTAGTTAACTCTTCATCCTCGGGGGCCATCCAGATCTGGTTGTACCCGGAGTACCCATCCATGAAGGAGAGGGCTTGGAACCCGGTCGTTGCATCGATCAATAGCTCTGTCACGGGAAGGGGAAAGTCATCCTTCGGACAGTGGCGATTAAGATCGCGGAATTCGATGCAGACCCTGATCTTCCCATTCTTCTTCTTGACGGGAACAATGTTGGCTAGCCACCTGGGGTACTGGACTTCCTTGACGAAGTTGGCCTTAATGAGCTTATCAACTTCGACCTCAACCATGGCACCATGAAAGGGGTGCATTTTCCTGGGAGGCTGCTTGAACCCGCGATGGTTTGCTAGGAGGCCAAGGCGGTGGACGGCTACCTGGGGATCTAGTCCTGGTATCTCGTCATAACTCTAGGAAAACACATCACGGTGTTTTCTGAGGAAGTCTATGTATTGTTGTCATTCCTCGAGAGGCATAGCGGCGCTGACCAATGTGGGTCTCGGGTCCTCCTCACTACCGAGGTTCACCTATACTAGCTCGTCGACCGTGGTGGAGACGCCCTCTTCAAAGGAAGGAGGAGCATCTTCCATGTCTTCTTCTCTGCTTGCGGGAGGATCGTCCATGGGGGGAGTCGTTTCGGGGCTGCTCGACCCTGATGGGGAGATGGCACCAGCTTGGGCGGCAGAGGTTGTCACGACGGGAGACTCATGCACCGCGGAGACCATGGCGACAAAGGCGGTTCATCCAATCCCATCCGGCCTTCGGACCAAGGGGCCATGCTTTACGAAATCAAAGCAGTGGTGACTCATTAGCTTGAGTCGGTCGATTCCAGCCCGGAAAAACAGACACGTATGACGTGCTGCCATTTCCATGAGCCCAACGTCCCGATATCGTATAGGGGTAGGAGGCTCGAGGATCCCCTTAGCCTAGTTGGTGTAAGAGTACGAGGTGATTTCCCGCCGTCGCTTAGACCCGGAAATATACCTTCCTATGGTACCCGAGACAACAAAGCACTCTCCCATATCGGGAGTCGGGGCCTCCAACCGATGGATTGGGAAGACATATGCATCATCCAGACCCGCCCATGGATCACTCGTGACAGTGGCGGGCTCAACCTCACCTGCCAGGATTTTCTTTTCCTTGCTCTTGTAATAGTCAGCGTCTAGGTAACAAGCTTCACAAGAGGCAAACGGAGACGCATATCCTTGGATCACACCCACTCGACCCTTAAGGGAGTATTTGAGGCACTGATGGTATGATGAGGGAACCACTACGTGAAGGTGGAGCCACGGCCTGCCCATCAACGCGTTGTAGGCGGAGTCCTGAGAGACAACCATGAATTCAGTATTGGAAATTAAGCTACCGAACTAGGTCTTCAGATGAATCTTTCCGAGTGGAGTTTGCTCAGTCCTGTCATACCCCTGGATTCTGAGGTTCGATGGAGTTAAATCATCCTCATACAACCCCAGTTTTCGCAGTGTCCGAGTTGGGATCAAGTTAATCCTAGAACCCATGTCGAAAAGACAGCGACAGACTTCCATGCCATTGAACTGGACGGTGATGTACAATGGGCGGATGTGCCCCTGTATGGGAAGGTCTTCATCTTCACCGGAAAACGAGATAACCGCTTGGCATTCGGCGTCCTCAATCACCTCGGTGTGGAAGGCTTCTGCGGCCGCTACCTCCGTTTCAAACTGAAGGGGGCTCCTTAGAGCCTCGGCGAGCACCTCACACATTTTAGACGAAAGGCGAAGGGCCTCAAGGATGTAAAGCCTTTCCGGAATGCTGGCCAGATGCTTCAGGACATCATACTTTCACGTCAAACGCAAGCTTCTGCTTATAGGAGGTCGCTCTGCGATTGGAGGCATGATGGGCCTTGCTGGCGGGACCGGTGACTGACTGGTACTAGGCATGTCCCGCTATTCACTAGCTGAAGCCCGGGAGGTGGCTGTCGTGCTAGGACCGGAAGGCCATAGTCGGCCAGTGGTAGGGCTGGGCTGGTTGCGACGCGGGCAAGGCGGTTCTGCCCAATCCAGCAACACAAATGGTTGTGGAAGCGAACCTGTTGTTACCGGGTGAGGGAGCCGCGAGTGCTACTCTCTGTACCAGGCTTGCTGCCTAGTCTCGGTAGCGTGCACGGCCTGACTGGAGGTGATGACTGTCGTGCCCCACCGATTCATGTAGCCACGGCTCCATCGACGTTGGCGACGGTTGGGGACATTGGGGAGGTCCACCTGGTTCTCCTCATCGTCGGGATCCAAAAAGGGATTTACCAACTCTACAGTGTTAACCGAAGCATACCCTGGGCTTTCAGGGAGGTCCACCTGGTGCTCCTCATCGTTGGGAACCAAAAAGGGATTTACCAACTCTACGGTGTTAACCGAAGAATACCCCATACTTTCGGGGAGGTCCACCTGGCGCTCCTCATCGTCAGGAGCCAAAAAGGGATTTACCAACTCTACGGTATTAACCGAAGAATACCCCAGACTTTCACTCGAGGAATCATCCACTACCGGACGGGGTCTCGGAGGGATCCCCATTTCCGGGGGCATGAAATCACCAAGCATGCGAGAAGATGATGGCAATGGCAGGGTGCGTTCTTTCTTTTTGCGCCGCCGCCTGCTCCTCTAGGAAGAAGTAGGCTGGGACGAAGAAGCCAAAGTGGCGCTCGCAAACTCCGAGGGCTCTGGCTGACTCAGGCGGGAACGGATGATGCCATGGGCACGGGCGACCTTCATGCAGGCCATCGAGTCATTATACTTCCGGGACCCACGGTCGGAAACCTGTTCCCATGCATCCCCGTTGTCACTACTGCTATCTGATTCCACGAATACACCTTCCACCTGTGCTGGGGCTGGGCCCAACCTGACTATGTTGTTGTCAATCTGGTCTTGGAGACAGTCTTTGAACACATAGAATTGTTGGATGGTGTGTCCCAGGATCCGGTGATAAGGGCAGTAGTTAGGGTGATCAGTGAGACACGCCTCTTCTGGCTTCAGGCACTCAGGCAGCCGCACGATCCTCTACTCCAAGGCGCTACGGAAATAACCGGGGATCTGGGCCTCACCAAATGAGTAAGATCGATTCCTTATATCTGGAAAGGAGACTATTGGGGGCTGACCATGACTAGGGGCCGGAGGAGCAGGCTGAGGAGGCGGAGCCATATTACCTCGCCTAGGTGGTGGCGGCGCGTTACGCGAAGGCGCCTGCCGATTTTGAGGCGGTCGCTGCTGGGCCGGAGGCTATGCCCGTGGGGGTGGATCCCTATGAGCCTGTTGAGATGGCCTCACTGGCAGCAACTCTAGCTATTTGGGGGCCTCTATCTGGGCCACAACAGTAGGCTCGGCTCTGGCGGTTCTCCTTGCAGATATTACAGAAGGCAGCGGGCGTACCTGACAGGCCTGTTACAGGGCTTCTTCGAGGTGCTGAGTCTTGTCTGAGAAGTCTCGGAACCCTCCAGGGTAATTCTGCGTGATTAGAGAAGGAACCAACTCCGCCTTGACGTTCCCTACACACATCATCAGTAATTTCTCCTGAGTCAGCGGCATGTCAAGGGAGTACGTGAGCCCCTTCCACCGGGTGACAAAGTCCGCGACTCGCTCGTCGGGCCTTTTCTTTCACCTGAAGAGGTCTGCAATGTTCGTCTTCCGGGTTGTGGAACTGAACTAGTAGAGGAATTGCTGGCGAAGTTCCTCCCAGCAAGTCACAGAACCAACAGGGAGCTGGCTGTACCAGATGAATGCTGGTCCTTCCAGTGTCTGAACGAAGTACCGGAGCTTGGCAGCCTCCTGCTGCGCCGGAGTCCCTAACATAGGCCCGCACCTCGAGTTGAAGTGGGCCAAGTGTTGTGGTGGGTCTCCGGTCCCGTTAAAGGGGGAAAAAGTGGGGTTCCCAAATCCTGGCGGAGCCGGCATGTCATCCACCCATGCTGGGTACAGCTTGCCATCCGGCGGGATTGCCACCTGCCGAGTTTCCAGGGCCTCCAAGCGGGCGATGAGTACTTCCATCAGATCATCCAGATTCGGATTCCTGTCCTAATAGGGATCTCTAACCACAAGTGCGTTTCCATGCTCTTCGATACGGTAGTCGCGCTCAGTGGCTCGCGGGGAAGCTGGCGGAGCGACTCCCGGAGCGGTAGGAGGAAACCGAGCAGTGTCCCCCAGGTGGTCTTGCCGCTCGGGAGGGTTCGGTGAAACATATTGTGCCCTCTTTCCATGGGTTCCAGTGTTTCCCCTGTCGGCGAACATGACACGGTCACAGTTTCCTGGGGGGATCTCAGAAATGGGTAGATGCTCCTGCCCCTACTGTCCTGGTCTATGGTCACCGTAGTCAGGCCACCGCTCTGCAATGCGCTCGGCCAGGAGCTCATCAACCAGCCTCTTTTGCTCAGCTAGTTGTTGGCACAACGTGGCCTTCTCGAGATCTTCCTCTACCTTCTGCACCGAGGCATATGGGTCGGCGAGTTTGACAGACCCGATGGGCTCTTTACCCTTGTCGATGTTTCATCCTAGTGTCAGTGCCTCCGTGGGTACAGGAAGACCTAGGAGGCTCCTCTGTTGGTGAGTAATCCTCCTGGATGGGTCCATTAGCAGCATGTCCTCGTGGTGTGAGTCCCCGTCGAGGGGCTTCACAATGTTTCCCCAATATGAAAGGTCATCCATGTTGACTGCCACTGCCCTTGGCGGCGTTCCCTCAGGGCCGCCCAGTGGATCGGGCTGTCGGAAGATCGCACAGAAGAGGAGAGTAGCATACTGCCCCCATCCACAGACGTACACGTGGGGGTGGCTTCCTTAATAACTCTGCGGAGTACTTGAAAACTCTGGACGCATTTTTTCTGGAGGGACTCGTGGTGGTCCAGAAACTCGGGGTGCCGGACAGCGGGGAGTGCCGCTAGGTCGACCCGATGGCACTGCTCACTGATCTCCTCAAGATGCGCTTGGCTCCCGGGATAAGGCGCTAGCTGATGGCGGAGGCGGGAGTGAGTCACCTGAAGAATCTGGCAGAAGCATTCAAAATCTCCCCGGGTGAGTGAATCTGGCACATCAAAATCTGATTCTGCGACCGGCCAAAACTTCTCAGGGAAGTGGCCTGCTGCAAGAATGGTCCAGAAGCTCCACAGCTCTGGTTCAGGGACCGAACCTTGCCGCCCCTGCTTATCCACCGAGGAAAGTCGGGGAATTGGCAATGGCGCCGAGGCAGGCCGTCGGGGCGGTGGGATATCAGGTGGGGAATACGGCGAACAGGCCGATTGGCCGCCAATCCCCGGGTCATCCTCTAGGGGTTGCAGTGCCCTGGCTGCCACGTCGCGATAGGATGGGCCAGCGAATGGGCCTCCTGTCACAGTGTTGATGTTCGCCAAGGGTGTGTCTCCTCGCGACTCTTCCTTCGGTCCCCAGAAAAGTCCCCCACCCTCCCTAACAGGGGCGGGAAGTTTTCCCGAGGAGGCCAGTGGCGACTGCGGGCTTGATCCCTGGCAGTACGCTAAGTCCTCGTCCTCCTGGATATACCTTCCAAGGGTGGAGGGAATCATACGGATCTCGCATTCAGGGAGTACGAGACTGACGTGTCGTGTCCCCATCCCTGCCCTCAACTCGAAGGGTTGGGGGGTAGGTTCCATCGTTGAGTCGTACTCTGCCTCAAAATCCAAGAAACGGACTGGTCTAATTTCCGTCCGGACTCCCCTGACATTCCTCCAACGGCGATGATTCCCAACCTTCCTGCCCCTGGGTAGCTCCTCAGGGTAAGGACGATTTCCATCATGGGGTCCCCCGGCCACAATAGAGCTGGGGCAGAGGGGACTGAAGGCCGGGGTGCGAGAAGCACCGGGACAGATGTCGAAAGGGACATGGGGAGGACCTCCATGTGAGTGAGCGACTAGATACACAACGGCTCCATGCTCGTGGCCGGTCGTAGGGGTAGTGACCTCATACCCCATGCAGTGGGCGCTGGAAGGAGTCATACCCGGAGCATAGCCATCACGAAGAAGCTTTCGGATTCCCAGATCGGTGGCACAGAATGAGCCTTCATGGTGAGCGGCACTACCACGGATTGGTCCGTAGTGGCCATTTCCAGTGTTTGCGACTGGGAGAGTCGACCCAAATTGCCTGCAGGGCGGTCGGGGTTTCGATCCCAATCGGGCAAGTGGCTGCCACTGCTCAACATGTGCGGGGATCTGGTAACAGGAGTCAGCAGTGGTTCGGGCCACAGTGGTTGCTGATGTTGATGCCCCAGGACGGGCATTCTCTCCCGCTCGCGCCCGACGATGGCGTCAAGTCGGATGGGCCGGAACCGGTGGTGCGGGCATGAAGATTGCCTGCTCCTAGGCTCGGGGAGTCGGGCGGCGGCGTCGACGCAGCCTGGTGGGGGTTCTTTCCGTTAACCCCTGGGACGGATCTCCGATCGAGTGGACCCGAACATCCCCCACCTCATTGGCGTAGGGGAGGGATGTGTCAAGGTGCTCCGGGGATAGGATCCCGAAGCGGTTGAACGTCGGCGTGGGGAGCGGCGGCTCCCTGCGCGGCCCTCGAGGGCGGCGATGATGGTGAGGCGCAGCCGCTTCTAAATCCAAGCGGGCCATGCCCCTGGTGGGGATGATCCCTTCCTCGTCATACCTACGAACTAGGTCATTGATCACCTTCCGATGCATGATTTCTGACGGGGAGAGGGGGCGCGAGCGCCCGGCTGCAACGGCAGTCAAAGTCAGAGCGATCGTGGAATAGGTGGGACCGTGCGGGGTAGCCGCGTCGGTACTGCCTCTGCCCCTGCGCCGGTGGGTGGGTGGTGATCGAGCTCCGAATGCAGTGATCTGATTCCTGGAATCAGGGAGATGAACCCATTAGCGTCAATAAGAAAGGATATCAACAACCAAGACCTAGAGTCATTCCGTCCTCCATGGTCAGTGAGAGGGATCCACACTGATGACTTCGCAAAATGGAATGGTCAACTTCCTGATGACCTCGACCCCTGGCGGGTTCACGTCCTGATGAGGGTTACCCGGACCTGGTGACATGCTATTCTTCTGACGCCCCGATGGATACCATTCCCCGTGTTGAGGTGAAGAGCTTCACGTCGGGTTCACCATTTTTTGTTGCTCTGATGCTTTCGTCGGGGTGCGTACATACGTCTGTGGGGAGGACGCGCTGCTTGTTACCCCGCATTCCCGCTTTCCAAAGGCGGGCGGCATCCATTCCTTGTTCAGGGACGTCTGCTCCTTGATCGAAACCGGGATGATGGGATGTCGGTTCTTCCTTCCGTGGATTCCTCCTTGGAGCTCATCACCTAGTCCGGGTCTCCCTCATAGATTTAAGACGGGTTCGTGAATCCCATTCCTGATGCCATATCTACATGGATGCCAGTTAATTACGCTGCTTCCGTCGAGACACTCTAAGGGGTCTTGTCAGGGCAGCAACCTTCGGTGAGGATAATGGTCACGTTGGGGCATCGTTGGCATGTCTGTCCTCGGTCCCTCATCACCGGGCTTCTCGAGGGCGTGGAAGCCCGAGGCATCCCACATCAAACGCGGGGAATGTGTACCATCTGAGGTTTTCCTCAGCTTCCCATGTTTAACATGGGGTATGTCGCGAGTTTAACGTCTTGCGGAGACGGATCGGGTTGAAGGACCCCTAGGGGGGAACACCGATGTTGGGGCAAGCACGTGGGCGGCTTCCTGGATGCCATGGAGTGGGATGGGGTGGAATGATCTCACCGGGATGTGGCGGCCCGGGTAAGGATTAGGATGGATGGTGGATTGAGACATGGGGATTACATTCTGAGATGGCCCAAGAGGGGGAATGCAGTTTAACGTCATGCGGGACGAGATACAGTTTAACGTCATGCGGGACGAGATACAGTTTAACGTCATTCAGGACGAGGGGTTTGGGGCTTACACTCTGAGGCGGACCAAGGTGGTCAGGGAACCGACATGGAGAGGTCGGGACGACCGGGTGATGGGCTTGAACCTCGTGGAGGCTTCCTACATACCGTGCGTTAGAACAGATCAAAGTCCACGTAGTTTGCTGGGATGGGGCTTACACTCTAGGGCGGCCCATGGTGGTCCGGGAACCGACGTGGAGAGGTCAGGATGACTGGGTGGTGGGCTTGAACCTCATGGAGGCTTCCTACATACCGTGCGTTAGCACGGATCAAAGTCCACGTAGTTCGCATGGACGGGGCTTACGCTCTAGGGCAGCCCATGGTGGAATTCATGGTCGATGCACGCTCTAAGCCCACGTGAGTCATGCTCAGTGTGGGAAACAAGAGGCAGCAGGGACCAGACGATCACGTCGCGAAGGGTGCATCTGTGAGAAGCGGAATGGGGCTTACGCGTTGAGCGGCCCAAAGAGGAAACAAGGGCTTACGCGTGGTTAGCGGCCCTTGGTGTCGGGGCTTACTCCGCGGTGGAGGCCCGTGGTGCGACAAAGCACAGTGGGAGAAGGACTCCACTAGCCTTGGCAGGGGGGAAGTAGAGAAATGCACAGGTGCAATCATCCGCATGAAAGGCTATGGGCTTACGCTCTGAGGCATCCCTTCCCCCATGGACAAACGCAACTCTGACAAGGAGGATCTCATTCCATGTGAGGAAGAGTCCATTCCCGTGGAGACGAGTGGGTGTAATGATTGTCTGGGCTGGGGGGACCCTGCGTGCGTAGCACGGGGTCGGACCACAGTTTAACGTCATGTGTTAAGGATGAGGTACTTAGCAGTTTAACGTCCTGCATCTTGGACGAGGTGGGTTCGGTCCACAACCCTAGGGATTACATGCCCAACGCCATCTACCCCTTGCGGGAGGGAAGGCATCGGCAAGGCCATGGTAAAGGGGGGTCGTAGGGCGAACCACCAGGGGGTCCACGTTAGCGTGGCTATCTGAAAAAGCAATAGTCGTTAGCATGCCTATGCGGAGAAGCATAAGGCAAAGAAACGCAACGGGAAACATGGCCCAAGGGACCTTGAGGTTACTTCGCACGATCTTGGAGGGTCGTATGGGAAAACAATGCATGGCGCGCATGCCCAGCAGGGGAGACATCAGGTGCCGGTGCAGGGTGCAGCCAAGGGGCGTCAAGGTGAAGGGTCCTGGGCTTTGCGCGCAAAAAAGAAGGGTTGCGCGCAAAACACCGGGAAGGCGCGCAATTGGAGCAAGAGAATTGCGCGCGGAGAGGGAATTACGCGTAGGGTTTTGTGCGCACAGTAGGGTATTGCATGCACGAGACACGGAATGCGTGCAAGGCTAGAACTCGAAGAAGGGAGCAAATTCACTGAAGCCGGTGGAGTTGCGCGCAATGGCGGACTCCATGGAAAGGTTGCGCGAAATGAGGGATTACCTGGAAGCCATCTTGCGCGTGGGGGAAGCCGAATTGCGTGCACGAGAGTCGCTTAGAATTCTGGAACCCCCAAACCGTTCGGGGTCACCTTCTATTTAAAGGCGACCTCCGGCGCGGAATCCAGGCGGGGCGCGAAATTCTTCACGCTGAGCGCAGCCGGTGCGCAAAAACTCGCCGCGCAGAACTGGGGCGCCCAAAGATTGCGCGCCTCATCGGCTCAATTCCGCGAAACCCGGTGATTCTACGCGCACCGAACAATTTTTCGCGTGGATCCTCATTTATTTTGTGCACCACTTCCCGGGCCTCCGGGTCGGGCCTCTCATTCCGAATATGACTTTTATTCGTCATTTTGAAAGTTCCTCCGAGAGTTACAGACTGTTTTTTGGCGTTAACAAACACCAAAGTAGGTCATATTAGATTAAAATACCTTTAAAATATATCTATAATATTTATTGAGGAAAATAACCTTTTCATTTTGGAATCACCTGTTTAAAGACTAAAAAAATCAAAAATATTAAGGACAAATTTTAATTTGAAAATATACTTGAAAAATTGTAAAGTTAAATTCAGATGTTTGAGTTTCCATGATGGTATAAAATTCCATTCTTGTCGTTTTTTCTAAAAAAACATTCATTTCATAAATTTATACAAAATTTAAAAGTACCTCATTTGGAAAATGAAAAAAACTTCTTTTATACCATTATTTAAAAATTCAATCTTTAGTTAAATGTTTTTAATAAACCATATAAAAATATTAAAAACATTCTGTAAAATGTTTTTAGAAAACATATGTATAAATAATTATAATTATTATTAAATAACTATAATTTTTCTATAAATATCATATATAAACATTAAAACAATCACAATACTCATCCATAAAATATTGTGATGAAAGAGGATTTGTATCATTATGTGGAGATGGTATGTTGTACCTGTGCATTAGAAATACTTTTACTTACCATTTGATAGTAAAGAGGGTGGATACATGTTTTTTCGTAATCTTAATAATACTTCATTTTATTTGTGATACTAAATTTATTATTTTCTAAAAAATAACATAGATTTAGACGTAGTAAAATAAGAATTAAAAATATAGTGATTAGTTAAGTTGGTTACCTTTTTAGTGAAATAACTCTTTTAGATCACCTCTTAAAAAACCTAGTATTGGCCTTTTTGTGAGAAAAAAACCTCTATAACATTTTAAGGTAATTTTATATGGTAATTTTGGAGGGTTTTTTTAGATATAAGGATAAATGTGATGTAATTAAGAGAATGGAGGGTGTTCATTTATAAGGGCGGGAAAGGACATGCATTGATTTTCTTAAATGATTAAAATATAATAAATTCATTCTAAATAAAAATTATTCAAAATGAACATGAATTATAATATAAATAGGATATATTCAGAATAACATTATCCAATAAAATATAACTATTTTATAGGGTTATTTTAATACTTATATTCTTTATTAACCCCATTTTTAACAATTTCTAACATAAATGATTGTAAAAAATATTTCGATCTTAAAGTCTTAATAATGTAATAATAATTTCAAAAGTGACTAATAAATAGACCATGGTTAAAATTTTATAGAATATTCTATTAAATTGGAAAAAAATTATGAATATTAAATCATTTCATAACACATTATTTATAAATGTTTCAATCTAACGTCCTTCATAGGTGTTTGAAACTCCTATATAATAAGTATATATTATTTATAAATATATTAAATAACAATAATTATATAATATACGCAACACCAAGCTTATATAAACAATGAAATCTTTTTCCTTAAATATAACTCTTATAACCTAGCTGTTAAATTTGAATAAATGAATAGTATTAACCGCATGATGAAATATATAATGGCACTACTAATTTATAATATATTAATTAATGGTTTCTAAATAAGTACTATATTTTTAGTAAACTCATTTTATTCTTCAAAATAATACTTTTTCTTTAAAAATGATTTTTATTATTTTTATGGATGATCATTATAAGTAATTTCAAAAAATTTTAGAAAATTTAATTGAAAAAAAAATTAATTTCTTTTTTTAATTCAAATTGTTAAAATTATATTAAGATTAGTTTTTTAAAATATTTTGAAAGTATTGATTTTTTAAGGAATATTGAAAAATAAAAATTTTTATTGAAAATTGTATTTTATATTAAAATATTTACATGATAAAATTATTTTTTGGATTTTATTAAATTTTTATTTGTTAATTTGGGTTAAAAATGATCCAATTATTTTTCTAAAAAATTTATTTTATACTTTGATTTAGTATAAAAAAATATATTTAAAAAGGACATTTTTCCAAAAAAATCTATTTTTTATTGTGTTTTTTAGATTTAATTTTAAATTAAATTCTGAAAATTATGTGTTATTAATTTTGAAAAATATATTCCATATTTTTAATTAGTTGGTAAAAATTTAATAAATAGTGACCATTTATTGTTTGTTGATATGAATAGAAAAATTAGTAATTTTATTACAATGGAAAAAGGTAAATTAGATATTTCAGATTATAAATATAATTATGAGGATCATTAAATGAAAAAAAATTATAAATATTATTTTATGAGTATATATCATCCATAATCCTTCAATGGTAAAATTTATGACATTTTTTGGCCACTTTGATGAGATTGTGACTATTGTAATATTTTATTTTATGAAAATTCAAACATGTAACCCTCTTATTTTTAATAAATAAAATATTTTTGACCTGGGGTTATCTAAATGATCATCTAGACTATAAATATTATTATTAATATATAAAGGACTCAATATCATCATTTTAATTTATTTTTAATTTTTAGAGATAAAATAATTAACTTAAATTCTTACAAATAGTCGATGTAGTAATTATTCAATTAATGGGAAAAAATATGATATTAAAAGTTTTAAAAGGAATATAATTAGAGATAATTAATATAATAAATCACTTTTATAGATGAACATTACATTTTTTGTGTATAATAAAATATTTGGTTCAAAGTTTATATGTTTTCTTGATATTATAAAATTCAATGTAATGAATAGTTCTAAAAATTAACATTATTGATTTTTATAGTAAATATATTTTGTTAAATGATATAAAATTTATAAAAATACTAAATTCAACCCTATTATTATTATAAAGTTTAAAGTATCAACCATGATACATTTATAGATATTTTTTCATTTTATTGTAACTATATTGACTCTCAACGTGTAGAAATCCATATTGTCCTAGAAGAAATGAGAGGGATTAAATAGAGGTTAAACAAAAAATATATGGTTAAAAGTATTGTAAAAACTTTTCAGGTTTTTATTTTATGAGTTTTTTTACATATAATAATCCTATATTCTAAAAAAACAGTTTTAATCCATTTTAAATAAAAATAATTTATATTAATTTAATATTATTAGAAATTTTACGAGTGTCCCACCCCTCTCTTATAAAAGAGAACATCTTATTCTCATCTATTCACACTTAAAAACTAATTTTATTGAGAAAATACCAACCAAAATATCTTATTATAGTACCATTTATCATTCTATAGGTATTTGTTTTGGAATAATATCACTCTTATCTGTCTTAAGGTGTTAATAAAAAGTGGTTTTCTAAAGAAGAGGTGTTGTTTTTATCTGCAAGTTTTAGTGTTTGTTTCTTCTTACACATCCCTAAAACAATAATCAATCATGATAAGATAATAAATCAAGTATCCTACATATATTTAAATGTTATTATTTTATTTTAATGATATATATTCATCTCCTATTCCACAAAAAGGAAAAAAGAATTTATCATTTGGGTATACGAAGGACTACCGCCTAGTGAACCGATGGTATTATTGTTCGTGCATACGTATTGACTATCACCTATACAAAGCGATGTGATTAATTTTTATCACCACGTAATATAGATGAAAAATATAATTATATTTGAATAATTAATATAATATATATGATATTATGACCATTATATAAATATAAAATAATATTTATCTTCTTTCCATAATGATCCTTGAAAAATGGAAATGTTACTCATGCGTACGAATGGCCTACCGTCTGCATGATTATAATATGGTTAATTTTTTCATAAAAATTATTAATTATTGGATTTAAAAGTAGGATTGATGTATAAAAATTATAATTATTTAATTATTACTATTTTGAATATTATGGAATGTTTTTTTACAATATTCAACTAACCAGATTCATTTTGGTCTTAAGTACTGAATATCGTCAAAACATCTAGTGTGAACTTAATTGATTATGTAATTATATATAACATAAAAATAATTGATATAGAGATAATAATAATATTTAAAATGGTTCTTAATAGAGTAAATAATTTAACTAAATTTATTATTTATGAATATAAACAATGTACGAATGACCGTACCTGAAAAGTCGGACTTAAGGTAAGGTACTTTCATTTAAAAATCATCTTTTAAAGTTTCCCATAAAACTCTATTTTTATTCCATATTCAATTTACTTTTTTCTAAAGAATTTTTTAAGAAAGGTTTTTATTATTATTATATGATTTTTTAAATTCATTTTTACCCATGTTTATCTTTTTACAAAATAGATTGAAAGGAATTTTTTTTTCAAAGGAGGTACATTGTGACTTTTCTGAAAAAAATATGGAAGGGATGTTTTTTTAAAATATATGGAATATTCAAATATTACAGCCTTTAGGGATAATATTTATTTTAATCTTCCTTTTCAATATTACATATTTATATTCAAAAAAATATTTTTGTATGAGTACAGTTATCTTTTACACTAAGTTATTTTACTCATGGAATTTAATTAGGATGCCACCATTCATGTCTTATGATTTTGATATGGTTATTGGGAATTTTTTATGATGATGGGTGGTTATATGATAAACTAAGGAAGTTTTGTCACATTATTAACCAATTCTGGGTGGTTTCGTGATAAATCAAGGATGGTTGGTCACATTATAACCTCTAATGCATTGGGTTCTCTGGAGATGGATGTTTACCATATTTGTTATTCCATTTGTAAGAGTAATATGGTAAAGAATGTCTCAATATACCAATGGAACTTTTCTATTATTATTAATTAGTTCTCATATAATTTTTTTTATTTTTAATAAGTTAATATAATGAAATTTTTGTGAAAAAAATGGTTCCATTTTCTGGGTAAACGGCATGTTTTAAGAAATGGTTTTTCATGGGATTTCGTGTTTTTTAAGGAACTAAAATATTTTTTATTTTTATATCCCTTAATGATATTTTTATGCTCATCATACATTTTAAAATTTTATCATAGGGCTTAAATATGGCTAATGGAGATTAATAATTCCATTTTAATGTTTAGAATAGTTTTCATAAAAATTAATATTTTTTACATTAATAGTTTTGTTTTATGAATAAAATGGATACTAAATATTACACTTTATAAAATATGGTTTTTTATAAGAGTTAGGAACCAATTCTATAAAAAATTAAATCTAAACTATATTTTTGAAAATAAGGTTAAGTACACCTTTAAATAATTATAATATGTAATTTTTAAGGTTGGGTCCTTACTGTTGGTATCATTGTAGGGTTTAGATAACTTTATAGATTAGGATATTTCAGGTTGTGGTAATCCAAAGTGATAATAATACCATCATGGGTTTACAAGTTTAAGGTTTATCTTAAGTTCAAATTCTTAAAATCCCCTTTTGAGGTTTTAAGTGGTAGAACAATAAGGTTATTAAGATTATTTTGGGATATATTAATGGAAATAGGACCATTAGTTTTGTAAATGTTTTATTAAAAAAGTTATTTTAAGAAGAATACCTTTACATTTAGTAGACATAAGTTTAAATTTACTAACGAACTTAGGGTTTATAAGATCTTTAATATTTATGTAATTATAGGTTATTACATTATTGAGGATACTCATAATATTTTTTCAATGTTATAAGAATTATATGAATATATTTATTGTAAAAGTACAACTCGTAGGTTAGGTAATGACCCACTGTGTCTGATAATGTCGTGGGGCCTGAACCCACAATTGATGGAAACAAGGGTGCATCGCCTACCACTAGCCTATATGATGTCCTGGACAATATGAGAAAATTATTTATTTAAAAAATAATATAGATAATTATATTTTGAAATGGGGGACATATGTTTTATTATATAGATAACCATGGGATTAGAAATTCATTAATTAATTAAGGGATTAATATTATTTCAGAAGAAGATCAATATAATTTTGGGTAACATTTCAGAATTAAGGTAAATAGAATATTGTGGGATTATCTTCTAGAAGCATATATGATTTTATTGTGGCCTTATGATGATTCAGGTTATTTATAGAAATAATTATCATATCTTATAGAATATATATGGAATGCACATTTTTTATATAATACTATAAGATACATTGAGGTGATTTAGAGATAAATGATAAATTAATATTGGAAGAATATATGATAAAATCCAACAAATTTATAGGTTTCAATCTTAGTCTAGAATTTTTTTGATGAATTTTAAGGATGGTTATTTATTGAATGATCTAAGTTCGATTTTGGGTATTACTATTGAATTTTAAAGATTAAAAGTTATTTTTCATCATTTGAAGGTTTATTCATTTTGTGAATTATCTTATCTTGTGTTAACCATTTTTATTTTGGTTAATTATTATATATGGGAGGAATATATTGTTATTTTTTTTGGATTTCTTGATCCATTAAATTTTATTCCAGTACTTTAGGCATGAATAATTCATCTTGAATACTCATTATTTGGAGAAAAAATGAGTTTTTGATTGAAATTTATTAAATGATGAAACTATACTTTTCAAGTTAGTGTATTTACTGTATTATTATTATAGGTAGTAAAATAATTCCTCAAATTTAGGAAAACTAAATTTAAAAAAAATGTAATCTGTTTAATTTTATTATTAAGAAAACAAGTTTCTTTTAACCAATCATAGATTTATGTTTTTGTGGTTGTTAACTTTCCATGAACATGTTCTATATCACTCTTTATCAGTTCTTGGGAGTTATTCTTCTCTTAAATATTCTTTTCTTCCCTTCCCAATAATTTTTTCACATTTGGAAATCTAGTTATGTGTTATTGCAAAATAACTTTTTTACTTCTCGTTATATATTACTAATTGAAAGATTTATTAATCCTTTTTATGATGTGGGATTTCAAAGGAGGTAATTTGAATAGTAAAATCCTAGTTACTAAGTCTAATTTCAAATTATGAGGATACAATTATTAATGTTAGATAGAATGTAACAATCCAATATTTTAAAAGAAAATATTTTGTTTGATAGGATACAAGATATGCAACACCAATCTTAAAGAAACAATAGAATCTTATTATTTAAATGTGACCACTATAACCTAGTCATTAAATTAGAATTAATGAATAGTATTAAACAAAATATGAAATATATAATGGTCCTAATCATATATAATGTATTAATTAATCCTATTTTAAAATATTACTAGATTTTTAGTATAGTCATTTTATTCTTAAAAAAAGTATCTTTTCTTGAAAAACAATTTTTAGTATAGTCATATTTTAATTCATCATGTAAAAATTATTTTATGATGAATTTTTTAAATTTTTTCAAAAATGATGTTTTTTCAAGTAAAAGTCAAAATTATTGAAACGTACTGAAAAATGTATTTTATTTTAAAATATTTATAAGGTAAAAATTATTTTTGGATTAGTTTTAAATTTTAATTATTTCAATTTTTTTAAATTAATCCAATTATAGTTTTTTAAATAGATTTTTTACTTGAATTTAGTATTAAAAAAATTATATTTAAAAGATACATTTTTTCAAAAAAATTATTTTTCAGTTCATTTTTTGGGATAAATTTTAAATTAAATTATGAAAATTATGTATATTTTATTTTTAAAAATGGATTACATATTTGGAATCAGTTATTATAAATTTATAAAATAGTTCCCTTTTAGTTTTCGTCTATATTAGCAGTAAATATAGTGATTTATTACCACGGTGAAGGGTAAATCAGATAATTTGGATTATAAATAAAAGGATAAGAACTATTTAACCACTAGAATACTATAATAAATATTAATTAATGATTATATATCTACCATATACATAACATTATCGAATATATGATATTTTGGGGCCACTTGGTTGATATTATGAACATTATAAAATTTTCTTTAAAGAAAAGTCAAACATATCACCCTCTTATTTTAATAAATAAAATATTTTAAACATGGGTTTATCTAGATAATATGCCTAACTATAAGTACTATTTTAAAATAAAAAAGATTAACCTTCCCCATGGTAATTTGTTTTTATTTTTTAGTGAATAAATAATTACTATAAATGCTTACACAATGTTGGTGTAGTAATTATTCAATTAATGAGAAAATAAAATAAATGATATTTTAAAAATTAAAAGAAATAAAATTTGCCATAAATATTGTAATAAAATAATTTTTCAGATTACCATGACATGTTAGGGGTATAATAAAATATTTTCCTTAATTTTATTTGTTTTTTTGATATTATTAAAGTCAATGAAATGAATAGTTTTAGAAATTGACATTATGGATATTTTATTCTAAACAATATTTTATTAAATGCCAAAAAATTATTAAAAATATTATATTCATCCTCTTGATTAGGATAATATTAAAAATATCAAACATGGTAAATTTATTGGTATTTTATTATTTTATATTAATTATATTTACTCTCAAAAAGTAAATATCCATGTTGTTGTGGTAAGAATTGATGGGGTTAAATGGGGGTTAAACCCAAAAGATAAGGGTATAAGTATTATCAAAACATGTCTAATTTTTATTTTATAAGTTTATTCATACTAATAATCATCATATATTATAAATAAAATAGTTTGGTAAAATTTTAAATTAAAATGTAATTTTTTATTAATTTAATATTTTTATAGATTCTAATAGTGTCTCTCCACTCTCTTATAAAAGGAAACCTCTTATTTTCATTTACTCACACAAATAAACCCATTATTTTCAGCCAATACCTACCCAAATATATTCTTAAAATCCCTAATTTTATTATATAGGTATTTTTAGGTAGAATAAAAAACATTGATGTCTTAAGGTGTTAAGAAAAATAGGTTCACCAAGGAAGAGGTACAGTTTTTCTCTACATGTTTTAGTTTTTTTCTTCATGTACTTCCCTCAAACCTTCTAAAAACATTATTAAATAATAAATAAATTATTCTAAAAATAATTATATGTTATTATGTTAGATTAATGGCATATATACATCTTTTCCTCCATCAAATGGGAAAATAATTAACTGTTTCTGTGTACGGAGGACTACCGCCTAGTGAATTGATGTAATTCATTTTCCATCACTATCTCTCAAGAATGGTTATAATGATAGATATGACATTTATATATGATATTCATGACATTTTTATCATTATTAAAAAATATATATTATTTAACTTCTTTCCTTTCCATGCACATAAAAACTATAATGTTGTTTATACTTACTTAAGGATAACCACCTCTACGAAACGATGTGATTCATTTTTCATCACCATGTCACATGGATTATATATGTAAGTATATTTTAATAATTAATATTTTATTTATTTTTTTCTGGTCATTATTTAATGATAAAATATTAATTACCATTTTTTGATAATGGTCGATAAAAAAAATAGAAACAATACTCGTGTGTACGTACGACCTACCATCTCTATGATTGTAACATAGTTAATTTTTTATCACCATATTTAATGGCTGGATTTAAATTATAATTGATATATAAAAATGATAATTATTTCATGATTGTTATTTGGGAGATTATTTAATTCTTTCCTCTTTGACCATAGTCAACCAAATGTATTCATTTTGGACTTAAGTACCAAATATCGTCAAAATGTCTAATTTGAAATTAAGTGATTAAGTAATTGTATATAAGATGGAAAAATTTATATTAAAGGAATAGTAAACTTTAAAATGTTTCTGAAGAAGATAAATAATTGACCTAAGTATATTATGCAGTAATATAAATAAAGTATGAAAGAACATACGTGATAAGTCGTACATAAGGTAATGTACTTTATTTTAAAAATCATATATTAGAGATTCCCTTAAAACTCTCTTTTTATTCCATATTCAATTTATTTTTTTCTAAACAATATTTAAATAACATTTTTATTATTCTTATATTATTTTTTCAAGTCATTTTTACCCTTTTTTGACTTTTAAAAAAGTCGTTTTAAATGAATCCTTTTGTCGTTTTTCAAACAAGGTACATTGTGAATTTTTCATCCAAAATATAGAAGGACTGTTTTTAAAGGTATACGGAATGATAATATTTTTCCACATTTATGAATAATATTTTATTAGAATATTTCTATAAAATATTTCATAGTTATTTTCAAATAAAATTTTTTCCTTTGTATAAGCACAATTATCTTTTTAAATAATTTATTTTCCTCATGGAATGTTTTTAGGTTAAAATAATTCAGGTTTTATGATTAGGATATGGTTTTTGGGCATTATTCATTGTGATTGTTGGTGTTATGAAAAACCAAGTATGGGTGGTTATGTAAATAACCAATGATGGGTATTTTCATGATAAAACAAAGATGTGTGGTAATATTATAACCTCTAATGTATTGGGTTCTCTAGAGATGAAAGTTGACCATATTGGTTATTCCATTTCTAAGAGTGGTGTGGAAAAATGATATACCAAGATACCTACAAAACCATTCTATTATTTATAATGATTATTTAATGAAAATTTTTTATTTTCAAAAAGGTTTGATAATGAATGTTTTGAAAAAAAAAGATACAATTTTATCGGTAAAATGGATAGTTTCAAAATAATTAGTTTTACAAGGGATTTCATGATTTTTACTAGACTAACATATTTCCTATTTTTATGTCTCTTTCTGATCTTTTTATGATCATACTACATTTTTAAATGTTTTTCATTAGGCTAAAATATGGGTAATGGAAAGTAATAATTAAAGTTGAAAGTCAGTAAGAGTTTTTATTAAAATAAATCATGTTTTACATCACGAGTTTTTTTAGTGAAAAATATATACATATCAAAAGTGTCCAAATTTTAATATATGGGGTTTCTTATGTAAGAGTTATGATATAATTCTATTAAAATACAAATATAAAATATATTTAGGAAAAAAATGAATTTTAGTTTGAAATCTCAACAATGTGTAATATTTAAGGTTGTGCCCTTATAGTTAGTTTGAGAGCAGGGTGTATATAACTTTAGTAATTAATATGATTTTAGGTTTGGTTTTATTAACTGTTATGAATATCATCATGGGTTTACAAGATTAAGGTTGATCTTTATTTATAATTCTTAGACACCCCCATTTTATGTTTTAAGTATTATAAGGCTAAGATTATTAAGAGTATTTTGAGTAATATTTATGGTAATACAACACATAAGTTTGTATATGTATTATTAAAAAATTATTTGTGGAATTATTCCTTTAAATTTTTTAGGAATATGTTTAAGGGTTTTAATTATCTTAGGATTTATAAGATCTATGATTTTGAATTAATTATGGGTTGTTTAATTTTTTAGGATGTTTATCACATATTACATCAATGATGGTAGGGATAATAAGCAACAAAAACCTACAGTGCATGCCTACTGGGAGGCTCGAACCCACACCCTATAGTTTAGGTGATGACTTGTCATTTTTGGCAAGGTCGCGGGGCTTGATCCTAGAACTGAAGGGTGATAAGGGTTCATTGCCTACCACTACGCAACATGATGTTTTGGTCAGTATGAAATTTTTTTACTTTATTTAAATGATCTTATATGTAATGATTATATTTAATTTGGGAACATATGTTTTATTATATAAATAACAAAGGGATTGGAAATTGATTTAGGGAAAAAGTGATTAATTTTATTTCAGAATAAGATCACTATAAATATAAAGATCAATATTGGATTAAGGTAAACAAATTAATATTTCATTAACTTTGGGAAGAAATTATGATTTTCTTATGTCTATATAATGATTCAAGTTATTTATGGGAATTTTTATTATATCTTTAAGAATATTTAAGGGATGCACATTTTTGTATCAAATGTTAAGATTCATTGATGTTATTTGGAGATAAAAGCTAAATTAATATAGGAATACTATGTGATCAAATCCTTATGTTTTTTTTGTTTGAATATTAGTATAGAATATTTTTTAGAACATTTATGGATAGTTATTTATTAAATGATCTAAATTTAATATTAGGTATAAATCTTGAATTTCTAAGATTAAAAGTTGTTTTTCTTTATATGAATATTTATTCATTTTGGGAATTATCGTATCTTGTGCTAAGTATTTTGACTTCGATTAATTTATAGATAAATGAGGGATATATATTTATTATTTTTGGGATATTTTGATGCATTTAAGTTAATTATAGTGCTTCAAACATGAAAAAATATATCTTAAATACTCATCATTTGGACAAAAAGATTCATTTGTCAAGGAAATTTATTAAATGATGAAGCTATACCTTTCAATTAAGTATATTTTCTAATGTTATTATTATAGGTATTAAAATAATTACTCAACATTAGGAAGACGATTTTGAAGAAAAAAATCATTATCCTTTTACTCTTTTTATCAAGAAATCCATAGCCTTTTAAACCATTATAGATTTACAGTTTTGTGGTAGTAAACTTTCTCATGGCTATATTCTCCATCACTCTCTATCAGTAATTTGTAGTTATTTGCCTCTTCCATAAAAATTTTTTCACTTCCTACTAATGTTATACTATTTTTAAATCATGTTATGTGTTATTCCAAATGACCTACATAATTCATTTTCTCTCTTATCAAATTAATCATTTTTATGATGTGAGAATTCAACAAAGGTATTTTTAAAAGTCGAACCCTGGTTATTGAGATCAAGTTCAATTTTTGAGTCCAGAAGTTATTAATCGGATGAGAATTTAACATCTCTATATTTGAAAATAGAAATATTATTTTCCACATCATACAAGATATGAAACACCGAGCTTAAACAAACAATGAAATCTCATTATTTAAATGTGATTATTATAACCAAGTAGTTAAATTGGTGGAAATGAATAGCATTAACTGTATTATGAAATATATAATATTCCAACACATTTATAATGTATTAATTAATTATTTTTAAATAAGTACTATATTTTTAGTAAATTCATTTTATTCTTCAAGAAAGTATATTCTCTTAAAAAATGGTTTTTATTACATTGTATGAGTGATTATTATAATTAATTTCAAGAAAATTTAGAAACTTTATTTGAAAAAATTAATTATTTCAAAATTATCTTATCCTAAATCTTTGATAATTTTCTGAAAATAATGTTTTTCAAAGAATAGTGAAAAAAATTATTTTTTCTGAAAATTGTATTGTATTTTAAAGTATTTACAAGGTAAAATTATTTTTTGAATTAGTATTAAATTTTAATTAGTACATTTTTGTTTAAAATAATCCATTTATGTTTTTTTATAATGTATTTTATACTTTAATTTAGTATAAAAACATTTTATATTTAAAAAGATAATTTTTTCGATAAACTATTTTTTATTGTGTTTTTGGGTTTAATGTTAAATTAAATTCTTAAAATTCTATGATTTTTATTTTAAAAAATAGATTTAATATTTTTTAATTATTGTGTACAAATTTATTAAACAGTTCCTCTATATTTTTTCAATATGAATAGTAAACATAGTAACTTTATTATCATGGTAAAGTGTAAATCGGGGATTTTATGTTAAAAATAAAATGATAAGAACCATTAAATGAATCAAATACTTGCCCAAATATTATTTTATGAGTATTTATAGACCATAAATATCCAAATGTATAATTTAGTACCGCATGGGGCCACTTGGATGATATTACGGTCTTTATTATATTTTATTTAAAAAAGTCAAACATGTCACCCTCTTTTTCTAATAAATAAAATATTTTTAACACAGGGTTATCAAGATAATACTATAAATAATTTTTTAAACTCTAAAAGATATATATTCATAATTTAAATTTATTTTTAATTTTTATATAATAAATAATTACCTTAAATCATTATAAAATTTTGATGTAGTAAATATTCAATTAATGGAAAATCTAATAAATTATATTCAAAATAGTAAAGGTAATATAATTTGAGATAATTAGTGTAATACATGAATTTTATAGATGTAATTGATATTTTAGGGTTATAATAAATTGTTTTTTTGAAATTTTAATATATTCTTTTTATTATTTAAGTCAAAGTATTGAATATTTCTAACAATTGACAATATGAAAATTTTATTGTAAATAATATTTTATTAAATGAAATAAAATTAAAAATAATAATACATTAATCCAAGGGATTAGGATAATGTTTAAAATATCAAAATTGTTCCGTTTATAGGTCTTTTTCATTTTATAGTAACTAAATTTACTCTCAAATAATAAAAATATATATTATCATGGTAAGAGTTAATGTTGTTAAATAGGGGTTAAACCCAAAATATAAGGATATAAATATGGTAAAAACTAGTATATTTTTTTAATTAGTTTATTTAGACCAAAATTCATTATATATTTAAAGTAAATCAGTTGGAAACCATTTGGAATTAAAAATTAATTTAATATTTTGAGGAATTCCAAGTGTCCCTCTGCTCTTTTATAATAGGGATCATATTCTTCTCATTTATTAACACTTAAAACCCCATTTTCTCATCCAATACCTACCCAAATATTTTACTATAATCCTTTACCTAATTATTGAGGTATTTGTTATTAATAATACATATCTTTTAGTTATTTTGGTGTTAAGGAAAGGATCCTTTCCCAAGAATATGTATTTTTTGCTACATGTTTCAGTTTTTTTTATTCTTGAATATCCCTGAAAACTTCTTAAAACATGATAAAATAATAAATAAAACATCTTAAATTTATTTATATGTTATTATTTTATTGTAATTACCTATATATATCTCATCTTCCAACAAATGAGAATATAATTCATCATCCGTTTGAACAATGGACTACCGCCTCGCGAAACGATGTAATTATTTTTCCACCATCATCTCTCAATAAAAGTTATAATTATAGAATTAATGTTTATATATGATATTGATGAAATATTTATCATTATTAAAATATAAAATATCTTTAATATTCTTACATTTTTGTGCATATAAAATTGATATTGTCGCTCGTGTCTATGTAGGGACTACCACCTTTACGAAGCAATATGATTCATTTTTCATCATAAAATCGCATTGATGATATATATAAGATGATTAGAAAATTTTATATTATATTTAAGAAATTATGATAATTTTTTAAATATAAAATAAAACTTACCTTCTTTTCCATAATTCTCATTGAAAAATAGAATCGGTACTCATGCTTAAATACGACCTACTGTCTCCATGATTGTAATATAGTTCATTTTTCCTATCCATATTTATTGGTTGGATTTAAAATTACAATTGAAATATAAAAGAGATAAATATATCATTATTATTATTCTTATCATGTCTGTATTATGAACTATTTTACCACAGTCAACTGACTAGAGTAGAATATTTATTATTTTTATTTACCATGTAAATATTTTTATTCTCATCCAATTTTTTAAATTATTTTTCATAGGGATAAATATTTGTAAGGGAAATGAATAATTAAAGTTAAAATTTGAGAGGAGTTGTCATAAAAAGAAATCATTTTTTATTTTACAAGTTTTATTTTATGAAGAAAATTGATACTGATTAAACGTTTACACTTTTTAAAATATGGTATTTTTATGTATGATTTATGAACTAAATCTTTAAAACTATAAACCTAAAATATATTTTGTAAAATAAATCAAATTATAGTTTAAAATCACTAAAATATGTAACATATAAGGTTGGGTCCATACATTGTCTTTTCATTATTTTGTATTTATATGACATGTGATGAATACTCTGATTACTGTAAAATGGATTATTTAAAATATGATTTAGAACTATATTATCTATATTTTTTTAAGAATAGTGAAAATTGGAATTGTTTTACCATTCGTTTTACATAAATTTGAAATCTTCTTATACATTTCATGTTTCACTACATATAATAATATTGGGATTATTTGATAGATTCTTGTTATGGAACACTTGAGGGTGATCATACTGATATTTTTTACCTCACACCTGGAATACTATGTTGGGGGTGTATAAACCATTTTTTTATATTGTGGTAAAGGGAGAGGTGCTATAGTGAGGTGGAGAGGTTTTTGTTCGCTGGACATGGGTATCTCATAGTGAGATGGTTGGATATTTCCCATGTATTAAATTGAGTAATTTTAGATATTTTTTATGACTTTTTTATGTGAAACTTGTTTTTGGACTTACTACCTTGGTTTTATTTCTACTTATTTTTTTTATTTTTTACTAGAATATATTTATTTTCTAGTTATATTTCTCTTTAAGTATAATATGTTTCCTGTTTCAGGTTGGTAAAATAATTCTCCCTAGTTATTTTTAGATGATTTAGTGATTGTTTCCAACCCCTGGGGATTGCAAACACCCTTAAAGTCTTTTTGTGGTCCGATTCAAACCATATTTGGATGGGTTTTCAATTCCAAGTTAGGTAAATTATTTTATTAATCCTCGCACTTCTCTATTTCCTATTGGTTTCTCCTTCTCTTACATACCCTAATGTCTATTGTGGTCAAACTAAGGGTTTAAGATGAAAAAATATATATTATTTGTATGTATAGGGGTTATATGGTCCATGTTCTTCCTTAGATTGTCATTATAAATTAAAAGCGACTTGATTCCAGCTATTGAGGTCAGTGTTCGAAATCCCTTTTACTTGAAATATCATGTGATGAAAGGGTTTTCTAAATTTATTTTCTATCAACTAATTCCTATATATAATATACTTGGTATATTTTTAGGACATTTCCAAAAAAAATTACATGGTATAAAGTTATTTACATGGATTTGTAGTATTTAATTTTGAAAATACTTTTTATGTTTTACAAAAATTCATATAAATTCCTAAAAGGATATTTTTTAAATGAATTTGAAGATAAAGTAAGTTATTTGACTTTATTTTAATTTCTCAAGTAGGTAACCTCTATCGTAAAATGGTTGTTTAAAATAAAATAGATTTAATTTATTTTAACTGAATTATTATTGATAATTGTAAATCATTATTGTGTTTAATGAAGTTTTAAGGTAATTTTTTATTTATAATGATTTTTAATCCTTGTTTCTATAGTGTGTTTTAAATTATTTTAAATTAATGTTTGTTACTTGTGATGTTTTTTTTATTTTTATGCATTGGTTGGGCCTTATTTTAATTTTATTGATATTTTATAAAATATTTTGAACCCTATTAAATTTTTAAAGGATTATTTTTAACTTAGATTCTCGAGTTTTATTTAAAAGACTCATTAGAAATATGTAAAATTATGTTTTCTTAATAATTATAAGACCATTATTTGTGCCCCTTTTATTAATAATTTTATAGAATTTTTTCCATTAACATATGAATTAAATATTTATTTATGGCTTGTATAAATGTTAAAGGGGTTATTTCCTTAGAGGGTATTGGTGATGAGGTGAGAGATTATTTATTATGATTTATTATACATTCATGTGATGATATTATGATTTTCTTGTTTCCTCACTTCCATTTGAGTTATGCCATGTGATCCCTAAGTATCTAGGTAGGAGATTATTATTCAAGTTACACTAGATTATATTACTACACTGGCTAGTATTCCCATGTGTAGATCATACCTTTTTATGGGAGTTTCCAAAATGATAATATTAGAGAGTAAGTCATGAGATTATTTATTTAATAAATTCAACATATATTAACCATTGGTTCCACCTGAGTATGTTTAGGATAATCTCGTATTAGAATATAGTGAGTTTACTATGATGTTATTACATTGTTTTAAAGACTTCTTTATATGTTCCTTATTATATAAATTTTTTGATGTTATTTTTTCATCTTGATTCCTTGTTATAATTTTTATCCCTATTTTTTAAATTTTACCATGTCTACTTGGGGTTATGATTATGGTTTTTAATTATAATTTACTCATTTATGTGGGTTAGTTTCCATTCCCTTTAGAATTTATCAAAAGTGGTTTTCTAGAAAAGGATTTAAAGGGTAAGTGGTATTGTTTCATTTATATGAACATAGAAAACTATATTTTTATGTTTTCAAAGTGTTTTATACTAACAATATTGGTTCAAATTTTGTTTTATGAAATGGGTTTTTTAAAATATTAATTTCAAAGGGAAGATCATGATTCTTATTTTCTTTATAATTTTTTATATGAAAACCTATTTTCTAAATTAGGTTTGAACTAGAATTTATGAAATTCCTTATAAAAATTATTTCATTTACTATTTAGTGAAATCTTAAGGGGTTCACTAGGCCCACACCCAAATACTCACCTTCATGTGTATGTCACTATTATGTTTTTATACAGTTTATTATATTTTGATATTAGGTAAATTGATTTAATCATCATACATTGATGTTTTTTTTAATTATGAGGTAAATATGGTCCACAAGGAGATGATCTCTTGATGGTTCAGGAATATGGTTTATATAGGGATATTTTGGTATCATATAACTCCACCACCCAATATATTTACATTTTAGTCCCATATAGTCATTTACCTGATATATATTATTTTTAATGATGAGTATTTCTAATGTGAGTTTTGTTATTTATACGGATAATGTTATGTTTGGTTGTTTTCTTATTTGGTATTTTTCATTTTATATATATGTATGTCAAAATTATAGATACACTATACTATATTTTTAGTAAAAATATGTTTCCTTGTTATTATTATACAAGGGTTAAATCATTCCCACTATATTTTAATTCATTCCCTGATGCATGTCTCCAACCCATGGTGATTTCGAACATGCTTTAGGCCATATGGAAGGTTGGTTCAAGTTGAATGGAAGCTTTCCCTGAGATGGTTTTTTATATGTATGATGATACCTAACAAGAACCAAACATAGTTATCGAGTTACACCAAAATGAAATAATTAAAATAAATATGATAATTTACTTACATGAAAAATAAATGCATCATTGTGAGGCCTAAAATATTTATATCTATAAGTTCCAATATATCTTAGTTACAAATCATCATCAGACCATTGTGCCCAAAAAGTTTATCATTTATTTATAGTTCATAAACCTTAAAAAACATAAATGTATATGATGATAATTTAGAATGTCTTTCATGATAATTAGTATGTTAAGTTAAAGAGGGCATAACATGATGTTACTCTCTATAAATCATATCATTACCTTAAATTTATTCCTTGAATATATATATATATATATGTGTGTGTGAAAATAAAGTTAGAATAAATATTATATTAAGGATATACTCTATAAATAACATAAAAGTTAGTTTTCATACAATTATATATTGAAAAATTAAGAAATATATGGAACTCTGCCCAACTATATCCACCTCATCGGTAATGTACAACACTCTAGTCAATGCATCTATAATATCATGTATTATTACCCTAATCTAATTTATCTCTCTATTTTGATGATGTAATGGATACCCAATGTAATTAATGATATTATATTCAAAAATATGATATTATGGATCCTAAATATGTAACTTATATTGGATGGTCAACTATAGAGGAGGTGGTTGAGTAGTATAATATATAGGCTGGAACTATATCAGCTAGTTGGAAAACATTAACTGCACCAAATTTATAATCATATACTCAATAATCTCACCCATATCCTATAATTTTTATTCAAAAGAGTCTATTTTTTCCTTATATACCCCCAACTTCAAATAAGTTCTGAGATGACTAAACAATTTTTTAATAGATTCACCCACCTAGTATCCTCATATGTGATAATGGTGTTCTTCCTTTCCTAATGTTATAGGAAAAATATACTTCCTACCCTCATGTATGAAGGTCCACTATATTATATATAAGGCCCCAGCCTTAAACATTACTTAATCTTGAGTTATTACAATATTACACATTGGAGATCTTTTCAGGTTTAGAGTTTTAGAGAATTAGATCATAAAACATCATTACATTCCACATTTAAACAAAGTGGTTACATAAAAGATAGTATTCATTTTTCCCATAAATGGAAAAATATTTAAAATAAAGCATTGATTCTTTCTTGACACTTCCTTGACACTATCATCATATCCTGTACCATTCCCTTGACCTGTGAAAAACATTTAAAAAACTTGTGATGAGCATAAAAATCTCAGTAAGGGTTATAAATATATGGAAAGGAAACATGAGTTCATATATACATAAGAATGAAATCATACTTTACCCATAAAACATAAGCACTTTAACATACCTCATCAAATCATGAATAAATCATAGAAATCATAAGACATAAAGGTAACTTGAGGCATTCATAACATTCTTACGTAGGGAGTAACCCTCTTGGTTCCATTTGGAATACCCATCACAGTATATTCCCTAACTCTCTTTGGAGAAACCTTAACATTTAACTCCTTCGCGTTACCCAATGCATTGGAGAGTTATATCAGGCTCACCCGCCCTTATTTTATCAGGGAACCACCCGTCTTCATAACAATGCCCAAGAACCATAACATAATCGTATCACATAAAACATGCATAAAGGAAACATAACATTTCCACCTTTCAATCACAAGATATCAATACAACACATTGATATAAAAACATTATTAAAACCATTTTCAATACCAAAATAAAAGAAAAGTAAAACATGGTATTTATTTTTTATTCAAAAAAAGTTATGGCTTGTAGAGGAAGCTGAAACTCAAATAATGGTCGCGGTGGCGGAGAAGTCGTTGTCACCGTATACGTATGACAAAAAAAAACATACCCTTTTGTCGTTTAGTAAACGCTTCGAATAAAAATATTCCTTTTGAATAATCGTCAAAGTCAAAGGGGTTTATACACCGTATAAAAGAAAGTTGTGTATAAAACAAAATATGCCTCAATGAAAGGAGATTGAGACAGATTCCCTTACCTCGTATCCGACTTGACTCGATAATTCTTTAATCTCATGAATAATAAACTTGAGTTAATTTATACTTGATTAAGAACCTTTTTCAAGTTCATTATTCCTTTTATATCACTTATTACCATGTCATGAACACTATGTAATTATTTAAGTTAATAACAGTCGTTTTAACGATCATTGGTACTTGAGTCAAAAATAAACTCTTTATAATTACAATTTGTTCATGTATCCATTATATACAGAGTTATATTCATCATTTATATATCATATATATCATATATATCCAGTATATACATGCATTTATAATATTACATAACATTTAGAGCTAAGAAATTAAATGCACCGTTCATGGAGACGGTAAGCCGTACGTTCGCATGAATGCTACTTTCATTTCTATTTCATATTTTAGGGAATGGAATCATAATGACATAAAGGTATATTATACTTCCAGTAAAATATCATATATAATATCATAAACTCCATTCTTTATACGTCTCACATATGGCATTAACGAATCAAATCACTTTTAGGGGGCGGTAGTCCACACTTCCTAAAATGAAGATATCGCGTTCGCCCATAATGGAAACCATAAAGGTATGAAATAAATGAAAAATACAGAAGCATAAGGAAAACATAAACATAGTATATATCATATATAAATATAGTGACATCTTAATGGCCATCTTTGAAGGTGTTAGAAGAATATTGAACAATCATTATTTCGTGAGGCATAAATTCACCATCCACGGAAATAGTATGCTCATTAACCATTAGATGTAGGTGTGTGTAAGTGTAGCTAGAATACTTCTTATAAAAACATCCTAGTATATGGAAGATACTGGTATTGTTACAAAATAAATGAATAAAAAGAGTTTAGGGGGTTGGAGAAGCAAAATAAAACAAAAGAGCATTAGAGAAGACTTTACCTTTGAATCGGGTAACTCCCTTTGGTTTGAACCAAAAGGGTTTCTTGAAGAGATTCCTACCTAAGGTAAGGCTTCTAGGATTAGGAGAGGGATATGGAGAGACAAAATGAGCAGATTGTGGACAATCCAAATGCTTGAGAGGTGTGGGAAAGGAGGTAGAGGTGGGGGCCTTTTATAAGAGGAGAGGAGGGGCACTCTTGGAAAGGCATAAAATGTTACTTTATTTTCAAATGAGTTTTGGATTTTAAAGGTCCCAAATTTATTTATTTCTAGTATAAGGTGATAAGGGTTCGAAATATACTCATCCAATAGTTCTTTTACATGTTTAGGTCTTAGATTTGACATTACATTTCATTTTATTCAAATCGTTAAATAATGAGGTAATCGTTGCATCAGCATGATGTCATAAATAATTTAACTTATTTAATGTATAAAAATTATAAAAAAATACTATGATGTAGGAAATATTTTTAGATTTCCAATGACTATTTATTTTCAAACATCTGACTTGTATAACCCCATGTAAAAATTGTTTTAGTAAAACAATACATGTTTGTGTCATTTTTACTTTTACTTTAAATAAAAGGAATTAATGTCATTATCTTACCCAAGTGGCTCCATGGGGTCCCAAAAATCGACCCATGGGTTTTCTTGGTCGGCCATGACACATTAAATAAGTTTAGGACATGTGTTAAGGTCATTTCATATTATTAAAACATTATTTTTACCCTAAACTACACTAATTACCTCTAATCGTGATTAAAAAATTAAAATTTACTATTCACCAAAAAATTATTTTAATCACATTGAACCACATTTTCCTTCCTAAAGACAACCATGTATGTCGGATTTTTGAAATTCAAACACAGAGGTGGTAAAATTTCATTTAAATGAAAAATCAGTTTTTTTAAGTACCACTTAGTGGTTTCACTATTCATCAAAAATTGAAGTTTTTCAGAAAAATACCAAAACTTAACCCTAAGCTATATTTGATATTCTGAATTCAAAAATGATGTCTATTTTAAAAAATTCAAAATATATAAGTTAAAATAATTAATTTAATAATTAATTCCCACTTTCAGAACAATTAGCGTGTTTTTATGAAACAATATATATCAAAAGATTGACACTAGTTTAAGTCCAATTTCAAAGTGAAATTAATTCCAACGACCACTATTGGATTAAATGGTAACAATATATTCTAATTGAACTTTAAAACCAATTCAATAGATAATCTACCCATATAAATAAATTATATTAAAAAGAGGTTTTTAATTAAAATACAACATTTTTCACTATTCATTAAAAAAATGAACATTATCAGAAAAATACCAGAAATTTATCCAAAGTAAATTTTAATGTCCCAATCATAAAGAATAAGTTTATTTTGAAAAATATAGCTTATAAAATTTTCAAAATATAGATTTAAAAATGGTTCTCCATCAAAAGGCTGTAAAACAATCTTGTAAAAATATTAGAGTATTTCATGCTTTAGGTTGGATTTATTTTCATTTTAAGCCTCTAAAACACTATCTAATTCATAAATAGACATAGATAACTATATCTATTATTCATTACTTACTTGGGATGTTACATCCTTCCCTCCTTTAGAAAATTGTGTCCCCACAATTTATTTACTTATCGAATAAGTAGTGGTATTTATCCCACATAGCATTTTCAGATTCCCACGTTACCTCTTCAACCATATGGTTTTTCCACAAAACCTTTACCTGGTGAATTACCTTATTTCTCAACACTTGCTCCCTTCGGTCAAGAATCTGGATTGGTTGTTCTTCATAAGAGAGATTCTCTTCCAACTGAACTACCTCTGGGCTTAAAACATGAGATGGATTTGGCATATACTTCCTCAACATTGAAACATGGAAAACATTATGTACCTGAGATAAACTCGGAGGTAAAGCAACTCGGTATGAAACTGATCCAACTCTCTCCAAAATTTCATATGGTCCAATGAACCTTGGACTCAACTTTCCTTTCTTACCAAATTGCATCACACTTTTCCATGGTGAGACTTTGAGGAAGACATGATCACCTACCTCAAAAGAGAGATCCTTCCTCCTGTTGTCTGCATAACTCTTCTACCTGCTCTGAGCTGTTCTCATGTGTCTCTGTATCAGCTGAACTTTTCCTGCCAACTCTTCTACCAATTCTGGTCCCATCAACTTCCATTCACCAACTTCATCCCAGAAAGATGGAGTTCGACACCGCTTCCCATATAAGCCTCAAATGGTGTCATCTGTATACTGGAATGAAAACTGTTATTATATGAAAATTCAACCAAAGAAATATGTTGGTCCCAACTTCCCTGATAATCCATCGAACAAGAACATAGCATATCTTCCAAAGTCTGAATTGTTCGTTCTGACTTCCCATCTGATTGAGGATGAAAAGTTGTACTAAAATTTAATTCAGTACCCAACGACTTCTGAAGGCCTTTCCAAAAGTTAGAAGTAAACCTGGGATCACGATTAGATACAAGGAGAGAGGAACTCCATGTAACCTGACTATCTCTTTAAGATACAAACGGGAAAGTTGATCTAGGGAAAAAGTATCTCATATATCAAGGAAATGAGCAGATTTAGTCAAGCGATCAACAATAACCCAGATTGCATTATTACCTCGAGATGTCTTCGGTAATCCCACAACAAAGTCCATGGATATGTTTTCCCATTTCCACTCTGGAAATGGTAAAGGATGAAGAATCCCTTTTGGTAACTGTCGCTCTGCCTTTACCTGTTGACAAGTCAAACACTTCACAATAAAATCATCAATATCCCTTTTCATTCTGTCCCACCAGTAATACTCCTGAAGATCTCTATACATCTTAGTACTGCCTGGATGAACTGAAAACGGAGAACTATGACCTTCACATAACAACTCTCTCTTCAAATGTGAATCACAAGGCACACACAATCTCTTCCCAAATTTCAAAGTACAATCATTATCAATGTTGAATTCAGGCAACTTACCCTTCTGAACCATCTCTGTCTTTTTCTACAACTCGCTATCTTTCTTCTGTGCTTGCTTAATTCTGTCTGATAGAGATGATCTCACGGATACCTGAAACAAAACATAATAACTTCCTGTACCAACAACTTCTATGCCAATGTTCATCAAATCCTTAAGCAAAGGATAACATTCCAAATGAAACATTGTTAATGAAGCATTACTTTTTTGACTCAAAGCATCAGCCACTTTATTTGCTTTTCCCGGATGGTAATGAATTGTACAATCATAATCCTTGATTAATTCTAGCCATCTCCTTTGTCTCATGTTCAATTCTTTATGAGTGAATATATACTTTAATCTTTTGTGATCAGTATATATTTCACACTTTACTCCATACAAATGATGCTTCCAAATTTTTAGAGCAAAAACAATAGCAGCTAATTCGAAGTCATGTGTAGGGTAATTTACCTAATGAGTTTTCAAATGACGTGAAGCATATGAAATTACCTGATCATTCTGTATAAGCACACAGCCAAGTCCCTTCAACGAAGTATCACTGTATATAAAAAACTCACCATTCCTGGAAGGAACTGCCAAAACTGGATCATTTACCAATCTTCTTTTTAGTTCTTGAAAACAATCATCACATTCTTTTGTCCAGATAAACTTAACACCCTTCCGAGTTAGCTTAGTCATTGGACTAGATAACTGGGAAAAATTTCTAACAAACCTTCGGTAATAGCCTTCCAAACCAAGGAAGCTACGAAGCTCAGTTACATTTGTGGGTCTTGGCCATTCTTCAATAACCATTGTTTTTGCAGGATCAACAGTTATCCCATCTTTAGAAACAATGTGGCCAAGGAAAGAAATTTGTTGCAACCAAAACTCACACTTTCTAAATTTCTCATACAATTTATTTTCTTTTAGGGTTTAAAAAATAACCCTTAAATGTCTTTCATGCTCCTCTTTAATTTTAGAAAACACCAAAATATCATCAATAAAAACAACCACAAACTTATCCAAGAACTCATGGAAAATTATATTCATAAGGTCCACGAATACCGAAGGTGCATTGGTTAGCCCAAAAGTAATTACTAAAAATTCATAATGGTCATATCTTGTACGAAACACGGTCTTCGGAATATCTTCTTCCTTTACCTTCAACTGATGGTACCCCAATCTCAGGTCAATCTTTGAAAAAAAAACTGAGCTCCCTGGAGATGATCAAACAAATCCTCGATATGAGGCAAAGGATACTTGTTCTTAACAGTGATGTTATTCAAGGATCTATAATCAATGCAAAGTCTCATTGAACCATATTTCTTTTTAACAAATAAAATAGGATCACCCCATGGTGATGTGCTAGGTCGAATGAAACCTTTCTCTAATAAATCATGCAATTTCTCCTTCAACTCTAAAAGTTCAGTTTGAGCCATTTGATAAGGGGGTTTTGAAATTGGCTTAGCATCAAGAACTAAGTCAACAGTAAATATAACATCCCGATGTAGTATTATTCCCGGAAACTCATTAGGAAAAACATCAGGATAATCATTTACAATTGGCACATCATTAATCTGAACAGTTCCCTTGTTTTCAACGATATGTGCAAGGTAACATTCATTTCCATATTTTACAAGTTTCTCGACCTCTTGATATGTTATCAACAGTAAGGGTTCATTCTTGTACACAAACTAAAATTATTTCTGAAAAGAAACTTCTTTAGCTCTACAGTCAATCTTAGCATGGTAAATAGAGATCCAATCCATACCCAAGATAACATCAAACTCTACTAGAGGTAAAACAATAAGGTTCGCAAGTAGGTTCTTTCCATGGATAAGGATATGAAGATTCTTATAAATTCTTTTTGCCTCAACATTTCCCCCAGGTGATTTTTACCACAAGTTCAGGAGTCATTTCTTGAGATGGTATTCCCATTTTACTAGAAAAGTTTTCGGAGATGAAAGAATGTGTAGACCCCGAATCAGACAACACACTGGCATAATCTGAAAAAACAAACAAAGTACCTGACACCACTTCATTTGATGGCCTGACATCTGCTGAAGTAGTTTCAAAGTATTTCACCACCCCTTTCTACTTGTATTCTAACTGCTTCCCTTCACTCAAGCTCTTTATCGGACACTCATTTGCATAGTGACCCATCTCATTGCACTTAAAACATTTCACTAACTATAAATCAAATTTGGTCTTACCATCACCCTGATCTTTTTCAGTGCAATCACGAGCCTTATGTCCCGTCTTACTGCATTGGTAGCACTTTCCAGAATTCATAATACATTCCCTAGCATGCCTTTTACCACATTTATCACAAACTGGAAACTTAGTTTTCTTACCGTCAGACCTGTTTGAAGAATTCTTTCATTTCTCCTGCCACCTCAGTCTCTTCTTCTACTGGTTGTTATAGAACACTTGATCATCAGAAAACTCTATTTCCACCTTATCAGTACATCGAACAATCTTTTCATAACTCTTGAACTCACGAGAATCTAATTCCCTTCAATCTTTTGGCTTTAATCCTGAGTAAAAATGATTGATTTTACTATCAAGGTCTTGGATAAAATTTGGAGCATACCTTGCCAATCGAGTGAACCTTTCTTCATAGGATGCCACTGAGTCTTCCTCTTACCTCAATTCCAGGAATTGTTTTTCCATCCTAAGTTGAATAGCCTTAGGATAATACTTCTCAAGAAACATACCTTTGAATTCATCCCAATCGAGAGCATCAATCTCATCAGCATCCTTGATATTTTTAACCATCGACCACCACTGACCCGCTTCACCCTCCAAACGGTAAATAGCAAGACTAACCTTTTGATTGTATGAACACCCCATGACATCGAAAATCTTCTCCAATGCTTTAATCCACCCTTGAGATAGCACGGGGTTAGATGACCCTCTGAATGATGGGGGATGTTGCCTCATGAAATGTTCCACCACTAACATGTTCCTCTGTGGTTGATCTGGCTGATCTCGTGCATGGATACCACCACCATTTATCGCTTGAGTCAACTGCACCATTACTATAAAAAACTATTCATTTCCAATTCCGACCATCTCAGGATGCTAACTCGGAAAGTCATTTCCTTCTGTATGCCTTCCTAGCACTACTTCCCTGTTTCCTCTACAAAAAACCATTCTGAACAAATATGTCTTAGATGAAGCAACATGGTAATCTTAAAATGCTATATCATTTCAATTTGACCATAAAAAAATATTTTTGGATAATAATTTAATAGAATTCTAACTTCTAAATTTATCTAAACCGACCTCTGATACCAACTATAAGGCCCCAGCCTTAAACATTACTTAATATTGAGTTATTACAATATTACACATTGGGGATCTTTTCAGGTTTAGAGTTTTCGATAATTAGATCCTAAAACTTGCATTACATTCCACATTTAAACAAAGTGGTTACATAAATGATAGTATTCATTTTTCCCATCAACAGAAAAATATTTAAAATAAAACATGGATACTTTCTTGACACTTCCTTGACACTATCATCATATCATGTACCATTCCCTTGACCTGTGAAAAACATTTCAAAAACTTGGGATGAGCATAAAAAGCTCAGTAAGGGTTATGAAAATATGGAAAGGAAACATGAGTTCATATATACATAAGAATGAAATCATACTTTACCCATAAAAAATAAGCACTATAACATACCTCATCAAATAATGAATAAATCGTAGAAATCATAAGACATAAAGTTAACTTGAGGCATTCATAACATTCTTACGTAGGGAGTAACCCTCTTGGTTACGTTTGGAATACCCATCACAGTATATTCCCTAAATCTCTTCGGAGAAACCTTAACGTTTAACTCCTTTGCGTTACCCAATGCATTGGAGAGTTATATCGGGCTCACCCGCCCTTAGTTTATCACAGAACCACCCGTCTTCATAAAAATGCCCAAAAACCATAACATAATCTATAGCGACTTGGGTTTTTGGCCCTATGAGACTTTGGAATATTTCTACGAAGAATTCCAGTGATAGCCGCGGAGACGGCGTGCGATTCCGAGGCTCGGTGAGCCCGAAATTAATTTTATAAAAATATTAAGTATTTTTATACTATGAACGTGGAGGGGGTGTGATATCTCCAAAAAGGTAGATCATAATGGGAATCCGAGGGAACGGTTGCGTCCGGAACGTGCCGTTTACCCTAGGCGAGGTGTAAACTTTGTGGGCGCGGGCCTGCGGTGGAAAGCGCCACCAGGGGCGTTTTCGTAAATAAGTGGAAAATTTGGTTTTCGAGCGTCGGCTCGAATAACTTCTGCATGGAGTCTCGGATCACAAATCCAAGTCCGCTGTTGCATTCAGAACGGCATGTTTACCATAGGGGTGACCTCAACTTTGTCTGCGTCAGGCGCGAGGTCGAGGGCGTTGCGTTGCTGGAGGTTTTTAAATAAAAAAAAAGAAAAAAACATATCTCCTCCCCACTCACCTCCAATGCGCACCAAACAGAACCACCTCCTCCTCTCTCCGTTCTTCACTGATTTGAGCTCTGGGTGTCCGTTTTAAGCGCCGATCGTCAGCAGATCGAGCTTTAGGGCGTCGCCGGCGTGGATCTGCACCAGAAGCTTCGGCGTTTCGCCCGCGAGGTAGGCGGATTGAGTTTTAAAATCCCAGACCCCGTTTATGTGTTGTTTTAATCAAATCGTCATAAGTTTTGTGTAGTTCGGGTTCCGAGCTTTCAGAAACTTTTTTCGGATCTGAATTTGGAGCATCGGGGTGCTCCCGGTGGCTCCCGGAAGTTTTCCGGCGAAAACCCTATTTTCCGGCGAGACCCGCGGCGGCCATGGCGGAATCCGGCGAGTTCTGCGGTGGCGTGGCGGTGGCGCGGTGGTTTTCGGCTCCAGCACAGCGGAGTCCGGCAGGGCGCGGTGGTTTCCGGCGACCCTGAGGTGGTCCGACCAGATTTTTTCGGGGGTTCTTTAAACCCCTGTAACTCGCAAACCGTAACTCCGATTTGCGAGCCATTTGCGGCAACATGTTACTTGCGTCAACACGGAACTTTTGAACTCACTTTTAGAATTTTTTGAGTCGGGTTTTTGGCCCAGGGGCTTGAAATGTCGAATAAATTAATAATATTTTATTATTTTACGACATCGGGGCGTTGTAACTTCTACCCGGAGCGTCCGAATGATGTACCGTCAGTGTCGTTGAGACCCTGATGGTACGACGGATTTTTTGAGATGGTTTCCGGGTGTTGGGACTGAGAACGGGGTGCGGGCCCCATGAGGCTGGGTTTTGGCATTTGCGGAGAAACGCAGCTTTCGCACCAGGAGTCTGATTTTGGCGGATGAGTAGTCGATCCTGTGTGTTTTTCCGAGAGGATCGCAATGGTGCGATCCACTCGATGTGTTTCGGGATTGAGGCGTGGGCCCCACCCGGGCTGGCTTCGGTGAATAGTACCTTTTTCACCGGGTGTCTGTTTCGGACGAACGAGTATTCGTTTCTGCTTGTTTTTTCAAGGGGATCGTCGTGGTATGATCTGCTCGATGGGTTTCAGGATCATTGTGTTGGCCCCACACGAGCTAGCTATGGTGAATAGTGCCTTCGTCACCAGAGCTCTGTTTCAGGCAAGTAAGCAGCCTATCCTGCGTGTTTTTTCGCGTAAATCACGATGGTGGCCTCGGTTTTGGCCTTGGAGGTGCGCAGTGTGGTGTTGTTGTGGGTCACTCAGGTTAGAGACGTTTTGGATTAGCAGTGGTTGAGGGTACTCCCTTGGTTCGTTCCCACGAGGGTTCGTGTGGCATCATAACCTTCGTATAGGTTTGTGATCCTCTCGATGGTATGTTTAAACTGTTAGAGTTGTGGCATCCCTCCGGTGGTCCCGGAGCGGTATCCTCTAGAATCTTTTCCCTAGATCGGGTTCTTGGTATCGTTGTGACCACTTATTCATAGGCGGCGATCCCCTATCTAGCTGGTTAACCCCATAGGGTTTGTGGAATCATCAGGATTATGATCCCCTACGCGGTGGGCTGTGCTCAGTAGGGTTGTGGCATCGTCGGGTATATGATCCTCTACTCAGCATGAGATGTATAGTAGGGTTGCGGTATCTTTGGTTATGTGATCCCCTACTCAGCGCTTGATTTCGGTAGGGTTGTGGCATCGTCGGCTCGATCCCCTACATCGCGAGTTATACCAGATAGGGTTCCGGTATCGTTGTGACCACCTTTATTTGGGTGATGATCCTCTATCTGAGTGATGTGCTTCTGTCGAGCGCCAGATCGGGTTGTGGTATCCCCCAGCGGATCCTGGGTGTGATCCCCTATATGTGGGAACTACTTATGCCAGATCGGGTTGTGGTATCCCCTAGAAGATCCTGGGTGTGATCCCCTATCTATGAGAACTACGTATGCCAGATCGGGTCGTGGTATCCCCCAGCGGACCCTGGGAGTGATCCCCTATCTGTGAGCTTCGTATACCGAAGTGGGTTCTGGTATCCCCTAGCAGACCTTAGGAGCGATCCCCTATCCAAGGAGTTTGGTGGTTATGTTGTCTCAGCGAGGTTTCCTCAGTGATGCTATCCGATGAGCATGATCTCTTAGGTGAGCATCTGAGAGGTTTGTGAGAAACCCGATGGAGTGTATCTCTCGGATGAGTCTCATCTGGGATGACAGTGTTCGTGTGGTGTACTCTTCAGGTTGTGGATAGTTGCTGGTGTTGAGTTCGGTACCTCATGTGGCTTTTTCCATGAGCTTATTATATCCGGATTTTTCAAGGTATATGTATGGGCATACACCTGAGCTGAGCTGACTAGTTGTGTTTAGCCGAGGTTGGTCACGAGATGGAGTTTCTCTCTCGTCTGGGTTCCCTCTGGCTGGGATGAGTGGATTGTTGTCTTCCAGTTGCTCTCTTTGGTTTTGGGTTTTTTTGGTACCTACTGAGTATGTTTATACTCACCCCTGCACGGGATTTTCCCACACATGTTTGTGTCTTGTGAAGACCACATGACTTTCGACAGAGTCCCAGGGGGACCCGGAGCAGGCGGAGCTGAGTGAGCGAGACTGACCGGGGTGTTTACCGGTGCGGTGCCGAGGGAGCTTTCTGGCGGGTGTTTGTGGCAGGGTTTCCCTTCTTCAGAGAAGGTTGGACGCGCTTTTGTAGTTTACTTTTGGTGGGACCTGTTTTTCCCTTTTGTACTTTTGTTGTTTTACTCTGGTTTGGGATAGATTGTTTGCATGCATTTACTTTTCAGTTTTATATATCTCTACACTGTTGCATGGAGGTGTTTGTGGGTGTGTGTGTACATGTACCTTAGGCTAATGCCTCCTATGTGTGTGATAGCCTACTCAGCGCTAGTCGCCAGCCCCTGGCCTATTGGAGGCGGGCTTGGGGAGTCGCGGCTCTAGCCCCGTTGGGTCGGGTCATGACCGAGTGGTATCAGATGAGGTTCCACCTTTGGGATCTCAGAGCGTAGATGGTCTAGCTGTGAGTTTGGTTCGGGTTTCATAGCGGCAGTGTTAGGATGTTTCGAGTTCGGCTTTCAGGCCAGGGACTCCAGTGTTGGTGCAGCGACCGACGTATCCATACACCAGGACTTTGATAACCTGCCTTTCGACTTGGGACATTTGTACACTGGTCACAGGGACATAACTGTACATGCATCATATATGACTAGGTTTTGGGTTTTTCTTGTCCTTCTTGAGTCAGCTCTCCAGATATACTCTTTGACTATGGTGTGTCTTGAATGTATTTCAGGATGCCTCTATGACGACAGCCAGCGAGGGTTCCACAACGGGATTGTTTTGACGATCCACCCCGTGCAGAGGCTGTGGACCAGGGCGCAGCTTATGAGGTTGGGACTCCAGGTGGTCCAGGCGCAGGGTCTGAGGCTGGACCTCCAGGTGGTCCACCAGTTGAGCCACCACCTGTCGATCATCTGGTTGTGCCGGCAGTGCAGGACGAGGTTGCACGTAGGCTGAGTGCACTGCACGAGTTCCAGAGGTAGCGACCTTTGAGGTTCTGGGGTGATCCAGAACCCCAGGCAGCTGATGACTGTCTTGAGGCAGTCACCCATGTTTTCCGTCTGGTGAGGACACCCCCATATCAGATGGTGGTCCTAGCGGCGAGCCTTTTGCATGGTTCTATTGGGCGATGGTGGAGCCTGGTGACACAGTCCCATGACGAGGAGACGCTCACGTGGGTAGACTTTGAGCGGCTCTTTAGGGAGGAGTTATATCCCGTGACGCTGAGGTCAGTGCGGATTCAGGAGCTTATGCAGCTTCGACAGGAGGACATGACCGTGTCGGAGTACTCAGCAAGGTTTACGGACCTGTCGCGCTAATCCCTGGATATGGTTCGAGACCCGTTCTTTAGGGCTTGGACCTTCGAGAAGGGCTTACTCAAGGACATCCGAGCAGGTGTGGTTTCTTTGTGCCCGCCCACCTATACTAGAGTGCTGGAGCGAGAGTTGGTGGTGGAGAGATTTCTGGATGAGCAGATTCCCCCTGTTAGTGCTAGGCACGCGAGAGCTGAGACTTTGTCAGTCAGATCGGCATCTGGTAGCCGACGACAGACTCAGGGGTCTGGACATGGCCGACGTTTCAGGAGGCATCCCCAGGAAGGAGGATCTGAGGCTCAGGGCTCACAGGGCTCGCAGGCCAGTTTTGGACAGCTGCGGGAGAGGCGGTGTTATACTTGTGGTGGTCGGGGACATCTTTTTAGGGATTGTCTGACTTGATGTGCTGCTGAGAGGGAGTCGGTCGATGGACCGCCTTGGCAGAGGCAGTGTCTCGAGCAAGGAGGTCCGTAGGGCGGCGGACATGGCAGCGGAACGGGTGCAGCAGGAGGAGGTGGTAGGAAGTACCAGTTTCTACCACCCCACCCCCAGGTGGTCCACGCCAAGCTCAGGGAGCTGGTGGCCGAGGGCGAGGACAGCTGCATGCCCTAGAGGCTGTTGACCCAGAGGCTCCGCGGATGGATAGAGGTACGCCTTGTGTCTTTTCTACTTTCTATAGTAGTTTGACAGAGGCTGTTTAGAGGTACCCTTTCCTTTCCATTTCTTGATCGAGTTTTATTCAGGGCGTTGGTAAGACCCTGTGTGGGTGTTGTTTTTCATGCTTCGAATGCGTGAGGAAGAGGGATCCTTCCCCCACTGAGACACATTTATGTGATGCGATTAAAACCGTGCGGGCGAGTCAGTGCCGCCCAAAGCGGATAGTGTTGAGGTGTAGTGGATGAGTCCATATGAATTATGTGTTCAGGCATTGGTGTTGGTTGGTGAACTCGCTGGTGTGGGAGACCCAGTTGAGAGTCCAGTCGCTTTCCTTGTTCTTAGGGCTTTTTGGGGACGAAAAGTTATAAGGAGGGGAGGATGTAGCGACTCAGGTTTTTGGCCCTGTCAGACTTTGGAATATTTCTACGAAGAATTCCAGAGTTAGGCGCGAAGACGGCGTGCGATTCCGAGGCCCGATGAGCCAGGAATTAATTTTATAAAAATATTAAATATTTTTATACTATGCACGTGGCGGGGGTGTGATATCTCCAAAACGGTTGCTCATAATGGGAATCCGAGGGCATGGTTGCATCCAGAAAGTGTCGTTTACCCTAGGCGAGGTGTAAACTTTGCGGGCACGGGCCTGCGGTGGTAAGCGCCACCAGGGGCATTTTCGTAAATAAGTGGAAAAGTTGGTTTTCGAGCGTCGGCTCGAATAACTTTTGAACGGAGTCTTGGATTGCAAATCTGAGTCCGACGTTGCATTCAGAATGGTGCGTTTACCCTATGGGTGACCTCAACTTTGTCTGTGTCAGGTGCGAGGTCGGGGGTGTTGCGCTGCTGGTGGTTTTTAAATAAAAAAAAAGAAAAAAAACATATCTCCTCCCCACTCACCTCCAATGCTCACCAGACGAAACCACCTCCTCCTCTCTCTGTTCTTCACCGATTTGAGCTCCGGGCGTCCGTTTTCAGCGCCGATCGTCAGCAGATCGAGCTTCAGGGCGTCGCCGGCGTGGATATGCACCCGAAGCTTCGGCGTTTCGCCCGCGAGGTAGGCGGTTGGAGTTTTAAAATCTCGGAACCCGTTTATTCGTTGTTTTACTCAAATCGTCATAAATTTTCTGTAGTTCGGGTCCCGAGCTTTCCGAAACTTTTTTCGGATCTGAATTTGGAGCACCGGGGTGCTCCCGGTGGCTCCCGAAAGTTTTCCGGCGAAAACCCGGTTTTCCGGCGAGACCCGCGGCGGCGGCGCGGTGGTTTCCGGCTCCGGCACGGCGGACTCCAGTGGCGGCGCGGTTGTTTCTGACGACCCTGCGGTGGTCCGGCCAGATTTTTCTGGGGGTTCTTTAAACCCCCGTAACTCGCAAACCGTAACTCCGATTTGTGAGCCATTTGCGGCAACGTGTTCCTTGCGTCAAGACGGACCTTTTGAACTCACTTTGAAAATTTTGTGAGTCGGAGTTTTGGCCCGGGTGCTTGAAATGTTGAATAAAAAAATAATATTTTATTATTTTACGACTTCGGGACGTTGTAACTTCTACCCAGAGTGTCCGAATGACGTTCCGTCAGTGGCATTGAGACCCTGATGGTACAACGGACTTTTTTAGATGGTTTTCGAGTGTTGGGACTAATAACGGGGTGCGGGCCCCACGATGCCGGATTTTGGCGTTTGCGGAGAAACGCAGCTTTCGCACCAGGAGTCCGATTTTAGCGGATGAGTAGTCGATCCTGTGTGTTTTTTCGAGAGGATCGCAATGGGTCGATCCGCTCGATGTGTTTTGGGATCGAGGCGTGGGCCCCACCTGGGCTGGCTTCGGTGAATAGTACCTTTTTCACTGGGTGTCCGTTTCGGACGAATGAGTAGTCATTTCCGCTTGTTTTTTCGAGGGGATCATCGTGGTATGATTTGCTCGATGGGTTTTGGGATCGTTGTGTGGGCCCCACATGAGCTAGCTACGGTGAATAGTGCCTCTTTCACCGGTGCTCTGTTTCGGGCAAGTAAGCAGCCTATTCTGCATGTTTTTCCACGTAAATCGCGATGGTGGCCTCAGTTTTGGCCTTGGAGGTGCGCAGTGTGGCATTGTTGTGGGTCGCTCGGGTTAGCGATGTTTTGGACCAGCAGTGGTTGAGGGTACTCCCTTGGTTCGTTCCCACGAGGTTTCGTGTGGCATCACAGCCTTCGTATAGGTTTGTGATCCTCTCGATGGGATGTTTAAACTGTTAGAGTTGTGGCATCCCTCCGGTGGGCCCGGAGCGGGATCCTCTAGCATCTTTTCCCTAGATCGGGTTCTTGGTATCGTTGTGACCGCTTATTCACAGGCGGTGATCCCCTATCTAGCTGGTTAACCCTGTAGGGTTTGTGGCATCATCGGGATTATGATCCCCTACGCGGTGGGCCATGCTCAGTAGGGTTGTGGCATCGTCGGGTATACGATCCCCTACTCAGCATGAGGTGTATAGTAGGGTTACGTTATCATTGGTTATGTGATCCCCTACTCAGCGTGTGATTTCAGTAGGGTTGCGGCATCGTCGGCTCGATCCCCTACATCGCGAGTTATACCAAATAGGGTTCCGGTATCGTCGTGACCACCTTTATTTGGGCGATGATCCTCTATCTGAGTGATGTGATTTTGTCGAGCGCCAGATCGGGTTGTGGTATCCCCCAGCGGATCCTGGGTGTGATCCCCTATCTGTGAGAACTATGTATGCCAGATTGGGTGGTGGTATCTTCCAGCGGATCCTGGGTGTGATCCCCTATTTGTGAGAACTACGTATGCCAGATCGGGTCGTGGTATCCCCCAGCGGACCCTAGGAGTGATCCCCTATCTGTGAGTTTCGTATGCCGGAGTGGGTTCTGGTATCCCCTAGCGGACCCTAGGAGTGATCTCCTATCCGAGGAGTTTGGTGGTTATGTTGTTTCAGCGAGGTTTCCTCAGTGATGATATCTGACGACCATGATCTCTCAGGTGAGCGTCTGAGAGGTTTTTGAGAAACCCGATGGAGTGTATCTCTCGGATGAGTGTCATCTGGGATGACAGTGTTCGTGTGGTGTACTCTTCTGGTTGTGGACAGTTGCTGGTGTTGAGTTCAGTACCTCATGTGGCTTGTTGCATGAGCTGATTATATCTGGATTGTTCAAGGTATATGTATGGGCATACAGCTGAGCTGAGCTGACTAGTTGTGTTTAGCCGAGGTTGGTCACGAGATGGAGTTTCTCTCTCATCTGGGTTCCCTCTAGCTGGGATGCGCGGACTGTTGTCTTCCAGTTGCTCTCTTTGGTTTTGGGTTTTTGGCGTGCCTACTGAGTATGTTTATACTCACCCCTGCATGGGCTTTGCCCGCACATGTTTGTGTCTTGTGCAGACCAGAGGCCTTTCGACGGAGTCCCAGGGGGACCCGGAGTAGGCGGAGCTGAGTGAGCGAGACTGACCAGGGTGTTTGACGGTGCGGTGCCGAGGGAGCTTTCTGGCAGGTGTTTGTGGCAGCGTTTCCCTTCCTTAGAGCAGGTTGGACGTGCTTTTGTAGTTTACTTTTGGTGGGCCCTGTTTTTCCCTTTTGTACTTTTGTTGTTGCACTCTGGTTTGGGATAGATTGTATGCATGCATTTACTTTTCAGTTTTATATATCTCTTCATTGTTGGATGGAGGTTTTTGTGGGTGCGTGTGTACAGGTACCTTAGGCTAATGCCTCCCATGTGTGTGATAGCCTACTTGGCGCTAGTCTCCCGCCCCTGGCCTATTGGAGGTGGGCTTGGGGAGTCGCGGCTCGAGCCCCGTTGGGTCGGGTCGTGACATAATCGTATCACATAAAACATGCATAAAGGAAACATAACATTTCCACCTTTCAGTCATAAGATATCAATACAACACATTGATATAAAAACATTATGAAAAGCATTTTCAATACCAAAATAAAAGAAAAGTAAAACATGGTATTTATTTTTTATTCAAAAAAAAGTTATGGCTTGTAGAGGAAGCCGAAACTCAAATAATGGTCACAGCGGCGGAGAAGTTGTTATCGCCGCATACGTAAGACAAAAAAACATTCCCTTTTTCGTTTAGTAAACGCTTCATATAAAAAGATTGCTTTTGAATAATCGGAAAAGTCAAAGGGGTTTATACACCGTATAAAAGAAAGTTGTGTATAAAACAAAATATGCCTCAATGAAATGAGATTGAGACGGATTCCCTTACCTCGTATCCGACTTGACTCGATCGTTCTTTAATCTCCTGAATAATAAACTTGAGTTAATTTATACTTTATTAAGAACCTTTTTCAAGTTCTTTATTCCTTTTATATCACTTATTACCATGTCATGAACACTATGTAATTATTTAAGTTAATAACGGCCGTTTTAACGATCATTGGTACTTGAGTCAAAAATAAACTCTTTATAATTACAAGTTGTTAATGTATCCATTATATCCAGAGTTATATTCATGATTTAGATATCATATATATCATATATATCCAGTATATACATGCATTTATAATATTACATAACATTTAGAGGTAAGAAATGAAATGCACCGTTCATGGAGATGGTAAGCCGTACGTACGCATGAACGATACTTTCATTTCTATTTTGTATTTTATTGAATGGAATCATAATGAAATAAAGGTATATTATAATTCCAGTATAATATCATATATAATATCATTAAATCCATCCTTTATACGTCCCACATATGTCATTAACGAATCAAATCACTTTGAGGGGGTGGTAGTCTGCACTTCCTAAAATGAAGATATCGTGTTCACCCATAAAGGAAACCAAAAATGTATGACATAAATGAAAAATAAATAAGAATAAGGAAACAATAAACATATTATATATCATATATAAATATAGTGACATCTTAATGGCCACCTTTTAAGGTGTTAGAATAATATTGAACAATCATTGTTTCGTGAGGCAGAAATTCGCCATCCACGGAAACAGTATGCTCATTGACCATTAGATGTATGTGTGTGTAAGTGTAGCTCGAATCCTTCTTATAACAACATCATAGTATATGGAAGATACTGGTGTTGTTACAAAATAAATGAATAAAATGATTTTAGGGGGTTGGAGAAGCAAAATAAAACAAAAGAGCATTAGAGAAGACTTTACCTTTGAATCGGGTAACTCCCTTTGGTTTGAACCAAAAGGGTTCCTTGAAGAGATTCCTACCTAAGGTAAGGCTTCTAGGATGAGTAGATGGATTTGGAGAGACAAAATGAGCAGAGATTGGCTGAGCCAAAGGCTTGAGAGGTGTGGTCAAGGAGGTAGAGGTGGGGGCCTTTTATAAGAGGAGAGGAGGGGCACTCTTGGAAAGGTATAAAATGTTACTTTATTTTCAAATGAGTTTCAGATTTTAAAGGTCCAAAATTGATGTATTTTGCGGATAAGGTGATAAGGGTTCTAAATATATTCATCCAATAGGTCATTGACATGTTTAGGTCTTAGATTTTACATTATCTTTTCATTTTATTCAAATCGTTAAATAATGAGGTAATCGCTGCATCATCATGATGTCATAAATAATTTAATTTATTTAATGTATAAAAATTATAAAAAAATACTATGATGTAGGAAATATTTTTATCTTTACAATGAATTTTTATATTCTAACATCTGACTTGTATAACCCTATGTAAAAATTGTTTTAGTAAAACAATACATGTTTGTGTCATTTTTACTTTTACTTTAAATAAAAGGTATTAATGTCATTATCTTACCCAAGTGGCTTCATGGGGTCCCAAAAATAGACCCATGGGTTGTCTTGGTCGGCCATGACACATCAAATAAGTGTAGGACATGTTTCAAGGTCATTTCATATTATTAAAACATTATTTTTACCTTAAACTACACTAATTACCTCTAATCGCGATTAAAAACTTAAAAGTTACTATTCACCAAAAAATTATTTTAATCTCATTGAACCACATTTTACTTCCTAATGACAGCCATTTATATCGGATTTTTGAAATTCAAAACACAGAGGTGGTAAAATTTCATTTAAACGAAAAATCAGTTTTTTTTAAGTACCACTTAGTGGTTTCACTATTCATCAAAAATTGAAGTTTTTCAGAAAAATACCAAAACTTCACCCTAAGCTATATTTGATATTCCGAATTCAAAAATGATGTATATTTTAAAAAATTCAAAACATATAAGTTACAATAATTAATTTAATAATTAATTCCCGCTGTCAGAACAATTAACGTGTTTTTATGAAACAATATATATCAAAAGATTGACACTAGTTTAAGTCCAATTTCAAAGTGAAATTAATTCCAATGACCACTATTGGATTAAATGACAAAAATATATTATAATTTCACTTTAAAACCAATTCGAAAGATAATATAATCATATAAATAAATTAGATTAAAAAGAGATTTTGAAATAAAATACAACATTTTTCACTATTCATTAAAAAATGAACATTATCAGAAAAATACCATAAATTTATCCAAAGTAAATTTCAATGTCCCAATCATAAATAATAAGTTTATTTTGACAAATATAGCTTATAAAATTGTCAAAAGATAGATTTAAAAATGGTTCACCATCAAAAGGCGGTAAAATAATCTTTTAAAAATATTAGAATATTTCATGCTTTAGGTTGGATTTATTCTCATTTTAAGCCTCTAAAACACTATCTAATTCATAAATAGATATAGATAACTATATCTATTATTCATTACTTACTTGTGATGTTACATTATATCCTACTAAATGGAATCCTATAAAGAATATTTGAAAATTTTATTAGTGTAATTAAATATAAAAAGTTGATAAATAACTTAAATTTCATCTTATAATCTTATCCTCTATAGATCTTGAAACTTCTATAATAAATTTACCCTTTTTATCAAATTGATAACTTTTCTATTTTTCATGGTAATCAAGAGGTGGGTAGAAATATATAAATCTTGGTGAACTGGATCTCAATTTTTCAAACCTCTCATCCATCAAGTGTTCTTGTAGGAATGGATACCCTCTAGGAGATAAAGTATGAGTTTATTCTTTTTTCACCAATAACTCCTTATACAATCTCCTTGGTGCCTATAATTTAATAGAAAAAATCACTAATAATATTTTTTCACAAATATACAAAAAAACTATTTAAACATTTGATATTACACTTATAAAAAATGATTCATGATGTCGTCTTTTAACAAAATTCCTTCATGTATCATTATATGAAAACAGTATAGTTTACATATATATATATTTATCTTTTATTTCACCAAAAAATAAATCTAAAGTTACTATTGACTTAAAAAATATCCATTGCCTTTTAGAAAACTATAAGAATATCTTTATGAGTTATTTTATGTTATGTAAATAATATAGCATATGAAAGTGTGTGGGAATATATTTATCAATATTACTAAAAAATTCATGATAAATAAGAGAATAAAAAAATGAGATTACCAAAATGATATCCCATAATTGATCTAGTGTGGTCAGTTTGAAACATATCCAATCAGAAAACAAAATTTTTATCTATTTTCTTAATCTTATATAGCCACTGAACTCCTAAACTATTTTGAATTTAGACTATTAAGATTACTTTCTTCATCAAACTAAAAAGAGTTTATAATATTTTATATTAGAAAGTGATAATTTATGTAAATGTGTGCTACCAATTTTTCCAACCCAATAAAAGCAAGAGGCTCCTCTATAGATGAATTTTGAGGCTCCTCAGTAAAATTTTGTAGAGGTTACAACCTAGAATATCAAAATGACTTGGGTATTTGATTTTACATGTTCCTATAAATTAAATTAATAAAAAATTAGAAAAATATTTTATAAATCAAACTTTTGACAAATGAAATTGAAAAACAATTATAAAATGTTGCAAACTAGAATAAAGTAAACACACTTTCATCATATTCATTAAATTAGTTAACTAAAATTATAAAATATATTCTAACAACATATAGATGACATGAAATGATATAAATTGTAGAAAAAAAATACTTAAGTAATAATCAAATGACAAAAATTCCATAAAAATTTGATAAATATATTTAATAATTTTTTTAGAAATAAACAAATAATTTATTGAATTTTTTAAAATATTTCAATTTCAATAAATAATACAATTATAAATAATAGATTTCACATTTAAAAAATGTTTAATAGTTATATGGGATATATATATATATATTACATATAATATTTATAGATTATTGAAGGATTGTTTTCTCATATTCTTTCTCCTGGATTGTTCTATATGAAATAAACCAGGTTTATGTCATGGTCAGTGGTATCCTCTGATAATTATTTCATGTAACTAGGGATATCACATGATAAATCTTCATCATAAACATTTTCATCACCAAAAAACTAGTTTTTCCATGAAAACCATAGAACATAGACAATTTGATGGTTCAAGAACATATAAAAAAATTTTTAAACTATTTAAGTGATAAAGGGAATATTTGTATCCTAAACTATTCAAATCAACAAGGTTCATTATTAATTCATATTTTTTTTATTTTATTGTTACAAATTATTCATTTTTACTTGAACATTGGAACTCAAAATTTAATTTAATAAATCTCCAATATATCGTCAATATCTCTGTAATATTAACTTTATATATAGATTATTTTTTGTATTTTTCCCCTAAAAAATGTATTTCTACATTGGACACCAATACACTATTTTTGTAAATTTCACTTTATTTATCACTATCATTGGTATATAATATATAACCATTAATTGCATACTTAGACCATGTTATCACAGTTAAACATGGATCACCCTCCAACCATCTCAATATATCTAATTTGTCAAATCTATTGGTCATAACAACTTTAAACAATGTAAAATTGTTTTTATGCTCATTTAGTGCACAGATATATTTTTTCTTTGTGTAGTAATGCTTTACTACATTAATATGAAATACTGTATATGATTGAGCATTGTTCATATTATTCAAGATGTATAAACGTGCCTACATTATTTTCTCACTTGTTATTGAATTAATGTTAAAACTAGGATACCATTTCCCCTAAAATACCTTGATTATATAGATATATTGGGAAACCAACATATCCTTATTTAGAAAAGTAGTATATTCAGAACTTTTCCACCTCCTGATAAATATACCTCTCTATAATGGAGTCTTATAGTTGATGAGGATTCCAAATAAGCCTCTTCAATATCTTCATATAACTATCAAAATAAAACATGTAGAATAATTATATAGTTCCACATGGATTTATTTCTCCCAAAAAATGAACCATTAAGTATACCATGATATCAAAAAAAATATAGTGGAATGTATAGTTCAAATTGAAAAAGTATATCCACCACTTAGATCTCTAAATTGTTATAAGAATTAAGATCCATCATTTTGTTAAAAATGTAATGTAAAAATTAAAACACCATGATGATAGTAATTCTAACATGGATGGGTAGTATTACATGTTATGAAGAGAGTATAAATTCTTTCATCATAACATGTAAGTAATGAGATTTCATGCTTATGAACTTCAAATATTTTAGTGAGAAAAAAATATTTGAAGGATAACCATGAGGCACATTGATGTCATATGGGTACTGAAAAAAAAAAATTTCTCTCTCTTCAATAATATATGAAAAGATGGAGGTAATTATGTTTTTTCCATTAGAAGTGGGAGATAACTCAAAATGTACTCTCATTAATATGAATTCCAATATTACATTCAAACCACCCTTATTCTTGCATTTAATATCTAATAATGTTTTAATCAAATAATCACATATATTATTTTCAATATGTACATAAATACTCTGTTTGACCTCATGATATGAATATTGTGGAAGATTAAAAAAATATTAACCACTTGTTCAATATATTTCAATCATTTACAAATCTTTATGTCTTTCCAAATGCGATAACAATGTTTTTCACCACCTCAAAATATTGATCGATTAGTAAAGTATTTGAAACAATATCAAATTATTGTGAGTTATTGAATTATTTATTTAATATTAACTAAAAGTGATGCATAGAAAACAAACATGTGATGAACCATGTTGACATCCCCCCCCCCCGGGTTGTAGTTGATAAGATGAAGTACCTTATTCATATATCGGACAAGATTTATTCCCCTTAAAACAGTATCTAGAAAAATTTAAATATGTTGGGAAGTTATTTATAGTGAAAATAATAATTGCATGAAATTAAAATATTCCATTTTATAAGAATTACAAACGCTAATACCTTCCTCCCATAAGAGTTTCAAATAATTTATTAATGTATACAAGTAAACATCAAAATCATTTCCAGACAATTTTGTTCTAGAAATCCTTAAACTAAACATGATGTACTCCTAATTTTTATAAAATTATGGAGACAATCTATAAATTACCAAAAAAACATTCTACGATCTTTTTTTACTACTGTGTATTTGATATGGATTCATTCCTTCTTTACATAGTCCATGTCTAATATTTTTAACTCCATTTTTTAATATAACAAATTATGGATAAATTTTCATTTATAAAAGATAATAATCTTGATGAAATAATTTCACATAATATAATATTATATTTATATTACATATTAACCTTCTTGAATCACTTTAAATTTAATTTAAATATTTTAAATAAGAAATTATAGGAAGATAAAAAACTTACTGAGAATGATTCTTGATAAGTAGCATAAAGATAAATAAACTAGTGATATTCCTTTAACCTTATATTGTGATGTCTTCTATTTAATACACTATGATAGACCTTCTTATTCTTTAATATAAAACACATAGACATTAGGGAATTCCTGTATCTTCTTACGCCACAATCCCATCTCAAATAATTTCATTTCATTATAATTCAAATCTAGAATATCATTTTCCTTAAGAAGTATATTTTCATAATCACTAGGAATTTTTTAAAACTCTTGTCGTTCCATGAATTCCTATATATCAAGTAAACCAATATCAACACTATTTATAAAACTATAAATTTTGTACAACCTAGATATATTTTTTCACATTATTTTATATGAAATAAATTTTCATTTTTTTCTTAATTGATTCCACTTTAATGTCATAAATAATTTCTTTAATTTTATTAGAATTATCACCTTGAAAATATCTATAATCCTTAGATCTTAAATTTTTCACCATTTCACCATTCCAAATCTTTAGACTGTCACTCGAATTAAAACCATTTGAAAATTAAAAGATATTTTCTTTCTTTTCATCACGACATTCTCATATTTAAACACTTTATACATGTGAAGTAAATTCGTTCACCATTTGGAACATTTTATATGGTAAATTCAAAAAAATCATCAACCCCTTTCTCATATACATCACTTGTTTTTCATTCATAAATCTTACTATGATTCATTATCTCCTATATGAACTATTAAGGAAATAATATAAGTTATTTTTTTTTGAAATAGTAAATTCATATTTACTAATAAAAAACAATTCAAGATAGGTTTTTTAATAACAATAATGATAAAAATATATAAAAACTTGTAATATTAATAAATATATTAAATTTTTAAAATATATCACATCTATATAAAAAACATATTAATAACACATATATATATATATATATATATATATATTAAAACTACTGGTAATTGTATTTATATGTTAACACTGCTATTAACAAAATTAACCCTACTATTAAGAATATTAAAAATATCAAATATTATATTAATATTAATAACATTAATACTAATAAAAATAATAAAATTATTAATAATAACTTGAATAATTTTTTTATTAATATTACTTTTAATAATTTTAATAGTAATATTAATAATATTAATCCTAATATTACTTAAATTAACAGAGTTATTAACAAAGTATAAATGATCTCGAACTGTCTTTTTCAAAAAACCATTGTATACATAGAAAGTGTAATGTATAACACATTTTATCCTCAAATCTATGGAAAATTATTTAACCCAAAATAAGTTATGTTTCACTAAAAAGAACATTAGCACTTTTCAATTTTTTTGAAAAAAATATCAATACATATTTTGTGACCTTTACCGAAAAAATTTGTTTGAGACATGTTTTTTATTTATGTGTTGGTATTCACATCACCTCAATCTTAATAATATATATACAAAAATGAAAAAAAATATATATTATTTTTTAAAAGTATAAAAAAATATGTTATAGGACACATATTTTTATTTAATAAAACTAAAAAGAAAGAAAAACATTTAATATTAAATTGTTTTATTCTAAAAAAATAATTTTTTTGAAGAATGTGAAAAGAAAATAATTTATTATAAAAGTAATTTTCACATAAAATATAACTTACTTTATTAAAATAACACATGTATTTAACAAAACAACTTGAAAAAATTCTCACCCATAAAAAACACATAATAGTAATTCATTTTCTAAAAATATTCATTTATATTATATTTTTAATAAAATTTCATTGAATAAATTTAATATTACAATAATAACTATTTAAATAAAAATATACAATGATACATATAATGGTGAATCATTATAAGTTTTTTTTTTAAATAACATTTTATTTATTAAAATGTCTAGTATCTTGATATTTATATAGTTAATTAAGTAAACATTTATCACACATAGAAATAGATAAGAATATTCAAATCCAGTATAAACATAAACATGAAAATAAATAATATGATGGTTGTATAATAAATTTTTAATGAATTAAAATATTTAATTGATATAAAACTTATTACTCGGCGATAGAAGAAAACACTGATAGAGGGACTGTAAGGACCCTACCTTAAGATGTACATATTCTAGTGTTTTTGAACAAGAATTCACATTCAAAAATTTCAAGGATCTTTTCAGTGTAGATATTTATCTAATTAGAAAAAACTCTTACAAAGTGAACTCAATCATTACAAGTTGAAACTTATACCCAGTATCCACTTTTCCCACCAAAAAAAACTTTTTAAAAATAAAGCATGGTTTCTTGGCGTGATAAATCTTCATATATTTCATATTGAACTCATAAACATCTTTAATATTCATTAAAAAATGTGAAAAAAAATTTAAAAATAATTTGATAACAAAAATATTAGTAAGGGACACAAAAATGAAACAAGAAAGAAACTGCTTATCCATGACACTTAAAAAATTACCATTTAAAAAAAATGGATCAAAAATAAAAATTTTCTTACTCAATAAATCAAATTTTCATTCCAAAAGTTTCCATAAAACATTTCATAAGTAATATTAAAGGAAAAAAGAAAACCCATAAATGTTTCTTTGAAAAAATGATAAAATCATGAAAACTTTGTTGCAAATTTATTTTTTTTACCCTTGAAAAGTGTCATATACTTTACATTGAATAGAAACCCAGCAACATATCTTGTAAAAAAATGAGATTTCTTTAAAAAAATGATATTTATTTAAAATATATAAAGCGTAAATAAGTATTATATATAACTTGGGAGATTATTTTATTATCATACTTACTTATGATGTAACCCTCACAGCTACCATAAAATAGCCCTCATTGTTGTAATTGACATTACCCCCATGGATATACTTAGATGTAATTTTCACAGTTGTACATACAATAACCATCATGGTAAACTTCCAGCATACCCAACGCATTATATGGATATCATGGACCTTGCCATATTTGGTTTATAATGTAAATACCCATCATCATAAACAGTTCCCAACATAATGAAAAAATATGAATGTATGCATCATAAAAACATTTATTTTTGAAAATCACGTAATTTAAAGGAATGTTGTGCACATACAAAGAAACATTGTAGTGACCCGGACCCTAGAAGCTTAGAGTTTGTGTCTAGTACCATTTCATTGGAAAATGATACAAGGAATCACATCCCAAAGGTCTAAATAGTTTAGTAGTCTTCGTTAACTAGATAAATACATGAGTCTTCAGTTAGAATTGAATACACAAATTACAATATAATCATTTTTTAGAATAATTTTATTCCATCCAAAATATCCCTACATATCATTCATAGTGAACTTCATGGAATCTTTTTGAAAGAAAACAAAATAAGGGAGAGCTTAAATGCTCAATAAGGGTTAAATACTATAGAAGTATTGATGAATCAAAGAGAATAATCAATATGTAAAGGAAAATAAATGAACATATATGACATTTAAATAAATTCAATATCACAATAAGATAAGGAAGAATCAATATGGAAAGTTAAATAACAGAAAACACATTCCATTTAATCAATAAACTAGGAATGAAATTCATCCATAGAATTTGTCATAGTGAAAATCTAATGGATAATAACAACTGAATCTGAATGAAGGTAATTATTTAATATAGAACATCATGTTTCCTAGGAACAAAATACATTTATCATCAATTCCTTTCACATGATTTTCTAGAACATATAACTATCAATATCTTTCATAACACAGTTTAAAATATATTGTTTACAAACATGTCTGGTTTTCCAAATGATTTATAAGACTACTAAAGCATTTATGGGATTACCTTAAATAGTCCTCAACCCATATCATACCTATAAAAACCATTCATCATATATAAAATAATCTATTTAATTCATAAAAATTTTCATTATTAAATATTTGTATAGATTAAAGGATACATATTTAATAATATTTTATCAGTTAATCAAATGACTTTCAAAGTAAAAATAGTATATAAAAAACAGTATAAAGTTCTAGAAATTATCATATCCATTAAAAAATAAAATGGTTATTTAACTTAAATTTAATTTCCAATGAAAATTTACTAAAATAATGTGATTGTTTCAAGAGAAATATAATTATCGTAAAAGAAACTGAGATTTTAGAATAACTTTTACCATTTGGTAGATTTTCAAGTCAGATCCCCTTTGATGAAATAAATAAAAATGAAACATAAAATACCATGATTAATTATATATTTATAATATATGTCAAATGGGAATTATATACACCATATAAAATTTAATTGGTGTATAACGACAAATTAGTATCAATAGAACGTAAATTGAGGCAAAATCTCTTACTTTGCACTTCCTTTTGGTTAAACATACTTTAACATCTGATATAATGGTATTAAGAAATTTATAAACTTATACTGTAAAAATATTAATTTTTATGATATTATATATGACCCTTGTATAAAATATTATCACCCTTTCTTTAATAAAATTTCATTATTTTCATTGTTTCATGTATTAATTGTCTTGTTTTTCGAGTATGTTTTGACTTTTTATTTTTTATTACTCTTACTTAGATTATGATTTAATCATAAAAAAATTTAAACTATTATGTAAATATAATATATATTTATTATATATGTATTTATAGTAATTCATAAAATTTGGGGATAAGAAATGAAATACATAATTCATGGAGATCATAACTCATACGTATGCATAAATGCATTTTCTATTTTCTTATCATATTAAAAGAAAGAAGAGTAAAATATATATATATATATATATATATATATTATCATTCTAATATCCTTATTAAATCATATATATCATATATGTTTATTAAAATCATCCTTAATAAATTCCATGTAAAGTATGAATGAATTGCATCGCTTTATGAGGCGGTAGTCTGTCGTAAACATACATGATGTTATCTTATTCCAAAAAAATGGAAAGCATAAATTTATATGTTATATAATAATTAAAGAAGAAAAAATACATCAAAAATATCATATATAACATATATAAAGTATATTTCCATAATTATTCTAAACCTTGAATGGTGGAAATAAAAAATGAACGACATCGGTTCATGAAGCGATAGTCCTCTATACATATGAAAAATGATTTTGTAACCTATTTGAGGGAAGTGTGTAAAGTTTTAGTTCATAAAATTAACATAAAAATATATCAGTACTAATGTTACTATATAATCATATAATAATAATAATAATTTACAGGGGTATAAAAGTAATTAAAATGAAAATTCTTTTAAAAGAACATAACCTCTTCTTCAAGTTTCCTCTTTAGGTTTTCACTAGAAACATGAAAGGTTTTCTTTAGGAAAAAAATAAGGATTCTAGGATTATTTGGAGTGATATGGGTATATATCATTCTATCAAAATGGATTTATAGTTGTTAATGAGGGGGATAGTGAGTGACCTTTTATAGTTGATGTGGAGTGACATTCTTATAAATACTAAGAATTATTCACTATTGGGAGGTCTCCCTTACCTAATATGGCTTCAAAATTAAAAAATAATGGTTCTTAGGTTTTATTTATTTAATAAAAACCTCCACCATACAAAACATCTTAATCATCTTCCTTAACTTCAAAGTTTCTCTACTTTTACCATTTTAGTTTAAATTTTTGGTAACTAATTTTCTTACCTGGGTAATTTATCCATTAAGACTAAATTAGACTGATAATTATTATAACATTTAGTCCCAATAATTCCTAAATATTATATCTAGTTTTTTAAAAAATACATCATGTGTTTGAAATTAATTTTAATAGAAGTGCTTGCAGTGCAGAAAAACGTTGTATTAACCCTAACCACACTAACAATATTTTTACTATTTAGGGGTCAATTTGTTTATTATAAAAAATAAATTGGACCAATAATGGACCATATTTTATATTTATTAACACTTAAAAGTCACTTAGAACAATATAGTATGTTTAGTAATTATAAATAATTTAATAAAATATCATTTATAATGAAATTATATTAATATAAATTTTGACATTATTTATTTAATTTGAAATTAAAAAATATCAATAAAATTATTGAATTAAAATATATAATTTTTACACCAATTTAACATGTTTTAATAGTCTAAAAAATTAATTTAAGATAATAAATAATTCAATTTACTTCACTTTTAATATTTTTATTGTAATTCATTTTAGTTAATTATTAAATAAATAATTACTACGTTGGAATTTCTCAAAAAAATTAAGTAATTATTTAATCTCTAAAAATTAAGGGCAAGTAATTATCATAAAAAATAATTAATATTTAAAATTAATATCTATAAAAGATCTGGGGTTTTTTTGTCCCTATCCCAAATCATTATAGATATTAATATCAAATAAGGTTTCTTTTTTTCTTTTTATATACTAAACTTTTTATATAGGCCATATTCAGGGAATAGTTTCCCATTAACTCATGATGTATTGAATAATGAGATAATGGTTGAAATATTTTGAAAAAATAGGTATTTGATATGTTTACAGGTCATTTTACACCTTATACACAATGTTTAGCGATTAACTAAACTCATTTTTACATTAATACTAGAAATTTGTTTTAATTGTTTTCACTAATCAATTTGTTAAAAAATTACCATATTATAAATTATAAATTATTCTGATTAAAAATATGGAATCCATTTTTTTCAAATTAAATCCATAGAAATGGAAAAAAAAAATTAAAATTAATCCCACAAATGTGATGCTAATGTGGAAGAACCACTTGCTCTCGTTTGGGGGACACATCGCGTTAGTAAAGAGTGTGCTAACTGTGATCCCAGTCCATGAAATGGCATCCACAAACATGCCTAAAGGGGTCATCAAATCTATTGATAAAATCTTGGTAGAATTCATCTGGGATGTGGCTTTAGAGGGGAAGAAACACTGGGTGTTGTGGGATCGGATGGCAAGGCTCATCCAGGAGGGGGGAATCAGCGTGAAGAGCTTAGAATCCACCATTCAATACATGCATGCGAAGCTCGCATGGGAATCGATTTAAGGGTGAACCTTTTGGGGGGAAATCATGCCATTCAAACAGGGGAATGGTGCGGATAACCATAACGCGAATGGATCTCCTCTTTGGTCATCGATAAGCTCCTTCTTTCCATCTCTTATCCATAATTCTCAGTTGATAGTTGGAGAAGGAAACATCCAATTCTGGTTTGACAACTGGGTAGGGGAGGCGGTTGGTTACCTGGGTTGCCCCGCACCCATCATTTCCTTCAAAGAGGCGCGACGCTTCCCTGAATTCATCTCGATGGACTTGGAAAAAACGAAGGAAGAATAATTTTTCCGTATTCAAACCACTTCTGAACCAGACAAGTGCGTCTTCTCACTATCCTCCTTGGGGAATTTCAACTCCAGGGACTTTCAGTGAATTCACTTTCTTTAGGCCTTAAATGATAGATGGAGAAAGGAGGTCTGGTGCAACCTGATCCGTTCCAAATACTTTTTTCTTGTATGGAATATCACAAACAATGCCATTCTAGCCGATGACAACATCAAGCAATTGGGCATCAGCTTTGCATCCAGCTGTCATTGCTATCTTAAGATAAGAGAAGAGGATACGAACCACATATTCTTTGAAGGGGAATGGGCGAAGGCTGTTTGGAGTTTTCTCGGAGAGTTCACAGCATACAATTCACAGGCTCACCGGTAAGAACCTTTCCTGGATAGATGGTTTCATGGGACGGATAATGCAGGCTCGGAATGATTGGCATGTTCCATTATTTTTAATGGAGGTTGTTGGTGCTTATGGAAAGCGAGGAACAGGGTGAAGTACGAGGGGACCCCTTCGTCCGGGTGTTCTATCATCACTAGGATCAAGAACTTGTTGGCAGACTTGGTTCCTATTTTCAGAAAATAGAAAGAAGCACCATCTCTGAAGTACCTTTGTGTTACACCTAGAGGGACCATTTCATCCTGCTCTAGGAAACATAGGCACTGCGTAAGGTGGCTTCCCCCTGATGAAGGCATTAAACTGAATACGGATGGTTCCAGTAAAGAGGGTATTGCTCACGGTGGTGGAGTTGTTCGCGACGAGAGAGGGAGTGTCATCATGGATTTTAAGGCCCACTATGGAAATGGAACAAGCATCCAGGCAGAGGAAAATGCAATGTTGACAGGGATCAATTTGACCATCTAGAAAAATATTATTATATCCCAAGTGGAGACAGACTCGAAGATTATCCATACCTCCTTACAAGGGAAGAGCCAAATACCTTGGTTGATTTCTTACATAATCATAGAATGAAAAGGTCTTCTCAAAGATGGCTCAAAGGTCACCCAAACTTGGCGAGAAGGAAATAAGTTAGCCGACCATCTTGCTTCCCAAGCAGAACAAGGCCTTGAAATCACAACTTCTCCAAATATCTCTTTCTTCAATTCAGAAGGCATGTCCTTGATTAGAGGGGACACCCTCGGTTTGCATCACTTCAGGCCTCCTTAAGCTAGATGTCTTCTTGTTGTTATGGTTGCTCCTGATGTCCTTGTTTCTCTTTATCTCATAAATAAAAATGGAATTTTGAGTGAGTAAAGTGAAAATGTTCAAAATATTGAAATTTTTTTGTAACCAAATTCCATATAAAGATAATTAAAATGAAACAAATTGTATTAATATATGTAAAATTGATATAATTTTACTTTGAAACTAATTTAAAATGTAATTGAACATTATAAATTATTTAGATGAAAAGTTAATTTTCAATTAAAACTCTGGTTTTTCACTATTTGTTAAAAAAAGAAACTTCATTAAAAAATACCAAAAATTAATCCTAAGATAATACTAACATTAAAATTTTAAAAATGAACTTTATTTTTTCAAATAAAATTTAAAAATCTGTAAAACCATTATTTTTAATACATGTGCTTCATTAAATGGCAACAAAATGCCTTTATAAAAATTTAGTTTTGTATGTGTACAATTGGATTTTTCTTATCTTATGACTAAAATTTATTGGATAAATACAAAAAAAAATATTCAATATATAATATATAAATTTCAATAATATTATCCACTCATAGTAATTATTTTAATTTATTAAAATAAAATGTCTTTGGCGTGTTAAAATATTTTTTTATAAAAACATTTCTTTTATATTCAATTGGTTTTTATATTCATTTATAATTAATTGGTAAAAATTAATTCACCCCTATATTTTCATAATTTTGTTAATAACATTTATAACCTCCAATTTAATGGCTATGATATAATTGTATTTGGTCAAACTTGGTCTTGCACGCAATAGAATCTAACTCAGTATAGTGTGTATTTAAAGAAATATAATATATTGAACTTATTTAAAATAGTACATTTATCACAAATTCTTGGGATTTTATATTTAATTTTACACTTAGTGTTTTATTTCATACACTCTATCAAATAAAATGTTATTCTATTATAATTTTCAATTTGTTACGTTCTCCCAACCTTAAATAAATTGGTTCCTCAAAATTTAAGCATGATCTTGGAAATACAGGGTTTGAAATTTAGAAATACCATTGTTTAGAAACCCACATCATAAAAGAGTTAATAAAATATCCCATTAATAATAGAGAAAGGAAAGTATGAAGCTCATAATTAATAACACATAAGGAGAATATTAGTGACAAGTGAAGATAGTGACATGGAGGAAAAGCATAAATATTTATATAGTGATTGAGGTCATTGATAACAAACAAGTGAATGATCCATGGAATATTGGGGGACTCAAAGCCATAAATCAATGATGATTTAAAAGACCATCAGTTCAGCATAAATTATAGTATTAGGATAACATTTTTGTTTCAATATCATTTTCTTAATTTTGAGTAATTCTTTTTCTACCTAATAATAGAAGTAAATATTCTTACATGATGTGTTTCTTTAAACATAATCTTTTTATTTGGTTTTTATTTGATCACTTATTCCAAGAAATGATTATCAACAAATGAATTTTTTATATATGAAGTAGTAAAATTAACTTTTTCCATATCGTAAGATCCATAAAAGGGTGAAAAGTCATTCCCCTTATCTCTAACTGTTTTTCAAAACCAATACAATATGAACCAAAAAATGTAATACTACTGATTTATCATTAATATTTAATTTAAAATTATTTAAATAAAGACAATGACATATTAAATGGGACAATGAATATGCCATTGGGAGGCATGAAATATTCATCTTTCTTCGGTCATGGTTTCAAGATCCATGACTTTTCTAGATGTGATGGGTTCTCATCCTACATACAGGTTGTCCTTTATATATTAATATTATTCCAATAAAGTTTCCAAAAATATGATGGACATCCTTGAAATATAATTAATCCTAAAATAACATTTTTATAAAAAAATTTAATACAACATGTTTTTTAAGTCAAATAACTTTATTTTTATAATGTCATTAATGATCATATCAACTATAAAAGTTATCAATGCATGTAAACATAAATTTATAAAATGTATAGTAATTATTCCTTAAATAAATTTTCCACTACAATATATAATTTCCATAAATTTCTAAAAAAAATTCCCTAATACTAGTATAATCCCATCACTTAAAACCCAAAAAGAGGTGTTTAAGACTTTAAACTTTTGATCATCCTTAATATCAAAATCATGTGATGGTATCCATAAATCATGTGTAAATTAAGACACAATTTCTTCTAAAATTTTACTTAATCCTTATATGTTTCATGATTCTTGTGACCAAAATTGAAAAGGTAAAATACTTTTATATAAATTATGGATCCATTTTATTTTAATATAAGTTATTTATTGGTCTAGTTTTTAACCTATGTCAACCATTTCCATTACTTATTTGAGTTTTTCATAATGGTTTATAAGTAAAATTTTAATTATCCTATGTATAACCCCTCGAAGTGTCAAATGAGGAGTGCAATAAGTCTGTTGTTGTGTACTAGGTGACTGTCGGATCAAGCCCAATACAACATTTTAGAGTAATTACCCCTAGGTATATATATGTTATAACCATTTACACATCTATTATCTTGTAATATATTTATATTATAATAATGCACACATAATTTCTTTATCACAAAAACATTAAGATTTTCATTTATACTTGTCATCAACGTATATCTTAGGGTTATGTTCCCTAATCTATGTTTTCCTAAATATTGTTCACAAGGTTTATACTTTATATGATACCATCTTTATTGGAACCTAGCCTAAAATCCTAGATCTGGTGCCTAATTCCATTTCATTGAAATATGATATAGGGAATCACATCCCAAAGGATCAAATAGTTTAGTAGTCTTAGTAAACTATAAACATACTTTATCCTTGAATTACAATTGAATACACCAATAAAGACATAATTTTTTTTCAAGAATAAATTTATACCATCAATTATATCCTTGTATATCATTCATAGTAATCTTCATTGAATCCTAGTGAAAGGAAACAAAATAAGGGTGATCTTAAATTCTTAGTAAGGGTCAAATATAGCGGAAGTAGTAATGAATCATTGAGAAAAAAAACAATATAAAAAGATAAATAACTGAACACACCTATCATTTAAATAACTTGAATATCATTATATGATAATTAAATATCATTATGGAAAGATAAATAATTTAATACACATGACATTTAATCAATAAACTGATAATTAAATGCATCCATGGTTTTTTTCATAGTGAAAATCTCATGGATGACAACAAATGAATCTCAATGAAGGAAATGATTTAATATCTAACGCCATTTTCCCAGGTACATTATACCCTTACCATCAAGACACTTCACAATATAGTTTATAAAATAATATTTTCAAGTCCTTTTACAAGATAGTTTAAGACATGCAGGTTACAAACACGTAGGGTTTGTCCAACTGATTTTGCCTCATGAGACTACTCTTACATCAAGGGGATGAATTTAAATGGTCCACACACCATTTTGTACCAACCTAAATAATTCCCCATACATATAATGATTCATTTAATCCAAATACAATGTTCCTTATCTAATATCTATATTGACAAAAGTATATGGATTTATCAATATTTTCTCAGTTAATAAAATAACTCTCAACGTAAACTCCATATGTAAAAATGGTATATGGTTTAGTAAATTATCATATAAATTACACAGGAATATTTTTATTTAATATAAATTTAATTTCCAATAAAAAAATATTACAATAAAGTTATTTATTCAATACAATGTCAAAAATCACAAAATAAATTGAGATTTCAGAATAACTTTTACCATTTGGTAAATTTTCATGTCAAACCCCCTTGTATGAAATGATTCATATTGAAGATTTAAATATATTTAAGGATAAATTATTTATCATATTTCATGTCAAAATGAAGTGTATAAATCTTATAAAGGTGAATTGTTTCATAATAACAAATAATTCTCAATAGAATGTAAATTGAGATGAAATTTCTTACCTTACACTTCATTTTGGTTGACCATGATTTAACCTCCTTTATAATGGTTTTAAGAAATTTATTAACTTATTATAGAACCTTATTAAAATTTATAATATCATTTAATATTATTTTTTAATATATTATCACCCTTTCTCTAATAATCTTTCACTATTTTCATTGTTTTTTGTGTCAATTGATATATTTTTCGAGTATGTTTTGACTTGTTATTTTTTGTTCCTCTTAATTCGATTATGATTTCATCATCTCTAGAATTTAAACTATTATTTAAATATCATATATATTCATTATAATTTTATTTATATTAATCCATAAAATTTTGGTATAGTAAATTAAATATAAAGTTCATGGAGACGGTAGGTTGTACGTAAGCATAAATATTGTTTCCATTTTATTATCATATTCAAAGAAATAAAATTAAATTATATTTATATATATATATATATTAAAATAAAATTATCTTTATTATATTATATATATCACATATTTTTACTAAATTCATCCTTATTATATTCCTTGTAAATTGTGAACGGATCACATCGTTTCATGAGGTGGTAGTTCTATATTCACAAGAACGACGCTATTGTATTCCCAAAAAAGGGAAAGTAAGAAGGTATGAATTATATAATAATTACATAAGCATAAATAAATCATAAATATCATATATATCATATATAAATATTTTTTACATCATTATTCTCAAAATTGAAATGTGGTAATGGAAAAACAAATGAAATCAATTCGCGAGGAGGTAGTTCTTCAAACACATGAACAATGATTTCACTACCCATTTGAAGGAAGTGTGTGAATTTGTAAGTTGTAACCTTAACATAGCAACACATATTTATATGGAGTATATTTAGGTTATTATATGATCATGGAATAATAATAATTGTAGGATGAATAGAAGGGAAAAAAATAAAAATGCTTTTACAAGAATATTACCTCTTCTTGGGTTTCACCCCATAGGTTTGCACTAAAACCTTGAAAGGTTTTCTTTATAAAAAAATAATAAATATAGTATTAGTGGATATAATTTGGGGAGTTATTTGGGTACATATTTTTTTATCCAAATGGATTTATAGGTGTTAATATGGGGGAGATTGAGTACCCTTTTATAGTTGAAGAGTGTCATTCTGGTAAATCATCAAAAATATTTCCTATTTAGAGGCATCCCTTACCTCATGTGGACCAAAAATTGAATAATAATGAAGGGTATGGTTTATTTAGCCAATAAAAATATCCACCACATAAAAATAAACAAATTTTTATCATTTTGTTCCTTAACTTCTAAGTTTCCTAACTTTTACCATTTTGGTTTTTATTAAGGTAACTAATTTTCCAACCTAGGTAATTTGTAGACTGAGAATAAATTAGAGTGATAATTATTATATAATTTAGGCCCAATAATTTCTAAAAATTATAACTATTTTTTATAATAAAAATATCATGTTTTTTGGAAATTAATTTTAACAAAAATGAATGTAGTGTGCAAAAACACTACATTAACTCTGACCGTGCTGCCAATATTTTTACTATTTATGGGTCAAAATGTTTATTATAAAATATCAATTAGTACATTAATGGACCATACTTTATATTTATTAAAATTTAAAAATATCTTCGTAGAATTTATTAGTTTTATCGATTTTAAATAATTTAATAAATTATCATTTATAGTGAAATAACATTAATGTCAATTTTGACAATATAATTTAATTTGAATTTAAAAATATCACTAAAATGATGGAGTTAAAATATATTAATTTAATATTATTTTTAAAATAAAAAATTTATTTATGATAATAATTATATTAATTTACTTCACTTTAAATATTTTTAGTATCATTTATTTTAGTTAATTATTAAATAAATAATTACTCTATTTGGCATTTTATAAGCATTTTAAGTAATTATTTAATCTATAAATATTAAATATAAATTATTATGATAAAAAATTATATTTCAAAATAATATTTATAACTGAACCTAAGTTCTTTTTTTCCTTATCTTATATCTTTATAGATATTAAAATCAAGGAAGGTTCCTTTTTGGTCTTTTTCATTACTTAACTTATTATATAGTTCACTTATAATGAATAGTATCCTAATAACTCATAAAAATATATAATAAGGTGATAAGGGTCAACATATGTCCATATTTTGGGTGTTGGAAAAGGCTGTAGGTTATTTTACACCTTATAATCTAAGTTTGAAAACAAAATACACTTGTTTTTACCTTAAACATGGTAATTAGTTTAAAATGTTTTTAACAATCATTTTGGTAAAAAATTAATCTAAAACTATTATAATTTATAATTTATTTTGATTAAAGATATGGAATCCATTTTTCTAAATTAAATCCATGAAAATGGAAAAAAAAATTAAAAATTAATCTCGCAGACCTGATAAGAATGTGGGGTTTTAATGTAAAAATGTTCAAAAGATAGAAATGTTTTTATATCTATATTAAATATAAAATTGATTCAAAAACCCCAAATTGGTTTAATATATGTATAATTTATCTAACTTTACTTAAAAAAATTAAAATGTTGTTTAACATTATAAATTATTTATATGAAAATCCAGTTTTCAATTAAAATTCAGTTTTTTCACTATTCATTAAAAATGAAACTTCTTATAAAAATAAAAAAAATCACACTAAGATAATTTTAAAAATCCATATTTCAAAAATTAAATTTATTTTATCAACTAAAATTTATAAAAGTTTCGAATTTTAGTTTTAAAGTAAGTTCCCCATTAGAAGGTGGGAAAATCTCCTTTAAAAAAATACAGTTTTTTATATGTAAAATTATATTTGTTCTTATATTTGGAATATAAAATATATTTTATGAATGTAAAAAAATATTAAATAAATAATATATAAATTTCATTAATATCATCCACTAATTTTAATTAATTAATGTTTTTAAATAAAATTATTTTGGCGCAAAAAAAATGTTTTTTATAAAAACATTTCATTTATATTCAATTGGTTTTTATATTTATTTATAATTAATTGTTAACTAATGAACTCAATCGTATATTTTTATAAGTTATTTAATCCAATTTATAACCTCCAATTTAACTTCTAGTGCATAATTTTCATTTTAAATAATAATATTAAAAATATTCGGTAAAACATGATTTTATGTGCAACGCAAGATAAATCAGTATTACATGTATTAAAAGCTATAGAATAGATTGAATTAATTTAAAATTTTAAATATATCATAATTTATTAGCATTTTATATTCCTTTATATTCTAAGTGTTTCATTTTATACATTCTATCTAATAAAATTTTATTCTTTTAGAATTTTTAGTGAGTTACATTCTCCGCACCTTAAATAAATCGTTTCCTCACAATTTAGACTTGATCTTGGAAATACAGGGTTTGAAATTAAGAGATACCATTTTTGGGAGACCCAAATTTTAAAAGTGTTTATAAAATATCCCATTAATAATAGATAAATGTATGTAAAATGGTTATGTGTAATAACACATAACTAGGTTTCCTTGTTGGAGAACATCGGTGGCAAGTGAATATATGGTCATGAAGGAAAAGTGTAAACATTTATAAAGGTTGATTGAGATTATTGATAAAAAAAATTGAATGATCAATAAAAATTTAAGGGCCTCAAATCCATAAATCTGTGATGATTTAAAATAATATCATTTCAATATAAATTTTTGTATTATGATAAAGTTTTTTCAAGAACATTTTCTAATGTTGTGTAGTTAATTTACACCATGTGTAGGAAATATAATTACTTGATATACTTCTAAATACACAATTTCATTTGTTGGTTGTGCCTCCATCACTTAATCTAATAAATTAATATCCATAAATAAATTTTTTATTCTTGAATCACTAAAATTCAATTTTTATGGATTGTAAGATCTATAAAAGAGTGAAAACGCCTTCCACATGTCTCTAAATATTTTAAAAAAACCAATATATTATAAACCAAAATTATTAATACTACCGGTTCATCATTAATATTTAATTTCCAAAAAAATCACTAAAAATAATGACATATTAATGATGATATTGTGTAGTCTAGTGGTAGACATGAAATCCACATCATCCATCGGTCATGGGTTTAAGACCCTCCGCCTTTTCGAATGTGACCGGTTTTGATCCTATATATATGTGGACCATTTTATATTAATATAATTCCCATAAAACACCTAAAAATATGATAGAAATCATTGAAAAAAATATTCATTAAAAAACATTTTTATTATTTTTTTAAATATTACTTTTTTACAAAGTATAATAATATTATTATTACAATTTCATTAATTATAATATCAACCCTTAAGGTTATCAATGCCTTTAAAATTATTTCTATTAATGTACATGCATTATTCCTTAAATATCTTTTCCACTAAAACATATACTTACTGTAAATTTCTCCAAAATTTCCTTAATCTTGGTAGACTCTCATCACTTAAAACCCAAAAAGAGGTGTTTAAGTCTTCAAAAATTATTATCAAACTAAATATCAAAATATGATGATGGTATCCATAACACTTATTTTAATTAATAAAAATTTTCTTCTAAAATTTAACTGAATCCTTAGATGTTTCATGATTCTTGTAACCAAAATTCCAAAGGTAAAATGATTTAACAAAAATAATTAATCAATTTTATTTTCAAATTTTTTCTTTCTTAGTATAGTTTTTAACCTAGGTAATTCATTTTCATTATATATTTAAATATAACACAATTGTTTGTAAAACAATTTGAATTATCCTAAGAATATCCCCTAGGAGTGTCAAACTAGGTGCACAGTAAATCCCATCATCGTGAACCAGGTGATGATTGGTTCAATCACAATGAATAATTTTCATATAAATTCACCCTAGGTACATCTGTGTTAAAATGATATCCACTTATAGTATACAGATAGGGATTCATTTTATAGAAAGACCCAAAAAATAACATTCTCACCAAAACATTAGGACGTTCTTCCATAATTACCCTTAAAGTCTATATTATGGTTATGTTCCCTCATCTATGTTTTCCTAAATCTATTTCCCAAGGTTTTCATTAAACTTCATTTGAAACCAACTATAATGACCCTGACACCAGAATCGCTGAGTTAGTGCCTACTATCATTTCATTGGCATATGATGCAAGGAATCACATCCTAAAGGACCAAATAGTTTAGTAGTCTTAAGAAACTTGATACATACATGAGTATTGAATTACAATTGAATACAAAAATTACAACATAATTATTTTTGAGAATAAATTTTTTCCATCTATCATAATCCTACATATTATTCATAGTAAAATTCCTATAATGTTGGGGAAAGGAAAAAAGTGTGAGCTCAAATGCTCAGTAAGGGTTAAGTACAGTAGAAGAAATAATGAATCAATGAGCATAATCAATGTGGAAAGTTATATAACTGAACACCTATACCATTTAAATAACATAAATATCATGATAAGATAAGGAAGAATCAATATAACAAGGTAAATAAATGAAAACATATTCCATTTTATCAATAAACTGAGAGTAAAATCTATCCATATTTTTTTCATAGTGAAAATATCATGGGTAATAACAAATGAATTTGAATAAAGGAAATGATTTAATATTGGGGTCCATGTTTTCCAAGAATATGATACCATTATCATAAATAAATTTCATAATATGGTTTAGAACATACACCTTCAAATACCTATCACAAGATAGTTTTAAACATACTAGTTTCAAACACATAGGGTTTGTCCACCTGATTTCATATTTTGATACTATATATTCATTGAGGGGATTTCTGTAAATAGTCCCCAACCCATGTCATAATTTTCCAAATAATTCCTCATATATTGAATAATTGATTTAATTCATAAACTGTGTATCTTATAAAATATATATATTGAGTAAAAGATATAAATTTATCAATATTTCCCCAGTTAATCAAATAACTTACAAAGTAAACACCATATATAAAAATGGTATATGGTTTATAAAATTATCATATACATTACAAGAATGTAGATGGTAAATTCTAGGGAGTTTGGCAACATCATGAAACCTAGGTTTCCTCCGCTTGACCGGACTCGAAGGTGTTGATCGACTCCAAATCTCCCAATTCTTGGTGGGTTTGATCCCGATTGGGAAACTGCATGCGTGGTAAAAATCCCCAAAGCTCATCTTGATGATTCTATCCCAATGGTCATACCGAAAGGGTTTTCATTTCTAGAAGCGCTTAAGGGTGTCGACCCATGAAAATCCACCACGACGCAGGCATCTCTTTACAAGAAGCTTGATGACAGTCAATTTGTAGTCCAAGCAGACCCTGAAGCTCTTCTCCAACATTCTTTCTTATTTAAGTTCTCTCTCATGGATTGGATCTCTTATATAAAAGTCGATTATCCATGGATGAACTCATACCTGAAAATCTGGATCTCTCATATCTGGGGATTTTCGAAGTGGAAGCTTGTGCATCTGGGTGAATGCTATTTTCTAATGATTCTACGTTCCCAGGAAGAGCTCGACCGAGTATGGAATGTAGGAAACCTTCAGCTTAAACCGGGGGTGGTTCAACTCTCAGATTGGGACTGTGCTTTCAATCCGAACATTTCTAGAAATACCATGGTGCAGATTTGGGTTTGGATGCATGGGATCATCTGGTTTTTCTGGAACCCAAATATACTGAATTATATTGCCTCCTACCTTGGTATGCCGCTTAAAATAGATCAAATAACTATCAACGCTAAAATTGGTATATATGAAAGGGTCATGGTTGAGGTGGATATGCCTGTTAAACTCCCGAAGTTGATTTTTTTCAATGTGAATGACTACAAGACTGAAGTCAAGGTTGAAGTTGAGCGTATTCCGCCCTATTGTGAGCTTTGAAAAATAGTTGGTCACTCTTTGTTGAAATGTAGGGTGGTTAAAATCCAGGTTGCGCAACCTCCAAGAAAAAAAGATGAAGTTTTGGCTAAAAAATATTTATTTCTGGGTGAGGGTTCAAGAATTACCTAGGCCGAACAAGTGGAGGAAGAAGAACTTATCACCTATGATCTAGGAATTATTGCTGATATCGAAATGTTGGTGATGGAAGAATGTAAGAAAATCTTTCCTGATAAATATTAATCATTCATTATCTCTATTGAATCTGGGTAGCCCCAAATGGTCCCTCTTAGTGAGACTTCAGTGACACTGGAATTTTCCAAGTAGTGCTCCACTCATTAGCTACAACTGGTTTGTAATGATTCATCTCTGAAGGCTGGTCTGTGTGGCAATATCCCTGCTAGTCTGGTTGACTTCAAAATGGTTTCCCCTAGGACTATTTTTCCAAAGATTGTAGTCCAGCCTCTTTTTGTGCTGAATATTAGGATCTTATGGCTGGTGAAATAGTTTTTTCATCTGATCCTGCTTTAAATCCCTTCCCTGAAAACACAATGGTAGTGCACACACCTCCAATTCATATATTAAGTACTGAGACTGTTAATGATTATGCAAAAGAAAATTTTGGTTCCCTAAATAAAGTGTCAGTGGACATGAGTCTTTTAGTATCAGTGGACACACAACCTAATTAGGTGTTTGACACTGATGCTCGGACTCGGAATACCATCAAGGATTCAATTAATGATCACACAGTTACACCTATGAGTGTGCCACCTCCTGAACCAATTAAACCTTTTGATAATTCAGGTTCTGCTAATTTCCCCTCTGTTTCTGCATTTAGTAAACATGGTTCGTAGAACAGTCTGGGATCCTCTCAAACTCTTAGAAAATCTAAGCAGAGGAGAGGTTCGGGAGGTTCTAATAAGGAAAATAGGGGCTCATGATCTAACTCCAAGTAATTTTTTATGGATTTCTTATTTTGGAATTATCAGGGTATCGCAAACCCTGACACCCTTTCTATCTTTAAAAGAATACTTTTGAGCCATAAACCAAAACTTTGTTCCCTTACGGAACCCAAAGTTAATTTCTCTTTGAAATATCAACATCTATGTGCTTATGGTTATAATTTCTTTAGTTCTTGTAAGAGTATGGAGACTTTTGATTCTCTTTGGGTTTTTTACCATACCTCTTTACAAAATGTAAAAGTTTATAAGTCTGTTGACCAAATGTTAACTATTGATTTTTCCTTAGATGGTTTGCATGTTTTTTGCTCTATTATCTATGCAAAAAAATAGATATCAAGATCATAGGTCTCTTTGGACTGATCTTTTAGACTTAGCTAACAACATACAGGATCCATGGTTTGTGGTCAGGGACTTTAATTCCATTCTCTCTCCCAGTAAAAAAATTGGTCCCTCTCACTCTCTCATTGCCTCAAGGGAATTTAGGGCTGTTCTAGATGATTGATCTCTTATTGAAATCATCTTTTTGGGTGCCAAGTACACTTGGTATAGGAGACATTATAACAGGGTCATCGCTAGAAAATTAGATATGGCCTTTACAAACCTTCTAGATCTGTAAAAATGGGACACCATATCTAGTATCACCTTGACCAAACTAAATTATAACCATCATACTATCCTTGTCATCATTTTCTCCAAGAGGCCTAAATCCATTACCCCATTCAAATTCAATAATTATTGGTCTATCGATCTAGAGTGTTCTAAGCTTATTAGTGACTGTTGGAGCATGATGAAGCATCACTTTGGCACCTTTATAGGTATTACTAATATTAAGCACCTTAAACAGCATCTAAAAGGTTGGTGTAAGGAAAAATCTAACCAAATGGACAAGGATATTATCACCCTTGAAAAATAGCTTAACTAGATTCAAACTATCTACACCAGCTTTGATCTTTCTATTCATCCTCAAAATGAAATCAATATCTCGATAAAGATAAACTCTCTTTTGTTTCTTAAATATAATTGGTGAAATCAAGTCTTTAAAGCTAAGTGGCTCACAGATGGTGATAGGAACACTATGTTTTATAAATCCCTATAAATATTTCGAAAAGTCAGTAGGCCGCTTTCCTTTCTTAAGGACAATGATTCCATCTTGGACTTAGAGGCAGCCATTAACAATCATGTGGTTTCTTTTTTTAAAATTCTTTTCAATGAACCACATATTAATAAGGATCTTCTTCCTGAGGTCATCCCAGTTTTAGTGAATGAAGTAGAAAATAGTAATCTCTTAAGCATACCTCTTGATAAAGAGATCTAAAGCACGGTCTTTAGACTCAATTCTGATAGTGCCCCGAGACCTGATGGTTTTAACAATGGTTTCTATCAACAATTTTGGGAGATCATCCAAGTTGATGTTTGTAATCTTGTCAGATCCTTTTTTGTGCATGGGGTCCTCCCTCATGGTCTCAATGCTTAATTCCTCAATTTCATACCCAAAGTGTAAAATTCCTCTGAAATCCACCTCTTTCGGCCTATTTCTCTCATCAAATCCCTCTACAAAATCATCACCAAACTTTTTGCCAACCAACTCTCTTATATTTGTAATAAAAGTATATCTTTGAATCAGTTTGGTTATATCAAGGGTAGGACTATCCAAGACTGCATTTGCCTCACCTCTGAATGCACCAACTCTTTAAACAGAAATGCCTGAGGAGGCAACATTTCCATTAAGGTTGACATTAGTAAGGCTTTTGGTACTATCTATTGGGGTTTCATCTTTAATGTTCTCCAAGATTTTGGTTTTAATAATTCTTTCATTAGTAGAATTAACACATTATTTTATTATACCATTATCTCCATATTTATTAATGGTGCTCCAAAAGGCGATTTTAAATTTAATAAGGATGTCAGGCAAGGTGAACCCCTGTCTACTATTCTTTTTTCCGTTGTGGAGGATTATATTAGAAGATTACTTTCTCGACTTGTGGAAAAAACAAGTTCAAACATATTCAGGCGGCCAGAAATCTAAATGTGCCCACGCATCTCTTATATACCGATGATATCATTATTTTCTTTCAAGGTGACAAAAGAAACGTTCAAACTATAAAAAATGCCTTATATCCTTACGAAGATATCTCTGGTCAGTCTATAACAAAGAAAAAGATTTTGTCTTTTTTGGGAAAAACTTATCACCCTTCATAAAAAATAGCATAATCAAAAACCTATGCATCAAAGAAGGTTCTTTCCCTTTCATCTACCTAGGGGATTCCATTTTCTGAGGATGTCCTAAACCCTTGTATTTCAACTTAATTGTGGACCAGGTCATCCATCAACTTGCCTCCTGGAAGGTTAAATCCCTCTATATGGATATTAGAGTTTGTCTTGTTAAATCTACCATTATATCTAAAATGGTTTATTCCATGATGATATATAGATGGCCTACCAGTCTTCTCAAAAAAAATAAATGTGTACATTAGATGTTTTTTTGTTCTGGTAGAATTCTGGCTAGGAAGCTTGTCACCATCCCCTGGTCCAACTTTTTCACACCCCTAGAGAAGGGTGGCATGGGCATCAAATATCTCAACCTCTTTAATGAGGCCCTTCAATCCATGTTTACCTGGAATTTAATTCATAGTTCTTCAGACTCCCTTTCCTTCCTCAAGAATAGGTTCCTTATGAATCTCAATAAAGGAAATTTGAATTATGTGAAATCTTCGATCTAGCCTTCCATTAGACTTTCCTTCATTAGTATCGTGAATAATTCTAGATGGATGGTTAGCGTTGACTCTTCCATGAAATTTTGGTTGTATAACTGGACTGGATCCCCCCAGCTATCTATGTTATCTCGTAATTCCCCCCTACTAGCATCAATTTTTCTATTAAGGATGTGATTCAATCGAGTGTTTCCATACTCCATGACAACATCTTGAATGTGGTTGACAATTATCCCTTTGCTCACACTAAAGACTTCCTTATCTGGGAGCTCTCCAAATAATGGTGTGATGGATTCTAAAGGTTTTTATAAACATAATTTCACATTGGTTGACTCTGTTTTTAATTGGATGAAGCCTTTTGACAAACCTTGGATTAAACCTTGGAGGCTCAACCTGATATTGCGTATTTTCCACAACATTATTCCTACTGAGGTTTGTCTTCAAAGATTTTCTATTCAGCTTTGTTCCAAATGTCCTTTTTACCATAAACATAGGGAAGATACCAATCACCTTTTCTTGTCTTGGTCCATGACTTAAGCCCTTTGGAATTATATTACTAATGTGTTTGATTGTAGATGGTTGCATTTTGACTCCATTATTTCTCAAATCAAAGGTTGTTTGGCACATGATTTCTCTCCATAAATCAATAATCTGTTCACAATTGCTCTTCTGGAGCTCCTCCACATTAACTGGTACTCTAGAAATGATTTTATGAACAATAAATTCTCATTTAATCTTAATGCATGTAGGATACAAATTATTATTACTTTCAGGGAGGCGGATTCGATGCAAAAAGATCCTTGTCACAACACTGTTGGAGACCTGATTATCCTTCGGCAACTTAGAATCAAGGGTCTCTACAGGCAGTCGAGGCGCACCTTTGAGGTTTTCTGGAAAGCTCCTTTTCCTGTTTGGATAAAAGTTAATTTGGATGGTTCTTCTAAAGGAAATCCGGGTTCTACTGGATGGGGTGCTATCTTCAGAGATTTACATGGTCAAACTCTTAGATGTTTCTTTACCAGTTGCGGTTCGGCCACCTCGCTAGAGTCAGAAATGTTGTCTGTGATCCATGCAATTGATTTTGTCAAAAAAGGGGATGGAACAACATTTGGATCGAAAGTTACTCTACTACCATTGTCCAATCTATTTGTAATGGCATTACGTGCCTTGCTTGGCCGCTCACCACCCATTGGATGAGTTGTCTCGATTCGCTCCGTGAGACCAATTACATAGCCACGCATTCTTTTCGTGAAGCTAACACTATTGTGTATAGACTTTCCAATAAGGGTATCATCCAAGGCCTCACTTGGCTAGAGGATTTACTAGTTGAGTTACTCCCTCTTTATGAAAAATATTGTAATAAGATTCCCTCTTTTAGACATTTGTAGTTATCTTTCTGATTAGTAATAAATTGTGTCTTAGTCTTTGGCCAGACACCACCTTTAAAAAAAATATAAATTACACAAGACTAAATTTAATTTCTAATGAAAAATGATTATAATAAATTGAGTTTTTCAAGATAATTTTAATAATCACAAAAGACAACGGTATTGCACTATAACTTTTACAATTTGGTTAATTTTTTATTCGAAACCACTTAGATGAAATGATTACAATTTAAACTTAAAATACCATGAAGGATAAATTATTCATTATATTTCATGTCCAATGGGAACTATATGCACCACATAAAAGTAAATTGGTTCATAATAAAAAATAAATCTCAATGGAGTATAAATTGAGATGAAATCTCTTACATTGTACTTTTTTTCGTTTAACTTTCATTAAAATAAAATATAATGGTTTTAAAAATGTTATTAACTTGAACCAAAATCATAATAATATTTATAATAACATATATGATTATTTTATAACATTTTATCCCCTATTTGTTAAAAATGTTTCATTATTTTCATTGTTTTGGGTGTTAATTACCTTGTTTTTTGGTATATTTTGACTTGTTATTTTTTGTTCCTCTTACTTATATTATGATTTCATCATATCCATAATGTAAAAAATTATTTAAATATAATATATATTCATTATATATTTATTTAGAGTAATCCATGAAATTTGGGTATAAGAAATGAAATACACAATTTATGGAGATGTTAGGTTGTACGTTTTCATTAATGTTGTCTCTATTTTCTTATCATGATAAAAGAAAGAAAGGTAAATGAAATATATATATATATATATATATATTATCATTAAAGTATCATTTTTATTTTATATATATAAAATATTATTACTAATATAAACCTTAATACATTTCATTTAAAGCATGAATGTATCACATCGCTTCCAAAGGCCATAATCCATTGTACACAAAAATGACATTATCGTATTCCCAAAAAATGGAAGGAATGAATGTATCTATTATATAATAATTACAGAATAATAAATTCATCATAAATATCATATATGTCATATATAAGAATTATAATCATCATTATCCCCAACCATGGATGGTGGTAATAGAAAAACGAATGACATTGGTTCGCAAGGAGGTAATACACCATACACACAAATGGTGATTTCAAAACCCATTTGATGGAAGTGTGTGAATTTGTAAGTAATAACCTTAACATAACAACATATAAGTATATAGAAGATACTGAGGTTATTATATTATCAAGTAATAATAAAAATTGGATGAGGTGGAGCAGGAAATAAAATAAAAGAGCTTTTAGAAGATCAAGACCTATTCTTCAGGTTTTCTAATTCATTTTACACTAAAACCATGAAATATTTGATATATTCACAAAATAAGGACTCTAGGATTAGGGTAAATAATTTTTTAACTGATTTAGTAGATCATGGGGGAGATAATGGTTTGAGAGGTGTGAGGAATGGGGTATAGGGAGTTCTATTTTATAGTTTATGAGAAGTGACATTCTTGTAAATGCTCAAAAGTATTCACTATTGGTAGTTATCCCATATATCATGTGGCTCAAAAATTGAATAATAATGGATGTTAGGGTTTATTTGGTCTAGAAACACCGCCACCACACAAAAATAAACATTTATTTTTTATTTTTTACTTTAACTTATAAGTTTTCCTATTTTTACCATTTTAGTTTTTATTAAGGTAAATAATTTTCAAACCTAAGTAATTTATCCATTAAGAATAAATTAAAGTGAAAATTATTAATACATTTAGTCCTAATAATTCCAAAATATGATATCAATTTTATAAAATAAACCTCCCATTTTTGTAGGAAATTAAAAATGGATTTAGTGTGAACGGTGATGAAAATTTACACGCATCTCATCTTCCACACCCATGACATGAAATTTCATCTAAAAAAATTGACATTATTTATGTAGTTAGAATTTAAAAAATATAAACACAATTATTAAAAAAAAATTATTATTTTCAAATAGGTTTAAAAATATTGAATAATCTATAAAATTAATATAATACAATAATTCATTCAATTTACTTCACTTTTAATATTTTTACTATCATTTATTTTAGTTAATTATTAATAAAAAAATTACTCTTTTGGATTTTCCTAACCATTTTATATAATTATTTAATCACTAAAAATTAAATATAAGTTATTATTATAACAAAAAATAATTTATCTTTCAAAATAATCTATAAAACCAAACCCTAGTTGTTTTTTACTTGTCCTAAATATTTATAGATATTAATATCAAGTAAGGTTCCTTTTTTATTTTTTTTCTTTACTTAACTTATTATATAGGTTACATTTTGATAATAGTATCCCATTAACTCATATAAATATATCCTAAGGTGAAAAGGTTCAAAATATGTCTAGAAAATGGGTTAAATAATTTTCAACAAATCTACATGTTGTTTTTGTAGTGATAGTTTAATGTTATAAAAAATATGTAATTATTATATTTTATAAATTATAAATTTTTTATATCTATCTCATTAGAACAAAAATTATCAACATTCATTAAAAATAGAGTCAATGTATTTGATTCATTTTTACTCGAGTTCTAAACTCAAATTTTTATAGTAAGTTTTATTTATTTAATATAAATAAAACTAACATGATTTTTAGATATATAAATTTCAGATGGGAAAATGTATCCATTAATCGGGGAGAGTTTACTTGTGAATTCAAATAATAAATTTTATTAAATATTCAATTAAAAATTGAGAACCACATAAAATTACATCATCAGTCCATTCTAACTCACCTTGGCATGAAGAAGAGTGATAAATAGAGTGTGAAACCTTATTACCCTACCATTAAACAAAGGAAACATTAAAAAATGGAATATAAAAACTCACAAAAATAATATGTTCAATCACCAATGCCAATTAATTTCATAGGGAAATTACATGATATAATTTTATAGTGGCCTATTGATCATATATTTTAAACAAAAAAAGAATCCATATATGTGCCCTTGTTATACAAATTCCAAAAAGTATGGTCTTAAATTTTGTAATAGGGAAACCCAAATAAAATTGAGAAACCCTTACCCATGTAAAGACAGCCTCACAATTATAATTCCAACAAACAAGACCTATTAAAACCTTATAATCATCCAGAATGGATACAGAAATACTAATCATAGCCCATTAAGCTCAGGTTTATACTATTTCATAGGAGGGTCTATAAGATTACTCATTTAAATAAAGTTTTTTGTAGTCTATCATGCCTTTAATGTTCCCTCAAAAACATTGAATCCATGATTAGTGAAAACAATCTTGCAATTCATGATCTTTTCATTTCATTTTATTCAAATAAACCATACAATAATATTGGATAATGAAAAATCATCCTTAGTAAATTTTCTTTCCCAATCAATAAGAAGTTAAATGGAGAATAATACCCATGAAGAAAATTAAATGGAATTTAATGAATCCTATTTTAAATATAAGTATCAATTTAATAGTACCAAATAGAATGAATATTTTATTACTCTTTCTTTTCACAAATCATGAAAACATTTGAATCAATAAAATTTGATGAAAAAAAAAATCACCTTAGTGAAGATAATTGTGGAAGATTCACCATAAAAAATCATTCACATTTGGAGGAATATTAGACTTATATATAAAAAATCCAAAATTATCCTGAAATATATTACACATAACAAATATCTAAATGATAACTAGATAAAACCAAATAATTTACATCCTTTGTAATGTTCCAAAAATGAGAATCCAGAAGAGAGGTTGGTCTAAGAAGAAGTGCCAAAATGAGGTTTCAGTCTCTCACATTAAAATGTTCATAAATTTTTTCATAATCCCAAATATGATAATATTTTTCAATAAGGTCACAACACCAAAAATAATATAATCTATAAGGACATTGGTTAAAAGTAAAACATGATTATTTATCCATGTGCCATGTGTTTGGTGAAACATTAACATGGGATGCCTTTCTAATTTTCAATCAAAGATTCTCTAGAAGCAAAGAATTTTACCCCCATGGGATTCTATAAATAACAATTGGCCTGAGACCAAATCAGGAATGAATAACATAACACCCCATTATTTTATATGTATTTCCTTTTAAATAAACTTCAACTATTCCATATCTTCCCTGATATGAAACCTTGGGTCAATATAAATCATGATATTGTAAATTTTTATAACCTAGTAGTCAAATTGGAACATATAAATAGTAAAAAAAAATTACAAAAATAGTGTATAATGGTTTTAAATAATTAAAATTTACTTATTAACGTAAAATAAAAAAGTTCCTAATTTTTAGTAAAGTCATTTTATGATTCAAAAATGTGTTTTCTTCAAAAATAATTTTTATCACATTTTATGAATGAAAATTATATTTAATTTATATCATTTTAAAAAAATTATTCATCTTTGAAATCCTAATTCCAATATTATCTTATAGTGAATTTTTATGATTTTTCTAAAAAGATATATTTTTCAATAAATAGTGAAAAAACTGATTTTTCTAAACCTATCATTTCTTTTCAAATAGAAGTGTCATTATGTTTCGAATTTTATATAAAATTTATATTAGAGTAATTTAGCTATAAATAATATATAAAATTACATATGAATCATCATTAAACTTTATTTTGATATAAGTTCAATTTCATGCCTTAAAAACACATTTTTCTAAAAGTTGTTTTTATACACCCAATGTGTTTTATATTAATAAATTAAATTAATATCAATTGATTAATTTTTTTTAATTATATACATATATTATATATTAAATCATATATTTTATAATTAGATTTACTTTAGTAACCCTATTTTTTTCTTGTAAGACTTTGAAATATATTAAGGAATATTTTCAGAGCCATACATTGAGACGACGTGAGATTTTAAGACCAAGTGAGATCAAAATTCATATTATAAAAACATTAAATATATTAATATCATGAAAATTTAGTGTCCTTAAAATAGTTTAATAACTCTCAAACATAGTCTCGGCTCATAAATCGAAGACCATAGTTGAATCTGGGATGTGGGATTTACTCTAGGTACGACCAAGCGTTGGTCGACATTGGACATCCGATTAGGGAAATCGTTGGCAGTGCATTTAATTAAAATATATAATTAAATTTATTTATTTTATTTTAGACACCCACCACCTAAAATCATCTATATATACATCATTATAAAAAATTTCTAGGTTTATCTGCTTAAAACCTGGGAGAGTTGCGATGAGCTCTGACATTCTTCATTGACGGATCGAGATCGGAGAATGACTGTTGATCAGATCGAGGTGGATTGAGAGGCAACGAACATAGAAGGACTTCTCCTTCACTATAGAAAGAATTATTCCCCAACAATTGACCACAAATTGATATTGGGCTTATCAATGTTGGATTTCCATCTTTTTGATAAAAATATTGAGCATTGACTTTTTATTTGTTTTTGATTTTATGATCATGTGTTCTTTACATGAACCCCGTAGATGAGTTAAATTTATTTAATTAATTTTATTTATGATTATCAAATGTTCTCACCCTGGTTTCTCTAATATATGATTATTATATAATAATTCCTATCCAATGATGTTTTCACCTTTATTCTTATGTCTTTTCCCCACCCATTCATCATGTTCTTAATCTTTGTCCCATGGGGTTGATGTTCGACATTTCCAGGGTGGGTTCAAGTGCGATTGAACCACCAGATTCATGGTGTTTTAGGGAATTAAAGATGGAGCAGTGTTTTGTAGATCAATATGGATGAATTATGATTTATGGGTGATGTTTCACGTATCTGATATCTGAAGTGGTAATGGATTTGGGTGGAAGGTGGCGGGAGGCGTGACGGTTAGTGTTGCAGGCTTCAAGAGGATCACTAGAATCCATTTTTCGGCCACCGAAAGCTGGGAAATTATAGCTGGAGTATATTTTTAAAAATTTTGAGTAGTAAATGGGAGATATTTAAAATGGTGATACTAGATCTGAAAACCACATGAAGGAAAGTCTAGTTTGTGAAAAACCCGACTACACACTGTGTATCTTGAAAGAGCACATGGTGTATAGCCCCCGAGCTGTGGTGTTAGAGTTTCAAAAAAAATAAAGGATCGCACATCGTGTGGCTAGACCCACATTTCATGTGACCCTAACTAGATATCCAAGATCTTTTTTTGTTGGAACATGCTTAGGACCTCATGAAATTGGACACACCATGTACTCCAAGAGTGCACTAGTATGGGCTAGTACCGTGTATGTCCAAGTGCATGGCCAGGTATACGGGCATGGATCGACGTACACATGCATAGCCAAGAAAACATTTTCAAGCTCTAATTGGATGATACATGTCGTGTTTGACCCATACACATCATGTACCTCGAAATATCATTTAAACCATATCCAGATGAGAACGCGGTCAGGAAACATGGCGGGGTCAAACATTTTGTGGACCCCCATACAAGCTCTATATTTCTTCCATTAACTTCTTCATCTCATATTTCCTTCACTTGGAATCAAATTTGGTCTTGTGAGTATCCTATCCTAAGTAATTATCCATGTAAAATTGTATAGTGGCATTTTTTGTGGAATACATGATGTGATGCCAGATGTTATTAAAAAGATGCTCCTTTTGGGGACACTTTATGATGGTTGTGATCATGGAAGGCTCATCAGAGATATGACAGGTTCAGTACTCCCTTGTTGCACCAGGGAAAGAGTTCACTATACTACCAGAAATATTTCATGGTCAGTACTCTCCTCTCACACTAAGACATCAGTTCGCCATATTATTTTTATAGATAGATATGGTACTCTTCTATACAAGTGTAAGTCCTCTATCTATGGAGTGATACTCTTCCATCTTCAGGCTCTAACATGGTATGGGTCTTCCACTGGAGTTGTGGAACCCCAATATATAGATTTCATTATCGAGTAGCAGGCCCCTCTACACATATTATGTTGAGGTTTTGTTTAATTATGGGCATTGTTTATGGACTCCTATAGCTTCAGGTTTACTCATCAACTTTGGCTGGGATGTGATATGGAGATTCCCTTTCTCTATCCTCTAATTTTTCTTACGAGCTTATATATATATTTGTATTTATTAGGTTTAGTTTCCCTCTTGATTTTGGTTATGCTTAATATTGTTGTATCTATCTATCATTACTTTTTAGGTTTTAGGGTGTCCTACATGGTATGTATATACTCACCCTTGTATGGTAAATCTCTTATGTTTTGTTTATTATATAGATAATTGAAAGATCAATGGTGATTATGGTGGAACATATTGATACTTGGGTGTATTGACTGCATACAGTGGTCAAGCATGGAGATCAGGAGTCAGTATCTTTCAGATTACTTTATTTCTAGTTTTTTTTCATGTTGGGGATTCATTTATAGGTGGGTGTGTATTTTTAACCTTTACATTTTTTTATACTTTCATAGTCTGATGTATTACCTAGAGGTTATAACATACATGGTATACTCTAGGTGTTAATGTATTGTTTTTATTCCTCTACATATTTTCATGGATATGGATGGATGCGTGTTTATAGGTATGTTAGACAGAGTCCACCTACTTCATATTTTATGTTTTCAACACTTTTCCCCATCCCCTAGCTTATTAGAGGTGGGATTGGGGTTATATAATCCCGGACTTCAACCAGCTAGGTGGGATTTAATGTGTTGGTTATTTATAGAGCGGTATTAGATAAGTTCATTCCTTGGTGGTTGATGTATCCATGCACCTAGACTCTGACTGCCTACTTTTAGACTCATCACACTTAGACATTAGTTGTAGAAAAAAATTATATATGAATCATATAGGATTTAGTCTTTTGAATGTTCTTCTTGAGTCATCTCCCCATATATATATATGCTCACATAATCACGGTATGCCTTGATTACGTTAAAAATTCCTCTACAAAGATACCCAGCTAGGTAATCGATTTAGGATCATGATGAATATTTGATGAGTCATGAGGCCACAACTTAGGGTCCATCCCATGATTTGTTTCTACTATGTGGGAAGGAAGTGGCACCCCAACCTATTGATCAGTAGTTAGTACTAGCGATGAAGGATAAGGATTTTCACAGGCTTACCGCACTCTATGAGTTCTAGTATTAGAGACCAATGAGGTTCTATTGAGATTTAGATCCCCATGTAGTGAAAGATTATATTGAGTCAGTGGTGCAAGTCTTCAGGTTGGTTAGTGCCATCAAACATCAAATGGTTGCACTGGAATACAATATTTTATAATGAGTATCAAGGTGTTGGGGGAGTTTAGTTACAAAACCCTATGACGAGATGACTCTCTCATTTTCTAACCTATAAATACTATTTCATGAGATGTATTACCATTTTTTATTGCACTAAATTCAGATCCAGGAGCTTATTGAGATGCATTAGGGTGAATATTTAGTAGATAAGTACACAGTGAGGTTCGCCTCCCTTACATGGTACTTCCTTGATATGGTATGAGACGACATCTTCTAGGTGTGGAAGTTTGAGTAGGGTATATACAGAGACATTTTAACCCATGTGGTTTCCTTATGGCTACCCATTTATATTGGGGTGATGGAGTTGGATCTAGTGACTGAGAGATTATTTATAGTGGGATGTCGAGAAGTTGGAGCCAGTGATGGGCATCATGTGTCTAACACATCTAAACTAGGTAGCAGGCATCAGACATCAAGATACAAGAAGAGGGGTAATTCTCATTATCAGACTCAGACTTGATAATCTGTAGATCAAGGATCATACAGAGGATCCAGTCATAACAGAGTGGGGAGATTCTATGATTTTGACTTGTGAGGTCACTTAGCTCATTATTTTCCAACCAATAATGTTGATAAGGATGAAAAGATATTGGATATACCTCCACAGAAGAGGCATCACCATGATCAAGGCTCCCCCAGTTGTGGATAGGGTGGCCCTCAAGGAGGAGGTCCTGGAAGAGGAGCATGAGCAGCTCTAGAGGGAGGAGAAGTTGGTATAGGATGATTTTAGGATATCCTACCACCACCACCACCACAAGGTGGCCCATGTTAGGCTTCAGTAGATTTTGGTTAGTTCCATAGAAAGTTTTAGTCATGGAGGGATATGACGAGGATACACATGAGATGATTTGAGTTATAATCTAGGTTTATTCTACTCTTTCCTCGGTACTAGTAGAAATAATTGTGAGCCATTATTTTATCTAATTATTCCTGATACAAGAGATAGGGATTTTAGTTGAGACTTTATCCCAGTAACTATGGTTATAGTTTCCTACAATATGCGATTCTTTAATATTCCTTGTCTAATGGGAGTGCAGGCTATCTATTAGTGGAGATAGTTTCACATGGGAAATCTAGGTTGTCAAAATGAGACCTTATTATTTCATCATTTGTATGGATTATTTTCTCATGGTTTGGTCCCAGATTTACTATAATCATAGGTGAGTTAGATGCCTTTAGATTGATGGGATGAGATTCACCATTATGGACAAGAGAGATATTATAGCTGAGTAAGTGGGACTTGTATAAAGGAGGATGCAACCCATCACATATCAGTTGGTGAGTTGATCCCTTGGTGCAGTGGGATCTTAAGGATTCTGGATTCCATCAGTAGTTGAGGACTATATGGAAATATTCCCTGAGGATGTTCTTAAACTACATCTATGGTGGGAAATAGACTTCTACATCAACTTATACCCTAGTACAATATTGATATATTCATCAGCATATCGTATGGATCATGTTGAAATTATGGAACATAGGGTGAATTTAGAGGACCTTCGAGATAATTTTTTCATCAGACCCAACATATCTTCCTGGAAATCTCTAGTTTTGTTTATGAAAAAGATAGATAGGATCATGAGGATTTGTGGTGATTATCATCACCTAAACCAGGAATTGATAAATAACAAGTACCCCTTGATGAGGATTGATGACCTCTTTGATCAGTTATGAGGTGTGAGTTGGTTATAGAAGATTGATATATGGTCTATCTACCACCTATTGATGGTTATCAAGGGTGATATTATAAATATAGAATTATAACATCACTACATACACTAGGAGTTCTTGGTGATGCCTTTCGGTGTGACAAATGATCCTACTATTTTATGTCTTTGATAAATTGGATCTTTCAACCATACTTGGACTAAATTTTGGTTGTATTCATTGATGATATAAGCATTTACTCTTTGTTAGAATAGGAGCATACAGAGAATCTAAGGATGGTCTTAGACTTACTTCTGGAGTGCCATATTTAGTATAATCTCTAGAAGTTCCATCTTTGGATCTGTAAGGTTCACTTCTTAGGGAATTTCATTTCTAATCATGATTTAGATATAGACCTGATGAAGTTTTATTAGGATCTTTCTTGGAAGCCACCCAAGAGTGTGTCATATGTGCTTAGTTTTATTATCTTGGTGGGGTATTACATAAGATTTTTGCTATATTTTATAGATTATAATCCCATTTGACTTCCCTGATGTCAAAAGGGAATTTTTTTACCTAGACTGAGCAGTGTCAAAGAGCCTTTGAGGATTTAAGGATGTATCTGAACAATGCTCATATGTTGAGGATATAAGAGGAGGGAATAGATTATGTAGTTTATTATAATGTCGCTAGATATAGTCTTGGTTATGTGTTAATTCATAGGAAGGTAATGACCACATATGGGTCAAGGTAGTTTATACACCATGGGCATAACTACACGACTCATGACCTAAAGTCGAAAATGATAATCTTTTCACTGAATATGTAGAGGAAATATCTTCTATGAGAGAGATTTGTGGTTTACTCATACCATTATAGTATCAGGTATATCTTCACATAAAGGGGTCTAAACCTGATATAGTAACCCTAGTTGGAGTTCCTATTGGACTATGACTTCAATATAGTTGATACTCCAGGGAAGGTAAATTTGGTGTCTAATTCCCTTAGAAAAAAGTCCCATTCACACCTGGTGGAGGAGGATTCTGATGAGTTTGATTATTTATAGTTGACTCTGGTGGAGGAGAGGGGTTTAGATTATCTTCAATTGATAGTGTTGACTCCTACACTTCTCTATCATGTGAGAGAGTCGAAGTTGGTAAACATCTACTATAGGGTCCCAAAAAATCTTTAATGGGAAATAAAATCCTCCCATAAATTGGATAAAGGGAATATATTCATGTGGGGGATGAAAATTTGAGGATAATATTGATGAAATACAATTCAGTGAAGGACCCATGTTCTTCAGCATACTGATTACCAGGAAAGGTCTGCAGAAGGCACAAACTTCAAACCAAGCGGTATGTGGATGGCCTGAAAAATGAAATCCCACGAAGCATTGGCCAGCAAACCAGGTAGTTCATGGAATTAATGAGGAATGGTTTCGGTCAATCACTAACCACATCGTTGGCATAATAGTGGCGGAGAAATTCTACCTGAAAACCATGGCCCTGCAAACCACGGAATTTGTGAAAATGCGATGGAGAATTAAGTCCCCACATACCATCTCCACAAATTAAGTGGTTCACAGATGAGGCAAGGCCGGTTACATCCCACGAAGTGTATCTTTCGTGGGAGTGAGGTGGTGATTTTCGATTCCATAAATCGAAACACCACAAATATCAGTTGATTGATTCATCTATGGGTCAGATGATCCCTCTAATGGATTTCACAAAAGGTATCATGTGACATATAGATACAACCTCCTCATCACTCTATAAAATGACCCGAGGGGGAGCTAAGGGGAGGATCAGATTTTTTGGGGGAAATATTGGAATTCACAGGTGGAAGACTTTGAAGGCATACAAATGAAAAAGTGAAGATCCACGAATGGTTTCCAATAGGTATAAAAACCCGTGAACCATAAAAAGAAGAAAGCATAATAATTGGAGAAAACCATGAACCTAAAAGGAGAACTGAGAACCATACTCCTATCACATATTAACTTCCCAAGAACTATAGGACCAATGCCCGATATTCAAACTACTGGTTCGCATAGCACATCTCTATATAGAGTAAACCCTGTCCTGCATGGTGTTCTTCCACATAGAGGGAATCCAGTTCCACATACCACCCTGGTACATGGATGGCGTCCAAGTCTACATACCACCCCATTACGTAGATAACCCCTCCACTCACATAGCAGAATTCTATGAAGAGGGTACCCCACCCTGCATTAATAAGTGGTATGTGGAGTAGGGTGCCTTTGGGTTTTCCACCACCTCATGCCAATCATGCCCTTCTGTTTCCATCCCATCCACTAAATCCTCTCTACAAACTAGTCCATCGGCATCAAACCAGAGCCTCTTCCTAAGCAACCAAACCCATATGAATATACCATCGAGCGCATCAGCACGCCCTTCTGAGTCTACATACCCATGGTAAGTAGAGTCACGAAGGTAATCCCCACATCAGTATGGACACCAAGAATGTTCTTAAGTCTACATTCCGATGGTAACCTATAGTATAACCTTGGGATACTGACATGGATATCCCCATTATAGGGATAAAGGGTAATCAATATCTCTTCCACTAAATGAGCGATGGTGATCAGTCAAAGGAATTGTGTTTTCTTTTCATTTTGATGAGCAGCAATATTCCCCCATTTTCTCAGAACCCATTTCAGGGTATCACTCCTAGAGTAATCCCCTAGCCTTTTAGAATGGACCTAATGACCTTCACTTTCATTTCACATTGAAGGGCTTATTACTCCATGACCTTGTCCACCATCTCCCTCCTTTTTTTCCCCAGCAGGTAAGGGAAGGTTTACCTTTCTTGTATCTTTTACATCCTCTTGTTTTTTCACACTGATTATAACTCACGTGGGCTTATAGGTTTGTGATGATACGACATTATAACAACCCATAGATGGAACTATGAGAAATATGATTCCCAACATAGCTAGGATATGTAGTAAGCCTTTATATTGGCTCGATATATATATCATATCATCCATGAAATGATAGATCTTGCCCCCTTCAAGTGGGAAGCTACTATGCTTAATCCCTGACCAAATGAAAATACAAGAACTCTGATTCCTTCTCTAACTAGGATACGTAGTATGCCTACCTAAGCCCCGAGATCAAGGGACATCCTCCTTAAAAGTCAATCCTAATAAGAATCCCCCCTGACTCACTAGGGCCTCCTCTTCATGAATAATCCCCAGCATGACTCTTTCAAGAAATGTCTCTTCTATGGTGTAAACCCCAACCTTGTCTCTGTAAGGGGAAGCTATCATACAGAGATCCCATCTCTATAACTACAAGGGATTTGATTAACTAATTGGGAAATTTATAAAGCCTCCATAAGGTCCAAACTCTGTATCTAAATCACCCAAGTATTCCCCAGGCTGCATCCCTGGTAGGGTCATATTCACCCAGAAGGTCGAACCCTTCCTAGGCATCCCAGGCCCCCTCATCATAAGCCCTACATTAGATCTACACTAAAAACCCTTTACCTAGACGTCCTTGTTTCACAATGCTAAAACACATGGATAGTTCCTTCTCACATGACCTTAAAAGGTGATGTACCCAGTTAAGTGGCACCAAACTACGTGGGTTTTGATTTCTCTCACGAGGATATGTAGGAAGCCCATATCATAGGCTCAATCCTAACCTCAAGGAAACTTCAATCCTCCCTGAATGATGATAAACTCTAGCGCGCCTCATCATTGGTCTTACACTAGTGTTGTCTTAGAAATTTCTAATCTATGCGCTTGCATCTATGATTAATATTGAGACTTTTTGGTAATATGCCGAAAAACTCTTAGGGAAAGAACTAAGGATTCAGTAACATATGAACATTTCTAAAATTTATAACTGATTCCTATAGTGTGAAATAATTCCCCCAAAAAAGTTGTGAGGATCCCAACCTCCCATCCTCTTGACCAATGGAGTCCTAAAGTGTTGTTGGCCAAATTTTCATCCAACAAGTGCCTTCCTTTGGAAAGAGGTCCATGAATCAGGGATACCAGGTCCATTAGGTGTTTCTGGTTCCACAAATAAACCCGTTGGAGACTATCCATGGACATTGTACCCGATGTGAACTAATTTCACACATACTCAACCCACCTACAATTGCCCTCCCAGACCATTCAACTATGGAACCTCCTTTTTAATATAAAAAGGACACACTTCTCGGGCTTGATGAAAACGTCTCGCCCACCAAAATGGGTCATTACGTGAATCGGGTGTCCGTCGTGGTGCAATTTGAGTCAGGATGAAACATCTACTATGAGGTTTTTCATGAATATATATCCTTAGGTGATAGACTATATGGATTCTCTAAAGCAGGGGTGCACATCATTATTTCATGAGGGGGTGGTAGTTTCAATCATGATATGAGAGGACATGATGAGTTAGTTTCAAACTTCTCATTTTTATATACATCCCAGATTGGTGAAGATGTATAAAGACCTTAAATAGTGGTTTTGGTGGGATGGAAAGAGGCGAAGCCTAGAAGATTTCATCTCTCAGTGTCTTATATGAATACTTGTGAAGGATAAGAACTAGGATTTTGCAGGTTTGATACAGCTTCTTGAGATCCTAGGTTATAAATGGGATATTTTATCGATGGAATTTATGACAAGGATTCTGCGAAAAGTGTGAGTTTATGATGACATATGGGTGAGAGTTGACTGATTCACCAAGTTGGTTCAATTTTTTACTATTATAGAGAAGACTTTAGCATAGAGTTTGAGTAATTTTTACATGTATAAGATCATCCAAATACATGGGGTAACATTGGTGATTGTCTCTGACCATGATGTGTGGTTTATGTCATGATTATCGGGAGTAATGGAAGAGGCATTCAGGAAACAGTTGAGGATGAGTATGGCACTCCACCCCTAGACTGATGGGAATACTGAGTGCACTATCTGGGTATTGGAAGATATATTTAGAGCTTGTGTTTTGTAATTTGGTCGGAGTTGGGAGGATCACATTCCATTGGTATTGTTTACTTATAATAATAGTTATCACTCTATGATTGGCATAATACCATTATATAACCTATAAGGGAAACCCTATAGTTTACCTTTGTGATGAACTGATATTGTTGAGGCATCTCTAGTCATTCTATAGATGGTTAAGGTGATTATAGAGAAGTTTCAAGTGATCTACGAGCAGATGAGGATATCCCAGAGCTAATATAAATTTTACGTCGATTGATGTCTTAGGCCTTTGTAGTTAAAGTCAGAAGTCCACATTTTCCTAAGAGTCACCCCATGATGAGTATTATGGAAATTCATTAAAGGTGGAAAGATATCCCTAATGTTCATTGGGTTGTTCAAGATCCTTTAGTGGGTTTTTAGGTTTTTTACTGCCTAGTCTTACCCCCACAATTTGAGCAGGTTCATGATGTCTTCTATGTGTCAAAACTGAGCTGATATGTGCATGATCCTATGAATATCATCAACTAGGGAAAGATAGACATAGTGGATGGAGCCACATCTATGGAGTACCCAGTGGAAATCAAGGATTTATAGGACGGTATCCTATGAGGATGGATCATTCCCTTGGTTCATGTGTTTTTGTGGCACAGGAGTGTGCAAGAGAGATCCTGGGAATGGGAGATCCCTAAGAATCCTTATTATCCCCATATTTTTTTTTCATTTTACTTTTGAGGGAAAAATTCCTTGAAGGTGTGGAGAATGTACTACCCTTATTTTTTCCTTTCAAGACTTTGAAATATATTAACAAATATTTATGGAGCCAAGCAGTGAGATGGTGTGATATTCTGAGGTTCGGTGATCCCATAATTGATATTATAAAAATATTAAATATAATAATATCACATGCATTGTTTTCTTGAAATAGTGGAATAACTCACAAATGGATTCTATAATGGAAATTTAAGTCCATGGTTGATTTTGAATCAAAGGGTTTACCATAGAAGTGGACTAATGTTGGTTTGTCACACACTAACCCAACACTTCTCTATTATTTTATTTATTTTTAGTTTTACCATTATTTCATGGATTTACTAAATTATTTTTAGGAAAAAATGTTATTTTTTGGGTAAACAGATAGAGGCACATGGATGGTGCATGGTTTGGAGAAACAGTTTTTCAGCCTAGTGATAACTATGTGGCCTAGATAATGGCACTACCCTGGCCGCACATCTAGGGGAACAGGTGTTCACCTCTCCCTAGTATCTTGTGCGGTCTATCCCTATTTGGATAGAGGCAACCTCATGGTGGGTGCATGTTTTGGAAGACCATTCGGCCAAACCATGTGGTCTTCCCAGGTTTAAGAAAAATAAAAATAAAAAATAATTAAATTAAATTAAATAAAATTAAAATAAAATTAATATTGATAATAATAATAAAAATTAAATATCTTATTATTATTAATACTATTAAGTTTTCTCAATACCCCAAAGGGGTATCACCCCATTTTGGTTGATCCCCCTTTCCCCTCTCCCTGACGTGCATGACCTCCCCCTTCCCTTATACCACTCGTGTTCCATTACCCCCTTCTAGCCTCCAGTTGTTTCATTTCCACTCCTAATTCTCAGTGCAATCAACTCAGGTAATGTTTCCCCCTCCTACATCACCTTCTTCTTCTACATTTTCCTTCCCCTCACTACAGTATGAGGTTAACTGAACACTTGGCATCTTTAATGGTCCAATTTTTGTGGTTTCATGATATCAAGGGTTATTTGGGTCTATTAGGATCTATTTTTACCATTGTCCTTGAAGGTAGTGGGTGAGCCATCAGTTTTGGGTAAGGGTTTTTCTGATTTCCACTTTCAATCGATTTTTGAGTTATGATATTTTTCTCTAGTTTGTTTTGGATAACCGTTTGTGAGGATTCCCTACACACATATGCATGGGTAAGACATTTATATATATACATACCATTTTGGTGGATATTCCCTCATTTTTAGGGGAACATATATATTACAGCTAGGGTTATATATATATATATATATATATATATGCATTTGTGTGTAAGTGTAAAGGCTAGATTTGAGTTGATATCATCAAAACAGCATGTTTTGAATTAGGTTTCCATGACATTAATTTAAAATATATTACTACTTTATGTTTTTTAAAATGTGTTTTCATTATTATATTAAGTGTAAATTCTATGAAAATTGGTTTTGTTTCTTGAAAATGTTCTTACACTTGTTTTCCATTAATTTCTTTAACTTCCAACATGTGTTCCTTTTGTCTAAGCTTTTTTATAAGCTTAACTTTAAATGTGAAGTATCTTAAATTCTTAAAATAGTTTTCTAAATTATTTCTATAATGTGAATTATGGTTTTTGGAACTCAAAAGCTTTGGTTAAATTTGTTATCAAAACATGGAATGTTTGGCACCTTAAAGTGTATTTTGGAAATCAAATGACTTGAAATGCCTATTCAAAATCTTCTAAGAATGAATTATATTTTCACCCTAGTTTTGGGTAATGTTTTTGAAATAGTATATGTGTATTAGAATTTGGAACAATCAGAGGTTTTTTGGATAGGGGAAGGGTGCTCTCGGGAGCTCTATACTCTCAAGATCACCCTAGGGTTTTTTCTAATTGGGTGGACAGCGAGGACGAAGGGATTTATAATGGTGGACGTGGATTTGGTGAGATGGGTCCAAGGTGGCAGGTGATACTGGGATCTTAACCGAGAGTCGCTGTGGTGGGTATTTTGGCATTGATGGGTGAGGAATTGGTAGCTTTGGATGTCTTCTAGCATGAATCCTTCCCAGCGTAGTGGCCTCGCCTCGGAATGGGTCTTCCAGTGATGGTTTTCAAAGTGGAATGGATTCTTGTGCGCGTTTTCAAGGATGAAGAACTTCATTGATCCATCTCTGGTCAAACTCGAGATCCTACTGTGTGAAAATTGAAAGGTAAACCAATGATTTAAGTCATATAAAACTCAATTTATGAGTATTTGAGATCTGTGAGAGCCGATATAGATCAATTCTGAATGAATACAGGATGTGTGAAGGTTTTTTTATGAGTGTTGTTGTTGTTCTTGAATGAAGCTTATTCAAATTTGATGAAGATAATTTCCAAGAAAGTTTATGTGTTTTGAATTAGATTAGTCGAATATGATTCTAGGTTTGTATCTCTTTTTCTTCAAATAGAGTCATTGATAGATGAAAGGTGTTTCCCTTTTGAGTGCACAAATTTAATGCTAGTGGATCTTTTTTTATACCATTTTAAGTTTTTATGGGTGATTGTTTTGTAAGCTCTTGTGTTGTGGTTGAGGGTTAATATGTCATGTTACATAGTTCTAAGTATTGTGTGATGGTGAATTTGATTGTGGTTTAATCATCTAGAAAATTGTGGCCAGCTTTTGGATGGATTCATTCCATTTTTCCTGCATTGCTTTTGAAGATAGTTATAAAACAACATAACATGTTCGTGTCTAGAGAGATGATTGTGGCCTACCACTAGTGCAAGGAAGTCCAGGTGAAGATGGTTGTGGTTCTCGTCCCTATGTGATCATACACTTCTATAGAGAACTATGTGATGCACATCTCTAGTTACTCTTGTGGCCGAAGCAATGTGCTTTTCAGTTACTTTAGCTGCCTCTGCGATGCACATTTCGGTTCCTCCAGTTTCCTCTGCAATGCGCTCTGGGATTCTATTGTGACTTTTTCCTATCCCCCTTGGTGTTTTGTTGGTTTATGCTAATCTGAAGTCTTCTATGATTTGTGTCTCTGGTTTCTCCATTTTTCTCTACGATGTATGTTTTAGTTTCTCCAGTTTCCACTACAATGTGCATTTCAGTTACTCGTGTTTCCTCTGTGATGTGCTTCGGGATACTCCGATGGTTTTTAGCTGATATTCCAATGATGAAGGTGATTTGATGGTGCCAATACATTGTATGACCAACAATTATTCATGCCTCTATTTTCTTAGTTATCTTCTCTGGTTGCAGGATTCCTCTATTCAGTATGAGGCAGAGCAGAGCGGTGGTATTCTTGGTGCTTTGGGATGTGATTTTGAGTGTCCATTTTAGGGATATCAACTGTGATTTTTTTTTGGTGACTTTTTGGATTTGAAATTTGGAAATTTCTTAGTAGTGGTTTTTGAATCCTAAAATGGGTAGGATTTGAGGCGGTATTTGGTTTTGGATTTATTTTTAATTTTTATGGGGAAAGAAGAAAACACTCTACAAGGATCATCTTCAAATGAGGATATAGAGAAAAAGCTTTCATTATAGCATGGCCATTCAGATTTTGAAGAATTATAGGGTATGGATTTTCCATCAGTACTAGGCTTATGCAACCCTATATGAGATAGCTTTTCAAGAAGTCATGTGTGTTGGAGGATTGACATAACTATGTAGTCATTGGGGAGGGTAAGTTCTTAGTATTCTTTATTTGGATTACTTCTTCAATGATTTTATTTTGATTTTCCCACTTTTTCCTCAAAAGTGATTTTGAAATAAAAAAATAATTTTCAGTCATTCATAAGTTCATTATAAGATGGGAACTCCTATGGTTATCCTTCCAATGAGAGGGAATTCTCATATGTGGTTTCAAAGATTTGACAAGGAATGCATGGTAGAATATACGGGTTATATTTAATTACAAGTGTGTGATAACTTCCTCATTATCCTTTATAATAATATCATGGGATTCTTAGATGTCATCTAGATGGTTGACTGACGGTTTCATTCTAGTTCAGATTAGACAGATTAGAAAACCATTTATAGTAGATACCCTAGGTGGGATTTTCCACTGGTGAGGCTAGTGTAGAGCATCTGGGTTGGTTATTGACTATAGAGGTGCACTATATTTTGACAAGTGGGTCTGAACTGAGTACATCTAGGGATTATTTCAAGGTATTTTTAGAAATTTCCCATGATTATTTATGTGTCCGTTCTTGTGTTCTTCTATGGTATTTTTATTATTTTTTATTCTTGTTAATGTCTACTTATTTCTATATTATTTCCTTAGCCTTTGTAATTTTTTGGTTTATCCTACTAATGGTGGTTCTTTATAGTTTCTTTCTTCGTGTTCGAATTTTAACTTGGGTTTTTTATATAGAAAACCATTTTTAAAAGAAAACTTTTGTTTCATTTTAAAACGGTATTTTTGGAAAGATTAGCATGGTTCTTAAATAGTAAAAACCTTATTTTGTATTTGTATTTTCAAACTAGAATGACTTGGGTTTTTTAAAGGTAATACATAAGGAAGAAGTTATTCATGCACGCCTACTGAGTTTTAAAACTTACGCTTATAGAACTATATTTATTCGCTCCTAGTTCTGCTTCCAACTCGAACCTTGACTGCATTGAGTGAGATTGGTTCAGTGGTTGGTGGTGAGTCACAGGGTCACATGGAGTTATGTGTAGTTTTATTTCTTTTACCATACCATTTTAGTCTTTTTTTGTTCTATATATTTTTATTTATTTACCTTTTAATTGGATAAATCATTCCCAATTAAGTATACATGATACTCAACACTAGTTTCCAACCTGGGAGTATTGGGAACACCACTCGAGCCTTCTCATGGGCCAACTCAGGTGATCATTTTGGGGTCAACCTAGGTTGTTTCATAAAAATATAGTATCAATGAATCCATTCATTATTTGGGATTTCAAGTATATTGGAGATAGGATTTTTGGGGCTTAGTAGGTAGGTCATGGGTCTATCCTAATCACCACCACTCATGATGAGACCTAAGTCATCAGGGGTAGTTGGGTTTCAAGTTTTTATTTTTGGTTTTGGGTTTAGGTTCTTAGATTTTTCTTATTTCTATGAGATTTTTATGTTGGGGAATGATAGTGGATGTGATCTAATACTACAAGGTAATATTTCATGGTTTATTAAACCATGTATACTCTGAGTGTAGGGTTTAAAATGATTCTAGTGGTTAGTTCATGTTTAGTGCATGGTCTGTTAAACCATGTGGTCAGGGTATGCATGACCAATAGTTCACTATTTTAGTTATTTTGGTGTCAGTGATGGTTTAACCTAATTTTGGTTGGTGTGAGTGGATTTTGGTCAGAAAATTATTTTTGAATATGGTTTTCATATTGAAAAAATTATTTTTGAAAAGAAAATGGTTTTTTTAGAAATAGGATTCTTTTTCTAAAGGGATGTGTGGTTCAAAGGAAGAGAGAAATTGGTTTTTTTGGTTCTAAAGTAGATGCACTCAAATAGATTATGGTCCAAGGAGATTAAAAATAATAAAATCAATTGGAAAATGGTATTTGGTCTTTAGGATGGTTTTGGAAGTGGAAAATGATTTTATTTTTAAAAGGGGGATGAATTTTAAAATATATTATATTGGAAATTGAGATTTTTAAAAGATTTTTCTTGTCTTGTTTTGTGATGTTGTAATGGTTTTCTTTTGGTTGAGATATGATTTGGTTTTGATTTAGTTTTTTGATGTGTTGGATTATGAGATTGGAATTTTATTTAAAATGTTAATTATTTGAGTTCTTGTATGGCGTTGATTTGGTTTTTTTCTTTACATTATGTAGAATAAGCCGCCTAGAAATACCCAGAAGGTTTCTAAGGAGTATTTTCTAGTAGTTGTTCCCACCCAAACTCCTAGTGGAGTGGTAGAGCCAATATCTTCTCAATTTTCCCAATTTTTATAGTTATTAAGGTCCATTATGGGATTTGAATTGTCTTGAGTAAGTTTATAGTGTCTTTATGATTTTGGTAAATCTATATTCTGTGAGGGTGCGAGTTGTCTTAGGTATGTTTAAAGGAATGGGACTGGACTAGTGTACGGTGATTATTCTAACCTCATTGTGAGTTGGGATGCCTTGGGTGCTCACCAAGATCACTTTCATGCAATGTTTTATTCTTGAGGAAGTGAAGTATAATAAATTGGCAGAGCTCATGGATTCTTGACAAGGTCAACTAACGGTGAAGGGGAATGTTGACCATTCTAATGAATTGGTTTAATTTTCTCTATATATTATGTAAAATGATTAGTTGGAAGCTACTATTTTAATGGGGGTATTTATCCAGGGATCAAGGATTATGTTATTTCATCTGGGAAAGTCTCAGGGGGAAGCTCGTGATAGTTCATGGTTAAGTTTATTTTGGTTCTCATCTACAAGATCCTATTTTAGATAAGTCTCATTATCAGTTCCTACCATTAATTCATCATAACACTCACTTGTTTGATTATGGTGTGGTTAGTTTGGGAATTATAAGACATCTTTTTATAATCCTCTAAATTATTGTCGTCAGTGTATCCATTTTTATACCTGAAGAAGTTTTGTAAGTTTTGTCACTGAAAAAGGAGTTTCAATCAGGGATTATAAACTCCTTTTTGGAGTGAAAAAGATGCTTCAAGACATCTGATCTCCCACCATAGGACATAGAGTGGATATTTTTAATATATGTAATATTTTCTAGGTGTGATGGTTGATAACCCAACCTATTGTCTTTGACGTCAGAGTGGATACTATTTAAGTTTCTCATTTCTGTGGCTTTTCAATTTTGAAACTTATTATAGGGAGATCTTTATGACCCCTTTTTCTTGGAATTTATGTGTTTTTACCTTGGGGATGAGAACTCTTTAATGGTTATCCTTATTTAGTATTACTGTTATTTTTGGGTGTTACATTTTTAGAGATGATTTATCTTGGGGAATTATGAATTATAATCTAGTTTTTTTCTTGGTTTGGGTTTCCTGGTTTGGGTCCTTTTGTGTTGGGAAGCAATCTATTAAGCATTTATCTTAGTAAAACCACCTTTCTAGTCATTTACTTAATGGTGGAGAGACCCAATCGGGGTATTTTTGATGTATTCTCCTAATTTGGTTGGATGTCACTTAAATATTTGAAAGGTCATACCATGTTTTATGCTTTCATTTAGACTTGATCAGTTACGAGCCCTAGTTTTGTTCCTTATTTGGTCAGGAGACTTTCTGTGGGAAGAAAGTGTTACTGGTGGTGAGAATTTTCACAACCTGAACCAACACTTATATATTATTTTATTTATTTTAGGTCTTACATTTATTCCATGTCTTTCCAAGATTTTTCTATGTAAAAATATCAGTTTTGGGAGTATAGAATGAGGTGTGTGGTTAGGAGGAACCTTGTGCCAGCCCGGTGATAAATGTGTGGCCTAGACAATGGTACTGTCTAGGTAAAATGGCTAATCACACAAGTGTGTACCACTCCCCATTATCTCATATAGTCCCTCCCTCTTAGGACATAGACAGCTACAATATTGGCTCAAGTTTTGGCTAACCATTTAGACTTCCCAAGTCTATAAAAAATAATAAAACTAAAATAAATTACATTAAAATTAAATTAAAAATGATAATAATAATAATAAAAGAGACTTATTCTTCTTATTATTATTATTATTTCCCCAAATGGGTATCCTCCATTTCAATTGATCCCAATTTCCCCTCTCCCCCACATTCACAGCCTCCCCCATCCCCTCTACCTCTCTCACTCCATGGCCCCCATTACAGCCTTTATTTTTGGTCGTTGCCACTCTTGATTCTTAGTAAAATCACCTCGAGTAAGGTTTCCTTCACCTTAATCACCTTCTTTTCCACTTTTTATTTCCCCATACTATGACATGAGGATGCAAGAACTCGAGGGTTTTATAATGTTTTGGTTTTTATAGATTAATAACATCAAGGTATCTTAAGTTCTATTAGGGTCAATTCTTGTGGATTCTTAACATTTTGAGGTGGGTTCACTATGTCCAAGCCCTTCATTTGAAATATAATACTAGTTTATTTTTTTTTAAATGTTTTTTAATAATTATATTAAGTTTAAATGATATGTAAATTTTTTTTGTTTATTAAAAATGGTCTTCTACGTTTTTTCATTCTTTTCCTTAATATCCAACATGAGTTCCTTTTGTCTAAGCCTCTTTATAATCTTACATTTAAATGTGAAGTATCATAAATGTTTAAAATAGTATCATAAAATATTTATAATATGTGAAGTTTGGTTTTTATAAACCAAAATATTTTATTAAATGTGTTATCTAAACTTAGCTCGTTTTCCACCTTGAAGTGTAGTTTGGAAATCAAATGGCCTGAAAGGCCCATTTGGCATCTTCTGGGCATGAACGAAATTTTCACCCTAGTCATGTGGATTGGTTTTGATAAGGTAAATTTGTAAGAAATTTTTTAACATTTATAGTTTCCTTGTATTATAGGTACCTCTATGGTTTTCTTTCTGATGAGAGGTCCTTGTCATAGGTGGTGTCAAGGATTGGGTAAGGCATGCATGGTGGCATCTGTAGATTATTTTCAAACACAAGCATGTGATAACCTCCTCATTCTCCTTTATACTAACATCATAGGATTCCTGGATAACATATAGAGTGCCAAGTTGTGGTTACATTATATTCTTGATTATATGGATTAGAACCCCCTGGATAGAGGATAGGCCGGGATGGTTTTTCCACTAGTGAGGCTAATTTAGAGCAGCCTAGTCAGTTATTGACTATAGAGGTGAACCATATGCTAGTAGGTGGGTCTAAACTGAGTTTTTCTAGGGTCATTTTCTTGGGATATTTAAGAAACACCAATGATTACCTATTTTTATGTTCATGTTTCATTATATAGTATTTTGGTTATTTTTTATTCTTGTGTACGTTAGGTTATATATATTGTTTCCTCAGTCTTAAGAATTTTTTGGTTTATCCTTTTACTAGTTCTTCTGTAATGCCCCGCCCCTAGTTACCCAGAGTTAGTGAATTATTACATGACATTGGCATGATCACAAAAGATCAAGTCTCCAAAGTCTTATTAGTTTAGTAGCCTTGGAAGTACTTGTTACATTCTTAAGGTTTACATTACATCATAAAATGGAAAACTACAACAACATTGTTTCCATAGACAACACTGAGATCCTGGAGACTATCCCTGCATGTTAGTCATAATATACTTCTTCGCATCCTGGGAAAAATAAAACATAGAAAGGGGTGAGCTCAGATGTTCAGTAAAGTTAACAATATAGAGGAAACTTTCATAAATAAGCATAAACATTTAAGGAAATGTATAGAACTAAAAAAAGCCTTTTCAACATAAACTTCATTATAATATGGAAAATATAAATCAAAATAATGTCATTTACTTACTCACATGGATATTCTACTAGTTGAATAATCACATGAAATATCAATATCCACTTTCATAATAATGGAATGCATAATGCCAGACTTTCATAACCACATAGTCAAGGCCTTGTGCCAAAACTACAAATAATATTTTTTTCAAGGCCTTGTTCCAAGACACTAGTTTGTCTCATGAGACCTACCGATGCATCGAGGAGCTATAGCGAGCTCCACCCTTCACTTACAAAGTCCAATGCATTCCTCATATAAAAAGGATTAAACATAACATAAAAATTCTTATTAAAAATAGCATACTAAATGTCAATACTTTATCCATAAACCATGAATGGTGTAAAAATAACACATCCACAGTCAAACATATCACAAAACCTTTAATAAAATATGGAAGTTTTGAATCATAATAAATCAACATCAAATAAACTTAAAATCTATCAAAGGATGTTGACATAAATGAAATAAAAACCTTTTTTAGAGAAATATCACTTTCTATTTTGAAATAATTTAAGAGTCACATAATTATAAAGAAAAAATTTACTTTGAAAATATTCTTATAAGATTTTAAGTGAATATTTGACTATGTTATAATGGAGGAATATAGCTGCACCCGCCGTATAAGTTAAAAAAAGTAGTCTTACCATAATTTTATCGAAAAGGTCATAAAGTACCTTGTTTGGAAAAGGATGTAAATATTACTTTCAAAAACATATAAGGTAAAATAAGGGAATAAATGACTTTAACCCATTCTATATTAAATAGTAAAAAAAATTGAAATACATTTTTAAGAAACACGGATGTGGATAATAAAGAGGTCCCAGTAGATACTTACGTAAAAACAACCTCGGATAATAAAGAGATTGTGAAATTAACCTTTACCTTGTAATTTTCCTTGGTAGATGGTAAGTTAAGATCCTTTATAATGGTGAAATAATTTTTATTGAATTATACAATAATCCTATATATTAATATGATATCATATATGATCATTTAACATTGCTTTGTTAATAATATCTTAGTATTATCGTCGTTTGGGGTGTTAACTGATTCGTTTTCCTTTATATGATTTGTTATGTAAGTAATTTTTGTTATGGATAGGACGTATATTATTAATATTCAGAATTATATTAAGTCTTTAAACATTATCTTTAATCATCTAATGAAAATTAGTCTTGAATGGATACGATGAGGAATGAATCTCATCGCGTTCGTGGATATGGTAATCCGTACGTACGCATGAGAGACAATATCATTCTTTTCATATTAAAATAATATATAATTGGATGTTATATAATATATAAATAATAATTATCATGTTATATTTATTATTTAAATCAATTAAAAATAATTATTATACCCACCCAAATAATAATGTACTGAATAACAATTACACCATGACGTGGAGACGGTAAGTTGTACGTACGCACCTATGGTGACACGTCATTCAAAGGATGGATAGAATAATGAATATGGTTTTACCATATTTATAAAAACATCACTATATATATAAGATACTGGATTTATTATTTTATAATGGAAACAACAAAGAAAGAGGAAGTGGAAGAAGAAAGTAACTTGAAAGAGGTGATGAAATATTTACCTCTTCTTTGGGTCCATCCTTTTGATTTGATCAAAAGGGATCCTTAGGTTGGATTTATGACTAAAGGAAGGCCTCTAGGATGAAGGTAGGATAGTTGAGAGGGTATTTTGGCAGGCTTTGGCCGATCCAAATGGATTTAAAGGTGTGAATTAGAGATGAGGGGGAGTGCCCTTTTATAAGAGGGGTGAGGGGAACCTTAGGGAAAGCTAGAAATATTATTTTATAATAAAAACATTTTCGGTTTATAATGGATCAAAAGTGTATTATTTAAAGGATAAGGTGTGTATGGGTCTAAAATCACTCAACCAATATTTTTTAGATAGGTTTGGTTCACTATATTAACCTTATCTTTTAGATTTAACTTTTAGTTAAATAGTTTGACATTTACCACATCTCTTTGTATTTTTATATTATATGGTTATGAAACTTACAATATACTTCATATCAAACCCCAAGTGGTTAATTAATGATACACATATCATTATATAAGTCTTTTCGATGAACCTTAGATTTTTTAAGAATATAATATCAATTAATAATATAATATTTTTTAAAAAAACTCTTTTATGTCAATTTTACCACTATTTGGTATTTGGTTTTTGCTAAATTCATAACAGAATTATTACTTCGAAAAAAAATCATCTAACCAACCCTAATATGTCATATTAACCTATAAAATTATTTTAATTCATAAAAAGTATCAAATTACATTTATTTGGATATTTATAATATCAATTATTTTAATATTTCATTAATTAGGTAATTACTGCATCATCCTTGTGTCATAAATAAATTAAATTATTTAATGTATAAAAATATAAATAAAATACCATTATGTAGGAAATATTTTTATCTTTCTAATGAATATTTATAGTAGAATTTATCTTATTATTTACCCCATATTAAAAAAAATTAGTTATTAAACATTGATTTTAACTCTTTTAACTCTTCTTTGAATTAAATAATAATAAATGTCCTAATCTAATACAAGTGGACCTAAAGGATCATATTTTATTCCTAAGGTTGTTTTTGTTTCAATTAAACTTATCCAATAGAATTAGGACATGTGTTAGGGTAATAATAATATCATATTTACCTTTAATTACCCTATTTACCTTTAACCGTGGTAAATAAAAGTAAAAAGTTACTATTCACCAAAAATTATTTTTATCTTATTGAACCACATTTTACTCCTTGATATTAACCGTGTATCTCTAATTTTTTAAATTTAACTCACATAAGCGGTAAAATTAAGTTTTAGGTAAATTTTCAAATACTCCTAGAAGGTAGGTTAAAGACGGTAAAAAGTTAAATAAAATTTTTGTATATCTAAAATTTTTATAAACTGACTCCAATGAATTAAATTGAACATATATAGGTATTATGTATCTATTTTTACCTAAAATAAATTTAAATAAAATAAATAATTATTTAAATAAAAAGTCGGTTATGAACAATGACTAAGTGTTTTTCATTATTCATCAAAAATTGAATGTTTTCAGAAAAATACCAAAAATTCACCCTAAGATAATTTCAATATTCCAAATCCAAAAATAAATTCCATTTTGAAATATAAAATTTATAAAATTTCAAAAATTGGGTATTACTATTCATAATGGCTAGTTTGATTGGTTGTGGTGTGTTAGAAATCGAAGTTGCGTACAACACACGCTACTATATTATTCAAAGAGAAGCATACCGTGGAAGTTTGGGGTGTTACATTCTACCCTCCATCAAATAATTTCATCCTTGAAATTTATAGAGTAATTCTATGTAAAAAGACTCATGTGGTTCTTAATCATAAGGTCCTCGGGTTCCCACGTTACCTCTTCCATCTTATGGTTTCTCCATAGAACTTTTACCAAACGAGTTGACTAGTTTCTCAACACTTGTTCTCTTGTATCAAGAACCTTGACAGGATCTTCGCAATAAGATAGATCGGGTTCCAGTTCTAATTCCTCATAGGTGAGTACATGAGTTGGGTCAGGCATGTATTTTCTCAACAGTGATACGTGGAATACATCGTGAACTTTGGAGAGACTTGGTGGCATTTCGAAATAGTAAGCTACAGCCCCAATTCATTCTATAATTTCGAAAGGTATGATGTACCTGGGACTCAATTTACCCTTCTTACCGAAACGTATAACACCCTTCCATGGAGATACCTTCAAGAAAACATGATCTTCTACCTGAAATTCGAAATCCTTCCTTCGGTTATCAACATAGCTCTTCTATCTACTTTGAGCTGCCTTGATATGGTTTTGTATTACCTTCAAATTTTCCATCATTTCCTCCACAAGTTCTGGGCCTAAGAGTTTTCTTTCACCAACATCACCCCGACAGGTTGGTGTACGACATCTCTTTCCATATAACGCTTCATATGGTGCCATCTGAATACTTGAATAGAATCTTTTGTTATAAAAGAATTCTACCAGAGGTAAATATTGATCCCACATACCTTGAAAGTCAAGTGAGCATGATCTCAACATGTCTTCTAACATTTGAATAGTCCGTTCTAATTTTCCATCAGTTTGGGGGTGGTAGGAAGTTCTCAAACGAAGTTCAATATTCAAGGATTTCTGAAGACTTTTCCAGAATATTGTCGTAAAAATATGGATCATGATCAGAAACAATCGATAGTGGTACTCCATGAAGTATTACAACTTCATTAATATATATTCTTGCTAAACATTCAAGTGGTAAATCTTCCCTTATAGCAAGAAAATGTGTTGACTTGGTAAGACGATCAATAATGACCCATATTGCATCGTTCCTTCTAGGAGTCTTTGTTAGTCCCACGGAAAATTCCATCGTAATATTATCCCATTTCCACTCAGGTATGGGAATAGGTTACAAGACTCCTCTAGACTGTTGCCTTCCAGCTTTCACTTGTTGACAAACCATATATCTTGACACAAAATCAGCAATCTCCCTCTTTATGTTATCCCACTAAAAATGTTCCTTCAAATCTCTATACATTTTGGTGCTCCTAGGGAGTATAGAGAAACTGGAGCTATGAGCATCATCCAACAATTCTCTTTTTAGATCAGGTATATCGGGAACACAGAGACTCTTCACAAATTTCAAAATTCCATCTTCATATACGAAGTCACTCAATCTCCCATCATTCATAGCTTTAATATTCTTTTGAAACTCTTCATACCTGGTCTGATAACTCTTTATCCATTCTAGTAAATATGTTTTGGCAACCATTTGAAAAATTATTGATGTTTCACCTTCCATGGTGATTCACATATCCATATTTACTAGATCCATGTATATAGGATCCTTTCCAACTCTCATCTTATTCAAAACTCCATGATCTTTTCTGCTCAAAGCATCTGCCACCTTATTTGCCTTCCTAAGGTGGTAGTGTATCGTGCAATCATAATCCTTAAGTAGTTCAATCCATCTCATTTGCCTCATGTTGAGTTCTTTCTGTGAGAAAATATACTTCAAACTCTTTTGATCAGTATAAATCTCAGATTTTTCACCATAGAGATAGTGTCTCCAAATATTCAAAGAAAATATTACAACTGTTAACTCAATATCATGAGTAGGATAGTTTTTCTCATGAATTTTTAGCTGTCGTGATTCATAGGAAATAACTCTATCATTCTGCATAAGGACACAACCAAGTCCTTTCTTCAATGCATCACTATAAATAACAAACTCATAATTCCCCGATGGTATAGTCAATATAGAAGCATTGACTAATCTTCTCTTAAATTATTCAAAACATTCTTCACATTATTTTATCTAAACAAATTCCACCCCTTTACGTGTGATCTTGTTTAATGGGTTATCCAATCGGGAAAAATTCTTAATGAAATGCTGATAATAACCCGTTAAACCAATAAAAGTGCATACCTCAGTTATACTCATCGGTGATGGTCATTCTTGGATTTCCTTGGTCTTTGAAGGATCAACATAAATTCCATCCTTAGAGACAATATAGACAAGAAAAGAAATCTCTTGAATCCATAATTCACACTTGCTAGACTTCCCATATAATTCATGACTTCTAAGAGTCATCAAGATAATGCGTAAGTGATTTTCATGATATTCGTAGCTTTCAGAATATATCATGATATCTTCAATAAATACCACAATAAAATCATCAAGATATTCCTTGAAAACTCTGTTCATTAGATCCAAGAAGACAGAGGGTGCATTAGTCAATCCAAAAAGCATTACTGTAAACTCGTAATGCCCGTACCTGGTTTGAAATGTTGTTTTCGGAATTTCTTCCTTCTTCACACACAACTGATGATATCCAGATCGGAGGTCAATCTTTAAAAAATATTGAGCTCCATGAATTTGGTAAAATAAATCATCAATGTGTGGTAGGGAATACATGTTATTTATTGTTATAGCATTGATCTCCCTGTAGTCAATGCACAACCTCAAAGATCCATTTTTTTTAACAAAAAGGACTGGGGATCCCCATGGAGAAACACTAGGGAAAATAAATCCCTTATTACTCAATTCCTATAGTTGTTTCTTTAGTTAAACTAATTCCACAGTGAACATTCTATAAGGGGTCTTCGATATGGGACTTCATCCAGGAATTAAATCAATGGAAAACTCAATTTCTCGTTCTGGAGGAAGTCCAGGTTATTCTTCCGGAAACACATCAACATATTCCTTCAAAATAGGTACATCCTCTATTCGAACATTCTTTTCCTCTCCCATAGTTATTTCATTCTCTTCCACCCCAATAATTGAATTTAGTTGAGCTACTGGGGGTGGATCTAGCTAAGAATTATGTGGTGATGATTCTACTCTAAAGATAAGGTCTTCTTTTTCATCGTCATCAAAAATAGTAACCTCTTTTTTCTTACAATAAATTTTTTCATCATGGTCCGAAATCCAATCCATACTGAGGATTATATCAAATTCAATCATGGGTATGATGATGATATCAGTAGATAAAGATCATGTATATTCCCTAATGGGGGCTGATTCACAAAACTACGTTGGAATGATACTTCCCTTAGGAGTTTTGACTGAAAACTCCCTTGTTAAATCAAATTGGAAATATCTAATTTTCTTAGAAAACTTGGAAGATATGAAACAATGCGATGATCCAGAATAAAATAAAGCATTGGATAAACTTGAGGAAACCATTAAATTACCTGCCACTACGTCTTTCAGAGCTCCATCCTCAATAGTAGTGATAGCATAAGCTTGTCATTGATCCCTTGGCCTTTTCTAAGGTAATTCCCCTTGGCGCTTATAACATTCATTTTCATAATGTCCCCTTTCTCTACAATTGTAGCATTCGACATTGAAATACTCTTTCTTACCCTTGCAGTGACGAGCTTGGTGGAATTTTTCACCACACTTATAGCAGACTCTCATTCCCTTCAATAAAGTACCAGGGTGTTTCTTCCCATATTTACTATAGGATAGATATTCAAATTTTTCCTTCTTCCCCTTATTTCCATCTCTATAGTGTTCAACAAGTCTCTTCTTCTCATGATTTTCTTTAAAGTCATAAGACTTAGAGAATTATTTTTTCTATCTTGATAGCACATGAGACAATATCTTCGTATGACGATAAGGGTTGTGATACTAATTATCAATGGAGAAATGGTTTTAACCCATCAAAGAAATGATTAATCTTACTTCTTGGGTTAAATATATAATCTGCAGCATTCCTCGCTAACCTTGTAAAGTTAGATTCATACTTTGTGACATTCTCATCCTCCTTTTTCCACAGACTCAGAAATTGCCTTTCTATATTTAATCGATGGTCATGAGGAAAGTATTTTTCTAAGAAACACTCTTTAAACTCCCTCCATTTTATATTTGATACTTCATCATCTTTCTTTGTGTTTTGAATCAATGACCACCATTGATCAACATCTCCAGTGAGGTGGTAAACTGCTAAGAAAACTTTTTCCCTTTCACTACTCCCCAAGGCAAGGAATATTTTCTCTAAGAAATTTATCCATTGCTCGGATACTATTGGATTTGTACTACCATTGAATGTTGGTGGTTGTTTCCTCATGAAGTGATATAACATTGATCCTCCACATTGTGGATCAGGGTACTCCATACGGGTAAGGTAATTATTCATAACCTGAGTGAGTTGTCCCAATATAGTGATAAGATGATCAGCACCAGTTTTATCACCAGATCCACTATAATTATCGTGAGTAGGAGGGAAATCCCTACATGGTGTGTGTGCATTGATATGGTTTCCATTCCTTCCATGAGGTTCCATTTCTAAACAATGGCACAAACAATATTAGTTTATGAATCGAAACACATAATTCCAAACTTGTAAAACACTTAACATTAATTGAACAGTTTATGGATATAATCCATAATCATAAAAAATGTTTTCTTTTAGGAAGTATATACTCATAAACCATTCATATTGTTTTTTAAATAAAATGAGAATTATCCTAAGCATATCCCTCGAGAGTGTCGTAACTAAGAGTGCATAAAGGCCCATTGTCATTCACACGTTCCCATTTAAGTCTAGCTAAAGCGGTGTTTTTAGGTTTTACCCATAGGTTCTTCTGTTCCAGAGCCTCCTCTACCTACTCGTATCCAGACAGGTATGTATTGCTTGGAAAACTCACAAAATCTCTACAATACCAAAATTCTAGGAAGTTCTTCTATACTAGTCCTCAAAGTCTATCTTAGGGTAATGTGCTCTAATCAGAGTTTATCTAAATCTAGTTTCTGAGGTTTTTAATAAACTTTCTTTGATACCAACTATAACGGCCCGACCCTAGTTACCTAGAGTTAGTTAATTATTACATAACATTGGCATGATACCAAAATATCAAGTCTCAAAATACCGATTAGTTTAGTATCCTTGTAAGTACTACATACACTCATAAGGTTTACATTACATCATAAAATGGAAAACAGCAACAACAATGTTTCCATAGAAAACACTGAGATCCCATAGATTATCCCTGCAGGTCAGTCATAATATACTTATTTGCATCCTGGAAAAAATATAACATAGAAAGGGGTGAGTTCAGATGCTCAGTAAGGTAAACAATATAGCAGAAGCTTTCATAAATAAACATAAACATTTAAGGCAATGTATAGAATTAAAAAAATCCATTTCAACATAAACTTAATCATAGTAAGGAAAATATAAATCAAAATAATTCCATTTACTTACTCATATGGATATTCTACTTGTTGAATAATCACATGCAATATCAATAGCCACTTTCATAATGATGGAATGCATAATGCCAGACTTTCATAACCACATAGTCAAGGCCTTGTGCCAAAATTAAAAATAATATTTTGTCAAGGCCATCTACCAAGACACTAGTTTTTCTCATGAGACCTACCGATGCATCGAGGAGCTATAGCGAGCTCCACCCATCTCTTACTAAGTCCAATGCATTCCTCATATGAAAAGGTTTAAACATAACATAAACATTCGTATTAAAACTAGCATACGAAATGTCAATACTTTATCCATAAAACATGAATGGTGTAAAAATAACACATCCATGGTCAAACATATCACAAAACCTTTAATATAATATGGAAGTTTTGTATCATAATAAATCAACTTCAAATAATCTTAAAATCCATCAAAGGATAATGACATAGATTAAATCAAAACCTTTTTTAGAGAAATATCTCTTTCTATTTTGAAATCACTTAAAAGTCACATAATTATAAAGAATAAAATTATTTTGAAAATATTCTTATAATCTTTTAAGGGAAGCTTTGACAATATTATAACTGCAAAAAATAGCCACACTTGCCATATAAGTTAAAAAAACATTCTTACATTAATTTTGTCGAAAAGGTCATAATGTACCTTGTTTGGAAAACAATGAAAATATTCCTTTCAAAACCATATAAGGTAAAATAAGGGTATAAATGACTTTAACCCATTGTTTATTAAATAGTAAAAAAAAATTGAAATACATTTTTAAGAAACACAGATGTGGATGATAAAGAGGTCCCAATAGATACTTACGTAAAAACAACCTCGGATAATAAAGAGATTGTGAAATTAACCCTTACCTTGTACTTTTCCTTGGTCGAGGGTAGGTTAACCTCCACTATAATGGTGAAATAATTGTTATTAAATTATACAATAATTATATATATTAATATGATATCATATATGATCTTTTAACATTGCTTTGTTAATAATATCTTAGTATTATCATCGTTTCGGGTGTTAACTGATTCTTTTTCCTTTATATGATTTGTTACGTAAGTAATGTTTGTTATGGATAGGATGTATATTATTAATATTCAGAATTATATTAAGTCTTTAAAAATTATTTTTAATCATCTAATGAAAATTGTTCTTGAATGGATACGATGGGGAATGAATCTCATCGCGTTCGTGGAGACGTTAATCTGTACGTACGCACGAGCGACAATATCATTATTTTGATATTAAAATAATATATAATTGAATGGTATATCATATATACAGAATCATTATCATTTTATATTTATTATTTACATCAATTACACATCATTATTATACCCATCCAAATAATAATGTATTGAATAACAATTACACCACGACGTGGAGACAGTAAGTCATACGTACGCACGTATGGTGACATGGAATTCAAAGGATGGATAGAATAATGAATATGGTTGTACCATATTTATAATAACATCAAAGTATATATAATATACTGGAGTTATTATTTTATAATGGAAACAACAAAGAAAGAGTAAGTGGAAGAAGAAAGGAACTTGAAAGAGGTGATGAAATATTTACCTCTTCTTCGGGTTCTTCCTTTTGATTTGATAAAAAGGGATTCTTAGGATGGCTTTATGACTAAATTAAGACCTCTATAATGAATGGAGTACAGTTGAGAGGCTATTTGGTCAGGGTTTGGCTGAGCCAAATTTCTTTTAAGGTGTGAATTAGAGAGAAGGGGGAGTTCCCTTTTATAAGAGGGGTGAGGGGCACCTTAGGAAAAGATAGAAATACTATTTTATAATAAAATCATTTTCAGTTTATAATGCGTAAAAAGTGGATTATTAAAGGATAATGTGGTTATGGGTCGAAAAACACTCAACCAATAGGTTTTATACCATTTTGGGTCACTATATTAACCTTATCTTTTAGATTTAACTCTTAGTTAAATAGTTTGACATTTACCATGTCTCTTTGTATTTTTATATTATATGGTTATTAACCTTACTATATACTTCTAAGAGAACCCAAAGTGGTTCATTAATGATACACCTATCATTATATAAGTCCTTTTGATGAGAATTAGATTTTTAAGAATCGAATATCAATTACTAATATAATATTTGTTTTAAAAACTCTTTTAAGTCAATTTTGAAAATATTTGGTATTTTCTTTTTTCTAAATTCATAACATCATTATTAATTCAAACACAAATAATATAACAAAACCTAATATGTCATATTAACCTTTAAAATTAGTTTAATTTATAAAATGTCTCAAATTACATTTATTTGGATATTTATAATATCAATTATTTTAATATTTCATTAATTAGGTAATTATTACATCATTATTGTGTCATAAATAAATTAAATTATTTAATGTCTAAAAATATAAATAAACTACTATTATGTAGGAAATATTATTAGTTTTATAATTAATATTTATAGTCTAATTTATCTTATGTTTAACTCAATATTAAAAAAAATTAGTTATTAAACTTTGATTTTAACTCTTTTAACTCTTCTTTGAATTAAATAATAATAAATGTCCTAATCTAATCCAAGTGGACCTAAAGAATCATATTTTATTCCTAAGGTTTTTTTGTCTAATTAAACTTATCCAATAGAATTAGTACATGTGTTAGAGTAATAATAATATCATTTTTATCCTTAATTTCCCTATTTACTTTTAACTGCGGTAAATAAAAGTAAAAAGTTACTATTCACCAGAAAATATTTTCATCTTATTGAACCACATTTTACCTACTGATATAAAATTTTTCTATCAGAGTTTTGAAATTCAACTCACAGAATCGGTAAAATTAATTTTTATGTAAATTTGCAAATACTTGTAAGAGGTGGGTTAAAGACCGTAAAAAAGTTCAATAAAATTTTTATATATGAAAAATTAGTATAAACTGACTCCAATGAATTAAATTGAACTTATATAGGTATTATGTATCTATTTTTACCTAAAATAAATTTAAATAAAATAAATAATTATTTAAATAAAAATTTAGTTTTAAACTATAACTCAGTGGTTTTCACTATTCATCAAAAATTCAAAGTTTTTAGAAAAATACTAAAAATTCACCCTAAGATAAATTCAATTTTAAAAATCTAAAAATGAAGTCCATTTTGAAAGATAAAATTTATAAAATTTCAAAAAGTGGGTATTACTATTCATAACGGCTAGTTTGATTAGTTGTGGTGTGTTAGAACTCAAAGTTGCGTACAACACACACTATTATATTATTCAAAGAGAAGTGTATCATGGAAGCTTGGGGTGTTACATCTTCTTTATGGTTTATTTCTTATTGTGGGAATTTTATTTTGGGTTTTAGATGTGGAAACCCATTTTAAAAAGAAAGTTTTTGTTTGGTTTTAAAATTTATTTTTGGAAAGCTGTGTATGGTTATTTAAATGGGAAAACCACTATTTTTATTTGTATTCTCAAACTAGAATGACTTGGTTTTATTTTTAAAATTAAGGAGTAGAGAATATTTTATTGGAGCATGCCTTATGAGTATTAATCCTCACATTTATATCTCTATTTTTCTATATTCTAGTGAAAATTCCATCTTGGACACTTTCTACATGGAGCGACGTTGGTTCAATGGTTCGTGGTCACCCACAGGGTTACATGGATATATGTGTAGTTTTATTTCTTATATGCTTCAAGTTTAGTCTAATATGTTTATTTTTTATTTATTTATTTCTCTTTTCAAATAGTAAATCATTAAAAATTGAGTATACCTGATACCGGACACTAGCTTTCAGTCTGAGAGGATCAAGAATGCCTCTCTAGCCTTGTGGTGGGCCATAATAATTGATCAGTTCAGGGTCGATCTAGGTTGTTTTGTGGCATATTTGGCACTAGATGTTATATTGAGGTAGTCTTTGGGGATTCTTTAAATTAAAATAAATAGATAAATTTATATATTTTCTTTTAAACACACAAACTTAAAATTATCTATATATACCTCATTGTAACAATTATATAAGTTTATCTACTTAAACCCTAGGATAATTTGGATGTTCTATAACATTCTTCATTAGAGGATCAAGATCAGTGGTCGATGGGTGATCAGATCGAGGTGGATTGAGAGACAGTGAATGCAGAGAGACTCTTTTTATTGGAAAATGCATTCTTTACCAATGATTGATCCCAAATTAAGTTAGGGCACATAGACTATGGATTTTAACCCTTTTGATTAAAATATTTAGCATTTTTTTATTATATTCTATAGATTATTTGATCACACATTCTTCACATGATCCCCATAGATGAGTTAAATTTATTTAATTCATTTTATTTATGATTATACCATGTTCTCACCCTGATTTCCATGATCTATGATTGTTATCCAAGAACGCTTGGCCAAAAAATAACCTTTTTTATTTTACCTTTCTCCCATATATTTTCTATGTTCTTCATAATTGACCCATGGGGTCATGGTTCGATATTGTTGGGGTGGGTTCAAGCATGATTGAACCCTAACATTCATAGTGGTTTAATGAACGATGAATGGATCAGTGTTTTGTGGATGGATCAAGATGGATTGTGATTTATGGGTGATGATTCACGGATTTGGGATTTGGGTAGGTGATGACATTAGGTGGAATGGGATGGGAGGCATAACGGTTAGAATTGCTAGATTTTATAGGATCACTAAAATCCATTTTCCAGCCACCAGCGGTAGGGAAACGATGGTCGGAGGATATTTCTTTCAATTTTGAGCGGTCAATGGGTGAGATTAATAGTGGTACAAGCGGATATATGAATTTCCTAAAGGAATGTTTATTTCTTTGAAAAAACTGGCTACATGTCAGGTATCCTAGAAAAACACATGGTGTGTATCCCCTAGCTATGGTTCTAGATTTCGGTAAAAGTTAAGGATCACACAACGTGTGGACGAACCCACACACCATGTGACCCTATCTGGGGGCCAAGATATGTACTAGCTAAAAAATTCCTCGGATCTCATGTGGTTGTAGATACCATGTACTCTGGGATTACACGGGCATGGGAAAGTATATGTGCATGGTCAAGTGCACTACCAAGTACATGGGCAAGACTCGACGTACTCGGACACGGGCCAAAGCAGATTGGTAGGCCCTAAATAGATAAGACATGTCATGTATGACCCATACATGCCTTTTACTATTACATGAATTCTAATTCATGTCCATATAAGAACATAGTCAGGCGAATAGACGGGGTCACACACCTTGTGGACATCCATACGTGCCTTGTATTTTCTCTATCGACTTCTTCCTCTCATATATCCTCCATTTGGACTCATATTATTTCCCATGAGCAGCCTATATTGGTTATTTTTTGGGAAAAAATCCCTCAAGGCATCATCTCAGTGTTTTTAGGGTGATTTTATTTGTTGAAAATGGCATATGACTGCATTTCAATATAGTTGGTGTTACCTAAGAAAATGTGTTGAAGGTAATGTAGTTTTTCAGTGCTTGAAACAAATTTGGGCCTCAAAATCAGGATTTTGTTTTATGTAAAAGGAAACATATATGTATAGCAGCTACACTATACATATTGTACAAGACTTTGTGAACTGTAAAGGAGGTTCACAGAATGCAAAGGATCTGAATGCTTTGTAGACAATGGCAGTTAATTAATCCTACTATAAAGGACTCTATACTATGAAAACTGTAAAGTTCGCTACGCAAACCGCACAGAAAAATAATTTTATAGGTACCTTGTTCTTCGCAGAAGGTTGGTAGTTCATGGGAGGCTCATCATTTGTGGATTAAGTTGGTTATTTAAGGCTCCCACAAAAGGTTTTTATTTTTTAAATACATTGTTCGGTCATTATGCGGACCTTATAGAAAGTTCATGGTGAAGGTTATACTGCATCATAGTTTTATGTATTTTTTATTATCAAGTTTTGTGGGATTTATTTTCCTGTATAAACAAATTTGGCTACATCATTATATAGAGATTATTTCATTAGAAAACATCATCACTCAAAGAATTTAGGTAAGTCTAAATTATTTTACAAGGTAGTATTCTACAAATGATAAGAGTTTTTCAAGGGAGGTTTCGGTGAAGAATAAGAGTTTTGTGAGGGGGAAATTCTATGAAAGAGACACTTTGAAAAGATAGTTTGTGGAAGGGTTCTATGGGGTTCAATAGCTTACAATGAAAAGGGTGGCCACAAATAATAGGTATTCCACAAATCAGTAGTGGTAAATGAGGCATCATTCATCCATAGAGCAGAGGCAATCCATAGAGAAAAGGTTTATTGTGAAGCACTCATGTAACACAATCCAAGGAAATTCATGAATGATGAAAGATACTTTTAGGTGAGAGAAAGTTAGTTCACAAAGTGAATAAAATAGTTTTAGAAATAAATTTCTTCAAACTAATTGTATAAAGAAAAATATATTTCATCTATAAGGTAAGAACAAGAATTCAAGGAACACTCATATATCTGTGAAAAAATTATGATGGGATTTATAATGATGACAGATTCTTCTGGAGGAGGAGTGAGAACACTTTAGTTGAGAGAGTAGTGAGATTTCAAATTGTGATTGGTTATAAACCTAGAGGAATAGTGAGTCTACTCCAAAAATTATAAGGGCAATGAGCCTATGCATAGAAGTGATCTAGCCCAAGCCTATTTTGGTAGTGATCCATAGTGGATTCATTACATTGACATATTGTCATTGTATCCTCCTTGGATGTACTCTAGTGAGGTTGAACCCATAAAATCATTATGTCCCATACAAGATTTTATTTCTGTTAAAAACCTTCTATGAGAAAGGGAGAGGATGGTGTTTTGTTTAAGGGTGATACAATATCTGAAGGTGGATTTGTTTTAATTTTTCATACCCTGATCCCCCCCACACCCACTCAGGGTATTTAACCTAGTTGGGCTAACAATCCATATCATAGAAAAGAATTATCTCAATGTTTCTCTCTAAGGAGTTCAATGAAGGTTATCAATCATAACTATATTTCAATCATTCATAAAATAAATTTTAAGTTAAGGAATAATAGGATGCAGTACTACTTTTGATCTTTATGAATGGATGAATTTACAGTATCAATACATAGTATTGTAGATAGTGTGGATAGTGGTACTTTATCAAAATCTGACTGAAGGTAATTTGATGCTGAAAACAAAGGAATCAGTGCTTTAGGGGGATCTATATCCAATGAAATATATGTAAAGGTGATGTCATGTAAGTCATTACATGCAATGTTGGATAAATTACTAAATATTTATGAGGGAAAATGAAAATTTAGAGAATAAAAACTAATTGTTCTATAGAAAAAGTATTAGGATCTGAGAATTCACCCTAATGATTCTATTGATGCATTCTTTGACCAATTTAATGTTTTTTTGGAAGACAAGCATGTTCCCAAAGAAATTATTAAGGATAAAAATAATTTAAGAATATCTTTAGAAAATTTACCCATTGATTCAATCCTAATGTTTCTGTATTGGAAGATAAAGACCTAAAGGGGCTGACATTATAAATCTTTCATAGTAATATTGTCACTTAATATATGAGAAATGATGATAATGATTTTAGGAAAGGGGGAAGTCTAAATAATTGGCGTTCAAGGCCATGAAAAATTTCACTATTGAATATAGTTAGGAGGAAGACAATGTGGATGAGGTCATGTAATTTATCTCTTAAAATCTACAAAGAAGAAGAGGAAAGTTCAAGAGGAAACTTTCACTTACTTTATTTCAATGTGGAAAGATTATACATCTTGCGGCAAAGATTCCTAAGAAGTTTTAAGATGGTGATAAGGATGATTATGAAATTATCATTAAGAATAATTCATCCAATGTGAAATATAAGAGAAGCACCGAGAAAGTTTTCTTTAAAATATAGAATATTCTTTCAAAAGAATAATATAGTTTAGAAGAATATAAGGCAGAAGAGTTAAAGAAATATAAGGATCACGAAGCAAATTCTATGGTGGAAGTTGTTAGAAATTACCAAACAAGGGAAGATAATGACAATAATGAAGGAGATGTCAAAGGAAGAGTAAACCTTTTGATTGAATTAAAATCTACTCTTGAGAAGATATATGTTTGGAGATCCAAAACAAAGAAACAAAAAAATTGTTCATGACACCAAGCTTTATATGCAACAAAAGTAAGAAGAGGAAGTCTAGGTTGATAAAAGAAATTGAAAATCTTATGTCTTCAATTCTTGAGAAATCCAAAACGATTGGTGAGTATAGGATCAATGTTGAGGAACAGAAAAGGGTAATTGATGGTTAGAATAACATGGTGAAGGATCAAATCAAACACATTGATGAACTTGAAGAGTAAGTCATCATCTTGAGATGAAGTGTAAAGGATTTAGAAAAACACTTGTCTCTTAGTACGATGTTAAGAAATAAGATCATTCATGCAACAGAAAAGATAGAAGTGGAGCATAGAGGTTTAGGAGAACATAAGTAACACTCTAATCCAAATGATAAGGCTAGTATAGAGCTTGATCAAAAATAGAAAGTTGTAATGGTTGAAGTCATACCACAAGCAGCTTCTCTAAGATTTAATATTGATTTGGGTATGAATCAAAACTAGTAGATCCATAGAATCCAAGAAATAACTAGTCATGTAGTATTGACACATGGGAATGCACCTCACATTAGATGTTATTATTGTGGGAAAATGAGAAAATCACAAAATTTTAGTTTTGTAGCTAAGAAGTACCGAAAGGAATAAGAGAAAAAGATGATACCATACAGAGCTCAATATTCTAGGATATCATTTGAAGGTCACTATTCCAAGTATGGACGATTTGGACACATAGAAAGATATTTCTAATCAATAGTGAAGAGAAATGTGTTGAAGTAGACTGAATTTGGTCATAAGCAATGGATCAATGTATCATAAAATGAGCTAAAAATAAAAAATTGATTGAATCATTATAAGATTAATGTGGTCTATAATACTCTAATAATCATAAAAAAAATATCATTCAAATATTTATATCGGAAAGAAAAGACATGAACAGGTAGTGGTTGCATAGATTGATTTCAAAATGTCAGATCATGCTGAAATATGGATCATTAATAGTGGATTCACCTCCCATATGATATGAAATAATTTACTACTGACATTAATTAGATATGACAAGGATGGTATTGTAATATTTGATAATGAATAAGGCCTGAAAATTATTATCTCAAAAAAATCCAAGTTTGGGGGAAAGACATGATATGTGTAGATGTCATGGTTTTTGAAGGTCTTAGACACAGCTTTCTAAGTCTAAGTCAATTGTGTAACTTGGGACATGACATGATATTTTCATATAAATTATGCATCATTAAAGAAAAGGATGGTGCAGTTATTTTGCAGGTAAAGCGTATGAAGTGGAATCTCTACCTTGTGAGTGGAAAAGAATATATATACTTTTTAAGGAAGAAGAAAACATGTTAGGGCATAAATTCCTTGGTCATTTGAGACAAAAATAATTAAAAGAACTTGTAAAATGTGATATTTCTTGATACCTCTCAAGATTATCATGTGATCATACTCATATGTTTGATGCTTGTCAATAAGGGAAGATCATTCAAAATACATATAATAATAAATAGAAAAGGACAAAAACAAGTTCTTGATTTGGTGAATATTGATGTGTGTGGACCTGTTTCACAAAGATCTATTGATGGGAGGAGATATTATGTTCCCTTTATTAATGATTTTAGTATAATGGCATGGGTTTTAGTCATCACTCACAAGTCTGAGGTGTTAAGTTTCATAACAAGTTATCAAAGGGAAGTTGAAAAGATGTTAGGTCAAATAATCTAGAAGATATAAATAGATAATGGAATAGAGTTCACAAATATCCAAGTAGAGTATTATCTCAAGAAACAAGGGATAAAGAACCAAATGTTAGAAGTAAAAATTCTACAAAAAAATGGAGTAGTTCAGAGAATAAATTGAATTATCAACAACATGGCCAGAACAATTTTCATTGAGAAATACCATCCAAATAAGTTTTTGAAATAAATAGTGATGGAATCAATATAAACATAAAATATATCATTATTATTTATAAAATAAGAGAATACACCATATGATCTATGGTATGGAAATATGCCAACGTTGAATTACTTTTTATTCTTTGGAAGAAAGTGTTTCATTCTTTATAAGGAGAAACATAAGAAGTTTGAATCATGTTGAGATGAAGGGATATTTCTTGTCTTATCAATAAAGATAAAATAATTTAAATGTTTTACTAAGAGGCAGGAAAAGGTATCTGAAATCAATGATGTAACTATATTTAAGAAAATGTAGAATCTTTATCAAATACAAGAAAAGTTTTAGGAGGATAGTGATGAAGCGATAAGAAGATCAGTGATTGTTCAAGTTCCAAAGGCCGATTTAGACGAAGATGCAGATAATTAAAAGGATGAATATAAACAAGTATCTACACAAAGACCAAAGAGTCTATCCAAAATTTATAGATATTACATAATCGATGATCAGACAGTGCTAGTACAGACAAGGAGGATGGAGACTCTACAGAAATAATTGTTCTTTTCATAGGTAGAGCCTAAATTTTATAAGGAAGAAGCTAGAGATAAAACTTGGGTTTAGGCTATGAATGGAGATCTTGAAAAAATTGAGAACAATCAGAAATGGGAGATTGTTTCGAGACCAAAAGATAAGAATTTTATTGAGACTAAATGGGTCACTTGCAACAATATAAATGAAGATAGTGATGTGACTTGAAACAAATAATGACTAGTGTGAAAAGGGTACTACTATATACAGGTCATTAATGTTGATGAAACATTTTCACCTATAGTGAGTCTAGAGAAAATCATATAATTCTTAATCATATTAGTGTAAAGAAAGTTCAAAGTTTTTCAGATGGATGTCATGTTAGTATTTCTAAATGGGGTTTTGGTATAAGAATTTTATATTGAGTAATCATATGGTTTTTCCATTCCTGAATATAATAATAGAGTTATTTAACCAATAAAGACTATATATGGGTAAAATCAAGCACTCAGAACGTAGTATTCAAGGCATGATCAGTTTTTGAAGAATCTTGATTTTCAATATAGTGGAATTAATTACAATAAGTTAAAAATAACATTAATTAAAGTATTATGGTGATGGTGTATGTAGATGACATAATATTTGGTGGATTAGATGAAGATCTATATAAATATTTCAAAGAATTGATGAAAAGTTAGTTCAAAATGTCAATGATTGGTGAAATGAAATTTTTCCTTGGTTTATAAGTGACACAATGAAGGAATGGAAAATTAATTTCACAATAAAAATATACCAAAGAAGTTTTGAAAAGATTTGGAATAGATAATTCCAAGAATATTATGACTCTGGTGGCTACCCAAATGAAAATCTCTTGGGATGATGAAGGTAAGGTAGTTAATGTGACAGAATATAGGAAAATCATTGGCAGTCTATTGTACATGATAGTGATAATACCTGATATTTTTTTCCACATTCCAAGAAAAAATATATCAAATAAATCCCAAATAAATTCACTTAATTTCAATAAAAATAATAATTAGGTATATCAAGGGGATGGTGGATTTTTTTTGTACAATGAAAAATCTTTGTTGGAGTTATTAGTCTATACAGAATCAAATTAGTCTGGTTCATTAGTTGATAGAAAATCAATATTAGGTGGTTCATTCTATCTTGGTGGATTGTGTATTTCTTGGATAAGAAAGAAACAATATTTCATTACATTGAGAACTGTAGAAGATAAATATATTGTTGTCACTCAATATTGTATGCAGTTATTGTGGATGAAGAAACAACTTGATGATATGGGAGTTCTAGTGAAGTCTCTTATCGAAATCCATTATGACAATTAAAGTGGTATAAATATTAGAAAAAATATATTCCATCACTCAAGTACCAATCACATTTAAATCAATAATCATTTTACCAAGGATAAGGTGATTCATGGGCTTGTGAAGTTGGATTATGTGCCTACATAACTAAATATTGCAGACATTTTGAGAAAAGCCTTACCCAAAGTGGAATTTGAGAGGAAACAACTATCTCTTGGAGTTCAGTCAAATATCCACACTAGAAAAATTGTGTATGTGGGACACCCTCTACCGAAATGTTGTTTGTTTTCCCTAATATACTGGTCTATGTTATTTAACTTGTGGAAAACAACAAAGGAGTTACATTTGGGTTTGTTGAAAAGGGGGAGAATTTGTAGCTATAAAAGTGGGAGAAAATGTATTAATCCAGATAGGGGAGAAGCTAATATGGGAGTCATAAATAAGGGAAATTTTTCAAATATGATGATGTTAAATATTATCTATCAAATGTTATATATCACGGCAGATGGGGGTTATGATGAAAATAGTTGAGTGGTTTCAGAATTAAGTGATTTATTGATGAAATTATCAGTGTACTCATATTTCTCATTCCAATCAAGGATCATGTGGTCCTAGAGTGTGTGTTGATTATATATTTTATCACTATCTAAATCACAAGAATTGAATTTTTGTAGAATATGGAAGAAACTTTAACCATGTATAAAATTATGAAAAGTTTTAAACAAACCCAAAGGGGGAGATTATTGGGAAATATCCCTCAAGGTGTTATCTTGGTGTTTTGGGATGATTGTGTTTGTTGAAAAATTAAAATAATTATTTTTTAGTATGCATAGTGTTGCTGAAGCAGATGTGTTTAAGGTAACATAGTTTTTCAGTGTTTTCCAAATTTTCAGTCCTCAAAATCGGGAGTTTGTTTTATGGAAAAGGAAAGATATCCGTATAGAAGCTAAAATATGTGGACTATAAAGGAATTTTTGGACCTTAAGGGAGGTTCACATACTGCAGTGGAGATGAACACTTTCTGGGTGAACATGGTGAATTAAGCATGCCATAAAGGGCTCTGTGCTATGTGAACCACAATGTGTTCTACATGAACCACGTAGAAAAATCAGTTCATGGGAGGATCATCGTTCACAAGAGGCTAGCCATTTTCATATTGAGGTGGTGATTTAAGGCTATCGCAAAGGGTTTTCCTATGTAGAAGACATCATCCAGGTTCTCTATGGACTGCATAGCAAGTTCGTGGTGAACGATGTACTACATCAGAGTTTTGGGTATTTGTGATTAGAAGGTTTTATGGGATTTATTTTCCTATAAAAAGAAACCTAATAACATCATTATATTGATCTAATTTAATTATAAAATATCATCACTTGAAGAATTTGGGTAAGCCCAAAGTAGTTTATGAGGGAGGATTCAATGATGGAGAAGAGTTTCATGAGGGAGGATTCAGTGAAGGAGAAAAGCTTCACGGGGGAGAAATTCTATGAAGGAGATAGTTCACGAAGATATTACAAGGATGGGGTATATGTGGTTTAGTATCTTTCAATGAAAAAGGGGGACTCAAAGTAGTGGTGGTCTTCAAATCATTAGTGGTTCATGAAGAATCAGTTGTTCATGAAGCAGAGGTGGTCCGTGAAGAAAAGTTTTTTCGCAAAGCACTCATGCTATACGATGTAAGGTAGTTTATAGATGATACAAGATAGTTTTTGGTGGGTGAAATTAAGTTTTAAAAGGTACTAAACTAGTTCATGAAAGTAATTTACACAAACTAATGGAATGAGGAAAATTAGATTTCATATACAAGTTGAAAATAAGACTTCATGGAAAACATGCATATGTGTGAAATAATTGTGAGGTGATTTAGAAAAATATGTGATTATTAGGGAGGAGTTGTGAGCACACTTTAGTAGAGAGAGTAGTTAGATATCAAATTGTGATTTGTTATAAACAAGGTGGGATAATGATTTTGATCTGAAAACTGTAAGGGTGGTGAGATTTGGCATAAAAATGATCTAGTATGAACCTTATTTTGGCAGTGAGCCTTAGTGTATTTCTTATATTGGTACATTGTCATTGTATTATCCTTAGATTTATCCCATGAGGTTGAACCAAGAAAAATCGTTGTGTCTCATGAATTATGTCATTTTTGTTCATACATTGCTATGGTAAAGGGAGAGAAGAGTGATTTGTTTAATGAAGAATAAAGATCTGAAGGGGTATTTGTTTAATCTATCATGCCATAATTCACCCCCCAGGTTATTTAAACTAGTAGGGATAATAGTAGTTTTCCATGTAAAATGTGATGGTGGTCTTTGTTTTGGCACATGAGATATGACATGAGATGTTTTGATCTTGAAACCTCTTTAGGTGATGATTAAAAATGGTAGTGATTAGGGAAACATCATCAAAGAGATATCGAATTCAATACTCCCATCTCACACTAGGGTGAAGGTTTCCCATACTATCGGGGAGATTCTATAGTTAGTACTTTCTAATCACACCAGGGCATAGGTTCCCCGTGCTCTTTTAATAGATAAAGACGGTACTCCCCTACACGGGTTAGAATCCTCTATCTATGAAGTGGTACTCCCCCATATTAAAGCTCTATTGGGGTGTGTGTCCTCTTGGGGAGTTGTGTCTCCCTTAAATAAAAATAATAGTAGTGATGAATGGTTCCCTCCACACGTATTACGGTGATGTTTTATTTGATGTTCAGCATTAGTAATGGACTTTTGGAGCTGTAGGAATACTCAACAACTTTGGTTGGGCTATGAGATAAAGATCCCCTTTATCTCTCATCCAATTTTCTTTATGAGCATTTACATATTTATATCTATTGGGTTTCATTTCCCTCTTGGTTTGGGTTGGGATTACTATTTTTTATCTCTATATCTCCCCCTTTAAGTTTTCAGGGTGTCATGTTGGGTATGTATATACTCACACTTGTATGGGATTTTCCACATATTTTGTGTCTTATGTAGAAAAATGACAGATCATCAGTGATTATGGTGGATCATAGTGATACTTGGATGCATTGAATATCTATAGTGGTCAGACTTGGATATCATGAGATAGGCTCTATCAGCTTTGTTTATTTCCAATTATTTTCAGGTTAGGACTTAATTTTAGGGTGGACGTGTATTTTTACACTTTAAATTTATTTTTTATACTTTAAAATTTTTATGTATTCCCTATAGGTTATCTAATTCCTGGTATACTATATATTTTTCTATCTTATTATTATACCTTTGCACTATTTCATGGATATGGATGGGTGCATGCATACAGGAATGCCACCCAAAACTATCTAATTTTTTAAGATATTTAAAACTTATATTATCCTACCTAAAAATAATTGTTCATTTGGATCCACTTTCACATGAAATTTTCCTTATATTATTGAAATATCTTAATTAATTCCATGTGGGTCCCTCCCCCCACTTATAAAATGGAACCTATTATCCTTCCTTTTTACACAATTTGAGCCTCATAGATCATTCAATACCTACTTGAAAACATTACTATAATATTTACCTTAATCCTAGAACTTTTTTTATTCCCATAATACCAATAATTCAAGGATTAAGTTTTAATCCAAAGGAGTTCTCCCAAATTAGAGGTATAAATACTAACTGAGCTCTTTCAATTTTATTTCTTATTATACTTACTATAAACATGTTTTATACGTCATTAAATGATAAATCCATTATCATAAATTTATTTTTATGTTATTAGTATTTTTTAAAAATCACTTTCCACATCTTCTACATCTAATGGTAGATGAAAGTATCGTTCGTGCGTACGTGTGGACTATCGTCTCCATGTAGTGATGTGATACATTTTCCATCACCATATTTTATGGTTGATAATTATTTAATATTTCATGTACATATAATATAATTATTATATAATAACGATTCTATAAAGGTGAATAATTATTTACCTTTATTTCATTATTTCGATCAAAAAATGGGAACATCACTCATACGAATGCATGGACTATCATCTCCACATAGTGAAATAATTAATTTTTCATCCATACTTTATATGAATGGATATAAATATGTATATAATTAATATATATGATATTTATATCATTATTAACACTATATATATGAATAAATCATGATCAAAGTGCAAGTACCATGACTTTTGAACGATAATATACAGGAGAAACGAAGCAGTTAACACCCAAAATGATGATGATAGTGAAATATTTTTAATGAATGGGTGATCAGATGTTATAATTAAACCATGTATGGTATTATAGGTATGAATATGGTTATATTATTATAAATTTAAAATTATTATATACGATTTTTTAGAACTTATGGACCAATATTGTCTTGAGGTAATATTTTTATGATACAATCACATTTTTTAAAGGATTGTTTATCCTTAAATTTTTTATAAAGAGATTATATGATATATATCTCTAAAATATTATTTATTTTATTATCCTATGGTTATTACTATTTATTACATGTTTCCCTTTCACTTTACTCTCTTTAAGTACCCAAAAAACCGAAATAATGTTTTTAAGTAAAACTAACTTTATTTCTCTCTTCTATCAGAAATATTTTCTCATATATCTATATTTTATTTAAAATGTTTTAAATAATGTTTTTAATATTATCCAAAGATTTATTAAATTCATTTCAATACATTTTTAAATTTCAATATTAATTTAAATTTTATTTTTCTTTCATTTTCCAAATGTGGTACTTTTAACTTTTTACCAAAAATGTGAAATGAATATTTTTTAACATGCACTGCATGACGAATTTTCTTGATATCATGACTATAATTTTATTAGAGGCTTCATTTACAAGTTTAAATGGTTCATTAAAAATAAAAAATTCCCTTAATATTTTGGAAATTTTTATATTTTAAATAATTTATTCCAAAATGAAAATGGTTTTTGCCTCAAGAAATGTTCCAGTGATCTTTTAAAGGTATTTTCATGAATAAAAACATCCCTTGATGTTTATTATTCTTTATTGGGGATATGATCCAATGTTTCCATCATTATTCATTCTCTAGAAGGTTTATTATTATGATAATGAAATTTTCAGGAAACCCTTTTTATTTCCATGGGTTATTCCATAATGAAATGATGAATGTTTTATGATCTTGTAGAAGTCATATGTATAAATATGATTAGATAATATGTGAGTGATACATGTCTCATGATAATGGGTGGGTCTGTTATAACCCTCCAATGAATTTGTTAATGATGATGGAGTTGAGAAACTCCTAATAGATGGTGAACTTAACAAACTCCTATGAGATAATTTAGTTAACTAGATTGAATTTACTCTTAAGAAAATGTTGGAAATGACTATATATTCATTTAAATTATAGTAATATTTCTATAGTGAGGGTATTTAGAGTGAAACTTGACTATAGAAGTGATTTTATATGCTTATGTGTATGAAAAAACTTCTTTTGTATTCCTATGATGTGTTCTCATGAATCATGGTTGATTATTCATGATTCCACACAGTTATTAATTTTTTCTATTATTATAACAAAGATTTATACCATGGTTTTAAGCTTAATGGTATATGATTTATTGGGTAGGATTTTTTTAATTTAAGATCGTGTTCTCATAACATTAGTCTTATCTTATTTTCACTTATGATCATTGATTGAAACCTCATATTTTTACCCTTACATAGAATCTAGTGTCATCCTTTATTAGTTTTCCTTTCCCCATGTTATAAATAAAGGTTTCAAGTATGATGTGTCTATCAGGGGTTCTAGTTGTGAATAACATAATTTGAAATGATGTAGATATTTTATGTACCATTTTTTATGTATCAAAGTCAAAAAATACATTAAACCATTATAATACTATAATGGATCACAATGATATGTAATGAATTTTTATCTAATAAGATTTAATATTTATATATGAAAAGTATGGGTTGCTATAAAGAAAATCATCATCTGTAAAATATTTAGCTTTGAAAACTATCGAAAGAAGAGAACCAATGAACACATGTAATAGCCACATCTTATTTTAAAAAGGTAAAAATTAAAATATTCCAAATTTGAAAACCCTATCATTTTTAACTTCTTAGTTAGATGGATATTTTCCCATTAATAAAGATGCATATTACTCTTATCACCAACCATTAACCGCAAAAAAATTTCTAAAATCATATTAATATCATCTAAAAGGTTACATGGAATCTTAAATAATTTCATCACATATATAGAAATATATTGAGATATCGACTGAATATAAACATCATTTCCCACCCATGAAATGTTTCTAGAATTCCAACCATTCACCCTTTTACAAACTCTATCAATTATTACATAAATCACCTTTTTTATATCTTCCAAGATAAGTATGCATCCCTAAAAAATTTACATGATGCATAAATTGATTAATAACAATGATATTAAAAAGACACATCATTTACAATTTATCCCAAAACTAAATGACACCTCAGATTTTTTTAAATTAACTCTTTTCTGAAATTATTTCAGATATTTATCAATGATTTTGAAAAAAGTACTTCCTATCAGGTGTCACTAATGAATAGGATACAATCATCTACAAAAAAAAGATTAAAAATCATGGTACTATTATTTCTATCCTTTACCCTATGAAAACATCCAAAAATCGTATCATTAATAATGATTATATACAATATTACAACCAAAAAACTCTTGATCATTGAAATCCTCTTTTCACCAAACCCTAAATGTTGTATAAATAATTTCAAGAAACTTAATTCCAACCTATAATGAACCTTTATCATATAAAATTTCAAAGAAATGATTCCTTAATAAAAATATGACTGAGATTTCAAAGAATGAAAAATATCATGAGTAATAATAACATTATCTATAATGATAATATATGGGATAAAATCAATATGATTCGCATTGATCTCATATGGGAGAATTTTTATAAGGTGATTCTCAAGTGTCTTAGATATATTTTATAAATAAAATTACAAAGGATAATGGGATAAAATTATAAAACCGATGTTGGTTTTAATAACTTTTGAATAAGAATAATAAGAGTATTATTAAACCCACACATATCATAACCTCTATTTCACTATTGATTTCGAAACCTCAACACATAAAATTTAACAATATTTCAATACTTATGAAAAATATATTACATTCAATCCATCTATAAAATGTTATTTAGTAGGATTCATATCCAAAACAATATTTATAACTTCATGTTAATAAATATTCTACTTCAAGTGTTCATTCATCATATTTATGACTAATAATTCAACACTATCATTCATATCTATGTTGACCTAGGAAAAATCAAAAGCAAAACATTTTGGAATATTAATCAATAGTAGCCTTTACAATGGAATCATTCTTACTGTTCTAACCCAAGACATCCTCAGTGGGGGGTGAATTATGGTGTTAGAATATCTAAAAAAATACCTCAACACTTTCCTTTAGATCTTGTTCTCTTATTAAATAGAATATTATTCAACATTTTATTATGTTTTATTTTATAAATTCATCCACATCATATACCATGAATATGTTTATAATGTAAATCACATTGTGGCACATATATTTTACTTGGTTCACTCACACTGGGATACATCTAAGGAGAAAACACTTAGCGGTGTGATGAGGTACCAAAATTTACTATAACTAATTATTCAATGGATACAAATTATAGGTAAGGTTACTCCTCACTAATTATTACTGCCTATACATGTTTTGGGGATGTCACTCCTTACAAAGTCCCACTGTCTGTTGTATGGTTTATAGAACAAATCACTGCATCCCAAGGGGCGTTCCCTTTTTCCCCTTCATGAATTGATTTAGAATATATTAGTTTATATATATATATGTGTGTGTGTGTGTGTGTTTGGTTCTATTATTATTTTATTAACATGAATGTAACTATATGATCAACATGTAGAAACCATATCATAATTTCTAGATGATATGCTCTAATGTATACTAGTTCACTACTTCTAGATTTCTTGGTCATATATAATCAACTCCTTGTCAAAAGAGTTGAGTCTTTGATTTTATATAAATATTCACACTATAGAAAATAATCTATATTAAATAATTAAAATTTATTAATTAGTCTTAAATATATTATGTTCTCCTTAATTTAATGAACAAGATGTATCTATGATAATCTATAAATTTTATCTTTAATAAATCTCAATCAGCAACAATATAATCCTCTTAAATAAAATATCCAGTAAAGCCTATGTTGCTGAAACTCCCTAATTATTCTATTCTTGGAACACCCTATCCCTTATCCATCTTGTTGTTAATATTAAATTCTGTATAACTGATCAACAATATATCTAGGAAATTTTAAATTCAAATTCAAATAAGAAACTACCTCTCAGATTTTAACTTCCTCTATTTCAAATCCATCCCTTAGATCCAATTCTATGGGATCTTCACTATTAAAGTTCATTTGGGTTATTGAAGTTCAATCAATAACTACTAAAGAGTTTTTCAAGTTCCAAATCATCAAAATTGGATGCAGCTTCTAGTTTTTGAAACATTGCATTGTGTATCTAATTAAAACACCCATATATGGCACTATATCATACCGTTAATGGTTTGTTACTCCATTTACCATGGTATATCACTTCTCCAAGTAAAAACTTCATTAAAAATCAATTGATCCATAATCACCTACCCATTTCCTCTTCAGCTATAGAAAATATCAATACTTAATATTCCTTCCCCCGTGTTGTGTTTCTTTTTCAAAGATCTTTTTTTTACTACCCAAATGAGAGTTACCTATAAATATTATATATCGATTGATTACTCTCACACAAGATCCATCACACCTTCCACAATACTTGTAATGTTGTACCCCATTTTATATTGTATTTATTTCAATGAAAATTATTATCTTACCAAGCATAAAATTAATATTCTCTCTATTTCAGAAAAGTATTCATCCATTATGATCTCCACATCACCTAGTGAAACTGCCAAAATATCATTTCAATATCTATATTTCCTTTATGATATTTTCTATTTCAACTTCTCCAAGAAAACATTGTTTTCAAAGGCATGAACATCCTTCTCATGGAATGTGCATTATCAATCATAAAATATGATTTATAATGTATATCATAATCTATGGTTTCCTCTTGAAATTTTAAATGGTCCCCAAAACACCCAAAACTTCTCCAATCATGTCATTTCTTGATCCATCAAAGTGTAGCTAGTATGACCACGTTTTGACCAACTCTTTTCCTCGTAAATAGTGAAAGATAAATCCTTAAGTTCTTCTTGGAAAATATTTCATATCTACCTTTTCCATATTTTTTTAAACTAAAAGATATTATTTATCCTCAAAAAACTAATATATACTAGGACTTCTCAAAATTTATCTACTTTCTTCCAGAATAAAAATACTACATATAGATATAAAAATATTAAGCATCACATTCCTTTTTAAAATTCACATACTGTAACTCCAAAAACTTATGTAATATTTCAAAAACCTTATGAATGTAGGGAATATTCTTTCCTTTACTATATTTCAAGTCTAAAAGGATATTATACATGCACTATAAAGTTATACACATCACAAAGATAATTTTAATTTTCCAATTTCCTACAAATTTCACCAATGAATCGTATCTATATAGGGTGAATCCAATCAAGGACTTAACTACATTTCATTACCACTTCTTAAAATATATAACAAATATATACAGGATGTGTGCTTTCAGATTTCTCCATATTTAGTGAACCCCAAAATGAATTCTTAAGTTATATTAGGATAACTTTTGGAAGATTTAATTAACTTCTAGGTCATTAAATTATTTAAATTTTCAAAGTCTATCTATAGTTTAAAAATCTAAAAGACTTAACTTCTAGACATTTAATGATTCGTATTTTAGAAATTAATTACTACTTTTCTAGAACTTTTTCTGTGATAACAACCTCCAAGTTCTCAAATTTAAATAAGTAAATCTGTAACGTCCCGATTCCAGAATCCACCCAAAGGTGCCCCGTACCCGGTTGGTCACATGGCCTCAAGTGCATTTCCCCAAATGTCAGAGGCTTCTAACTAGCAGTTAGGGCCTTGGGTGTGATTGTGGGGAAACTATTCCCTCATTGGCAGAGTACACAGCAGAAATAAATAAACATGAAATAGCGGAAGCAGTGAGTAACCAACAATAACAAACAGAAGAATACTAAATGAACAAACTGTAGAACCTATGTATATATGGAATGATGCAAGATACAACTCTAGGAAAGCATCCAAACAAGTCACAATGATGAAAACATCACAGTACCAAAACAAGTACAAAAGAAAAGTAAACAGATCCTCAGCATCGCAAGCCAAAGCTTGGTCCCTTGCTCTCCTTCTCCAAGCAATCAAGTTCCAGAAGTCGAAGGGTGATTTTCCTTGTCTATACCTACAACAACATAGTCTGTTTGGGCCCAAAAGCATGGCCCAAACAGGGTGTGAGATAAAATACCAGTAGGAAACCACTCGAAGATCAATTCCTAACAGTCAGTGAGTATATGGCAGGTAAAAGTATAATAAGCAGTAAACAGCAACAACAAGCAGTAGGCAGTAAATAGTAAGTAGTGAAGCAGGATGATACACAACAGTAATCAATCACAACAACAGCAGCAGTAAAGAAAAACAGCTAACACAAATAGGAAACCCACTGGGAAGTACCCGCAACCATCCCCTTTGGTCCTAACCAAGATAATACCACAACCCTTTGGGTAGTGCAGTCAGCCTAACCCCTCTGGATTGGTCTTACAAGTTTATGAGAATCTTTAGGGAAGCTCACTTGGTCAATTCCCCTTATAGTCTAGGGTATTCAGGGACTCTCTGAGGAATATCACGTGTTCTAACCCTCTTAGCCCCAAGGTCTAGAGACTCTCTGAGGAAGCTATCTCGGTCAATTCCTCCTATAGTCTTAGTTATACCACAGACTCTCTGAGGAAGCTCACTCGGTCAATTCCTCCTCTATCCTGGGAAGGTTCTTAAAAAGATTCAAACAAGGTAAGACTCTCTAAGGAAGCTCACTCGGTCTACCCTCCTGTAGTTTATAATATCCAAGACTCTCTGGGAGCTCACTCGGTCCATCCCCTATAGTCTATAATGTGCAAGACTCTCTAAGCAATCTCTCTCAGTCTACCCTCCTGTAGTCTATAATATCTAAGACTCTCTAGGATGCTCACTCGGTCTATCCCTTATAGTCTATAGCACCAGGTTATCTCAGTCTCGTGTTAGTCAGTGTATAATAATGCTATATGACCAAAGTACACCTATAGAGATACTTGGCTAACCAAAGTACACCTATAGAGCTACTTGGCTAAACAGTCTACAGGGAAACAAACATGTTATGAATTTCACTCCAACCTATAATCACAAGGCATGGAAACAGGTGTAACAGCCAAAGGAAAACGAGAACCAAAGGTCGTAACAGAGAAAAGCATGGGCAAGGCATCCAAGAACAACAAATTTATCCTCTAACATGATAAGTTACCTCTACACAAGCATACAAGCAAGGAAGGAAAACAACAAGGGAGAAAAGGTAAACATGCAATACCCCGTTCATTGGTATTGGTGGAATTTTCACATGAAACTCAAATACATTGAACGGTAAGGCACAAACCACCTACCTCTATCCTAAGAGATCGATATAATTGAACCACAACGAATGATTCTCCCCTGAACATTGTAGATCTGAGAAAACACCCAAAACATTCATACCACGATAACCTGAGAAAGGGGAAGAATTGGAAAACAAGGGCCAAGAAGAAGGAAGAACTCACTGCTACGATTCCAACGCAATCGACGGTTCTCAAATTAGAGAATAGACGGAGGCTCGGGAATCTAGAGAAGTTTCGCAGTCGTACGGTGTCTCTCCGTCGAACCAGACCTAGAAGAAGACGTTTATGGTGATCGGGTGCGACCCCGGTCCGATTAATGAAAAAAATAAAGTACACGACATGTACTTTTAGAGTACATGGCGTGTACTAGGTCTTTCCGTACTCCGCCAAAATCGGCCTCCATGTCACCCCTACACACCGTGTGTGTGGCCCGGACACGGCCAACACACAGCTTTGAGCGGGAAAAGAGTACATGGCGTGTACTCAGAAAGTACATAGTGTGTACTTCAAAAATTTCCAGAAACTTTAATTTTCTCAAAAACTCCAGAAAAAGGAAGGACATACCTGAACAAAGATCCGGGTTCTTACAAACTTCCCCCCTTAAAGAAATTCGTCCCTGAATTTCCCTAGCGAGGCGTAAAAGAACAAACCCTGAACAGCTCCGACCACTGCGATCATACATTGGCTTCCGTCTCCCAGGTCTCGTCCTATACTCGCCCATGCTTCCAAAGCACCCATACTAAATGAATAGACCGCCCACGGAGAATCTTAGTACTACGATCGACAATCTGGATGAGATTCTCCTCAAACGATGCATCCTCTTCGAGCTCAACCTCCCCGGGATGAAAGACATGTGATGGGTCTGAAAAGTAATGTTGGATCTTAGAGACGTGGAAGATGTCGTGCATGGCCTGGTACCTCTAAGGTAACTGCAACCGATAGGCAACCGGCCCAACTCTCTCCAACACCTCAAATGGCCTGACGTACCGCGGTGAAAGCTTACCCTATCTTCGAATCCTCTTGTGTCCCAACCTTGGTGCGACACGCAGGAAAACCTGATCTCTGACCTTGAAATCCAGAGGTCGTCTCTGCTAATTAGCATAATAATTCTGTCAAGATTGTGTTGTAGGAATCCTCTTCTGAATCAACTATATCTTCTCTAAGGTCTCCTGAACAAGACGAGGTCCCAGCAAAGTTTCCTCTCCTGCCTCCAGCCAGCATAAGGGTGATCGGCATGGCCTACCGTACAGAGCCTCGTAAGGTTCCATCTGAATGGTCACCTGAAAATTGTTGTTGTAGGTGAATTCCACCAGAGGGATATGCTTATCCCAAGAACCTCCAAAGTCTAGAATGCATGCTCGGAGCATATCCTCAAGCACCTAGATCGTGCGCTCAGACTAGCCATCAGTCTGCGGATGGTATGTTGTACTCAAAAGTACATGTGTACCCAAAGCCTTATGAAGTCCCTACCAGAAACGAGAGGTAAAACGTGCATCCCTGTCTGAAACAATGTAGTTTGGAACTCCATGTAGATGTACAATCTCTCGAATGTACAGTCATCCCAGATCATCAACACTGAAGGTCTCCTTGATCGGCAAGAAGTGTGCAACCTTTGTAAGCCTATCGACGACAACCCAAACCGCATCACTTCACCAAGGTGACCTCAGTAACCCTGTCACAAAGTCCATCGCGACATCGTTCCACTTCCACTCGGGAATGGGTAAATACTGCAAAAGCCTCGTTGGTCGTTGATGCTCTACTTTCACCTACTGACAAGTAGAACATATCATGACAAAACCAGCAACATCTTTCTTCATACCTGGACACCATTACTGGTAGTGTAGGTCGCGATACATATTGGTGATGCCAGGATGAACTGCCCAAACTGAGGAATGAAAATCCCACATCAGCTCCTCGCGTATGTCTGTTGGCACCCATACGCATCCCTGTAAATGCAAGATCTCATCCTCACCCACTGTCCATCCAGGAATAGGGTATTATCCTGACACACTCTCCTGTAAGACTAAGCCTTCTGTGTCTGATAGTTGCCTCATCCGTACCCGATCAAGTAGTGTAGAGGTAACAGCTATAGAAGATAAGACAGTCTGTCTCTGCCTGTCGTGCACCTCCAGATGCATCTCAGAGAATAGATCCATCAGCTTCCACTTACGGCTGGCCTCCGGAACTACCTGAATCTGGGTCCTCCTGCTCAACACATCTGCCACTATGTTTCCCTTTCTCGGCGTATAGGAAAGTTCGAAGTCGAAAGACTGAAGATACTCAACCCACCTATGTTGTCTCAGATTCAGATCACGCTGAGTGAAGATATACTTGAGACTCTTATGGTCGGTGAAAACCACAAAGTGCTCTCCCGGAAGGTAGTGTCTCCAACAGCGTAAGGCATGAACAATAGCTACCAACTCCAGATCGTGTGTAGGGTAATTCCTCTCGTGTGGCCTCAACTGCCGAGACCCGTATGCAACGACTCCATCTCCCTGCATAAGCACAGCTCCTAGCCCAATACCTGAAGCATCACAATAAATGGTGTAGCTCTTGCCTGGCTCTGGAAAGACTAGTATAGGTGCTGACGTCAACCTCCCCATCAGCTCTTGAAAGGCAAACTCACCAGAATATGACCATAAAAACTTCTCCACCTTCTTTTTCAGACCTGCAAAGGTGCTGCTAGGCGTGAAAAGTCTTGAATGAAGCATCTGTAGTATCCAGCCAGCTCTAGGAAACTCCGCACCTCAAAAACGTTCTTCGTCTGCACCCAAGAAACTACAGCCCTCACTTTCTCTAGGTCCATAGATACTCCAACCTCTGAGATGACATGACCCAAGAAGTGAATCTAATCCATCCAAAAGTGGCACTTTGGGGGTTTAGAATATAGTTGATGCTCTCTCAGTGTACTCAGAACCATCTCAAGACGTGTGGAATGGTCGTGTCGATTGTGATAGTACACCAAGCTATCGTCCACGAAGACCATGACGAAGGAGTCCATGTACGGATGGAACACTCGGTTCATCAGTGCCATGAAAACTTCAGGCGCATTCGTGAGACCGAACAGCATGACGGTAAACTCTTATAGACCATACCTGCTCTTGAAGGTTGTCAGAGGTATATCTAATGGTCTAAGGCGCAACTAATAATAACCGTACCTCAAGTCAATCTTCGAGAACACTCAGGATCCTCGAAGCTGATCAAAGTGGTTATCTATCCTTGGCAAGGTATATCGGTTCTTGACCGTCAACTGGTTCAGCATCTGATAATCCACACAAAGCAGAAGGGTGTCGTCGGCCTTTTTCGCAAACAGGACAGGAAAACCCCAAGGAGAAGTACTAGGTCCGATGAAACCCTTTGCATGTAACTCCTCCAACTGCTTCTTGAGCTCCTGCAACTCAGGTGTATCCATCCTATAAGGAGGAATGGACACTGGTGCCACTCTCGACACGAGCTCAATTGTGAAGTCTACCTCACGCTCTGGAGGCAAACCAGAAAACTATTCTGGAAAAACATCCCTGAAACGATCCACCACTGGGGGAAAGTCTAACTGTGAAGTCCCCTGGTCATCCAGATAAAGACTGGCAATCTGGGCTATAACTTCCCCTAGACCATGATGCTCTGGTCCAGCTCCACCTGCCTGGACATCCCACTCGCCTCTATGAAGAAAAGATCTTCCCTCTGGTGATACAAAAATCACCCTACAGCGATAGAAATCAACGACTGCATGGAAGGGAACCAACCAGTCCATATCGATAATGACGTTATAGCCCGTCATCTCTAGGACATAGAGGTCCCATAAAAATTGACACCCTGAAACCTCAATAGGGCACTTTCTGGACTGACGTATTCTAGATTTCCTCGTTCCCAACGGTGTGCCAAGAGTCAACAAGTCGGCAGACGAAAAGATACAGAGCCCAAGGCTCTCCACAATAGCAACAGAGATAAAGCTATGTGAAGCACCAGTAACGAAAAGAGATGAAGATAAAACTGAGGCTACTAAGATCGTACCTCGAATTGTAGAAGGGTCGGGATCTTGCTCCTAATAGGTCTGCTCCACAGTGAAATACTAGCCTACACCGCGGCCCTGCGCCCCTGTTTGACCACTCTGAGCTGATCCACTCTGTTGTCGCTGATGACCTGGTGTCTGACCACCACGGCCACGACCTCCACCTCGGCCCGAATGGCCGGAAGAACTCCAATTCCCAGACTGATGGGAAACTGGTGAAGCATCTCCAGAACGCGGGGTCATTGAGGAAACCCTACCACCAGCTGAAGGTGAGAAGATGTGATAGAAGCGCTGAAGATTCCCATCTTACCGCAAGATCGGCACTCCATCGGATCTATCTGGCACTGAGGCCTAGTATTCCCACTCCTACCGCACTGGTATCATACAACCTGGCTTCCATAAGACACATCCCGCAAACCTCAATCTCCTTGAAAAGACTCTCTACGATGCTACCTACTGTCTGTAGGAGGAACACCAGCTCTGGATGTCGAACCGCCCTAGATCACTGCTCTAGAATCCCTCAGATTGTGCTCAGTAATCAGCGCCTGATTGACAATGGAGGATATAGAATTCAACTGAAAGATATTCACCTAGTAACGGATCTCCTGCCTGAGACCGTCCTCGAACTTCCTAGCAAGGAACAACTCATTACCTGCGGGGATCGGTGTGAAATGTTGCAGATCAATAAAACGAGACGAGTACTCCATGACAGAAAGAGTACCCTACTGCAGACTCATAAACTCTCGGGCTTGATCGGCCCTCAAGGTCTCCAGATAGAAGTATTCATAGAAGGTGCATCAAAAATCATCCCATGACATACTCTACTGGTGTCCTGACTGCGAGATTACCTCCCACCACCTCTTGGCGGTGTCCTGGAGTATATAGGTGTCCAACTTTACCCTCTTCTCTGGGGGTATCTCCAGATGCTCGAAGATAGTTAGAGTGGCCTCGAACCACAACTCTGCAGCCTGGGGTCCTCCATCCCCAGAGAAAGTAGAAGGATGCTGCTGCTGAAAAACCCTCGTCAACTCAGCCATCAACAGGGAAGGAGGCGGCACTCCCTGAAAAGTCTGTAACATCCTTAGGAAGTCCTCCCTGAATTGTGTATCGGTGCCTATGACAGGTATAACTACTGGTGCCAAGGCTGGCACAGCAGGAGGATCAATAGGAGGATCCTAATCGGCCATATCCGGTGTCTGGTAACCGTCCGACAACTGACGTACGACCGGAGGACTTTTCGAAGGCATAGCTCTGAAAGATCAAAAGAACACCTTAGATCCTGATAACAAAGACTGAAAACATAGAAGTATAAAATGGGAATAAGGGGAAGAAACTATCAAGTTTTACAAAACATGACTACACGGCGTGTATAAAAACTACACGGTGTGTACTTTTAGCCATTAACATGGGCGTGTACTCCTTCTACTACTGGTCATGTAAAACCCCAAACTACAAGGCGTGTTTTTCCCACACACGGTATGTACTTGATCTCTAAACCCCTTCTCGAGTCTCCTTACACGGCTAACCCACACGGTCCAAACTAACCCCAGACTACACGGTGTGTTACCTAGGGACACGACGTGTACTAGAAATGGTCTCAGTGGACCGTGTTGTTAGTTACACAGTCGTCTACACGGCTGCCCTTACACGCCGTGTTCCAAACAAACACGGCATTATAGGAGAAGATAAAACCGACCCATGTTGTTCGTGACATGGCTAGGTACCTAGGACAAAACTACATGGCGTTTTCTTTACCAACAAGTGGTGTTCTACTCGATCTCCCCCGGCCCGTGTTGTTAGTGACACGGCCGAGTACACTGCTCTAAACTACACGGCATGCACCTACTGTACACGGCGTGTTTTTGAAGTTATTTTCACGACACTGTGTTTCTGCTCACACGGTTAGTGACACGGCCTGAAAACTACACGACGTGTTTCCAGAAAGTACACGCCGTGTATTCTGGGTTTTTCTGGACAGTAGCTCAGAAACTGCACAGAAGCCCAGAAACACTGAAAACAAGGCAAAGAGGTTCAAAATTCCGATCCATGAGGGCCCCGACTCCCTGAAAATCAAATCTTGGAATCTCCTATAGTCATGTACAAGAGAAAATTGGATCATGATCCACCAACTTCCGATTCAAGAGGGCCCATAACACCTCAATAATAAAAATTTGGCGTTCATTTTAAGCAATATATAAAACAAACAGTTTCTCTATCAAACTGTAGAGATTCTATCAAAGATCTATCATAACAGCATGCATAATCTACACAACGTCTATCACAACAACATACAATCGCTAATGCACCCTAGATGTCATGGAAAGAATGCATGGAATGTGATTTCTAACAAGTGCCTATATGATGCATGAGATGGCATACCCTCATCTCATCGGGTTGCGACAGAAATAGAACCGTAATATCAAAACAATAACAGCACAAAGCATGTGAATCACTCTAGGTGAAATCATATCAACCGTAAAATCCCAAACGAAAAAACTGCAATAAACGAGGTAGTATGGATTTTCCCTATACACGGGTTAGCTACTCCTGGGCACAACTTATTACCAAGTACCGAATCCGTCCTATCCCTGTCTAAAATATCCAAATAGTAAAGCAAGAGAAAAGAATTCCTCTAATACCACTTTGTAACGTCCCGGTTCCAGAAGCCACCCAAAGGCGCCTCATACCTGGTTGGTCACATGGCCTCAAGTGCATTTCCCCAAACGCCAGAGGCTGCCGACTAGCAGAGAGGGCCTTGGGTATGATAGTGGGGAAACTATGCCCTCATTGGTAGAGTACACAGTGGAAATAAATAAACATGAAATAGCGGAAGCAGTGAGTAACCAACAATAAAAAACAGAAAAATACTAAATCAATAAACTGGAGCACATATGTATATATGGAATGATGCAAGATACAACTCTAGGAAAGCATCCAAACAAGTCACAATGCTGAAAACACCACATTACCAAAACAAGTAAAAAATAAAAGTAAACAGATCATCAGCATCGCAAGCCAAAGCTTGGTCCCTTGATCTCCTGCTCCAAGCAATCAAGTTCCAAAAGTCGAAGGGGGCTTGACCTTATCTATACCTACAACAACATAGTCTTCTTGGGCCCAAAAGCATGACCCAAATAGGGTGTGAGATAAAATCTCAGTAGGCAACCACCCAAAGATTTGTGCCTAACTGTCAGTGAGTATATGGCAGGTAAAAGTAAAATTCACAGTAAACAGCAACAGCAAGCAGTAGGCAGTAAACAGTAAGCAGTGATGTAGGATGATACACAACAGTAATCAATCACAACAAGAGAAATAGTAAAGAAAAATAGCTAACACAAACAGGAAACCCACTAAGAAGTACCTGCTGCCATCCCCTCTGGTCCTAACCAAGAAAATACTACAACCCTTTGGGCAGTGCACTCAGCCTAACCCCTCTAGCTTGGTCTTACGAATTTATGAGACTCTTCGGGGAAGCTCACTCGGTCAATTCCCCTTATAGTCTAGGGTATTCAGGGACTCTCTAAAGAAGATCACGCGGTCTAACCAACTTAGACCCAAGGTATAGAGACTCTCTGAGGAAGCTATCTCAGTCAATTCCTCCTATAGCCTCAGATATACCACAGACTCTCTGAGGAAGCTCACTCGGTCTACCCTCCTGTAGTTTATAATATCAAAGACTCTCTAGGAGCTCACTCGGTCCATACCCTATAGTCTATAATTTCCAAGAATCTTTGAGGAAGCTCTCTCGGTCTACTCTTCTGTAGTCTATAATAACTAAGACTCTCTGGGAAGCTCACTCAGTCTATCCCTTATAGTCTATAGCACTAGGTTCTCTCAGTCTCGTGCCAGTCAGTGCATAATAATGTTATATGACCAAATTACACCTATAGAGTTACTTGGATAACCAAAGTACACATATAGAGCTACTTGTCTAAATAGTCTACATGGAAAAAAAACATGTTATGAATTTCACTCCAACCTATAATCCCAAGGCATGGAAACAGGTGTAACAGCCAAAGGCAAACGAGACCCAAAGGTCGTAACAGAGAAAATCATGGGCAAGGCATCCAAGCACAAAAAAAATTATCCTCTAAAATTATTAAGTTACCTCTATACAAGAATACAATCAAAGCAGGAAAATAAAAAGGGCAAAAAGGTAAACACGCAATACCCTGTTCACGGGTATTGGTGGAATTTGCACATAAAACTTAAAGACTTTGAACGGTAAGGAACAAACCACCTACCTTGATCCTAGGATAATGATATACTTGAACCACGATGACTGATTCTCCATTGAACATCGTAGATCTGAGAAAACACCCAAAACGTTCAAACCATGATAACTTGAGAAAGAGGAAGAATTGGAAAACAATGCCCAAGCAGAAGGAAGAACTCACCGCTGCGATTCCAACGCAATAGACGGTTCTCGAATCGAAGAACGGACGGAGGCTCGGGAATCCGGAGAAGTTTTGTGGCCATACGGCGTCTCTCAGTCGAACCAGACCTAGAAGAAGACGTTTATGGCGATCAGGTGCGACCCCGATCCGATTAATGAAAAAAAGGAAGTACACGGCGTGTACTTTTAGAGTACAAGGTGTGTACTAGGTCTTTCCGTACTCCGCTAAAATCGGCCTCCACGTCACCCCTACACACCGTGTGTGTATCCCGAACATGTCCAGCACATGGCTTTGAGCGGGAAAAGAGTACACGGCGTTTACTCAGAAAGTACACCGCATGTACTTCAAAAATTTCCAGAAACTTTAATTTTCTCAAAAAGTCCAGAAAAAGGAAGGACATACCTGAAATGAAGATCCGGGTTCTTACAAAATATAACAACCTTTTCATCAATGATTGTTTAAAAATCCAATATAAAACCACCTTGTTTTAAAAATCTCCCCCTTTGGATTTTATTGGAAATATTTTCACAAAATAAATGAACCATCAAGATAGAGATAATCCACCCCATCCCCCTTCTATTTTATTCTAACATTATCACAACATCACCCCACTCACTCTACTAGTATCACTCTTAGATTGGAATTGAATATGGTCATGATCCTTGAATATTTTATCAAATAATACCCAACTTTGAGACTAGTATAGAGGGTATAGAAAGAATACAAATGATAGGAATTTCCTTAAATATAGAAATGTATAAAAAAGAGATAAGATTAGATCTACCAGTCACCACTATCACAATGATAAATAACTCATCCAAATACATCAATATAATGTCATAAAAATATGTAAAAGATCTTAAATTAATAATAATAAATACTAGGTAGTAACCATCTTATCCAATAACTCATGAAAAACTCTACGAGCAAGTAATACCCCACAAAATAATCAACCAGCTCATGTGGACCAAAAATAATAGTATATATATATATTCATATATATATGTGTGGGAGTGAGAATATTTGTATACTCAGTAGGATCCTCTCTATAAAATCTCATGAAAATTTGAACGAAGAAAACTAAATATTAATGAATAAATAAATGAGACCAGCTCATTACATTAGATGGTAAAACAATATATCATACTCATAAATTCTCACTCACCAAGTTGTACATGGTGGTGATAAATTCTATATCAATGTAATATACATAAGAAAGGTACACCACATCCACATCCCCATTGGTTTTTCTCTCTCACAGAACAATACCAAACATCATGTTCTAAAATCCCTTGATTAATTTATCCCCCCCCCCAAGTAACCAAATCACGTCCATATCACATCCTCCATCTCATGTATGAAAATATCCACCACATACAATCTAGTAGTGATTCTATAAGCCACTACATCTCCTATATAAATAATTATATCTCAATCCATTATATCCTATAAAATTACACATGTGGTAAACAGTAACACCACATCTAGAATACATGTATGTGTTATAATCTTAAGTTTTTACAGCTCGCACACACATGTATATTAAAACTGAGATCTATCACATCCTATGTAGACACATGCCCTGTACTTTAATTTTTCACAACCTTGATACACCTACACATCATGCTATGTGTGAAGGGGGGGATTGGAAGAGGTGGTAGTCGGCCATTTGTTCCCTCACCAACTAATATGTTGGGGAAAAAATCTAGAACCCAAAATATTTGGGCATTTGTTTCCCACTTAACTCGAATAGTGGAGCATATAAAATCAGAAAATATAATGAATCGATATCACACAATGAAATGAATGGAAATTACATAGCCTTAGAATCATCTACAGTTATCATCCCATGTGAAACATGGATACCACTGCTATAGTCTATGAAACAATATCTCATAAAAGCACAAAAGCACCAAAATACAGTATAAACTTATTCACTTAGTAATTTAGAAATTATTATTCATTTTCAAATCACATTAAAAATTATTTTTAATCAATTTAGTTAATCCCAAGTCTACCATCATTCAATACTCATATTCCAATTTTAGATTCTCTTTTACATACTCTTAGATCATTAATCCAACCTTTCCATGGTTCTCATTTAATTTATTAATCATATGTTACCATAATAAAAAATAACCAATCCCATGATTTTATTTATAATTCATTTACCACTCTTTATTCCAGATATTCTAGGACTCGATCTAAAATACTTCAAGGAAGATACACTAGTGGTGTATAGGAAAACTAAATCATGTGGTTATAAATAACAAAAATCAATCATCAAACATCCAACCATTAAAAAAACACATCATGAAATCCCCAATATCAACCCAAATTGACAAAATAATCAAAAAAACAACTAAACAGTATATAAAATAGGAAATCCACACTTTCAACCTCTTCTATCCATCCTAACATCAACCCCATATCAATGAATAGGAAACAAGAAAGTTTAACTCTCAACATTTGTCATTTATCCCTCACATTACATCTTAACCATGCTAGATTTTGTGGAAAAATAAAAAAAGGGATCAAACAACACTACAAGAAAATTGACTGTTTTTGGCGGTTATTTTTGGGTATGGCGGCGGTTTTAATCGTCGCTATATGCTTTTGTGGTGGTTTCCGAAAACTGATGCTAAATTGTATGTTGGGACACTATTGCTGGCGGTTAAAGCTGTTTTGCGGTGGTTTATAGGAACCGCCATATTTTTTCAGTTAGTGGTGGTTATGATATTTTTTAGCGCTGGTTTTCCTAGGGAAGGGGATCACTTTTTTCGCAGCGGTTAAAACCCCTGATAAAAAAAGCTAGCCGCTGGCCAGTAAAACCTCTACTAAAAAAATCATAACAGCTGCAAACTGCATGCGGAAGATGGGTATTTGTAGCTACAGTTATAAAAGCTGCTAAATTTAATACCATAGCAGGGGTTATAACTGCCTCTAATAGAAACATTTTGACATTTAACGGTGGTTAAAACTGCCACTAAGTATTCCTATTACATTTAGCGGTGGTTAAAACTTCCACTAATAGAAAAATACCAACATTTAATGGTGGTTTTAACCACCGTGAATTATTCCAATTACGGTTAGTGGTAGTTTTTACAAAAAAAATCATTTTATGCAGCTTCTATACCAGTTCCCTGAAAAAAACCATTCCAATAATACCAAAATACCAACAGAATACATACTACAGTCAATATGAAAATAAATGATTAACTAAGCACAACCAAAGGAATTTTGATTCATATTTAATAAAAACATGACAAGTGTTGTGAGAAATATCTTTTTATAAAATTTCAAACTTCTTTTTGTGGCCTATGAATCTCTTCAACATTATCCACAAGATAAAAATTACCCCTATAATGAGTTTGATCATTTTTTCATATATGCATGTGTTTAATTATTAGAGACACAATCTTTTGGAGAGATTTTCATGATTATTTTTTATCATAATAGTATGAGAAATATCTTTTATTATAAGTACATGAATCTTAGATAGAGGTGGTGGGTAGAGTACCTTCAGACATTCTAGAGAATCTTTCTCCCACATGACTTCCCAGAGATAAAAAATTCATATAGTGAGGAGAATTGTAACATCCTGGTTACTATTTTTATATTTTTTTAATGTTTGACAGTTTTTACTTCTATTTTAGGGAAATTTTAAGGCAATCACTATTTTTTTCTAGGGATTGAACTGCAAAGGAGATCATTTTCACCATAAAAAGTGCCACTAAGGTGTCGATAGGTTGGTTGTGGTGTGGGGGGGGGGTGCGTAGAGAGTATTTTGGTGACACATCCATTTTTTCATGGATACATTGTGGAGAAGGGTCACAGCATGGACCTTGGAGTTATATGGTGTGTATTGGTAGGCTACGACATTAGGAATCATGGGAGTGTTTGGGTTATTCTTTCATTTTGGTCATGGATTAGGAATTGTGACCTTGGTTGTGTTATGGTGTCTGAGGGTGAGTTTTTTTTTTGGGGGGGTTGGGGGTTCTATCAAATTTAGGGTAGTGGAATCATGGATTTGGATTTTTTCATAAGACCCCCTTCATAGTTGTGCCCTCTAAAATAGATATCTAGAATATATCATGGCCCCTTCTATTATTTTATCAAATCTTCATCACATATATAACTGCAATTCTCATAGGATGTCTTGACTAGCCTCATTATGGAAAGGTCCTTCCCATTATTCCATAGACCCCTCCCTTTTCAGTAATTCTTTATAATTGTGTATGGGGTTTCACCAAGGTCTTTTTTTCTAGACCACCTATATATTCTAAAATACTCTTAATCCCCCACATTCTTCCATCTTTTCTATCAGTTCTTAGATGACCCAAGTATATCCCCAAGAAGAATTTTGGACCATTTTCATTATATTTTAACCTCGATCTTGGGGGACCAACCCTTAACATTTTTAAGTGAGTTTCACTCTTCTCATATCCTAATTTTTTCCATATTCTTTACTATGTTAAAGTTTTTGGAAATATAATGGTTGGTTCTGTTAATTCTTTGGTAGGGGCTTGATGTAGGTTGTTGTGTCCTAAATATTAAATGGGCTTCATGATTACTCACATAAAAAATTCAACATCAATTTTCATCATTGAGTATTCAGAGAGTTTTGGTATGGAAGGTTGGTTACAATACCTCTCATTATATCTAAAAATTTTACTAATCTCCCTAGAATATATGAAATTCCTTTTATATATCCACATTATAGGACTGACATCCCCATAACCAGTCTATAATGATTTGAATTGGTATGTTCACCCAGGGCCTACAAACCTAATAAATTTAGAAAGAACGAATTATAAAAAATGAATCATCACAATAAATAATCGACATATATGGTGCATACCACACTCAATAAATCCAGACATAAAAGGAAGCATCGTAAATCAATAAAATACAAAAAAGGAAACATTCCAAATTAAGAAAATGTTAGGTCATGAAAATATTTGGTGGAAACTATGTACCACACATGATACATATACAAAACAAATAAGAACACATATCATCACCCTCCCCACCTCCAACATATCAATAATACAACTAATCATTTTCCGATGATGAACATATATCATCACCCTCTCCACCTCCACCTCCAATTCCTGCTACCACCTGTAAGAACATTATATTGAAAATTAAATAGTGTTGTATATTTATATTTAAACTTAAAACCAATAAAAGTTTTTATACTAAATGATTTTGAATTTTTTCGATTTACCTACTCACCACCAGTTGATATAGTACCACCGAGGGAATATCTTCTCATCTACTGACATATATCAGTCAACGCTTTCTGCAAAGCGGATATCTGATCTCCCTGCTCGTGAACTGTGTTTCATAGAGAAACAATCTCTCTCTGAGCATATCCAAGTATGGAATGAATACAACTAGAAGTAGATGCAGTTTCAATCCCCGGTGGCCTACCAAAAACCTTAGATAGTATGGGTCCCAAACCCATCCTGTGCACTCTTTGAGGATTCTTCTTCCTAAGGACTTTAGAAACCGGGTCATCCTAGGAGACTGAGTAGGACTTCCCAGGATTGGCATCCCATAGTTATTTAATTTTTAACAATAAATAAAATATCAATATATATTAACAAAGTAAAAACTGATAATAAGTTATTATATTGAAAAAATGAGTTCATACCCCCAACTTCTTTGGTAGGTTCATTAATAAAACTTCCATCATATTCTTTTTGAACATCCAACCACACTTCAGTTCAGGATGCTTCGTGCCCTAAACATTGTGATGACATTAAACAAAGATAAATCAATAATTTAATATATTAAACAGATAATATTGTCTTATAAATATTTAAACTAATGAAAAGATTACCAGAGTTGATCGGCTTCTAGAAAAGCTTTTTGACCCCGTAGTGTGAGGGATGACTTTCTTAGCCTGGCTTGATGCATTATTTCTTGAGAGATCCTGAAATAAATAAAATTAAATTTAATAGTAATGTATTCAATGTCATATTCTCTTCATATACATGTATAAATGTAAAATGAGGTTAATATAATAATATATATCTAAATACCATCTTCTTCTCATCACAATTTCTGTCAACAAAAACTTTCCAATGTTCTTTGGGTACCCCATTGGGTAGCTTCTCATAAATTTGTTTGATGGTCAATGAAGTATCGTTGACATCGCCCCAAAATCTCCATTTGAAGTCTTTACATTTCTTACCAAGATTTTTCAATGTCCACTTTCATGCTATCACATCAGAAACTATAAAGTGGAAAAACATCTGTATACAGAAATTCATTTTGAATATATTAATAACATGACATTCAATTACACCATAATGTATTAAAATTACCTTTATTTGGGAATCAAAAACTTCATTTTTCCAACTTGGAGGCATATATCTCCAATCATAATAAGAAATAGGAAGGGAAATGGGCTCTGCTTCCAACTGGACTAGAATTTGGCCAAGTAATCCTATGACATCATCCACAAAGGACCCCATATGAATCAAATGGGACAATTGTCTTCTCTCCATTCATATTACACACATTTGAAATTTTTATATATTTCTCCACAATTTCATTTTTTCATCTTTAATGAACTAATATTTAGTATAAAAAAGTGTAATAAATTTATTTATATTAAAATTTGTACCTATAACACTTACCCTCCAGTATGTCTGTGATGAATTAAAAGTGGCGCGCCGCCAACCAACTGATGAGGCTGCTGAAGGGGGAGTCGACGACTCATCTTCTAAAGGGATGCTCACAGAGGGTTTGAGAGATGGTGCAGGGGGATATGGTGCAGGGGGTAGGTAGCTGGTGGCTTAGATGTCATAGGGAGGGAGAAAGATGGATTTTCATCTGTCGCAATAGTGGATGAAATAGTGCATTGCTTCCTCCTTGGCATTCCTGTCATTTAATCAAATAAAATTAAGTTCAGAACAAATATTTAAAAAAAATTATGCAGAAAAAAAATTTAAAAATGATAATAGATGCTCAGTACTAACAAACAAAATATACATAACAATGATAATGAATGACTGCACAAATGAAATAAGTGTTTGCTAAATGAATAAATCACTGTATATACAATCATTTTCCCCTGAAATTATGTATGTTTCCTACTCCATTACATCATCCACTTCCTTCATACTTTCTAGACTAATAATTTCAATATTATGATGGACAAATAATTCTACTTCTTTTTATTTATGAGATTCAATTTTAGAGGTCAAATCTTCCACTTTATCACCCATATCATACAAATATTTTTATATTACATGAGAAAATACACTCCACCCTTCATCCACAACATCATTCACATAATATAAAATTTTGTTTTGCGATGATAAGATATATGGATCATGCATTTCACAATCACCAACATCCATTAAGCGAGAGAAGTTTATAAAAGTAAATTGCAAGGAATCTCTTTTAACACCTCTGATAATATTGACCCAATTGCATTTGAATAAAACAACTGAAAAATGTCCTTGGTAGTTTAATTCAATAATATCATTTATATGTACATAGTATTCAACTTCATAAAATGTAAATATACAATTATTCTATGTTTTCAAACCCTCTTCTTGATCGATTGTACGAAATCTAAATCCATTCACGTTGTAAGCGTCGAACTTTCTAACTTGTTTTAGAGGACCTCGATCAAGAAAATTTAAATCCTCTGACACCTCTTCTCGAGTATCAGTATTCATGATCTAAAAAAATAAATATACATTATTAGATTTAAAAAATATGTGTGTCAAACTAATATTCATATTTATTGCAATATTTATGAACTTACATGTCGTGCAAACCAATCTACAAGTTCTTTATTAACAGCTTTCGTTATATCTTTCTCATTTCATGTTCAGCCTCTCATTCATCTATTTGTTTGTATCCTCAACTATTCAATAAATGGATCTGAAATTTCACTATTTAGTAGCACATATCTATGTTCCTGTAATAATTCCAATTCTGTTAGTGTCACATTTTAGGTCCTCCCTACTGATCGGCCAATAGCAGGAAATATTTTTGATTTCTAATGTATTTGAGATTGAGTTGATGTGTCGTCAACATGTCCAACTCCATTAAATATTGACTCAATATAATCCAAGTATCTAGAATAAAAGGTAAGACACTCTTCATCCAAATATCCTTCAGCAATAGAGCCTTCGGGTTGAGCTTTATTTCTCACGTATGATTTCAAATGCCCAAGATATCTGTGAAATAAAATAAACATAATTATGAATTTAATTAAGTTCCAAAATTTGTTTAATAAACTGAAAAACATATAAATAAATTACCTCTCAATTGGATACATCCATCGATAATGAAAGGGGCCTCCTAATTTAGCTTCCTCAACCAAATGCACAGTTAAATGCATCATTAAAGTAAAAAAAGACGGAGTAAAGATCATCTTCATTGCATAAAGGGTCAATAAAAACCTCTCTTAGAGGTTTTCAAGTTGAAATGGATGTAGATATTTCTCAATAGTTGTCTGCAAAATGTGCAGAATTAGAGTACAAAAATAGTAATTTTTTCAGGTAATAATGTACGTAATGCCAATGGTAATAATTGTTGTCACAAAATATGTGAATCATGAATTTTCAATCAATGTAACTTACGATTCTTCAAGTCAAAAAACCTCTAGATGTTACTTGAATACCCATCAGATACCTTAAAATTTTTTAAAATTTAAAGAAATGTATCTTTATCCCTATTCTTCATTGCAAAAATTTCCAGAGGATACTTTTAATTCTCATCTAGGCAGAGATCAGATTTTATGTTCATTACTTGTAAGTCTTTACAAGAATTGAGATGATCCTTCAACTTTCCATGCTCATTAAGAAATGTGAAAATTAAATTATCACAAATATTATTCTCAATATGCATCACATCAAGATTATTCCGTAAAAAATTAAATTACCAATACGGAAGTTTGAATAATATACTTTTTTTCTTCCATTGTTGATTTTTGATTTCACTTGATGTTTCACTTCGAACCCATTTCCCACTATCATTAAAATGAAGAACCTTCTCAAATTATATTTCAACATTTCCAAGTTGTGTCAATATTTCAAAACCATTTAACAACTTTGGAGGTGGTCTACGATCAATGAAACTATTAAATTTGGATCTGTTCATTCGAAATATATGAGATGCATCGAGAAATCTTCGATGGCACAAGAAACACCACTTTCTACTATGTGGTAGCCGTTTGGGCTAAAAATAAAAGTTAAAAACAGGAAAATCCAAACCCTTGTAAGTGTTCCAACTAGATAAATTCTTGACCCCAAGGAAGTCACTAATTGTCCACATTAAAGCAGCATGAATTTTGAACATTGTCTTAGAAGAAGAATCAAATGATTCAACACCGTTGCTCCACAACTCTTGTAATTCTTCAATTAAAGGTTGCATGTATACATCAATATCATTTCCATGCATTTGTTTTCCAGGAATAATCATCGAAATGATAAAAGACGTTTGTTTCATACACATCCACGGAGGCAGATTATAAGGGACCAAAACAATTGGCCAAATGCTATAACTGGTACTCAAAGTCCCAAATGGGTTGAATCCATCGGTAGTCAATCCCAATCGAACATTCCTAGGATCAGCTAAGAAATCTGGATATAATGAATCAAATTTTTTCCTTGATTTTGAATCTCATGGATGTCTCATTAACCCATCATTATTATTATCTACAGAATTCTACTTCATATGTTCGGTGGTTTTTTATGACATGAATAATATTTACAATCGAGGCTTTAAAGTAAAGTAACGCAAAACCTTTGCAGGTGTCTTCCTTTTCTTCTTCTTTATGAAAGTATGTTGATTCAGACTTCCAACATCACCCATTGACTTCCATCTAGAAGAAGAAAGTTTTTACAATCCTATCTACTTGAATCCTCCCACCAATAAATCATACAATCATTATAACATTCATGTATTTTTGTATAATTCATACCAAGCATGTTAACAACTTTTTTCATATCATAAAAAGACTCGGGGATTTTTTCTTCAGGAACTGCATCATGAAACAATTCCAATATCATGGACATTGCCTTATTTTTAATTCCACATAGACATTTTATATGGTACAACTTCAGCATAAAAGAAAGTTTTGAATATTTCAAACATCCACTATACAACTCTTGATTTCCATCGTCAACTAAATCATGAAACGTATTTTCATCAGTGAATTTTTCTTTTACATTAGTCTCCAAAGAATCAAGAGGATGATCGAATGATATGTTACAATCTTGATATGGTTGTCCTACAGTCTCAAAAACATCACTTGTCTCATTGATATTTGTAGCACCATCCTCTGGTTGTTCTGATATGTTTTGATGTTTATGGTGGTCTCTTGTAGTGACTAATGCATCATTCATAAGGTTTTTCATTTCATTTTCCATTATCAATGAAGTTGGGAGGTCATTCTGTGGATTGAAATCAGTGCTCAAACTTTCAATAATGTTTGATTCTCCATACCAAATCCAACTCAAATATTGACCAGGGAATTACTTCAATATTAAATGTTCATAAACTTCATCCCTCTTCAACCATCTTCTAAATTTACATTTAGTTCATGGACATCTTATTTTCCCTTCAACGGATCAATTGGAAATTCGAAAATCTATAAACTCATTCAAACCCTTAATATACTGAGGTCTGTTCCTTAGTAATGTAATCCAGCTTTTATCCATGTATATTACAATGTGCCTACAAAATATTAAAAAAAATTAAAACACGTAACTATTACAAAATAGGGAAAGAGATTCATATATACTAGTTGAAAAAATATATAAATATGTTACGTATGGTTATCCTATATAAATACATATGGTAAATCACCCACTGGAAACCAAATTACATATGTGCATGCATGTGTATGCTTATACACATGTGATTACAAAATCACTTGATGAAACAAGAAGATAGTGAGTATTTTCTTAGGCAATATACATTTTAACAAGGTTTTTTCATGATCGATGATGGTTCAACATATTGAATCTTATTTAATCAATACTTTAATTCACATACACAATTTTGGTCTTATTATTTTGAATCCCCACAATACATGATGTTAAATTGGGACCCCCAATATTGAATATGTATGGCTTACATTTTCATAAATCCTACACAAGAAATATACCCCTGAGGGAATTTGGAAATAATTTATGGTTTCTATATATTGAAGATAGTTGAATGTAAATAAAAAAATTTCTCTCCCTATCATTGATGATGTAGTTAGAGGGACTTTGAGTACCAGTAATAACATTGTAGTATGAAAATTAATAAACAAGCAATGAAAATTTGAATCTAAACCCTATGAAAAATAAAATATAAACTAAAGGAGAATTAAATTTGGAGGAAGAAGAAAATGGGGGAATCTATCTCACCTATGAAATGAAGGAGCATTAATTTATTAGATTCACCCTATATTGAAATATAAAAAGTGTTCTTGATGGAATTTAAGGAAGGATTGAACAAAAAATGCTTGATTGGTCTCATTTACAAAACTACAAAGCATGATAATAAGACTGGTGGAATTAGCCTTGAATAAAAAAATAAGCATAATAAAGAGTTCATGTATGGTTCATAGTTCATAAATGGAGGAAATATAAAAAATTAGGATTACTCCCACAACTGGGTTGAGGCCCAATGACTAAGACATAGAAGATTTTAAATTTAACATTGGTGAAGAAATTTTTACTAGTGGTGTCATCTAAAGTAGTACCACCACAAATGATTAGAATTAAATTAAGATATTAGGGTGAGTGAACAAATTCAAACCACATTACTCAACTTAAAAAAGTTGGAGGTTCCCCTCTCCCATTAAATTATATAATTCTAACCATTGCTTGAAGTGGCCTAATATTTAGGGGGAGATATGATCCATGGGGTGGACGTGATAATAAAGTACATGTTATTCAGCTAAAGAAATGTCTTATTAAATCCAAAAAATGCATGAAATAAGTGATGTAATAATTATTTCAAGTCTAATTTGATATAAAATATCATCAAAACGTGTCATGGATGACCCTGTCTCAGCAAGTGGTGTTAAGAAACCACTTTTTTTTTGTCAAAACTTGATCTAGAAGTTTTATGCTGAAGTAAAGTCACTTGTTGAATCTAGAATTACATAAAAAGGGTATTATTCTAGAATAAAAGGAGGCTTCCAAGCCTAAAATAAGAGAATCAATGATTGTATTGGTTATTTTCTAATGGGCACTCAATGTTTTAGAAAAAGGGATCATATAAGATGCATAATTGTATATGTTGTAGATGGTGGATATTGGAATAGAGGTACAAGTATTTTATGGAGATCATGCCAGATCCATTTGTAACTTGAGTTGCATTGGTTCTTTTCTAGAGGCTATTCTTTGCTTACATTCATAAATTTGGGAATTCATATTTGTTATTAATGTTATAAAGTATCGTGGGGTAAAACATTATAGTTGAATGAATAGTTATTTTTTTACCACATAGATATTCTTTAAAAGTGTTTTACAGTTTATCTTAAAAGATATTGGGATGGACATTCACAAGGTATTATATATGATGTGATATAAATGGAAGTTATTGATAGATTTATAAAAGTGTTATAGAAGATATACAAAATTATTTTCGGATATGGTTTCACATATTATTATACATGATACAATATAAGGGGAAATGGAACTATGTCTATGTGGATTCTGGTAAAGTAAGATATTGAAGAAGATATTCCTTAAATCCATACACATATGATGAATTCATGGTTATATCATATTTTTTGGTATAATAAAAATAAGGAATATTATATTCCTTATTAAGGGTTAGTCGTAAAGCATATTTATGATTATATATTTCTACCACCACATAAGATATCATTAAATAAAGGGATATTAAATGTTGTTTTTATATAATAATTATCAGTACACATTCGATCAATGGGTTACAAACCGAAGTAACCGTATGTTATTTAATCATGTGTTATGTAACACATGAGTAAATGTGTGGGGCTTGGGGGATATATCTAATAGATTATATAAAGTCATAGGGTCAAAAACATTGTGTGTATGATTCTTGTGTAAGATCTTGGATGAATATCTCATATGCTTCAGTGCTCTATTTCATCATTTATCCTAAAACTCAAGAGATACTAGAATATCTTGGATGGATGGACAGTACCACTTGAATGTTAGCTGACTCCGTTCAACCCATGGATACACTATGTAGAGGGGAATCTTATGGATACCCTTGAGTGATATTTATCACACGGAATGAATAAAGATAAAGGCTGAAACTCTTCAGTGTAAGGTATATAATAGTTTCTTCATTTTATTTATTGTTTGTCTTTGGGTTTCATGCATGGTGATCGTGGGTTTTTTTGTCTATTATTTACTATCACTACTTAGTTTAAGTGTTAAACTGCCCTAGAAATCTTTCATTACCCCCATAATATTATCAATATAAAATAAACCACCAATTGAATTGAAAAGATATAAAATAAAACCCAATACATAATTCATGTAATTTCCATGCATAAAAAAAGTATGAAAAATAAATATCAAAAGTAAACTCCTATGAAAATGAATCTAAAAGCAACTACAAGACACACACTACAAATGTGTACCTCAGCCACTAAATCTCCCTCAGAAACATTTAAAACATATTTATATATGTGGGAGTGATTATAGAAGTATACTCGATAGGATAATCCCCAATACCTCTCATGAAAATGTGAAATGATAATAGTAATGACTAAATGAATAAACATATGAAATAACTCACACCAAGATTAGTTTAACTATCTCCCACCTGCACTAAGGTCCACTCATCTAATATCACGTTAAGACATCCATGCACAAAAATAAACAGTTTTCTTGATAATGAAAGAACCAAGAAGATTATAACACAAAAAAATTAATCAAAAAACCTCATAAACCAAACCATCACAAAATCCAGACATAAAATGAAAAACAATATCCCATATACAAGATAAATCATAAATAATATCTTAGATGAAAAGTATAATACACAAACATCCAAAGAATAAAAAAACATGAAAAATCATACCTACCACTATGCAAACCACCGGAAGAAGTAGAGGGGAGCCGACCTAGGGTAGGAACTCTACGGGGTCAGGGGGGATAAGGCGGTGTCGCGGGTGTCGGGGGAGAAGGTGGGGTCAGCAGCGACGGGAGACGCGGTAACCGGTGGCAAGGGAGGGGAGCAGACCTAGGGTTGGGGCTCGACGGGGTTGAGGGTAGAAGCCGCGTCGGGGGGGAGAAGGGGGTTGGCTCGGGTGTGGGGGGGAGTGTTGCGATTGTAAAAAAAAATAAATGGGTTTAGTGGAGGTTTTTAATAAATCATTGTGAAACCCTTTAAAGAAAAGGTTTCATGGCGGTTTTGTAAACCACCGCTATGGCCATAACAATAAGGAATACAAACTGGTAATAAAAATGGATGAGATCACAACCACCCCAGTCATTTAATTTCAAAAAATAAACTTTTACTTTTACCATCATGAATTAACTATTTCATTAATCATAGGTTTTAGAAATTTGAAACCAAACATTATCATATAACAATAACCGTAGTTACTAATAATATTTCTTGAGAAACATTTCCATATTTAAAAATGTTTAAGGAAGAACATTAGTTAAATTAACATGTATCTTTTATTATTTGATTTATCTTACAATATTTATATTTTTTATTCAATTTGAATCATATCAACCATGATAAGGAAATAAAATATTTATTTAAAATTAACGACACACTATCTAAAGAATATCCTAAGGTATCACCATCATAGAAACCCCACATGCGATCACAAAACCTTTACATACTTTTTTATTCCTTAAGTCCAATATTATTATCTTCGTTTGGTTGTGTAACACCCCGAGTTATTATGAATTATTTTTTTTTGAATAAATTAAATTTCATTGATGGTAAGCATTGCATGCTACACTAGTATATTCATTATTTATAAGCTACACTAGGTTATACTTTCTTTATACACAACACCAAGTTATTATTGGACTAAATGCAATGCATATATTATCTTGAGTTACACACAACACTATATTTGTATTTTGTTAAACAAAATGTTGAGTTCCTTTGATAACTTTCATTACACGCAAGATAGAGTTTTACCCGACTACAATATATTATTAATATTATTATTAAAATATTATTATAGTTTTTATCCAGTCATTGGAATGAATGTTAAGAATAAGATTAACTAAATTGTAAAAATATGGTTTACAAATGTATATGAAATGAATAATTTAGTTATAAATTAATTAAAAATGAAAATAAAAACCAATTGAGTATAAAGGAAGTGATTTTATAAAAAAACTATTTGTATGCCCACGGATAAATTTTAACTTAACAAATTAAATTCATCACTATTAGTGAGAGATGGAAATTAAATTTATATATATTAAATTCCAAAAAAAAATTCATTCATCCAATAATTTTTGTAGGCCTAAAGTAAGAACAAATCCAATTTTAGGCATAAAACGCTATATTTTTCTAAAATATGGTTTTGTCGCCTTTTAATGGAAGACTTTTTCTAAAACTAATTTTTGAAACTTTTATAATTTATATTTGAAAAAATAAACTTAATTTATGAAATATTAAAATTTACGTTTAATTTGGGTGAATGTTTTGTATTTTTTTGGGAAGTTTCATTTTTTATGAATAGTTAAAAATACTAAATTTTAATTGAAAAATGACTTTTCTTATAAATTATTTATAAAGTTAAATTATATTTTTATTTGGTTTTAAATTATAATTATATAAATTATAAATAAATTAATCCAATTTAGTTCATTTTAACCAATTTAAAATTTAAATTGGATCTAAAAAAATTTCAATCTTTGAACTTTTTCACTTTAAAAACCCATTGTCTCGTCTGGTCTGCAGGATTAATTTTAAATTAATTTCTACCAATTTTATGATAATAATTATGAAAAATTGATTAAATATTTATAATAAGAATAATTTATAATTTCTAGTAATTTAAAATTAGTTTTCTTCCAAAAATATTAGTTAAAGTAATTAAAATTAATTACAGCAATTAAGGAAAAGAACGGGTTCACTTAGTGGTTAATCATTAACTTAAGGGTCAAAATGACCTAAAAAATTGTCCAAAATACATTTTATAAAAATATTTATACCATTTACTTTATTTTATCTAACATTTACCATTCTTTTAGGAAAAATATTTAAGGTATGCCTCTCAATAGTGTTTACCTTTTTGTATTTACAAGAATGTCACTCTACATCCACTATAAAAGGGAACTCAAACCACTCACTTATTCACACATATAAAGCCATTTGGATCATCGAAAATTTACAAAAATAATTTACCAACTTAACTCTATTCATTCTAGATTCATCACTTTGGGCATAAATCCAACTAAGGAATCCCTTTTGTGCAGACCAAAAGGAGTTACCTGAAGAAGAGGTAACATCCTTCAACGAGCACTTTTATTTTATTTATTTATCCACCCCATAAATTATTATTATTATATACTTATATAATAACCTAAATATAATAAATATAATTATATTTTTTATGTTAATGTTATTAACTACACTCACACACACTTTCATCAAATGGGATACACAATCATCATTCGTTTTCATGAAAAACTACCGCCTCACGAACTGATGTCATTAATTCTTACATTATCACCATTAAAGGTTTTTAATAATGAAGGAATTACTATTTTTATATAATATATATGATGTTTATTATTTCCTTATTCTTCTGTAATTATTATATAACACATACATTCAGGCTTTCCATTTTGTGGGAATATGATAACTTCATTTGTGGATGTGTGGACTATCACCTTCTCAATGCAATGTGATTTGTTCGAACTTTATAAGAAATGTATTGAGGATGGGTTTAATAATACTATTTGATATATATATATATATATATATTACATAATAATTATACTTTAAATACAATATATATATTAATAATTTTCTTTTATTTCTTTAAAAATACTTATAAAAAATGGAAATAGTATTCATGCGAACTTACGGACAACCGTCTCCAAGAATGGTGTATTTCATTTCATATTTATATATTTTATAGATTATTATAATTAATATATATTATAATTATATAATGTTTTAAATTATTTAAATAATTAAATCATTATCTAAGTAATAGTATCAATAATAATAAGTCAAAACATATACTAAAAACAAAGTGGTTATTACGTGAAACATAACTTTAACAAAAAATTGTTAATAAATGGATAATGTAAATTCATAATCAAATAATATATGGTAATATATATAAGAATTTTTTTATTTGGTAGGTGTATAGTAAAATTATATTTTTTATACATGAGTTTTTAATGTGTACAAATAAAGTCAAGTCATAAGGTAAGGGTTTTCTCATCTTACTTTTATTTCTCTGAGATATGTGTTATATTCACGCCTTATTAATATTTTGTGGTGTATATAATGAACTATGAAATTTTATATCATTATTTAACTTTATTTAATGATATTAAAAGTTTCTATTTATTTTAATCTTTCACTGATCTCACAATTCATAAGTTACTCAAGTAGTAATAGGATTTGTAGTCTCACGTATATTTATGTGAGACTTATATATAATTAACAACTTGTTTATTTTGTATGGTGTATAAAATGAACATGAATTTATTATATTTTCTTTATCCTTAAAACTATTTAAATTTACATATCAATATGATTATCTCTATTTTTGTGGGTTTTACAGTTCAGAATTTACAAAATCGGCAAGGTAATTTTGTCTCAATTGTCCTTCTTTGAGACACATGTTTTGTTATGAACCTATATTATTTTAAGAGGTTTATATGCTTAAATTTGAAATTTTATATCATTAATCTAATTATTTTTATGATATATTATTCTTCATTTATTTTTATTAATTCATGGGGACTTTGATTCAAAGTTACCAAAGTGGTAAGAGTTTATTGCTAAAAGCTCCTCGTTTATCGCCATTGTTTGTGATTATCCTTCCATTGAAGAAATATAATGATACATATCTCAAGAATTATCATTATATTTCTAATATTCTAGTTTTTCATGATATATTTCTGTATTGGTACTATTTTTTCACTCTTTGGAACTTAAGAAAATTAAAAAAGAGTTTTTAAGAAAATCTGACCTTATTTCTCTCTTCAGTCAGAAATCTATTTTATTCAAAAACAATATTTTCAAAAATATTTTTAAAAATATTATTTATCTTTTAAGATAATATTCAATTAAATAAAATTAATTTTTTTTATGTTTTAAAAATGTGTTTTGAATGTTTTTCAAAGCTTCCTTTATAAGTTTTCAAAGTTATTTTCAATTAAAAAGGTTTTCAAAATTTTTTATGTTTTAAAAAACATTCAAAGTGGAAAGGATATTTTCCTCAATATGTGTTTTAAATTACCCTTTAAAAATAATTTTATATATAATATTACATATATTGGTGTTACGTATGACATATTGGGGATATGATCTAGGGATTCTATTCATATTCTTTCTCTAAATGGTCTATGTTTTGATGGAATGATATTTATAGAACTCATTTATTTTATATGGGTAAATAATGTTCTGAAGATATTATTATGAAACCCATTTATCTTCCATGGGTTAATCATGTTACGTAGATATTTAAATAAAACCCATTTATTTTCTATGGGTTGATCAGGTTATGAAATAATAATTTTATATGAGTTTTTATGATGATATGGAAGCTCTTTGTACATTATTAATGTTGTGGTTCATAGACATTTCTTATAAGATGGGGTGGACTATAAAGAATTTAGTAATCCTATTATATCTTATACAATGGGTCTCCAAAATAGAATAAGGTAATCTCATTATAGCTTATATGATGGTGTGGCCCAGATAGCATTACATAATCCTATTACAACTTATATGGTGGGGTGGACCAGATAGGGTCGAGTAAACCCGTTATAGCGTATATAATGGGGTGGAATAGATATCACTATAATTCATTAGATAAAGATTTATATCTCATAATATAATAATGGGAACAAGTTGATGGGATTTATTCACTATGGAAAGAAGTTATAACATGATCTACTATCAGGAAAGGGCTATAACTGGGGATAGTGGTGTGTCCCTCCCAGTAGATGTATCCTACATGAAGTGCCCTAATAATATTTTTAAATAATTCTTGGCCTATAGTGAATGATTTTACATGCTTATGTGTATGCCACAAATTCCATGTATTATTTCTATGTCATGATTTAGTGGATTATTCTCACAATTACTTTATGATTCATGCCTTATTAATTACCAATATTTATGCCATGAATTTTGATTACGATCTTTTATATGTAGGGAATAATATTTTAATATTACGATATTTTTTTCATACCCTTATACTCATTTTATTATTACATATCTAACTTATTTACCCTTACTAAGTATCTGATCTCACCCCTTTATTATTTTTCCTTTTCCCAGGTTATGAAGAAATGTTTTATGTATTAATACTGAAGGGGAAGATCTTTAAGGGATATTTTGAAGATATTTCACCAAGATAGAAAATTATGTTTCCAAGTTTCCAAAGACACTCAAATGTTATAGTCCTTTTGAATTTACTTATATAGTGTTCTTAATATTTATCTAAAATGATGTACTATCCATGAATATTAATCCTGGGTCACTGTAGTTGGTATCAAAGGAAAGGTTTAGTCAACCTTTGGAAACTAATATGACAAAACTTTAGTGAGATCCCTAGATATATTTATAAGAATATTTCTTAGGATGTATATAAGGATAATCGTAAGGTGTCATATATTTAAAACAAGTTTTCATTATTTTGGCATCCAATAAGTAATTTTTTAGGATTATGTGCTTTTCTTCTATGATAAGTGTTTCTCACACTTTGCTTTATAGTCTTATTCAATAGTAGAAACTAAAAGTATCTGGGTTAATATCAAATGTATCAAATGTGGAAAGTATGGTAATTATGAAGATCGATGTCCTCAGTGGAAATATCATAAAGATAGTCAGGAATGTGGAATGATTATTGGTTATACTACTCAAGATAAAGAGATCGCAGATGAGATGTGAAAGTTATGGGATATTCTAATAGTATTGATTACATTAAACTTAACAAGCATGATTAAATTGAGGATGATGAACTTTAATAAATGATTCATATTTCATATTCTAAGAAAGGGTTGTCAAGAAATAATATGATTAAGAATAATTAATAGTTTAAGAATAAAGTTTGATGATTGAAGTGAACATGTACAGGAATTCAATAATTATGTTACATGAATCATGATGTATATGTTCACTAAGGATTTGAAAAAATATATTGAATGTATCTGATGACCTAGAAATGTGATTTAATGGAATGTTGATATTTTGATCAAGGTAAGGTAACCCATAATGTGTTATGAATATTGATAAAATTGTGTTTAGCTTGGATAAAGAAATGATTGATTTGGAAAAAGTTGATTGGATAGTATTGATGACCTCAGAATTGATAAAGGATTTGTTGAAAAATTGTTTTATGTTATCATGGATGAATTTTGTGAAATTTTTTTATTTGTGTAATATATCCAATGATTTTTGTAATAATAATTCATGTATATTTTCAATAAGGTTTTATGGTAATTAAGGTTATTATCATGTTTCAAGAGAAATCATGATGAAGGTATTCACATGTTTGGTATGTGATGACCAAGAAATAATTTATGATATATGAGGGATCAATGCAAAGATGTTTTCGAGAAATTTAGTAACCCTATTTCTAAATTTTTGTATTTTCATCTTTTATGAGGGTTACAAGGTTAACCATTTTTGGAAAGTTTATGTGAAACTTTATGTATGGTTTTAGATATTAAAACATTATCTCTACATATAGGGTTTATTCATATTCGATAACCTGTGATAATAATTTTGTTTTAATGTTAATTAAATATAAATGGAATGACCTATCATCAATTTTATGGATCGCGTGATGTTTTAATGCTTCAAGAATGAAAAGGTCACTTTTATTTCTTAAAGTGATAAAGTATAAATTGATCATGGCATAACCAAAGGGTGATATTGGGCATATGAAATGTAATGAAATCGAGTAAGTACATTTTCTCATTAAAAATATTCAACATTAGGAAAAGGGTCTTGAAATAAAATTTTATCTAGTTGTTATCATTTTTTATGATATCAATGACCTTTTTCAAGCCTATTTGGTTTATGGATTTTGGGTCATTAACTTTCTCCGGACCATGTTCTCTATCACTCTCCATCATAACTTGATAGTTATATTTCTCATCCATGTCCATGTTTTCACTTTCCACCTATTTTCTCCTATGTGGAAACCTAGTTATGATTTACTTTGGGTAACCGTTATGTTTCCAACTTTCCCTTTTAAAAGGAATATTTGGTATTCATTTTTAGGATGATTTTTTATATGAAATAAACTTTCAAGTATTAAACCTTTGATAACCCAAAAGAATTTTGAGGGTGAAATTAATTTTAAGGGGGTTAAAATGTAACACCCTGAATTTTTATGAATTAATTTTTCTGAATAAATTAATTTTATTAGATGGAATGAATTGCACTCTACCCTAAGTTATGCTTAAACCTTTGATAACCTAAAAAAAATTTGAGGGTGAAATTAATTTTAATAGGGTAGAATGTAACACCCTAAGTTTTTTGGAATTGATTTTTTTGAATAAATTAAATTTCTTTGACGGAATGCATTGCATGCTACCCCAAGTTATGATTTCTTTATATGATACACCAAGTTATGATTTAGTTATACACAACACCAAGTTATGATTTCACTACACATAACACTTAGATTATCTTGTGGTATAGGAAACACTATTTTTTGCTTTTGTTGCACATAATATCTAGTTCCTTCAATAACTTGTGTTACATGCAAGACCGAGTTTTACTAGACTATAATATACTATTAATATTATTATATTTATCAACTACCCATTGTAATGGATGTTATGAATAAGATTAACTAAATTTTTAAAATATGTTTTACACATGTATAAGAAATTAATTCTTTGGTTATCAAATAATTATAAATTAAAATAAAAACCAATTGAATATAATAGAAGTGATTTTATAAAATAATCTTTTTATGCCCACAAAGGAGTTTGATCATAATAAATTAAATTAATAATTATTAGTGTGAGAGATTAATTAAATTTATATGTATAAAATTCAGCCAATTTTTTTGAAATTCATCCAATAATTTTATTGGCGTAAAATAAGAACAAATCCAATTTTATGCATAAAAGGTTATATTTTTTTAAAAGGTTCTTTTTCCACTTTTTAATGGTATACCTGTTGTAAAAATAATTGTTAAAACTTATAATTTTTATTTGATAAAATAAAATTCATTTTTTTAAAAGTAATATTAAAATTTAATTTGGTTTAATTTTCAGTATTTCAGAGAAGTTTCATTTTTTTATGAATAGTGAAAATAAAAATATTTAATTGAAAACTAAATTTTATACTAATTTATTTATATTTTTAAATTATATTTTTATTTGGTTTTAAATTATAATTATATAAATTATATATCAACTAATACAATTTAGTTCATTGGAACCAATATCACATTGATATTGGATATAAAAACATTTCAAACTTTTGAACCTTTTCACTTAAAAAAGTTGTCGTCTCATCTCGTATGTGGGATTAATTTTAAATTAATTTCTTCCACTTATATGAATATAATTTGGAAAAACGGATTATATATTTTGAATAATAATAATTTATAATTTCTATTAATGTCAACATAGTTTTTGACAAAAATAATTAGTGAAAATAATTAAAATTAATTACAGTAATTAAGGTAAAAATGAGTTTACTTAGTGGTTGAACTTTAACAAAAGGGGACAAAGGACCTACACACCTGTTAAAAAGGAATTTTATGACCATATTTAGACCGTGTACCCTATTTTATCTAATATTTACCATTATTGGAGTCACGTGAAGTAAATGATACCTCTCAATAGTGTTTACCTTTTTATATTTACAAGACTTCCACTCCTCCACTATAAAAGAGCACTCACCTCCCTCACTTATTAACACATATCAAGACATTTAGATCATAAAAACCCTTCCAAAATAATCTATTAATTTCCCTAAATTCTTTATTGAGGCCTAAATTTGGTTAAAAATCCATCCAAGTAATCCCTTTGGTGAAAACCAAAAGGCATTACCCAAAGAAGATGTAACATCCTCCAACATGCACTTTTACATTATTACTTTCTCCACCCCCTAAATTATTCCTATTACATTATTATATAATAAAATAAGTATAATAAATATACTTATATTTTTTTTATACATTTATTAACTACACCCACACACACTTCCAAAAAATGGGATATGTAATTATCATTCGTACATACAGTGGACAACTGCCTCACAAACCAATGTCATTCGTTCTTCCATTACCACCTTTCAAGGTTTATAATAATGATTAAATTTCTTTTATATATTATATATATTATATTAATGATTTATTTATTCTTTTTTAATTATTATATAACACATACCTTCATTCTTTTGATTTTTTGGGAATACGATAACTTCATTTGTTGATGTGTAGACTATCACCTCTTCAAAGCAATGTGATTCATTCATGATTAACATGGAATGTATTAAAGATGGGTTTAATAAAAATATGTGATATATATGACATAAAAATTCTATTATAAGTAATATATATATATGTATCATTTATGTTTCTTTCATTTAAAATATGACAAGAAAATGGAAACAGATTTCATGCATATGTATGGCCTGTTATCTCCATAAACTGTGTTTTTCATTTCATATTTATATATTTTATTATTATAAATACTTATATATTGAATATATATGATACTTATATAATGTTTTACATTATTTAAATAATTAAATCATGATATAATTAATAGGATAAAGAATAAAAAGTTAAAACATATAAGAAAAATAAAGTGGTTATTACCTGAAACGTAACTTTAACATGAAATTGTTAACAAATAGGTAATATAAAGTCATAATAAAATAATATATGGTTTTATATATAATAATATGGTTTTTTGGTATCTTTATGATAATAATATATTAATTATAAATGATTTTTTAACATGTATGAAGAAATTTAAGACTTAAGATAAGGGTTTTCTCATCTCACCTTTATTTCTGTGAGATATATTCTATATTCACCACCTATTCTTATTGTGTGATGTATATACTGACCTAAGAAATTTTATATCAGTAATTTAATTTTTTTATGATATTAAAAGTTTTAATTGATTTTATTTTTTCACGTATCTCATGATTCAAAAGTTAAACAAGTAGTAAGAATATTTCTAGTCTCACTTTTATTTTTGTGAGACTTGTGAATTATTCACCAATAATTTCTTTTGTGTGGTGTATATAGTTCCCATGAATATATTATATTATAACTATAAATAAATTTATTTCTATTTACAAATCTGTTTTATGATCGCTATTTAATTTTCTTTTATGGTTGAAAAGTTACCAAGCCGGTAAGAAAATTTTGTCTTAATTTAACTTCTTAGAGACACATGTTTTGTTATGCATCAATATTATTTTATGATGTGTATATAATACAATTTTTCATATTACACCATGAATCTATTTATTTTAATTATTTTTTAACATTCATGTAATGTTATTATTTCATGGTAACTTTGATTCGAAGTTACCAAAGTGGTAAGAGTGTATTGAAATAATCTCATCGTTTATTGGCATTGTTTATGATTATATTTCCATTGAAGAAATATTATGATACATATATTAATAATTATCATTATATTTACTATACTATAGTTGTTCATGATATAATCATTTATTTTTACCATTTTTTTACACTTTGGAAATTATGATAATTAATAAAGTGTTTTTAAGAAAATATAACCTTATTTATTTCTTCAGATGGAAATCTATTTTATTCAAAAACCATGTATTAAAAAATGTTTTCAATTTTTTTAAAATGATATTTTAATATAATTTTAAATAAAAATGGATTTTAAAAAAAAATTGTTTTAAAATTTTGTTTTAAATGGTTTTGAAATCTTCTTTTATAGTTTTTCAAAGTTATTTTCAAAGAAAAAGGTTTTCAAAATATTGTATGATTTAAAAAGATTTTTTCAAAGTGAAGAGGATATTTTCCTCAATAAATATTTTAAATGACCCTTTAAAAAATATTTTCCATCTAATATTACATATGTTGGTATTACCTATGACTTTTGGGGGATATAATCCAAGGATACCATCCATATTCTTTATTTGAATGGTTCATGTTTTAATGGAATGATATTTATAGAACCCATTTCTTTTCAATGAGTCAATCATGTTCCAAAGATATTTTTATGAAACCAATATATTTTCTATGGTTTAATAATGTTTCAAGTAGATTGAAATAAAATATATTTCTTTTCCATGGGTTAACTAGTTTATGAAAGAATAATTGTTTTTATGATTTTTTATTAAGATATGAAAACTATTTGTTCATTATTCATGTTGTGGTTCATGAAAATTACTTATATGATGGGGTTTCCCAAATAGCACAGATTAATCCCATTACAGTTTATATGATGGGGTGGCCCAACTAGCACTGGGTAATCTTATTATATCATATACTATGGTGTGGCCTAGATAGTACTGTGAAAGACCACTATATATTATACAATAATGTGTCCCAAATAGAATCAGTTAATTTCATTGCATCTTCTATGATGGGGTGGCCTAGATATCACTCTGATGCATTGGTAAATTATTTATATCTCATAAGATAATGATGGGAACAAGTCTACGTGCTTGATCCACTATGGGAAGAAGGTATAACCCGGTCTACTATAAGCAATGGACTATGAATATGGATGGTCGTGTGTCCCTCCTAGTAGGTGTATCAACTATGAAGTGCCTTGATAAATTTTGGAAATGAATCTTAAATTATTGGGAAATATTTTATATGATTATGCATCTACTACAAATCCCATGTCTTTTTTCTGTGTTATTCTTTCATGGATTATAATCTTGATTACCTTATGATTCATGTCTTATGAACTTCTAATATTTATGCCATGATTATTTATTGTGATCTTTGATATTAAGGGAATTATATTCTAATGATATGATTGTGTTCGCATACCCTTGTGCTCAGGTTATTCTTACATATCCCCCTTGTTTACCCTTACTGAGCATCTAAGCTCACCCCTTTATTAGGTTTTCTTTCCTTGGGTTATGAAGAGAGGTTTTAAGTAAGAGTAATAAATGGGATTATCTTTAAGGGAGATATTTAATATCCTTTACCAAGATATAAGATTATGTTTCTACGTTTCTAATAACACTAAACTATTATGGTCCTCAGGCATGTACTTTTGTAATGTGATTAATATTCATAAAAAATGATTTAATATCCATGTATGTTAATACAAGGGTGTTATAGGTTGATTTGAACATTACCTAAAGAAAATAAATCATAATAATTCCATAATTTCATATAAAATTGGAAAATTTACAAATACACTACCATGATATGAAACATTGAACATTCATTGAGTAAGAATAGAAAAACTAGTGCTGATATTCAATCACCTCTGTTGTGAGGAACCCACAATCCATTATGACATCCCACAATGGATATGTCATCAATCATCAATAGAAACACCATGGAAATAAAATGAAAAAAATATATTATAACTTTGAAATCAAGAATGGGAGAGAGAGAGAGAGAGAGGAACTAATAGAGAAGAGGAAAAACTAAACTTGGGTCACCAAGAAATGATCTCTATAAGTTACTAGGTTAAATCAAAGTAATGGGGATTATAATCCTCTTAAAGAGATCCTAGAATTTCTTTGTATTTGATGAATAAAGGAGGAAGAAAGAAAAATCTAATATGAGTCCAATATTTATACAGATTGGTTAAAATAGAAGAACATAATGCAACACCCTTAACCATGCCACAATAGGTAGGTTTTACACCAAAAATATGGTATAGAAAGAAAGGATACATTATAGAGGGGCCCAGTCTAACCACCCTCCAAAATCCATGTTGATATCCCCATCAAATTTTACCCTAATACTATAAACCTATGGTAACACAATAGTGTAGACCCATGCCCATACTTCAGGGACCCTTTATAAGTCATAGGGAAGAAAATTGATCACCAAGTCTCCATGAAGCCGTCTATTCCAAATTCCATAATGACCCATCAGGAGTAAGAGATAAGAGTCTGAACTCAATCTTGATGATGTACCCTTGAGAACCATGTCAAAGATATATATAGATCAAAAAATAAACCAAAAACGTTATCTCAATCCTCCACATCACAAGGAATATGGCTATACCAAAATCCTATCTCCAAAACCACACCATGTCCCAGCCTCCCAACTAACACCAAAACCACCCTATTCTAGCTGAAATTTAAACTGAACCCATGATTTGGATCCTCTATCCTTTCTTAAATGCCTCTAATCACCAAAAAATCAATTAAGTTCTAAGTAAAAACTATAAACTTACATCAGATATCTCTCAAACAATTCTTATCCTTAATAAATTTAACCAAAACCTAGGAAGGAAAGGAAAAGGGGGAAACATTACAACCACCCCATGAGATACCACTCAAGGATATTTCTATAACTAGAACATATCCAACACCATTAATTAATAAATTTCATAATTATGCAACATCATACATCTTCTCATAAATCAAGAAAGGTTCCTATACAATATCTCAAAAAAGATCAAACATCGAATAACTTGGGATATTCTGCACATATCTATGACTCTTAATCCCAATTAAACTCCTCCAAACCACCATGCCACCATAGTATATGAAAAAATGTAATAGAATTCTTAATAAACACCTTCTATCAATGACCCTGAATTTCAATAGGTCATTCCTCTAAGGTCTCATCATCTTAGACTTCTAGATCACCCCAATCAATGATAAGGGAATCATCATGAAGATACCAGTGAATATGTAACACATGGAAAGACTTCATGAATCTATATTATCTATCAAGGAAGTTCTAACCGATACACAATAGATCCAATATGCACTAACACCTCAAAATATTGAAAAAATAATGGATAAATTTCACTCCCATGACTAAACCTTCACTTCCCATGGTAAGGAGATATATTAATGAACACATGATATTCAATTTAAAACTCTATAGGCTTCCTCTTATGATCATCATGGAACTTATAATAGTCATATTTTACCTTCATATTCTAGATAATTACATGTAATTTCCATATCATGCTCTATACCAACTTTGGTTTAAGAATGCTTGACTCTCTAACCATGGTCTAGCACAATGGATACCTTGGATTTCAGAAATAAAGTTTTTCAAATGGGACCAAACCAATGTTAGAGTGATAACTAATAATATAAGAAAAATACACTAAGGTTAATTGTCTCTTTCATTAACCTCCAAAATCTAGAATTCATGTGTTCCACATGTCATCCAATTTTTGAATTTACCGCTCTATCTAGTCATTTTCTATAGAAGAAAAGTGGTTATAAGGCATAATTTTGAGCTAAACTCATGATGGATACCTCCAAACCTTGGGGGTAAAATGGGGATTATGATTAGAGATGAACATATTCGGAACCCCAATAAGACTCACAACCATCCCAAAATACTACCTCAACAAAACATCCACTAATCATGAATCCAAAATCACTAAAATGTCAGATGACATCATCAAGAAGTCTATGATCACCCCAATAGAGTCACATAATCCTTGGTCTTGAGGAAAACTATGGAATAAATCCATTAGAATGTGTAATGACCAAAAAATTTATAAATTAAATTCCCATTTTAAAATAATAAATTACTTATTAAGTAATATAGTTATATGTAATGATTTTATTACTTTGTACCATTATAAAATACATTCATTTGGATTTAAAATATCATTAAGAATCATAAATATAGATAATATAATCATTGTAAAATTACTATTAAGTTTAGTTTATGTTAAGGGTTAAGATAAAGTCTAATTGACATGCATAGAATAAGTGACGGCCTTGACTAGTGGGATTATACACTATGAATCCCGATTATCAAATATTCTAAGGTAGATAGAAGCAGTGGGATTTCCCCTTAACTAAGACTAAGCTGAAGTTTAACAACTAAAACATTAAACATCCATTTATAGAAGAAGTTTAATATTACTGAGATCATGACCCAAACCATGTTCACTGAACCACCCTAATAAATTTCCACTATCACACACATTACCCTTAGGGAATACATTAGGGTAATAAAGAGTTAAGTATCAATACCCTAGTTATATGAATTTTTATAACTTATTTTCAATAAAATAATGATTATTTTTATACCTTTTCACTATTAATTTATATATATAATTATATATGAGTTGATGAAAATTAGATTTTGATACGAGGAAGCCAAGATTATATGGTTTTAATAAACTCTTTAAAAAAATAAAGAATTTGGAAATAAATATTACTTTAATATAATATTATTGTTAAATAATATTTATTTTTAGACAATTGATAATATAATTTAATTAATTCCAAAGTAATCATTATAAGGGTCAAAAAAATTATTTTCATAAAAACAAGTATTTTCCTGTAAATATGGATTTTTATTTAAAAGTTTAAGTTATCATATTTAGATAATTATTTTGATACAATAAATATTTTTTTTTTAAATTAACATTTAAAAATTATTCAATAGCTATTTTTTCATAATTTTCTAAAACATTTTAATTTTTACATAAAAATTACATACTATATAAATATATAGTTCGTATTATGATATCATAGTGGTCCAAAAGTGAATTAAAAATTTATATAAAAGGAATAAATGAACAAATATAAATTTATCCTTTGAAATATTTTTTTAAAATTATTTTATTAATTTTATAAACCTTTAATGAATCCTCCAAAACCTATATTATATTTAAAGGTTTTAAAATCAATTCTTTATGAACATGTCCCACTTATACATCACCAATGTTATTATTTTAATTTTTTTAGTTCTTGGACTTATACAATATTGAAAAATACTCTTTTTTTAGAAACTATGGTTAAAACCATGGTAATGATTGTGGTCTTGATTATTTTATCATATAGGGTTCAAAACCTCACTTTAGAAATTAATAAATAATTCCCATATATTTTACTATAAATACCCACCCAAAATCCAACTCATCTTCACTCAAAACCCAATGAACATGAATTTACTCTCCCTAACCATATATAAATTCTTTCTATAGTCTTATAAAGATCTTAAGAAGGTCCTCTTAAGCTTTTAGAAGTGCCTTATCCAGGTAAGGTGATTCCCTCCTCTTTATACAAGCACTTTATTTGTTTTATTCCTTTTGATTACCAATTTTTCATTTTTTAATATGTTTTTATAAATCCAATTTACTATAATTTTTATGTATAAGTAATTAAATACTAACATTTACTCTCATTAAACCGTTCCATGAATCTTTATGTACACCCATTATGCTCTCGAAATTATCCTGTGATTTTCCATGAAAAACATTTGTATAAGGAATAATAATTCCCATTTCCATTCAAGTGTATTCACCTAAATGTACCTATCCTTAATTTATTTTGGAATTATGTGTATGTAACATATTCCCCTTAATAATGGGATTAAATTTTATGAAATTATTTCTTATGTTGTATGATCTATGTGACACACAAATACATGTACATGAGATGAATGTGACAGGTGCGCCCAAAAATATATATCCCTCCAATACATTGTATAATATTTTTACCACATGAGATAACATGTAGGGTTTATGAGAAGTTATCCTAAGAACACTATATTATTATTTCATGTTGGTTATCCTTGACTAATGCTTATGATGTCATGTTTTATAGTGTTTACACATTTCTATATTTCCTTGATCTCATCATCTAATATCATGATTCAATGTCCAATTTTATGATTCTAATTAATTTTATTTCACATTGATTTGATTCATAAGTCACATGTATTACCTATATCATGTTATTATTTTATTATTCTCTTATTGGGATTTATATATCACTGATAGATTCATTTTATATATATATTTCTAATCAATTTTCAATTATTTTTAAATGAGTTTCAATGAATAGAAACCATAAAATTAATGTTTTAATAATTTTACAGAATTTGTAAAAGTGGAATGAAATTGGATTTATTTCAAAAAATATTGATGAATTTTAAAATTTGAACTTTTTTTATGAAGCGTTTGTTTATTTTTTGTAAGTGTTGGGCATATTTTATAACTTTTTTTAGGATTTTTATTTGAAAAAAATATACTAAGCTAAAACTATCCAAATAACCAAACTAGTCCTCCATTTAGTCATCCCATTAGGGGAAACTGGCCAGGCCAGCTCGGGAGGGCCCGATCGAGTCAATAGTGCCCGGGTGATCAAGCCACATGCATAGTGGCCCATAGGTGGTGAACCATGTGGGTATCATAGTGAGACTAAGGACTTACACTTTCGATTTGTATGTGTGGTCTATATATGTGATGTGTACAAGTGAAACTAGGAGGCCATCCTTGAAGTATTTGTCAGATCAATCGCAGCCATGCTCAGGATTATAAACAGTGTGCCCATCCAAATCACTTTTTGATGTGGGATGGTTTTTATTCAGGGTAATATTAAAGTCTACTCATCTTTTATATACTTATTTTCTCTGACTTCATTCCCACTCACCGGCCACCATAGCTTTTCACCGTAAGATTCCATCCAAGCCCCTATTAAGGCTCATGTTGACCTCATTCTCTAATATAAATAACAGGATCCCCCTGGGATTGCCTTATTTTCCGTAGTCAGCCACCCCAACACCCTCTTGACCCTCATCTGACCTTCAAAGTGGCCATATGAAGGATTAAACCACTCCCACACATGATACCACCATGAACACCACTCCTGAAGATCGAGGTCGAGCTCCTTCGTCATGCCATGCCTTCACACCACCGTCCATCATCTTTTTCACCTCATCTGAGCACCCTAAAAATATTTCAAAGCTCCCTCCAGTCACTTTCAAGTCCTAAGGGAGAAAGTAGGACACCATTTTCATTCTTCAACACTAATAACTACTCCATTCACCACATCCACATGGAACCCTTTCCATGTTCCTACTCCAGCTAAGCATCCCATTCACAGATCTTCCCCGAAGAAGCCCCTACTTCACACTAAAAATCATCAACACCTAAGATCCTTGAGTGATTTAAATTTTATAACTATGAGTCTCACAGGTGTAATTTTAAAAGGAGGTATTTGGATTGATTAAAGTAGTTCTAGGGCCTCTCCCCGTTACCTATAAATGGAGGGATACTCCTACATCCCACATCAGTTGGAACCACCAAAATGAGGGATCCCACTGAAGGCCACATATTGCTCTTCCCCTCTCCCCTTCTATTTCTTTAATTTTTCATTTCATTTTAATTTTTTAGTTTTATTTAAATTTTAATTATAAGTTAGTTTTCTTTTAATAACAATAATTCCTGAATTTTAATTCCCTTATCTATCAAAGAGTTTTCATCCACCCCTTTTTTTATTATTCTCCTTCTATTCTTCTTTTTCTTTTTAATTATTCTTCATTTTATTACTATTTTTATTATCATTATTTTTATAATTATTATTATTATTCTTTTTACATTAATTTTTTTTATTTTCCTTATTTCTTTTATTATTTTACTTTTATTCTTCATATCTCTCTTTCTTCTTTCTCTCATCCACCATTCCTCTTTTTAATTTTATTTTATTTAATTCTTTTTATTTTATTTTATTATTTCTATTTTTTTATTCTTTCACATTACACCTAAGTGATATCTTACTCTTGATAAAGGGATGTTGGCCCCGTACTTGTCCTAGGGGAGGTCATGATGTTCTTAAATTTTTCTTAATGTTTATTTTATGTTTTTAGTAGATATGAGTATCATGAATGGGTGTAGGGAATATCCCCAATGTGGTGACCATCCCCCGTGACATCCAACTAAATATATTTTAATTATTTTTTTTAATCTATTCTCCCTCTCTTAAATGACTAGATATTCACATGATGGAGTTGAGATAATCAATAGATGAAATGGAATTGATAGAGCGAGGTCCTAGAAGATGGAACACCCTAGACCAAGGTGTGTCATCAACCTTGATTACAGGAGATGTGTAATTGAGATTTCTTATGAATTCAAAGATTCCACAATTTCTAAATAAAAATAATAATAATTAATCATGAAATTTAATGTTTAGATTATAAAAAAAAATCAAACAAATAAAGGATATTAAAGATTGAAACCAAAAATGAACCCAAAACCAAGTTTTTTCTTACTTAACTCATTATATTTAACATTTCATGTTAGTTAAGTTTAAAATTTCCATTTTTCATGCCATTTAAATATTTATAAAAGCAATAAAAAACTAAAAATTGTCCATTTATTTTAATAAAATAATAAAAACAATAAAAAATTAGTTTTGCTGATTTGGAATAAGTGAGTGAATAAGTTAAGAAGATCCTCAAGTGATACGACCTTGGTTATCCAATGTTCTACACTAGGAAAATAATTATCTTTTGATACTCCCTATAATATTCATGCATCAAAATCGGTGTCATTACTGGGGATTCAATCAGTTCTTTCTTATCTTTTTCTATTTTTACATTTTCAATATTTTTTAATTCCTTTAAAAACCATAAAAAATTCCATGATGTATTCAAATGACTATTATTCTACATGGACTAATGATTACTCATAGGTGTAGGGACCCATGGTTGAACAAACATTGTCTATAGAATAAAGTGTTTTTTTATGGGATAGACAGATAAGGGGATCCCAGAGAAAAATTAGTATAGAAGAGGAATTAAAAAAAACTCATAAAAAATATCAATATACCCTCAAAAAAACATTGGTTGAAGTATTGGGTAGAGTGAACTAAATTCTAGGAAAACTTCTCAGAAATTTATCGATAAGTGGTCAAGACACCAATAGAGTGTTCCTTGTTTCCTCACAACACTTTTGAATAAGTTCCCCCAGAATAATTCTATGAGCATTCAGCTAAACACAAACTAAAATATGATATTCAATATATTGAATAGATTGGGGAATATATATAAGTAAAAATGGATTGGATAACTATATATTTCCAGGAATCGTCATAGAAACCTGAACTTGAACCAGAATATGAGCCACTTGTCTTACCTAATTTACATAGGGAGGTCAAGGAGGAATACTTTCCTACTAAGACACATGTGGGAGATCAAAAAGATCTGGATGAATTTTGAAATGGATGTGAGGAAATACTTGATCTACCCATGAATTGAAATGAAGAAAGCCAACACCATTAATGAAAGACACGACCCAAGTGGTGGAATTTGAAGTTAAGATGAAAGAGACCAAATACTTTCCTCCATCCATTGTGATAAGAATTCAAGAGGAACTTACCTTTAAAGAAGTTATTAGACCAAAAACTACTCATGGAGATGATCTTTCTTTGAACTATTTATTTTTTTTATTTTTCTCAATCTGATTTGAGTATCACTCATTATTATTTTGAATTTTTAGATTTGTTCAATTATTTACATGCCTTATAGGAAGATGGAGTAACTATACATGCACCTATTGAGGAAAACATAGAGATGATTAATTTTTATGAACATAAATTTTAGTATCCCCTTCAGAAAATCCAAGAAGTTAATCCAGAGGAAATCAAGATAGAGGTTTCTCACATTGAAAGGAATAAATTACTTATTAAAAATTCAGATTTAAATTTTGTTCAACTAAAAACACCAACTTATTCTCTCTTTGAACAATCAATTCATAAATATTATGTGAATAAATCACTAGAAGAAAAGGATTAGGTTTCATAAGTATTAACCAAGTAGGAGGATGATGCATACTTCATCCTAACCCTGCCAAGAAATCTATTCTTAATTCTGAAGAAGGAGAATCTAGTATACTCTAACCATGGATCATTCCTCACCAAAAAGGAAGAAACAAAAACTGGTAAAATACATATGTGATGGTTCAAATCAAAGAATATTTAACCACCATCAAACTTTGGATTAGATCTGGTACTTCCCTATGGAGGCTGTAAATATTTAGGGCCCACTTGGGGGATCATACCAAGATTTATCTTTACATTCTTTCTAGGATTTAAAATTTTGTTTTAAGAATTATTCAAACATTTATCCCACTCCCTCTTATCTTTTTGAGATTAAATGATATAATCCTTGTGCTTAGTAGAGTAATTTTCTATTATAGGTTGTTGATTACAGAATTCAGGCCCAATAGTTAAGCAGAAAATAGGACTAAGCTTCATGGGAAAGGAATATCACTTTTAATGATTATCTTTTAACTATCTACATTTTTTTCAACAAACGTTTTTTATATTTAAACTTAAATTGCATTCCCAAGCTTGAATTATTCTTTACTTGAATTATCAAAGTGATATGAGTTTCTTAGAAGTCTCATGATTCCATGTTTAATATTTCAATTTTAATGGGATTTAATGAATAAAATATAAAACTTTATGATTAAAGTGAATCGTGGATATTAAAATGAGGACTCATGAGTGATTTTACAATATCATATTTTCATTCCTGAGAGGATTTCTAGACTAATTAATTACAATTTTATTATTGATCATATTTTGTGAGTGGTCTTGGGATATGTCACTAACCAAAACTTTCACTTGAACTTGTCAAATCTATAACTATAAAAAATAATATTTAAAATTATTGAGGAATCTTTTTAAAATACCTTATCCTTAAAATATCACCTTTATATAAATCTTTTTTTATCCCATAGAATCCATTAATGAACTTGTTAGTGATGATCCATGTTTCAAGACATTTTTATCCATTCCAACCATCCTCTTAGTATTTTCATGATATATTAATATTGAAGTGTAGGGGTGAAGGGAGTCATGGTGGATGTAATGATAGAAATTGTAAGAAAGAATCTTGAGGGTTCTACTTTGGGTAATGAGAATGGATGTTGATTAATAAATCACACTATATTTTTTGCCCCTCTTGAATAAAAAAAGGGGGAAATGATAAAAGAACCAAAAAATGAGAAAAATGGGTTGTGATTTGAAAAAACCCAAAATCACCATTTCTAGACCTATATTTTTTATCATATATGGTTAGGTGGTGGATGTGAGGTTAATTCTAAAGAATAAATTTTGGAAAAAAATAAAAGGTTCATTTAAAATGTAGAGACCCAAATATTAACATACATGTACATTATATTACTTTTGTGGAATACTTAATACATAACAAAAACAGACACCCAGGGACTGTAATAGTTTAGTGTTTTTGGACACTTGGAACATAATCTTCTAATCATAGTGAAATATCTTCAACATCTCCCATAAAGATATTCCCCTTTTTGTTTTCTTACCTAAAACCTTTCTTTATATCCTGGGGAAAAGAAAACATAAAAAGGGTGAGATCAAATTCTCAGTAAGGTTAAGCATGGAGAAAATAAAACAAACCATATACATTTGAACTTAAAAACATGAACATAAAGTTTAAACATCAAAATCTTGGGTTGTGAAATTAACCTTGGTAGTACATAAGGCATAGATCACAAAGGAACATTAATAATGATAAAATAACCGGGGAATAAAACATTTAATTGTGGAAAACCATTCAGCACATGTTATTATTTCCATAGTAGCTAAGGCATTGCTGCCAAGACCATCATAGTGGACAAAGTCCATTACTAAAATGGGTTTACTTGTCGTTCCAGCCCTGTATTACTGAACTGGATTTTACTTGTCATTCCAGTTATGTCTATCTCATGAGATATAAATCTTTACCCAATGCATTATAGGGATATATAGGTCCCACCCATCTCATAATGAAACCATTCTTATGTGTGCCACAAAAAACATAAATCATTCATCATAACCCAAAGAATAAAATGGGTTTCATAAACATCACCCCATATTAACATAATCCATATAAAAAAAATGGATGTCATTTCATCATAAGAAAAATCAAACCATGTAAATAATAGATACATTATACTTCAAACATAATCATACTAAATAATGTCATCTTAGATGGGAAATAGTTTTGATAAAACACTTGAAATGAATTCTTGAGGAAAATATCATGTCTTCTTCAAAATCATTTTCTTTTCTCAAAATGTCATTCAATTTTAAAAGAAAATAATTTTGTTGAAAATAATCATGAAATCTTGTAGAGTAAGCTTCATGGAAATAAGTCATTATGAAACTGTAAAAATCTTTTCATGTTGTATAAGTTAAAAAAACATTCTCCTCGTACTTTTTCCAGAAAAGTCAAGAAGTTCCTCGTATAGTAAACAAAAGAAGGATTACATACATACCATGTATTAAAAGTCAAAAATGGGTAAAAATGACTTTAAACATACATGAAAACATTTTTAGAAAACATGGACATGGATTATAAATATAACCCCAGCAAATACTTACGAATAAACAATCTCGGTTAAGAATGAGATTGGAATAATTATCCCTTACCTTATGTACAATTTCTTCCATATGTGTCTGATAATTATATATAGTGGGGTTAAACAAATTATTAACTTATAATAAAACCATAATAATATTTATTATATCATATATGATTCACTTACGACTTTATATTACCTGTTCATTTGTCAATTCCATGTTAAAGCATCATTTTGGGTAAAATTGTTTCATTTATCGTACGTGTTTTGACTTGTAATTATTCATATGATTACTTAGATCATGATTACTTACTTACAGAATTTAAAACATGATTTTTATATAATATATATTCATAATATATAATATATATAATAAATCGATAAATGTAATGAAATACACCGTTCAAAGAGACGGTAGGTCGTACGTACGCTTGAATGATGTTTTTGTTTCCTTATTAAATTGAATGGAAGTGAGTAAATAACATATACATAAATATAGTATCATTATTATGTCATATATTTCATGATTATTTATTTTATATACTTTATAATCATTCTAGAATTGTTAACATGGAGAATGAATATCATCACGTCGTAGAGACGGTAATCCGTACGTACGCACAAGCGATGATATCGTTCACATAATCATTAAATGGAATTGGAGTGGATGATATAATATCTCAGAATCAGTATGATGTTATAATAATAAAATATATTTATTCTTTACACCATTATACCCATCCAATTAAGGTGGTGGTGGAAAACAGATTACACCACGGCGTGGAGACGGTATTCTGTACTTACGCACGCGCGGTGATTTGGTTTTCCGTAGGATGGGTAAAAGGTGAAATAGGGTTGTTTCATATTTATAATAACATATCAGTATATTAGTTATAATGATGTTATTTCTTCATAATGAAACAACTAAAGAAGAGTAAGTATAAGAAGAAATAAATTTGAAAGAATCGGTAAAGGATATTACATTTTTTTGACGCACCTCTTCTAACCCTTCTCTTAGGGCACTAAAGCTGGTCTTTGAAGAAGACTAGGACCACTAGTATGTTTCTAGGGAATTGGAGAAGGTAAATTTACAGGGTTTTATGATATTTAAGGCTCAAAATTTTGTGAATAGGAGAGATAGGAGGTGCCCTTTTATAAGAGAGGAGAGGGGAACTTTTGGAAATATCTAAAATATTAATTTATAATAAACCCAAAGCCAACTTAAAAACTTCCAAAATTACTCAAATTAGAAGATGATATGAGATAGCGTTTTAATCTCATCAGAAAATAAAATTTAGACCTGTTTGGAATTTATTTTAAACCTTATAATTTATCCTTATTTAATCTATTTAATTTTATTTGTGGTAATAATATTCTAAATTTTAAATTGTTAAGATAATTACTTATGTGTTGTGAATTGTCCATAATTGGATTCTTTATGACATTTTAGACCATATAAATTTCAATTTATAATTTTTAAATATTTTTGTGATTTTTAAAAAATTTAATAATATGTTTTTTTTATAAAATATCAATAGTTTCAATTTTTACAGTATTCAATTATTTGAATTTAAATAAAATCCACACAGAAGATATATTCAAAACAAATATTTAAAAGATCCCTAACATGTAATATCCATCTTTAAAATTCTTGTAGTACATTAAATATTTCATATAATATTTATTTTAATATTTTTACAACCATTTATTTGATATTTCAATCAATAAAATAATTTCTACATCATTATTGTGTCACCATTAATGATAATTATTTAATCCCTAAAAATTATAAATAAATTCACATGATTTAGATAATTTTATTATCTTTCTGGTGACTATTTATTTTCTAGGTTCGATGAATTTTATCACTAAGTTAAAATTATTTCACTTATAAGATATAAGAGAGTGACATGTTGTCACTTTCTTTGGTTTTAATAATAATTACATCCTTTTCATGGTCAAAAGTCCATTAAATGAATATATTACGAACCTTAGGTGATATGGGTCGACTTTTATTCATCCCATAGAATTTTGGCTGGTGTTAGGGTAATTTTATAATCTTATTTTTACCCTTAATTACCCGATTAACCTTTAACTATAGTAAATAAAATTTACCGTAGTTATTATTCAAAATGTCTAAAAATAAAGAAGGGGCATATTAACATAATTTGGACATAATGATTCCAAATATAGAATCTATTTTTCCACATTCAAAACATAGAACTTGCAGTATTTAATTTAAAATTAATCCCACTGTTGAGAAAATGGGTTTTAAATGTTAAAACATTGCAAAAGATTGAAATGTTTTTACCTATGAATTCAATGTAAAATTAATGATAATGACTTACATTATATGAAATGGTAAAAATATATTATATTTATATTTTAAAACCATTCAATATTATAATTTAACCATATAAATTATCTTGATGAAAAAAGTTGTTTTTAATTAAAATTTAGCGTATTTTTACTATTCATCAAAATATGAAAGTTAACATAAAAATATTAAAAAAAAATCCAAAGTAAATTTTTATATAATTATTGAAATGAATAATTTTATTTTTTCAAATTTAACTCATAAATTTGTCAAAACTAGATTTAAAGTGGGTGCACCATCAAAATGCTGCAAAACTGCATTTTTTTAATACTTATTTTACCCGAAAAATTTATTTTATTCTCATACTATATTCTAAAATATGTGTAAGATGAATTATTATGTAATAAAATTTAAAATTTATTTAATACTATTCAAAATTTCTAGTTTATAACAATATATGGTTGTTTAGTGAAACTCGGTATTATGTACAACATAAGCTATTGAGGAAGGTCGCTCTTGCGTGCAACACAAGACAAGAATTGTGTTTGTGTATACTAAAAGATAATACGGTGTTTCATATAGTTCAATCTAATCTTGGTGAATCATACAAGACACGACATCAAAGAAATTAAAAATAATATTTATCATAAATTCTCGGGGTGTTACAGAAAAAGAAAAAATATTTAAAAAATTTCAAGAGGTTTCACAAATCATTCATTATGCTTCATTTGATCATGATCCTTAATTTAAGTTTTAGGGAAGCTTGGTGTTGTTAAAATTTGAAGGGAATAATTTCATTACACTTTTTATTCATATCATGTATTATACTTTAGAGATAATCCTCCTCCATGAGCTAAAATTTTTAAACATCAATTCCTAATAACATTAAGCCTCAAATACATTTTAAACTTAATTGAAATCCCTCATGATTTTATGTGTCCTTTATCTTTAAAAAGTGGATAAATTAGTTCTTTTACAATAATATGAGTAATGATCAAGTATTCATGATATGAGCATAACTTTACTTGAATAAATATCATGAATGATGATTGAAAATATTCGAAATTGAGGTAAATCATGATTTGGAACATTTAATAATAATGAATTAGGGAGCTTGAATGAATAAAATAATAAGTCACACCCTTTTCTAAAAAGGGGAAATTAAAATTCTTTAATTGATTATTTCTTTGAAAATTGAGAAATTAAATTGATATTTTATGTGACATTTAAAAATTCAATTCAATATCAATAATTATTTTACTCTATTGCTTTAAAATCATTGGAACTAAGGCTATTATTTATTGGAAATGGAGTATGGTTTGTGTTTATTTTCAATCCTCACATGGAAGATTAGGGAGTTTTCAAGGAAATGGATCTCACAGTTCAAGATAAAAATAGTATTAAAGTTGGAATGGTTTCTTAGTGTTTTCTAAATTTTTGGGGTTCAGAAATTGGCAGATGGCATGCTTCAGGAAAAGTGGATTTCCTTGAAGACCTTATGAAAATATAGAAAAGTCATGAGTTTTGTGAATATGGGATTTGTGAATTGTGTTTTTAAAATGATAAAGTAAATTTGATGATAATCTATGTGATAATGATGAGCATCGATAATGGTGAATAATTGGAGAATCAAGAATGATGACAATGATCTTCATGATTACAAGAATTAGAGCATCGCAGCACGCGATGGTTTGACAGAAAGCTTTGCGATAACATCAAATGACAATAGATCATAGTTAATAGAGTATATATGCAAATATGGTTTTAAAAGATCCAAAAAACTTTCTAAGATGTAGTGGAGCATCGCAAATTGTTGATCTTGTAAATATAAGGCTACCCCTCTTCACTTCACATGAGTCTTTCAAGTAAAATCTGGAAACGCTTTGATTTCATGAAGATAAGGGAGCTTCGTGAATCTATATTTCTATGTGATCTTGAGAATCACAAAAAGACTATAAGTCTTTATTGATGTCAATGACATTTATTAAAGGGTGCTCTGTGATGATGGTGTATTCTATGTTGACTCAGTGAGCTTTGAGAAGGAGTTTGTTCCGTAAAGGCATGGGTTCTTCGTGAACGAGTGAGATTTTAAAATTATTTTCACAAAAGGTGGTCTTGAACATTTGGTTTTTAGTGAACATTGATTTCAGAGTGCATCAACTTTGGTTAACAGTGTAAGAAGAGTTTCGTTCTAGTCAGAGACAAATACTTTAATTCCAATTCATTGAAGCGTCCTTCAAGTCAATAAAATGAGTTAGACTTCTCTCAAAGAAAAGAGCCTAGGGGAGTCAAAAAAATTGTTCTGAGGGATGTTTTAATATATCCCTAAAATACTATAGAGTCAGTGTGCCTAGCATAGAGTGACTATGTCCAAACTTCTATTTTTCACAACAGGTGAAGATTAATAGATTTAGGTATGACTGACACACTATCGGCATATGCACCTAAGACTATCCCTTAGTGGTTAACCAAGTAAAATTATTTTGTTGTATCTTTGCTTATGATTGTTTGTTTTCTATGATTTCCCATCAGATAAATTTAACATGTTCCTACCAACAAGTAAATAAGATTTGTCACTTTAAGATAAAACATTGACACCCTGATTCACCCCCCCCCCCTCTCGGGGTGTTGTGGGTTCCTTCAAGTGGTATCATAGGGAGGTTTCTAGTGTTAAATTTTTTATTCATTATTGTCATGGTGAACTCAACTAATATCAGGAAATCCCCCCACTTTGAAGGAAGAAACTTCCGGATTTAGAAAAATAGGATGATATCTCATCTAATATCTCTTAGAATGGAATTACTCTTTACTACTACACAAGGGATTTAGGTAATTGATGCAACAGAAAAATATATGACTAAAACAGACAAGAAAAAGATTGATGTATATGTCAAAGCACAAAATTCTCTTACTAAGGAATTATCTAATCAAATCTATCTAAATGTAATAAGTTTCACTTCATTTATTTCTATATGGGAAAAGATGAAAAAAAATATGAAGGTGATAAAAATGTGAAGGAGGCCAAACATCAAGTGTTTCAAAACAGGTTAGATGATCTGAAGATGCATCCTGATGAAAATGAAAATACCTTTTTTAATTGAATTACTATACTTTTTGGAGCTATTAGAGGGATTGGTGAAAAGATTAAAGACATAGACATTGTAGAGAAAATCTTGAGAAGACTTACACCTATTTACAATAAAATATTTTTCCCTTCAGGAAAGGGATATTTCAAAACATTCCTGGGATGATTTTATGATTATTCTAGTGTCTTATGAAATAAGAGTGAAATTGGAGGATACAACAAGTTGTGTTAGCAAGGATATGGCATTCAAATTCATGCAAAAACCTGTTAATTTAGGAGATAGTGTCAATCAATGTATTGAGAAAGATTAAATACTTTATCTATTTGATAAGAAATTCCAGAGATGAAAAAATATATTTAAAGGAAAACAAACAGGGGAATGCCTTCATGGTGGTAGAGTTGGGTACATTACCTCTCTGTTATCAAGTAATTTTGATGATGAAAAACTGAACTGGGAAACTCGCAGAAGCCTCAAAAAAGTTTTTTTGAAAACAGAAACTTCAAATATGGAAATAATTATAGAGGAATAGTTTTTTCTGTAAATAAGAACATGATGGTAATTAATTTTTTGAGGAATAATAACAAGAGTTTAAATATGAAACCCAAGTATCTATGATGGATGTATTTCAAAATTCAGATCCATCAAAAGAAAAATATAGAGATAATCAATTTATTTCTGATTTTGATCTCAAGATGAAACTTAAAGATACTCTTGGTGATCTTGATAATCAAAGAAACAGTTGGAAAATGTGGAGAACATTTGTGGAAGAGTTAGTATAATAAGTTAATAGAATGGAAGATGTAATTAATCGACTAAAAGAAGTAATAAAAGAACATTCAACATCCTTTGAAAGATCAGAACACAAATTTTAACCTAAGATTAGAATTAAATAATAGGAAAAGGTCATCAATGACCTTACATCCAGATTGAAAGATAAGTCCAAGATGGTTTATGGATTTGAAGAAGAAGTTGTTACTCGTAATAGTAAACTTGTAAGTGAATTAAACTCAAAATAAACAAATAAGAAAATATAGTTTAGAAGATTCTCATATTTTGAGCTACTGGAGAGAGATAAGCATCATTATTAAGGTATAAAAAAAACTTTTAATGATCAAAGATCCAAATTCATGGGAAAAGTGGAATTGGATATGATAAGAAAAATAAAATATTTCAAAATAAAGTTAATCTTAATGTTTGACATATCACAAATTCAATTGAAGTGCAAACAAAGAGTCCCTCAAATCAAATGGATAAGAGAACAAAATCTTATCCACAAGTTTTTTGAAATGATAGGTAGTCCAAAATTCTCCTTAAGGAAGGATACATAAGGAGAAAAATAAGTGAGAAGACATATCCTCTTATGAAATGTTAATTATGTGGCTATTTGTTCCATACCATGTCATAATTTGAAGAGGCAAGGAGCTATTTTAATGGATAAGAGATAGGAATTCAAAAAAGGATAAAAAATTCATATCCAAATTCTTATAGAAGAAATGATTTCTATGGATGTTGTTTTCATTATTATAACTTTTCCCATAAAGTTGTTTATTATAAGTAGAGGAAAGGCATGAACAATTCATACAGAACTCAGAGACTAAACAATACTCAACAACCAGACGGTGTTACTCTTACATATATATTTTCTCCTCTTTAGGAAGAGTATGACTATGATGAACCTATTCGCATGGAAAATAAATTTGCAAGTCCATATTTATCCTTCACTCAATAAAATATTTCATGGAAGGAAAATAAGAAAATTGAAAATTCCAACCTTTTAGAAGTTTCCATCAAAGCTACAAATAGCAGCAGCACCTAGATTCTTGATAGCGGATTCTGATCCCATATAATAAGAAATGAAAACATATTATTGAATGTTAAGAAAAGGGATGACGGAATAGTAAGGTTTGGTAATGATGGTTCTTGGAAGATCCAAGGCAATGGAAGTACTGAATTGGCTAATGGTGAGCTAAAGAAAACTAAAGTCCTCTATGTGGATGAACTACATTACAATATCCTAAGTGTTATTCAACTATGTGACTTGATACTGATGGTGAAATTTAATCAAAATGGATGTAGTATTAGAGGAATTATAGAGAATTATCTTATGAAAGAATATAGAACAAATGGAAACTTATATCAGGTAAATAGTAACAAGAAAATTTGCTACATTATAGTTGAAGAAGAAAACAACTTTTGGCACCAAAGGTTGGGTCACATTAATATAAAATACATGGAAAACATTTCTAATATGGAGATAGTGATGGATATCTCCAATACATAACATGAATGGGAAAAGACTAATAATACTTGCATTTCAGGGAAGCTGGTCTATAGTTCATATCATCCAAATAAGAAAAGTTCATCAAATCTTCTTGATCTCATCCGTACAGATGTATGTGGTCCAATAAATGTTGTTGGGACATATGTATAAAGTTACTTCATTATTTTCATTTAGTATTATAGTATAATTTATTGTGTGGTGGTTATTCATAGAAAATAATAAGTACTTGATTACGTGAAAATGTATCAAAGTATAGTTGAGAATGATACTAGATGGACAATCAAACTTTTGTGGTCTAACAATAGAGGTGAATACATATCCATTGAGTTTAAAATTTACTTGTATAAATATGTAATAAAACATGAGGTGGATTATTTTATAACCCCATATAAAAAGGGATTTATTGAGTGTAGGAATTAATAGGTGAATAATATGGGCAAAACTGTGTTGATTGATATTCAAATCTCTTTTCATTACTAGAAATAGGTTATTCAAGCTACAGTGTATACTCAAAATCAAACAGGGATTTATATGGGCGAAACCAAGACACCATATAAGTTGTGTTATGTAACAAAGCCCTCTTTGAAGTGTTTTAGTGTTTTCAGAATTAAATGTTTCATTCAAAACAAAGAATAAAATCAAGGGAAGTGTGGTGATGTTGTAAATGAAGGAATATTCCCCAGATATTCAATGAAAAATAAAACCTAAAAATGTTTCAATAACCATCTTGAAATAATTTTGTATAGTAGTGATGTTAATATCATTGAAGATAAGACCACAAATACCTTAATCAAATCTAATGCTGATGTGATTAAAGATCTAGAATATAGTAGACATAGAACATATTCAAATGTAGAAGTAGAGGATGGAGTGAAAAACATTCAGACATCACAACACAGTCTTGATTCCGAAGAATAATCAGAAGAGGAAACCATAGTAAAAGAAAATTATTATGAACCACATAGGAGAAATTGAAGAGTAGAAATTGATCAATCCAACATCATTAGGTATTGTACAGAACCCACATAGACAAGGAGAATTATGAATAATGTAAAATATGTCTTCTTATCAATTATGGAACCAAACTCATTTGAAGAACCTTTAAAGGATGAATAATGGCTGAAATCCATGAATGAAGATCTAGATCAAATTGACAAGAACAAGACATGGGATCTTGTTAATAGTCAATAAAGTCACAATGTGATTGGTACAAAGTGGATTTTCAATAATAAATTTGATGATCATGGTAATGTGATCGGAAATAAATAATGATTGTAATGTAAATGATATTTACATATTGAAGGAGTTGATGTTGAAGAAACAATTTATCTAGTAGCTAGAGTGGAGTAAATCAAACTCTTTTTCCATAGAAATTCAAATAGGATACAAAGTGTATAAAATGGATGTCAAAACAGCTTTATTTAATGGAATTATTGAAGAATAAGTATATATTAAACAAACAGTGTCTTTTCTTCTTGGTAATAATGAAATAAACATTTTAAAATTAAATATGGCACTATATAGTCTGAAATAAGAACCATTGGCATGGTACTATTAGATGGATTTTGATTTAAATAATCATGAATTTAAAAGAGGATGAGTGGATCACAATATTTATGTAAAGAATTATCATAATGATTTGTTCATGGTACTCTTGTACATAGATTATATTATATTTGTTGGAAGTAGGTAGGGATCAATGGATGAATTTTCTAATCACATGAAATTTTAATTTGAAATGTCTATGAGTGGTGAACTCTTATACTTCTTGGGGATACAAGTGATTAAGAGGAAATACCACACTTTTATTTCTCAGGAAACTTATATCAGAGAGTTGCTAAGGGAATTCAATATGCGTGACTCCAAACCAATGATGGCTTCGATTGTGGTTGTAACAAAACTGGGAAATCATGAGAATGGGATATTTGTAGATACCACAATGTATAGAATAATCATTGGAATCTTATTGTACCTGATAGAGACACGGCCAAATATTTCCTTTGCAACATACTTAGTGGCCCTCTTTTAAAGCTATCCAAAGGAATAATATATAGTTATAGTGAAAAGAACCACGAGGTGCATTCAAGGTACTCACAATTATGGATTATACTTTACTGTAGGATGATATTTTCAACTCTTAGTGTTTTTTATGCTTACTAGGCTAGAGATGTTATTGATAGAAATTCCATAAGTGGTGGATCATTCTTTATTGGAACCAAATGTGTGGGGAGGTTGATTAAGAAATAGAAAAGTTCTTATCTTAGTACTGCTGAAGCTGAGTATATCTCTACTACAAAGGCCTAAACACAGCTATTATGGATGAAGAAAAAACTGACTGATATTGGATATGAGGTTAAACATCCAATAGTGATTCACTATGAGAACAAGTATGCGATCGATCTTAAAAATAATCTTGTTTATAATTCTCGTAATAAATATATTGAAATAAAATATCACTTCATCAAAGAAAAACTTGAACAAGGCATGATTAAAATAGATAATGTTGGAACTAATGACCAAGTGGATGACATTATGACTAAGCCATTAGTGACACATGTGTTTGAGAAACATCGGTTAAACCTCGGTGTTCATCCACCTCATAGTATATGATAAGGTTATGAGTGGTCCCCTGTTCCCATTTGTGTTAACTATTTTAATATGTTTATAGAATTGATGTAGGTTTATGGGGGAGATACGATCTAGGGGGAGGGTTTTTTGAGCTCTACAAGTACAAATCAGGTTCATTAGATTTATTACTAATGGGGGAGAATAGATAAATTCAATGATACAAAGGTGGTGGAGAATAAACAAATTATGGTTTTTTTGTTGTAGGATAATGGAGGATGGATAGAGTAGTTGTAGGTTTTTAAAAAACCATACAAAACTTCTATGACAGGATCATATCTTAGCATGGGCATCTTTAAGCATTCCAAAACATGATAACCCAATTCATGGAATTATAATGGTGACACAATTTGGTGTTATGAGGAAACATTAAAATCTTAGAATGAACAAATTTATGTATTACAAAACATGATAGCCCAATTCATGTTTTCCCCTCTTGTTTTATACACTGAGCTTTGATCATGTAGACTTAGAGTGTTGGGTTTTTTGTTTCTCGCATATCAGGTTTTGATTGTGGTTGGTGCTTCATTGAATTTATCTACAGATTGCAAACAAACCCAATGGGTAATATTGTTGGAACCAATGTTGTTATTTTATGGAAATTGATTACAGTTTGTTTTTTTTCAATCCTCACATAGAAGATTAGGGAGTTTTCAAGGAAAGGTATTGTATAGTTCAAGCTAAAAATAGTATTAAAGATGGCATCGTTTCCTAGTGTTTTATAAATTTGTGGGGACCAAAATTTAGAGGATGGTTTTCTTTGAAAAAAGTGTATTTACTCAAATTCTTTATGAAAATATGGAAAAGGCATTAGTTTCATGAATATAGGCTTCATAAATTGTGATTCGTGAAGGATCAAGGAAATTTGATGGTGATCTATGTTATAGTGAAAAGCATTGTAAATGATAAAGAATTAATGCATTAAAAATGATGACGGTGATCTCTATGATTATGATAATTGGAGCATCACAACATGTGATGGTTTGAAGGAAAGCTTTATGACAATGTTAAATGACAATGGAGTACTACAAATGGAGTACCTACACAAAGATGGTTTTAAAAGATTTAGAAAACCCACAAAGAGGTAGTGGATCATTGAGAACATATGAGCTTATAAATATAGGGGTACCCCTCTTTACATCACAAGAGTCTTTCATGGAATATCCCAAAACACTCTGGTTTCATGAAGCTAAGGGAGATTTTTGAATCTAGCTTTCTATGAGAGCTTTAGCATTGTGAAATGACTACAATTCTTGATGGATGCCAATGATTTTTATTAAAGGGTGCTTCACGATGATGGGGTATTCCACATTTACACATTGATCTTCATAAAGAAGTTTTTTCCATGAAGGAAAGGTTGATTTGTAAAGGAATGAGATTTATGAAGGAGCTTCACAAAAGGTAGTCAAGAACATATGGTTTTTAGTGAACAGTGCCTTTAGAATGCAACAAATTAGGTTAACAGTGATAGAAGAATCTTGTGCTAGTTAGAGACAACAACTTTAACGCCAACCCATTGAAGAGGCCTTCAAGTTGATAAACTGAGTTAGACTTATCTTAAATCAATGAGCTAGGGGAGTCTATGGAAGTGTTTTGAGGGACATTGTGAGATATCCCTAAAATATGGTAAAGGTGGTGTACCTGGCATAGAGTGAATGTGTCTGAACTTATATTTTCTATAACAAGTGAAGATTATTGGTTTTAGGTATGATCGATACACTGTTAGTGTATGCTCTTTAGACTATCCCTTGGTGGTAAACCAAGTAAAATTGATTTGTTGCCTCTTTTCCTATGATTTTTTACTTTCTGTTCTTTCCCATCAGACAGGTTTAACAAGTTTCGACCAATGTGGGAACTAGATTTGTCACTTTAAGAGAAAAATTTGACACCATGATTCAACCTTACCCTCTCAGGGTGTTCTAAGGTCCTTCAAAAATTTGAATATTGATAACATTGGTGCCCTATAATTTTCCATGTTGAGACTTTATTCTTAATGAAAATCATGGTTTTTGTGTGGAGGTATTTGACAGAGTCGTCTTATATGCATATTTTTAATCAATTTTCAACGATTCTTAAAGGAGTTTCTGTCACGACCCGTCATCGGGGCCCGTGCCGTGACTACCCCAAGCCCGCCTTCCATAGGCCAGGGGCTGGCGACTAGCACCAATGGCGTAAATCCCAATAACTGGGAAGACATTTCCTTTATAAAAGTAAACAAAACACCACAGAGTACTAGCGGAAGTAAAACACTAAGTACAAAGAGAAGTGCTGAAAAGTAAATGGGCCAGAATACAAACCCAAAAGAAAGTACAACTACAAATGAACAAAGTACAACAGAAAAAGACAATAGCTGTAAGGATGGAAGCGGCTCCTGGGTCGTCCTCCTCGGATCCTACCTGAAGGGTAGGTACAGATGGTGCAGCTCCTGGATCGTCCACCACGGATCCTACCTGAAGGGTAGGTACAGATAGCCTCCACAATGCTCTCGCCCGTCAACCTCCTCCGAGTTTCGTCTCACTGTAAAGTCCACCTCCGGATACTGACTCGTCGTGTAGTCCACCTCCGGGTACTGACTCGTCGTGTAGTCCACCTCCGGGTATCGTCCAGTCCTCGAACACACGGCCTCCGTCAGCACTACCCGTCGTCTGCAACCAACACAACGAGGTGCAGGAATAGCCCGTGCAGGGGTGAGTATAACGATACTCAGTAGGGACCCCGAGACCCTCAAGGTCTCACTAAAACCAACATGGATAACCACAAATAAGATCTCAATAGATAACCTTTACTTAGGTATATGCCCATGCATATACCTAAGTTAACAAGTAACCCATCTCAATCATGAGGAAAACACCAAGATCATGAAATCAATGGATAACCACTACCCAGGTATATTCCCATACATTTACCTAAGTTATCAAGTGACCCATCTCAATCATGATGTAAACACAAGGGTCAAAAGACTCAGCTCAAACCAGGATTTTTATTATAAAAAATATAACTGCTGAAGAGACCCATCTCTGGAGTGTACAGTGGTCCTGTCACGACTCCGAGGTACTGCTCACTAACCTAAGACTGCTGAGGTACTCCTCCTGTCGAGTACCGTGGTTTTGCGGCCAACTACCGGGCGCTCCGTCCGTTGTGGGTCTGTCGCCAAATACCGGGCGCTCCATCTAATAGCCTACAGAGGTACACCTCCAGTCGAGTACCGCGGGTCTACTGCCAACTACCAGGCACTTCGTCCGCCGTCGGTCTGCTTCCAAATACCGGGCGCTCCGTCCACTGGGCTAGTCGACTCACTCCAAGTCGAGTCGGTCAAGCAGTCGTCAGGTCTCAGTCATCTACACGGTCTTCGTACTCCGTACGCTTGTCTCCAGGAGGGTCCGCTCCACGAGCTACAGGTCGATACTCCAAGTATCACAAATTCCCACTAAGAAGTATCACAAAGGACCACCTCGTCATAGGGGTCTCAACGCAATAGACGGCGCGTCAATCGGACGCCCGGTCTGTGAGTCATTAGCATTTTCGTCCCAGGGGCCCGGTTGGTTTCAGGAGAGAACCAACCCGGTCGTATCTCAACATTACCCTGAACTCTCATAGGGTATACTCATAGGGACCATTTCTCAACGTGATCACCAACGCCGCTGACGGTTCGTCAAATGGACGTCTGGTCTGAAAGATAACAGCAATTCCGTTCCAAGGGCCCGGTTGGATTTTGGGTACAATCCAACCCGGCCACTATCCAACATCAACCAAAACTCAGGATAAGTATGCCAAAAGTTCCGTCTCATCAAGAGGAATTCAACGAGACAGACGGCGCGTCAATCGGACGCCCGGTCTGTGAGTTATTGCCTTTTTCGTTAAAGGGGCCCGGTTGGTTTCGTGAGCGAACCAACCCGACCACACTCCGACGGCATCCAAACCTCGAGCGGAGTAAGCCAAAAGATCCGTCTCACTTAGAGGAATCCATCAAAGTTGACGGCACGTCAATCGGACGTCCGGAGCTCAAGATATAAATGTTTCCGCTCCGAGGGCCCGGTTGGTTTCGTATCCGAACCAACCCGGCCGAACCCAAAGTGTTCCAAAACTTTGAGTGCGATATACAAAAACGATTGTCTCGATCCAAGGATCGCATCGCCACTGACGGTGCGTCGATCGGAGGTCTACAACTCAAGATATGGGCAAAAGACCAAATAGGGTCCAAAAACGGGGGGTCTGGCCCCGGACCGACCCGGCCCGACCCCACCTGGGTCGGCCCGAACCGGGTCGACCCGACCTAGGTCCGACCCGGGTCCGACCCGGCTGGGCCCAGCCAGCCGCGACTCGGCCAGCGCGGCCGAGCGGAAGCCGCGGAGCGGGGTGCCCCCCCCCCCCCCCCCCCCGCTGCTAATTGAAGTCGGCGGCGAACCGCCGTCGCCAGCCTTCCGGCGGCGCGCCGCCACCGCCTTTCGCGGACCACCGGACGCGCTCTGGTGGTCCGTTTCTCCTACCGTCTTTTCCAACGGTCCTCTTGGGACCCGACCTTCACTGCGAAGGGATTCAAACGCCATAGCGGCCTGCTTCGTCATCGTCCGTTGATCCGCACATCGGTAAACAAGCTACGGAGGGTTGTCGGGCCGTGTTTGTTCGGCCCGCGTCCTCCGTGTTAGGTGTTATCAATTGGAAAATAATAAAAACATGGTTTTAATCATGACGAGGGTATAATTTATCCAAAATAAATTATACAACACCTTGCAATCAAATACCCACGCACGAGAGTTTAAAAAAAATTGATTGTGCGATGCGACGACGTCGCACATTCTTGCCGCTCGATCCCGCGCGGCGTGACGATGTCGCGCATGCATATCGCTCGATCCCGCGCGGTGTGACGATGCCGCGCATCCTTGCCGCTCGATCCGCAACAACAAGAAAAATAATAAGGGAGGGGGATGGCCGTGTTTGTGCGGTCCGGCCTCCTCTCGTTAACTGATATCATGCTGTCCAAATAGATGCGGATAAAAGACGGAAGAGAATCACGTATAGAAAACACGTAAACCCCCTACCTCGAGCGCGGCTTGAACGAGGTTTTCGTCGCGGAGAAATTCATCACAGAGAAACCATTGCGGGAAGAGACGTCGCGGAAAGAGGATTCGAATACGTTGATGGAGATTGTCCGAGATGGAACGTTGTCTCCCTTCCTTTGACGTGGGAAGAAGAACGAAGGGTGGCACGTCGCGGGTATGGTGTCGCGGTAAACGGTCTCCGAGGGCTCAGTGTTCTTCGTTGGGAATCGTTCGTTCTTCACGTTCTTCGTCAAAGATGAAGAAGATGATCTCTAAGCTCCTTTCTTTCTTTTTCTCCCAAGTCCTCTCAAGAAACAAAGGAACTAACCCAAAATAAATTAAGCCACACTTAATTTATTAACTCAACATGGCTTTTGAAATTCAAGTGTTTGAATTTCAAAAACTCACATTAAACTCACTACATTAATGTCATAAGTTATTAACTTAAGTTAACAATATTAATGCTGAGTTGAGGGGGTTAGAGGATATGAAGGGGTGGGGTTCGTGTGGGCCCCACCACCCTCATAACCTCCCAAGGGAGGTTGGGTAGTTACCCAACTTCCTTCCAAAGGATTAAACACTTAGAGTAAAATAAAAATTGTTGTTAAATTTTTATTTTTAACTTCCAAAATTTTTATCAACTTCTCTCGAGGAAACACAACTTTGGAAATGGTGTTTCTAAGCAATTACCGGCGCTGCGGTTTCATCGGTGCCCTCGGAATTCGATTCCGAGCACCGGTTCAAAAGTTAGAAACTCTCGCTCGTTCGTTCACTGAACGTACCTGAGCTAAACTTCGGAAATTAATTCCGGGCACACCGGGCCTCAGAATCAGGCGCCGTCAGAAACTGCATTCTTGTAAAATTCCAAAGAAAATTTATAAAAAATTTCCCTTGAATTTTACAGGTATTTACATTACTCCCACCTCAGGGCTTTACGTCCCCGTAAAGCTTCAACACAAACTAGGGTCACAAAAGCGGTACTGAGCACGCATCTGAGCCTCCCGCTCTCATGTGCTCACCTGGAGGTTCATGTACTACCAGTGAAAGCGCACCCGAGGTATAGACCATCCTCATAGGATCTTCTCCTGTCGATCCTCGACCCCCACTGGAACCTCCGTGAAATACACCCCATCACCATCGTCCAGCTCCTCATGGTCGATGATATGTGAACAGTCGAGCACGTATCTCCTCAGTTGAGATATGTGGAAGTCATCGTGAACCTGGTGCAACTAAAGTGGATGGGTCAAGCGTTAAACCACCTCGCCTACCCATCTGGGGACCCAGAAAGGTCCGTTGAACCTCGGAGATAACTCTCCGCCTTGGCCACATCTCTATAAACCTCATCGAGGTGAGACCCGTATAAGGATGTGATCGTCATCCTAAAACTCTAGAGGTCTCCAATTCCTGTTAGAACTGAAACTCAAATGACTGCTGCCACGAGGGTAAGGTTGACCGACTCAAGAGTTTTCGATCGCACCCCCCCCCCCCTATGCATGAGTTATCCTGTTCTTCCTGGGGTTCCCTTTTCTCCGACCAAGGAAAATCCAACCTGACGTCGTAGTTAAACCACAACCTTTTTTCCTAATACCGTTAATTTGTGTATGAACTGTGATTGCCCAATCCATACTCAAACCAACGTCGTAAGGCCTCGACGCTGCCACCAAGATATTCCAACCGAAACTCCCGCCTCGAGGGTCTGACCACACTGTTGGTGTAAGTGTGATTATCGAGTCTCCTCTCAAGGTATTTTCAGACGTGAGGGTCAAGTCCACGGATTACCGGAAACTCTAGGTCTGGGACAAGATTTGTGAAAGCAAGGAATGATTCATATCGACGTCTACTATTACAACATCTAGTAGTGGACACAGACTATCCCTTGAATCATTTTTAGATCCATCGGGTCACTCTCCTTGACCGCATGCAGCTGCACCCTTCATCCGCCCTCCAGCTCCCAGAGCTTGGCGGGGATAACTAAGGCGGTTGGTTGTAGCATGTTAAAATGTACACCACCTCATGCTGCTCTCCTAGCTCTGCCTCCACGTCTGCTACTTCGCAGACTCATCTCTCCTTTATGCTTCCTCTTATGGAAACATTTAACATGCCCGAGTCTCCAAGACTGGTGCCAGTTTCCTGTTTCTTACTGCACTGTGCAGTCTTCATCCGCTCCTGGATGATCTGTACCTTCTTTTCATATGATCTGAAAGAGCTGCTAAAATTTCTCCTTTTCCAAAAAGAGAAACTCGGTCTCATCCCCTGGATGAACCACACCCGTTGCCTAATACAGTCAATCCCGACATTAATGATGCATTCATGCCATGGATGACGTCGTAAGGCCTCGATGTAACTACCAAGAGATCCAACTGTCACTCTCGCCTCCAAGGGTCGAGTCACACTGTCGGCATCAGTGTGAGGTCACTGGGTCTCCTCCAGTAGAAATCTTGAATGTGAGGGTCAAGTCAACAATATTAACCGGGACCACTCAGTATCAACCAAACAAAAGGATATGGAAGAAAACATCACAAAGATAAGTGTCTTTTTATTATTGCAGCTCATAGTACAAAGACACGAATACAACAGCAACACGGAACTAGAAGTACAAGGGACGTATCCACTAGTTCCGCTCATTTCCACCTGCTTCTGGAGCTCTACTGCCTTGTCCACTGCTCGGCTGTTGTTCAATCACTCGTCACTGCTTCTGCCTTGGTGACTCCTCCAAAGCCTGCGGATCAACTGTACGAGGATTCGGACAGTCACGTGTCATGTGACCCTTCCCGCCACATTCATAACACTTCCTGCTCCTCGTACGACTGTCTCTAGTCCTCTTGGACCTCTGCATCATCTTTCTACTGCCCACAGATGACTCGGCTACTGATCGAAAAACATGCGGAAAAGGCAAAATCTCCTGTACACGCTCGGGGTGTAGAGCTACTGGCACAAACTCCACCCTGAAGAAGGTCTCGAAGTCTTCCCATGCGAAGGTCATCCCATCGCAAAACTGGAACAAGTGGCTCCACCACCTGCCTGCTGCTACCTGAAGGAGGCTGGCAACAAAGATCACCATGAAGTCTTCCGACGTCCCCACTAACCTAAAGACTCTCACCACAGCCTCCAGCCAAACCTCAGCCACCTGCGGGTCCGTCTCTCCCCGGAACCTGGGTGGCCTCTGGCGCTGGAACTCGTGCAGCGTGCTCAAGTGGCGTGCATCGCCTACTAATGGGGCTGGTGGCATCGGTGGCCCAACGTATGGTAGTACCGCTGGTGCCTCCGCTGGTGCCTCAACTGCAAGAGGGCCATGTACCGAAGCCTCGTTGCTCGGCAGGCTGTCAGTACGCACATCCCTATGGGCTATAGCTTGTTGTCCGTGAAAAGGCATCCAGAAAGAAACAACGTGACACGGTCAAATGATTATACCTGGTGAGCTGACCTGGTTTGAGCTAACATTTAAAAACTTCTGGAAACACACACGCAATCAGTTTTTTCATGCACGAAGTCGGAAATCAGTTGTCAGGGTCCTGGTGTATGGATACATCGGCCGCCCACACCAACACTGGACTCCCTGAACTGAAAACCACACTCGGTACTTTTAACACTATTTCTTTACATAAAGAAAATATCACAGTTATAATTTATTCGGTAGAACCGACTCCTTTGATACCAATTTGTCACGACCCATCCTCGAGGCTCGTGCCGTGACTACCCCAAGCCCGCCTTCCATAGGCCAGGGGCTGGCGACTAGCACCAAAGGTGTAAATCCCGATAACTGGGAAGGCATTGCCTTTATAAAAGTAAACAAAATACCACAGAGTACAAGCGGAAGTAAAACACTAAGTAAAAAGAGAAGTGATGAAAATTAAATGGGCCAGAATACAAACCCAAAAGAAAGTACAACTACAACTGAACAAAGTACAACAGAAAAAGACAACAGCTGGAAGGACGGAAGCGGCTCCTAGGTCGTCCTCCTCAGATCCTACCTGAAGGGTAGGTACAGATGGCGCAGCTCCTAGATCGTCCACCACGGATCCAACCTGAAGGGTAGGTACAGATAGCCTCCACAACGCTCTTGCCCATCAACCTCCTTCGAGTTTCGTCTCGCCGTGAAGTCTACCTCCGGATACTGACTCGTCGTGTAGTCCACCTCCGGGTACTAACTCGTCGTGTAGTCCACCTCCGGGTATCATCCACTCCTCGAACACACGGCCTCCGTCAGCACTGCCCATCGTCTGCAACCAACACAACGAGGTGCGGGCATAGCCCGTGCAGGGGTGAGTATAACGATACTCAGTAGGGACCCCGAGACCCTCAAGGTATCACTAAAACCAACATGGATAATCACAAAGAAGATCTCAATAGATAACCTTTACTTAGGTATATGCCCATGCATATACCTAAGTTATCAAGTAACCCATCTCAATCATGAGGAAAACAACAAGATCATGAAATCAATGGATAACCACTACCCAGGTATATGCCCATACATATAACTAAGTTATCAAGTGACCCATCTCAATCATGATGTAAACACAAGGGTCAAAAGACTCAGCTCAAACCAGTATTTTTATCATAAAAACCGTAACTACTGAAGAGCCCCATCTCTGGAGTGTACAGTGGTCCTGTCACGACTCCGAGGTACTGCTCACTAACCTAAGACTGCTGAGGTACTCCTCCTGTCGAGTACCGCGGGTTTGTGGCCAACTACCGGGCGCTCCATCCACTGTGGTTCTATCACCAAATACCGGGCGCTCCCCCTAATAGCCTACAGAGGTACTCCTCCGGTCGAGTACCGTGGGTCTGGTGCCAACTACCAGGCGCTCCGTCCTCCGTGGGTCTGCCACCAAATATCGGGCGCTCCGTCCACTGGGCTAGTCGACTCACTCCAAGTCGAGTCCGTCAAGTAGTCGTCAGGTCTCAGTCGTCTACACGGTCTCTGTACTCCGTACGCTCATCTCCGGGAGGGTCCACTCCACGAGCTATAGGTTGATACTCCATGTATCACAAAGTCCCACAAAGAAGTATCACAAAGGACCACCTCGCCATAGGGGTCTCAACGCAATAGACGGCCCGTCAATTGGACGCCCAGTCTGTGAGTTATTAGCCTTTTAGTCCCAGGGGCCCGGTTGGTTTCGTGAGTGAACCAACCCAGCCGTATCTCAATTGTACCCCGAACTCTCATAGGGTATACTCATAGGGATCGTTTCTCAACGTGATCACCAACGCCGCTGACGGTTCGTCAAACGGACGTCTGGTCTGAAAGATAACAGATATTCCGTTCCAAGGGCCCGGTTCGATTTCGAGTACAATCCAACCCGGCCACTATCCAATAGCAACCAAAACTCAGGCGAAGTATGCCAAAAGTTCCGTCTCATCAAGAGGAATTCAACGAGACAGATGGCGCGTCAATCGGACGCCCGGTCTGTGAGTTATTGGCTTTTTCGTTCCAGGGGCCCTGTTGGTTTCGTGAGCGAACCAACCCGACCACACTCCGACGGCATCCAAACCTCGAGTGGAGTAAGCCAAAAGATCTGTCTCACTTAGAGGAATCCATCAAAGTTGATGGGACGTCAATCGGACGTCCGGAGCTCAAGATATAAGCGTTTCCGCTCGGAGGGCCCGGTTGGTTTCGTATCCGAACCAACCCGGCTGAACCCAAAGTGTTCTGAAACATTGAGTACGATATACAGAAACGACCGTCTCGATCCAAGGATCGCATTGCCGCTGACGGTGCATCGATCGGAGGTCTACAGCTCAAGATATGGGCAAAAGACCAAATAGGGTCCGAAAACGGGGGGTCTCGGCCTGGACCGACCCGGCCCGACCCCCCTGGGTCGGCCCAAACAGGGTCGACCCGACCCGGGTCCGACCCGGCAGGGCCCGGCCCGGCCGGCTCGGTCCGGCCCGACCGGCGTGCCGCGGCTCAGCCAGTGCGGCTGAGTGGAAGCTGCTGAACGGGGTGCTCGGCTCCCCCCCCCCCCCCTCGCCGCTAATTGAAGTCGGCGGCGAACTGTCGCCACCAGCCTTCCGGCGGCGCGCCACCACTGCCTTCCACGGACCACCGGACGCGCTCCGGTGGTCCGTTTCTCCTGCCGTCTTTGCCAATGGTCCTCCCGGGACCCGACCTTCACTGCGAAGGTATTCAAATGCCATAGCGGCCTGCTTAATCATCGTCCATTGATCCGCACATCAGTAAACAAGCTGCAGAGGGTTGTCGGGCCGTGTTTGTTCGGCCCGCGTCCTCCGCATTAGATGTTATCAATTGGCAAATAATAAACACAGGGTTTTAATCATGATGAGGGTATAATTTATCCAAAATAAATTATACAACACCTTGCAATCAAATACCCACGCACGAGAGTTTAAAAAATTGATTGTGCGACGCGACGACGTCGCGCATTCTTGCCGCTCGATCCCGCGCGGCATGACGATGTCGCGCATGCTTGCCGCTCGATCCCGCGCGGTGTGACGATGTCGCGCATCCTTGCTGATCGATCCGCAACAACAAGAAAAATAATAAGGTAGGGGGACGGCCGTGTTTGTGCGGTCCGGCCTCCTCCCGTTAACTGATATCATGCATCCAAATAGACGCAGATAAAAGACGGAAGAGAATCACGTATAGAAAACACGTAAACCCCCTACCTCGAGCGCGGCTTGAACGAGGTTTTCGTCGCGGATAAATTCATCACAGAGAAACCGTCGCGGGAAGAGACGTCGCGGAAATAGGATTCGAATATGTCGACGGAGATTGTCCGAGATGGAACGTCGTCTCCCTTCCTTTGACGTGGGAAGAAGAACGAAGGGTGGCGTGTCCCGGGTATGGTGTTGCGATAAACGGTCTCCGAGGGCTCAGCGTTCTTCGTTGGGAATCGTTCGTTCTTCGCGTTCTCCGTCGAAGATAAAGAAGATGATCTCTAAGCTCCTTTCCTTCTTTTTCCCCCAAGTCCTCTCAAGCAACAAAGGAACTAACCCAAAATAAATTAAGCCACACTTGATTTATTAACTCAACATGGCTTTTGAAATTCAAGTGTTTGAATTTCAAAAACTCACATTAAACTCACTACATTAATGTCATAAGTTATTAACTTAAGTTAACAATATTAATGGTGAGTTGAGGGGGTTAGAGTATATAAAGGGGTGGGGTTCGTGTGGGCCCCACCACCCTCATAACCTCCCAAGGGAGGTTGGGTAGTTACCCAACTTCCTTCCAAAGGACTAAACACTTAGAGTAAAATAAAAATTGTTGTTAAATTTTTATTTTTAACTTCCACAATTTTTATCAACTTCTCTCGAGGAAATGAAACTCTGGAAAAGGTGTTTCTAAGCAATTATCGGCGCTGCGGTTTCATCGGTGCCCTCGGAATTCGATTCCGAGCACCGGTTCAAAAGTTAGAAATTCTCGCTCGTTCGTTCACTGAACGTACCTGAACTAAACTTCGGAAATTAATTCCGGGAACACTGGGCCTCAGAATCAGGCGCCGTCAGAAACTGCGTTCTTGTAAAATTCCAAAGAAAATTTAGAAAAAATTTCCCTTGAATTTTACGGGTCTTTACAGTTTCAATGAATAAAACCCATAGAATTAATGTTTTAGTAATTTGAGGGAAAATATGAAATTGGAATGGAAATGGAATTATCTTAATAAAATATTGATGAATTTTGAAATTCAAATTTTTTTTTATGAATCTTTGTTTATTTTTGTTAGAGTTATTAATATTTTCTATCTTTTTTCAGGAGTTTTATCTAAAAAATATGATAAGCTCGAGCTAGTCCATCAACCAGGATAGCCTTTCATTTAGCTAGCCCATAAGGGGAAGCTATCCAGACCAGCCTGGTAGGGATCGCTCGAGTTGGGAGTCAATAGGTGATCAAGCCCCATCTATAGTGGCCCACTAGTGGTAAACATTGTGGGTAGCATAGTGATCCCAAGGGATCATGTAGGCTGGATGTATGTGATGCCTGTATATGTGGTCTTTGTAGGTGAAACTAGGAGGCCATCCTCAGCGTACCCATATGATTGATCATAATTGTGCTCAAGAATATAACCCCCCCCCCCCATTCTCTTTCGTTGTGCGATAGGTTTTATGCAGACATTATTCATGCTCGCTCATCTCTACCTCACTATGCCACTCTTCCTTCATTCTCACTAACCGGCCATCATAGATCCTCACCGGAAGATTCCATCCAATACCCTGCTCAAGATTAGGTCGATCTCATTCTTCACTACAAAGCACAAGATCACCCTGGGATCACCTTCTTCACCTCAACTGACCACCCTAGAACCATCTCGAGCTTCATTTGTCCTTTAAAGTGGCTAGATGAAGGAGGCCACCACTGCCACTCCAGAGACCACCATGAACGCCACTCTTGAAGCCTAGGGTCGAGCTTCTACACTATTTAATGCCTCCACACCACCATCCATCATCTCCTAAACCTCATTTGAGAACCCTGAAGAAATTTTGAAGCTCTATTTAGCCACTTTGAAGGATAGTGGGATGAAGGAGGATGTTGGTACAATGTTTCACCATTGATAACCAATCCATTCTCCCCATCCACATAGAAACTCTACCACATCCATACTTTATCCATGAATCCCAAGCATGGCACTACACTGAAAACGTCATCGGTCTATGCTACATATCATCAAAACTTGAGATCCTCAGGTGATTTAAATTTCACACTTGAGGGTCTCTCGGGTGTAATCTCAAAGGGTGATCTTTGGCTTAATTAAATTTGGTCAAGTTACTTTACCTTGTGGCCTAAAAAGGAGCTCAACTCCCACTATCCACATCAGTCAGAACCACTTGGAGGAGGGATCCCACCGAATTCTGCATGAAATTATTCCCCTCTTTCCTTTTATTTCTTTAATTTTTCATTCTATTTTTATTTTTGTCTTACTATTATTTTAACTATAATTATAAATTAATTTTATCTTAATAAAAAAATTATTCATTTTAGTTTCCTTATCTATCAAAGTGTTTTCATCTATCCCTCTTCTTATTCTTCTCTTACTTCTCTTCGTTTTCTTTATAATTATTCTTCTTTTAAATTCTTCTTTTTATTATTATTATTATTATTATTATTATTATTATTCTTGTTGTTGTTGTGGTTGTTGTTGTTGTTGTATTTATTATTATTATTTTAAAATTTTTCTTTTTATTTTATTTTCCATATTTTTTTTATTTTACTCTTCTTATTTATCTCTTTATCTCTTCTTTCTCTCATCCACCATTATTCTTTTTAATTCTACTCTCATTCTTTATTTAATTTTATTTAATTTTATTCTTTTTATTGTATTTTATTCTTTCTCTTTTTCTCTTATTTCTCGTTCTACCTAAGTAGTCGCTTAATCATGATAATGAGAGGGTGACCTGAGGCTTGGATCAGGGGAGGTCAATGTATTCTTCAATTTTTCTTAAAGTTTATTTTACATTTGTAATATATATGAGTAACATTATTAGGTTTCAAAAATGTCCCTAATATAGTGAATGTCCCCCTTGACATGAAAATCAATCTATTTATATTATTTTTTTAATCTATTTTCCCTTTCTTCATTAAATAGATCTTCACATGATGGAGTTGAGAAAATCAATAAATAAAATATCATCAATAAATCCAGGTCCAAGAAGATGGAACACCCTCGACCAAGGTGTTTCATCAACCATGATTATAGGAGAAGTTGGAATTGATATTTCTTAGGAATTCAAAGATTACACAATTTCTAAATATAAAAAATATTAATTCATCATGATATTTCTTGTTTGTATTATCAAACTAAAATTAAAATAATAAATGAGAATAATTATTGAACCCAAAATTGAACCCAAAACCAAGTTCTTTCTTCCTTAACTCATTTTTTTACCTTGCATGTTATTATAGTTCATAATTTTCATTTTTCATGTCATTTAAAAATTTAGAAAAGTAATCAAAAACCAAAATATTCTCTTTTTATTTTCAAAAAATAATAAAAACAATTAGTTTAGGTGATTTTTAAAAAGTGAGTGAACAATATAAGAAGCTCCTCAAGTGAGATGGCCCTAGTCAAACATTTTGTTTCACTAGAAAAATAATTTACTTTTTCCATGCCCTACGATAGATGTGCATCAAAACTAGCTTTGATACCATGGATCTAACTTGGGTCATTCATGTGAAAGGTGGATATACTGAACACTATTTAAAAAAATCATTTTATGCTCATATTTTTAATCAATTTTTAATGATTTTTAATATATTTTCAATGAATAGAACCCATAAAATTAATGTTTTAGTAATTTTATGGAAATTGTGAAAGTGGAATGTAATGGAATTTATCTCAACAAAATATTGATGAGTTTTAAAATTTAAAATTTTATATATAAATCTTTGTTTATTTTTTGGAAGTGTTATTAATATTTTCTAACTTTTAATCAGAATTTTTATCTAAAAAATATATTGATTTCAAGTTTTCCCATCAACCACGAAATCCCTCTATTCAACAATCCCTCAAGGGGAAGCAGGCTAGGCCAACTTGGGATGGCCTTCTCGAGTCAAGAGTGCATGGTTGATCAATACCCATGTGTAGCGGCTCATGGTTGGTGAACCCCTCATGTAGTATTATGACCCTAAGGGGTCGTGTGTGTTGCGTGTATGTGTGGCCCGCATCTATGGTGTGTGCAAGTGAAACCAGGAGGCCATACTCAGAGTAACTGTCTAATCAATCCCATCCATAATCAGTCTTATAAACACTCCCCCCCTCATGTTCTATTTTGATGTGGGATAGTTTTTATATAGGGTACTATTCACACCTGCTCATCTCCATCATGCTCCTTCGCTCTAACTTCATTCAAACTGATTGGACGCCATAGATCCTCACAGTAAGATGCCATCCAAGCCCCTATCAAAGCTCAATCCAAGATTCATCTCAACTGAAAAGCACAGGATCACCTTAGGATCGCCTTCTTCACCTCCTTCGACCACCCAAGAACCATATCGAGTCTCATCCAACCTTCAAAGTGGAGAGATGAAAGAGGTCACAATTTCCACGCAACATATTGCCATGAACATTTCTTCTAAAGCTCAAGTTCAAGCATATATTTCATGCCATGCCACCACACCATCGTCCATCATCTCCTACACCTTTTCTGAGCATCCTAGATACATTTAAAATCTCCCTACGTCCACTTAGAAGGTTGGAGGGATGAAGGAGGACATCTCTACCATGTCGCACCACTAAAAACCCCTACATTCACCCCATCCACATAGAACTGCAACCACGTACCTATTCCATTAATGCATCCCATGCATTGTGCTACCATGAATAAGCCAATAGTCAATGCTATAAATCATCAACACCTAAGATCCTTATGTGATTTAAAATTCACACCTGTGGGTCTCACAGGTGTAATATCAAAGGGAGAGCTTCAGCTTTAATGAAGGAGGATAAATGCCTCTCCATTATTTCCTATAAAAGGTGGGATACTCCCACTACACATATCAATATGCACCACCTGGAGGAGGTATCCCACCAAAGGCTTCATGCTGCTCTTCCCCTCTATCCTTCGGTTTCTTTCATTTTTCATTTTATTTTTTTTTTAGTTTTATTTTAATTTTAATTCTAAATTATTTTACTTTTAATAATAATAATTCATGAATTTTAATTTTATCATCTATCAAAGTGTTTTCATTGACCCCTGTTTTTATTATTATCCTTCTTCTCTTATTCTTCTTATTTTTAATTCATCTTATTTTTAATATTATTATTATTATTCTTTTAACATTATTCTTTTTATTTTACTTTCCTTATTTATTTTCTTATTTTACTCTTCTTATCTATCTCTCTCTCTATTCTTTCTCTCATCCACCATTCTTCTTTTTAAATTTCTTTTCATTACTTATTCAATTTTATTTTATTTTATTATTATTTTTTCATTTTATTCTTTCACTTTTTCACTTATTTCTCATTCCACCAAAGTGATCTCTTAATTCCGATAATAGAAGGCTGACCCAATGCTTGGTCCAAGAGAGGTCAATATGTTCTTGAATTTTTCTTAAATTTTATTTTACATTTTTGGTATATATGAACAGCATGCATGGGTGTGAAGAGTGTCCTCAGTGTGGTGATCGTCCCCCATGACATGAAACTCAATCTATTTCTATTTTTTTAATATTCTTTCCCTCTCCTCATAGACTATCTCTTCACATGATGGTGTTGAGAAAATTAATAGATGAAATGGTATCGATGGATTCGTGTCCTAGAAGATAGCAGACCCTCGAATAAGGTGTGCCATCGACCTTGATTATTTAAGGAGATGGAATTGATATTTCCTGTTCATTAAAAGATTCCACACTTTCTATATAAAAATAATAGTAACTAATCATGATATTTAATTTTTGAAATGTCAAACTAAAATTAAAAAAAAAAGGAGTATAATTATTGAACCAGAACTAAACCCAAATCTGTGTTCTTTCTTCTATAAAACATTATTTTTTACCTTTCATGTTATTATAGTTTAAAATTTCCATTTTTCATCTCATTTAAATATTTATAAAATAATAAAAAACCAAAAAATTCTCCATTTATTTTCATGAAATAATAAAAACAAAAAAATTATTAGTTTAAGATATTTGGAATAAGTGAGTGAACAAACTGAGAAGCTCCCCAAGTGATACGACCCTGGTCAGCCACTATGTTTCACAAGTAAAATAATTTTCTTTTTCAAAACCCTAGGATAGTCATGTTTCACTCACCCATTTCTCATATACATCCCTAGTTTATCTTGTGTGGAATTAGAAAATCAATGGAATATAATACAAATTTTAGAGTTTTGTGTAATGATGTTGTAACCATGTTTCAAGTTATTATGTTATGTATCTAATTTACAAAGACATTATGCCTCTTAATATTATAGAATTATATTAAGTGTGTATTTATGTAATAAATCATGAAATAAAGTGTATAAAATATATGTGTTTTCATAATTGGTATCAGAGGAAATTTTTAGTCATTTTTGGGAATTAGGATTAGAAAAAAATTGATATTTTTAAGGATAATACTAAACATAGTAAAACATCCCTAAATTATGGTAAAGTATAGATTAAGTGGATTCCAAGAAATTAAATCATTGTATGAATACTAAAAATGAATGTGGATATAGAACAACTATACCAAGGTTTAATAACCCCAAAAATAGTTCCTTTGGTATTAAATAAATCATCTTATAATGATTGAAAAAGAGTTCTTATTTCACACCTGGTTTGGAACTCCTAGGGGATATGATTTTGTAAATTCACATACTCCTTAAAAACAATCATGAAGGGAAAAAATGCACATAAAATTTTATGTTAGGAAATATACCATTGATGAATTATATTAAAACCTATAAATTAATAAGCCAAGTAATTTATGTTATATATGATTCATGCCTTCAATGTTTATAGTTTCCTTTTTTATGTTTAATAGTTTAAAACATATCATCCCTAATTTTTCTTTTATTTTAGTCAATGGATAGAAATATGAGTAACTGAGTCAACAACCAATTTGATGTAAAATTTAATGACAACACAAATGATATGCTCAACTTAACGTGAGGAGTTGAGAACTTCATGATAATAAATTCTCAATTCAATCAAGTTTTGAATAGAAACTTGAATCATGGAGAAAACCCACATACCCCGAAGAAAGAGTAAGATGCAATAGAGACCTTTATGTGACAAAGGACATTGAATTTAAATTGATATTCTAACTCTTAAATCATATAAAAATGGATCAAAATCATTTAAAAGATCTTCATTATCCTTAAAGGCTCTGAGAAAGAGGATTTTGTGCTAGTTATTTATTGTATGGAAGGAGGAACTGATCAATGGTGGATGTTAATTAAAAATATGAATCCTAAGGAGGAGATAGAAGTGATGGAGTGGAAATAATTATAGATAAAAATTGATAAATATTTTCCTCTCACTCTCTAACATAAAATTGATATAGATTTCCTTGGCCTCAAGTAAAATGAAGATGAATCCATCTGGATATATGAGGTGAACTTCACAAGACTTTCACGATACACCTTTCTCTTTATTATTAAACCTAAAAGTAAACTTTAGAACTTATTTTGTGGGATAAAGTTGAGTCAAAAAAATAATTGGAGATTCAAAACAATGACAACTATGTGTAAAATATCTAATCTTATCTCAAATTCAAAATGGAGATCAGTGAATCTCAAGGGTCTCATGAGTCTAGAGGTAGGAAGTGGAGAATTGAGTTTAATTTTGGGGAAGCAATGGAGAAATATCATGGTGGTAATAAAGTCCATCATCCCACTTTTCAAAAGTTTTGGAAGAATCATAATGGTAATTTCTTAAATGGTATAAGAAATTTAATGAGGTGTTGGAAATAAGGTAACCTAACTAGATAGTAAAAATAAGAGAAAATCACCAATGTGTTAGAATAAAGGAATTTTATATTCAACCCTCAAACTATTGTAAAAAAAATTAATTGTAAAGAATGAGGATACTATGTGAATCAAGGAATTATGCTGAAGGTTTTTAATTATAACAGACAACAACAACTTCCATGGCTTGGAGAGAAAGGGCGAGCATATTCCATCACAATTGTTGAAGTGGATCCTGAAAATGATGTGGTGATAGGTATGATAGTTATTCATTCAATAATATCTAACACAATATTTTATTCTAGTCCTATGCATTCTTTAATATCCTACAAGTTTAGTATAACTATTAAAATACAACCTCAAAATATGGAAATGAAGCTATCAAGGAAAATGGAAATGGAGAAATTATTGAATCTGAAGTATATAACTCTTCCATTGTCCATATTTGTGGGATAAACTTCCTTAAAAAAATTATGATATAACATTTAGTATAATTCGATGCAATTATAGGTATGGATTGATTTTTCTTATATAGATCCACCATAAATTGTCAAGATAAGGAAATCGCACTTTATATCACAAATTTCTCTCTAATTTTATACAAATTCAGGGAGTGGGATGAATATCCTTTGGAATTATCATCTCAGGAATGGATATTATTAAATTATGAACAATATTATCCAAATAAAATGATTTAGAATAAGTAAAATATCATCCCTGATGATGTACCCATTTTAAGTGAATATGTTGATGCATTTCTTGAAGAATTTTTTAGTCTTCCTCCAAACCATGAGTTTTAGTTTTCAACTGATATTATACCCAGATATTTCCAAATATACAATACCCCATATAAAATTTAAACTATTAAACTTAAAGAGATAAATAATAAACTATATGATAATCTGGATATAGGGTTTATATTCTCAAGTTCTTTATCATGGGGTGTACTAGTCTTGTTCATCAAAAGTAAGGATGGATAACTAAACCTTTTATATTTATTATCTTGATCTAAACAATATCAAAATAAAGAAAAGGTATGATCTATTTTAGATTAATGAATTGTTCAATTAGATGAATGGATCCCATTAATTCTATAAGGTAGATCTTCAGTTGGGATATTATCAAGTAAAGTTGATAAAGAAGGATATCCCCAAGACTTCTTTTCATACAAGGTATGAGCACTATCAGTTCATAGTGATTCCATTTGGAATTACTTATGCTCCATATATCTTAATATACTTAATGAATATATTATTTATGTTTTAACTCAAAAAATTTATTGTAGTCTTCATAAATAATATTCAAATATACTCCAAAATCAATAAGTAACATGAGGATAATTTTAATGTTTTGATGAATACCTTGAGAGAGGAAAATTTATATGTAAAGTATGGTAAATGAAATTTTTATATGGATAAATTAAAATTCCAGGTGCATATTATCATTAGTAAATGAAAATATTTGGATCCTTAAATGATAAAGGTAATTGAAGGATATACCATGATAATATTTTTGATAGAGATCTATATTTTCCTTGAATTAGCTGGGTATAATTGTTTATTTATGAGAAAATTATCATAGTTTTCAACTCCACTAAAAACACTAAATCAAAATGGATAGAAGTTTGTAGGGAAAGATGAATTCATAGATAGATTTAAAGAATTAACGAAGAGGATAATCACTACACTAGTTATCACTTTATCCACTAGTGGTGAAGGATTTTTTATCTACAGTGATGAGTCTAAAAAGGTATTGGGTTGTGTACTCATGTAATATGAAAACTTTATTTCATGTACCCTCCACCAATTAAAGATCCATGAGATGAGATACCAAATTCATGATCTAAAATTCATTATAGTGATCTACACATTAAAGATTTGTAGACATTATATCTATAGGGAGAAGTGTGACATATATGTGGATTATAAAAGCCTTAAATATAAATTCACACAAAAGGATCTCAATATGAACCATTGAATATGGTTATAATTGATCGATGATAATGATTGTTCAATCTATTACCATACTTAGAAGGAAAACAATGTGGCAGATGCTCTTAGAAGAAAGGGTCCTAAAACCCTATCCATGATGAGAATTGAAAGGGGTCTAATATTCTTGGACATTCAAAGTATGGTCGTGGGAATAATAAAAGTATCTTCATCCTATATTTCTCAAATAACTTCTCAACCATCCATTCTTTAGAGGCTCAAGTAGGTCCAAAAAGACTAAGACGAGCTACATAGAAAGGTAGTGAATATTTCAGAGTTTAACTTTTCTAATGATGGATTTATAAGGTTTGTAACCCAAATATGTATCCCATAAAAACTATAACTAAAATGGGAACTTCTTGATGAAATTAATATCTCATCCTTCTCTGTAAATCTAAGAAGAATTATGATGTATTGAGATCTAAAGTAAAACTTCTAGTGAGATAACATAAAGAGTGAGATTGCATAATTCATATATCAATTCCTAGTATGCCAACAAGTCATGTTTGAATGGAATAAGTCTAAGTTTATGATAAAATAATTTCTCATACTAGTATGGAAATGGGAAAACATAAACATTAATTTCATTTTACGACTCCTTGGGACATCTAAATTAAATAATTCCATCTAGATAGTAGTCAATAAGCTTACAAAGTCATCACATTTCATTACTGTCAAATAATATTTATCTCCTGACCAACTCACTAAGATATACATAAGGAAATTTGTATAACTACATGGAGTGACACTCTCCACTATATCTGATCGAGATATGAGTTTTACCTTAAGGTTCTAAAGAATCTTTCAACAAACATTGTATATAGATTTGATTGTTAGTACTGCTTATCACCCTTAGACAGATGTTCATTTTGAGAGAACCATTTAAACTCTAGAGTATGTACTAAGATAATTCTCAAATTGTTTATAAGGATATTAGGATCATCACCTTCCCCTAGTGGAGTTCTTATATAGCAATAGTTTTCATTATAGTATTCAAATAGAACCATATAAGGATATGTATGGGAAGAGGTGTCATACTCCAATATGATAGGATACAGTGGGAGAGAGGAAGATTATAATACTAGATCTTATAAAAGAGATTATAGATAAGGTTTAAACCATTCAGTTTTATAGTAAATCCAAACAAAGTCAAGAGAAAAGCTATGCAGACAATCATCAATGAGACCTACAGTTTGAGGCAATAGATAAGGTATTTCTTATTATATCATTAGGGATGAAACTTGTGAGGTTTGGAAATAAGATAAAGTATCAACCAAGATACATTGGGTGCTTTGAGATCTATGATGGCATTAGAGCTATCAACTATCGACTAGCACTCCCTCCCAACTTATGTCATGTATATGATGTGTTCTATGTATCCCTCTTGAGAAATTACATACTAAACCCCTCCCACATACTGAATCCATAGGTGGTACCCTTGGAGATTGATCTTTCATACAAGGAATAGTCAGTGAAGATCTTAGATCCTAGAGACAAAGTTCTATAAAACAAGAATACTCACCTGGTTGAAGTATTGTGGTGGAACAAAAAGATTGAGTAAGCCACACAGGAACTAGAAGATGAGATGAAATAGAAGTACGCTAATTTATTTTAGTGTATGAAATTAAATTTTGAGGGTGAAATATATGAAGGGGGAAGAGTGTAATGACCAGAAATTTTATAAATAAAATTCCCTTTTTAATGAATAAATTTATTATTAAGTAATTAAGTTATAGAAAACACATGAAATACTTTGGTTACTTTAGACCATAATAAAATATAGGTGGTTAGATTTAAAATACCATTAAGAATTATAACCATTGATAATATATTCATTACACAATTAACATTAATATAAGTATATATAATGGGTTAGGATAAATTTTAATTAACACAGAGAGAAGAAACGATGGCCTCAACTAGTAGGATTATACCATATGAAGCCCAATTATTAGAGCTTCTGAAGGAGATTACGTCACTAGGATTTTACCTTGACCAAGCCCAAGCTAAAATTCAACATCTGAAACATGAAAAAACAATTTATGGGAGAATTTCAAGCTTATCAAGATCACGACCCAAACTATGTTCATCGAACCACACCAATAATATACCACCATCGCACACCTTACCCTTAGGACATACACTGGTATAATAAGTGTTTATGTATATAGAGCCTATTAGTATGAATTTTTATGCCTTATTTGTAATAAGATAATGATTAAATTTAGACCTTGTTATTATTAATTTATATATATAATTATATTTAAGTTGATGAAAATTAGATTTTGATACAAAAAAACCAAAATTATATGGTTTTAAAAAAAAAATTAATAATTTCAACAATTATAAAATAAATATTATTTTAATATAATATTACAACTAAATAATATATTTTTATATACAAATGATGTTATAATTTAATAAAGTCTAATATGATATTTTTAAGGGTTAGAATATTTTTTTATTTATAAAAATAAGTATTTTATAGTAAATAAATATTATTTTTAAAATCATCACATCAAAATTAACCAATGGTTAATTTTTTATAATCATCTTAGATGATAAAAAAATTAGGTAAAAATTAAAATCAGTATAAATGTACAATCAATATTATGAAATCATAATGGAGAAAAAGTGATGTAATAAATGATATAAAATGAACGCATGACAGAATTTATATTTCCCCTTTAAAATAATGTATTTTTGAAGTTATTTTATTAATTTTATAAACCTTTAATAAATCCTCCAAAACCTATATTATATTTTAAGGCTTTGAAATCAATTTCTTATGAACATGACTCACTTCTACATCCACAATGGTATTATATTAATGTATTCATTTCTTAGCCTTAAAAAATATTCAAAACCACTCCTCTAGTATAAAACATGGAAAAAACATTGTAGGTTTTTTTGTTTTGATTATTTTATCATATAGAGTTAAAAACCTATATTTAGGAATTATTCAAGAATTCCCCTCTCTTTTTCTATAAACAACCACCCCAAACTCTCACTCCTCTTCACTCAAAATTCAATTTGTAAAAAAAATCCTCTCTTTATACCTCTCTAAATACCACCCATGGTGTTCCAAATCTATAAATAATATCTTACTCATCTTTTAGAAGTGCCCTCTCAAGTTAAAGGGATTCTATCCTCCTCTTTATTCAAGCACTTTATTTGTATTATAGATTTTTATTACCAATTGTTCATGTTGTAATATGTTTTAAAACATCCATTTTATTGTATTTATTATTTATAAGTGATTATATAACACATTTCACTCTCATTAAACCCTTCCATGAATCTTTACGAGCCCCTATTATGATTTTAAAATTACCCTGTGATTTTCCATTTCAAATATTTGTGTAGTGAATACTCATCACTATTTCTACTCAAGGGTATTTACCTATATGTTCCTATAATTCATTTATTGAGGATATCCTTGTATTTAACCCAAAATCATTAATTATTAGATTATAATTTGTTAAAGTTATTCTTATGTTGTATGATCTATGTGACACACAAATTCATGTACATGATATGAATGTGATGAGTGGGCCTGAAATTATATTTCCCTCCAATGCATTGGGTAGAATTTTTATATCATAAGATACCATATATGGTGCACATGAGGTTATAATAATAACACTATTCTATTATGTATAAATTTTTATCCTTGATATATTATTATTATGTTAGGTTTTATGTTGTTTCCACATTCCAATATTTTCTTGATAAAATCATCTTAAACCATGCTTTGATGTTCAAGTTTATGATTCTCCCCACTTTTATGTCACATTGATATGCCTCTTAACTCACATTTATTACTTTAATTATGTTATTATTTAATAATTCCATTAATGGGATTTATATCTCACCCCTTTCTTATATATATACCCAGGTCATCCTGTATAGTATTAAAATATTGATAAAATATAAGGGCATATTTTGGATTTTTTCAATGATGTTAGTGTACCTATGTTTCAATTTATTATGTTATATATCTAATTTACCAAATAAACTAGGGCTCTTGATCTTTTTGGTTTGTATTAAGTGTGTATTTATATAATAAATCACACAACAAAGTGTATAAGAGATATGGGTTGTTATAAAATTTTCTGCTACTTCCATTAGTGAACTTCAAGAAGTTGAAGAAACCCACCAGAAACACAGTGCTCAACCTTAAACCTCTAGAAAAACCAACATAAAGCGATAAAATATATAACTGATCTCATTAAATTATACTATAAAAATTGAACCATCAATGCATGATACATCTTAGCTACATCAGGATTTAATTCTAAGTGTGGACTATAGAAATCAAGGAGAACCACGACACACATCAATGGAGGAATGAAAATCCTTACATGAAACAACACCTGATATTGGCCGACCTCAAACCATTCCTCAAGATAATCACCAAAAAAAACTTACTATCAAAAAAACTCCCCCAAAAATACCATATATGGGACTCCTCTACCTACTACACTAAAGATGGTTTCACTGTCATCCAGTAAAGACACTCCATACCATCAATTTCCCTCAGATCAAGGTGCATCATGGAGAGATCCTCCATCACCCTCCAAGAATCACCGAACTTATGGAAAGCATCATTGTGTGACTTATAACACAAAGAAACAGCCACAATATTCCCTTTCCCCACTATATAGGAAATATAAAACTCATAATCCTATAATAATTCCACCCATCATTTCTTTTAAAAATTCTAATCGTGTTGGTAAAATATATGCCTCAAAATATTATAATCTGTAAACACCACAAAGAGCTTAGTAGTGAGTTAATTCAACTATATCGTTGGCGAAAACAAAATCATAGTAAAATCAAGGCCATTTTTGAGGTAATTATATTCATGAAATCATAAATATCGAGACTTATAAGAGATAAATTATCTCTATTTCATTAGAACACCACCCAATATATGACACAAAGAATCATAAAAACCCTAAAATTTAAGTCCCTTCTCCAGAAGATGAAGAACATGATCATTGAATAGATTATCCTTAAAAAACTCAAAAATATCATAACTCTATTTAATCTATATTAAAACTTGATCCTTCCTGGTCAAATATATTATAGGAGTCACAATCAAAGAAAAATCAGGTATGAACCTCCTATAATAGCCTATAAGGACAAGAAAACTATACACCTACATAATTTTATTAGGGGATAACTAAGAAAAAACTACCTCAATATTCAAAGAATCCATAGTTACTCCATGATGACATGAAAAAATTCTTAATAAATAGACCTCACTAGCCCAAAACTTATACTTCGATGGATTCTCAAATAGCGGATGATAGTGAAGAACTCCTGGAACTACTCACAAATTCCCTACATGATCCTCCACTGAAATCAAATACACAAATATTATATGAATAATAATTATAAGAAAATGATCTATAAACTCATGGAATATAGAATGCATCAGTCCCATAAACTAGATTAGAGTGTTCATAACACTGAGAAACATCACACCAAACTCATAATTCTCATAACGATATATGAAATCATCCTTCAATATATATTCATACTTCACTCACATATGATGATATCCTAAATATAAATTGATCTCCAAAAATAGGTCAAATACCTTCAACTGATCTAATAAATCATCAATCTATATAAGGGGATAGTGTTTATTCACTGCCACATGTTTCAGGTGATGATAATAGATATATAAATACATGATTTCATCTTCCTTCTTTGTAAAGACAACTAGAGCACCCCAAGGAGATACACTAGGCCGAACAAAAATTCATTATAGTAGATCATAAAACTAAATCTTCTTCTCTTATAACTCATAAGGTTCCATGTTATATGGAGACATTAATATCAGAGTGACACTTGGATACAACTCTATACCAAAATTGATCTCCCATAACGGGGGTAGAATCACATACCCTTTTATAAATACATTAGAGTGATCTTATATATTCTTATAAAACACCTTCGGATAATCCTCTATTATACTTAACATTATCTCAACTATCAAGTAAGACAAGAACTGGATATACCTATAATCCATCAAAGGGTCTCTCTTTCCCACAAATAGATCCTTCTCTATATCACCATCATAAAATATAACATGCCTCCTATAGCATTCTATAATATCCTGCACTGGATACTTCTAGTCTATGATTATGATGATTTTTCATGGTTGTGTCTGCAAATAAAGGAAACCTACCCAAAATCAATATTCCTATAGCTTCGACTCATAATCTCTACATACATCATACAAGCTAGCTCGACCTCTAACTAGTGTATTCAACACCAAGGGAACTAGAAGTGTCTCCACCTCAATTCCAAAATATTGAACTAGGTTGGATGTAATAAAGTAGTTCATAACTCCTAAATCGAATAAGGCATACACCAATGTATAAAATAAGTTAATAATACCTCATAGTAAATCTAACTCATCATGTGTTAGAAACTCTAAGGCATGTATCTTACCACATCAGGATCCAAAAACTCTCTATCCTTGATGGATACTACCTATATGACAATTCTTTACTCATTGTTTTGGAGGAGTATGGGAATCACATGGTTATGCTCTTCCCACCTCATTCCTACTCTTCTAAGCAGAATATAGAGCACTCTATTTTTTTGCTACCACAGAGCATACTGCTACAATGGTTAAGCCTAAAGATGGATTCCATCTCTACGTTGAATATTAAGGAATGTCGAGCACTCAATATTATGATATCCATGACCACCACATGAAAAATATAATATGAAAAATATACTAGTAGGGGTCTGAGAACTTCTAGTTCTAATGAAATGCAATGAAAAATGATGGAACTGACTCCCCACTATCTAAAACTTTTGTTTCCCTAGAAACTGAGAACATCTATCCACATCCCTTTTCCATAGAGTCCTAAATAATCCCCTCCCAAGATGATTTGATCATAAACAACACCCTCATTATAACCTATGCCTTCTCCATCACCTCAAGATATTTCTATAACATAAATGGGGTGACATGGCCCTAGATATCTAGATTAAAATACTCCTTAAAATTTCAATCTATATCTTCCTCATTTGGTATTAGTTTTTATGTATAACATAAAAAGTTATTATATCATATACTAAACTCCCAAACTTTGTAATTCCTCTAGTAAATATTTAGCATCTCCTTCCAACAAGACGCCTTTATGGTTGAATAAAGAAACTTAACCTAAAACTAATAATGAAACTTCTCCCATGAAATGACCAAATCCTCATGATACTAAATGAAAAAGAACCACCACTACCGTCTTACCACACACAGTATATCTATAACCAATAAAAACCCATACTCCCACCAATAATGGATTATAATGTAGGAAATCTCCACCACCTCTAACCAAGACTTAGTTTCTTAAGCCAAATTTAACCCCACATAATTCTATAGGCCATACCACTAAAAATATTAAATAATATTCTTATAAGAATATTCATTTTCATTATCAAATATTTGGTGATCTACTGGTGCCTTTTGTTGAACATCATCAGCATGGACCTGGAGAGGATATCAATCTAGAGCCATACCTACAAACAATTTAGCTATTAATCACTCCCTAAACTCATAATATAAAATATTTAAGATTAATTAATTTAGATTTAGCATAATTATCATTGTCTAACCAATTAATACACTGGAACTTACAATCATAATGTATGATCCTTACCTAGGTCCCTACCCTGAAAGAGGTATCACTTCACTTAGTAGGTTAAATAATCTTAAAGTCCTTACATAAAATCATGGGGGGGGATAATCTTGTGTTATTGTTGGTCTCCATTACTTATATCATGGTCTAAGTTAGTTTATATTGTTTCCCTATAAACCCATTAAATCCTCACTGATTCATATCTCCAAAATTTACCATAAATCTCAACCATCAGCTCTGATACCACTCAGTCATGACCCCCCCCCCCCCCCTCCTATAGTACCCTTACTAGTATAGAAGTGAATATGAGATGACCCCAAATCCTGTCTCAAATAGGCCACGGGTTTATGATCAGTTTAAAGAGCATAGGATGTATACAAATGAGAGGCATTACCCTTAAAAAATAAATTTAAATGTCATAGATAAGATAAGATATACCAATAAACACCATTGAATAGATAAATAACCAATCCCAAAAAATCAATGTAATGTCATTAAAGAAAAATAAAAACAATTGAAAGTTCCATGAACCGTTATTTGGAAATGACAATGAACTGCAACAACTCATGAATAACTCTATGATGTAGTGACACCCAGCGCAATCACTAACCTAGTCCTATAGACCTAAAAAATAATTTATTTATATATAGGGTGAGATATAGGTATACTCAGTAGGATCCTCCTTAGAACCACTCATGAAAATGTGAAAGAAGTGTACTAAATCTCAATGAATAAACAAAAGAGAAAAACTCATTACCTAAGTAGGTAAAAAAATATTATATACTCACCAAGGATCACTCACCAAGTAATGTGTGGAAGTAAGAAACTCTATATCAAAATCATATATACAAGAAAGGTATCCCAAATCCATATATCCACTGGTTTTTCTCTCTCACACCCCAATTCCAGGCGTTATGTGTTGTAATCCCTTCTATAATTCATCCCCCCTATGAGAAACCATATCATATCCATATCTTATCTTGTACTCAATACAAACATATCTCATCCCTATCTAATTCAGTAGTGAGTCTAGAATCCACTACAACTTGTGTATCATGCATTATACCTCAAACCATCATAGCCCATGCAAGTACACATGTGGTAACTATAGTCCTAAAAATAAAAATATATGTATATGTTATAAAATTAATCTGCTACATCCCACACACACATGTATTGTAAAACTGATATCCATCATATCCCATATAGAAATGAACCATATAAATAAATTCATCATTTCCCAAATACATCTACACATCATGTAATAACTGAAGGGAAAGTGGGGAAGAGGGATTAGTTATCCATTTGTTCCCTCACCAACCTAGATGTTGGGGGAAACACTTGGGTATCAAATTCCCGCTTGACTCAAGTGGTGGACCATATAAAATAAAAAATATTTAATGAATGGATACCACACAAACAAACTAAGGGAAAATACATAGCCTTAGACTCAACTATAGTTAACATCATATATGAATCCCAAATTCTACTACTAAGTTCTAGGAATCAAGATCTCATACAGGTACACAGGCACCAAAATCTATCATAAATCAATTCACTTAGTAATTTTTAACTTAATATTCATTTTTTGATCTCATTAAAAAAAATCATTCATTCATTTTATCACAAGACAACATAATTTCATAATTTATATTCTAATTTACAGATTCCCATTTATATAATCTTAGAGAATTAATCCAACTATCCCATGGCTCTAATTTAATTTATAATTAATCTATTACTACCACTAATAAAAACCATTCCTAATTATCAACTTGAACCAATAAACACATTAATAACCCAACACTAGAATTCCACAAATATAAAATTCCCACATTCAACCTTTTCTATACATCCCAACATCAATCCCTTTTCAATGAATAGGCAATAAAAAATCCCCACTTCTAACTTGTGTCATTTTTACCTTAAAAAATATCCCAACCATACTAGGTTCCACAAAAAAAACCCAACAAGGGATCAAACAGGCTGAATAATATACATAGAAATAATCAGTTTTTCAGTATAGAAAACTCAAATGGAAACTAAGGCCATATGACCAAGGCATAAAAGAATATAAAAAAGGATAGGCTCACAATATCCCTAAGCATTTAATTTTATCAAAAAAACATTTTCCTTTTCCATATTGAATTTACCAACTCATTATAAATAGGTTTTAGAAATAAGAAACCCAACATCAATAGTGAATAATAATGGAAATAACTAATAATCATGATCATGAAACACTTTCATGTTCAATAATTTTCATGCAATAATGTTAATTAAATTCACATACCTCTTTTGTTATTCTATTTGTCTTACTATCTTGACATTGTTTATTCAATTTAAAGAATATCAACCATGATAAGGATTAAAAAAATTACACCAAATGGATAGAAATCTATTTATAAAACATCATAAGGCATCATCAATATAGAAAAAAACATATTCAATCAGAGCAATGATTCCATATTTCATTTTCCTATAATTTATAGATTATTACTTTTCATTAGGTATTCATTAAATGAGTATTTTCATGAGTGATCTCAAAATATTTATGATTTTTACTAAGTATAGAAATAGGGATGAGTTAATTCCTCACTCTTGAGAAGACTTAGAAATCATGAAATCACTATTACTAATTCAAATAAGTAGGGTTTGAGAATAATTAAATTCATGAAAATAAAATAAGACTATAAAAACTATAAAATAATGTTTTTAAGAAAGAACTTGGTCCAAGGGTTAACTTTATAGGTTCCAACATTATCCATTATTATTGTCTAAATTTTTTTTGATAGTTCATCCCATTGTACATGAACCATTATACCTTACTTTGAGTGTGAAATTTATAATTCCTAAGAGATATATTTGGAACACCAATTCTCACCTCTTATAAAAGTCAAGAATGATGAACACACCTCAATTGAGAGTGACATCTTCCAAGACTTGGATCCATTATATGTTGTTTCATCTATCGAACACACTCAACTTCATCGTATGAAAATAATGGCCAAGATAAGGGAGGGAATTTCTTTTTGGTGGATAATATAATAAAATACTGAATAATATCATGTAATGATGTAAAATTTACACATAACCCATAAATACACCCATTACCCTTCTACAAACTGAAAATAAACATTGATAATTAAAGAAAAAGAATTCAAGAAAAACAAGGAAACCTTCTCCCAAGGATAAGCCTAGGGTCAGTTACTCACCATCACGGCTTTCTATCTCATTCATTAGGAAAATACATGGATTCTTCGAAGATTAGAGTGGGCTAAGACAGGGATACCTGTTATCCCTAAGTATTTCCATCCTCACCCAAGATGTTCTTAGTCACCTCATTAATTAGAGTATCTCAAGGGGTGAAATTATCTCTTATAGGAGTCAGTTTTACTCCTACTACAGATCCCATCTCATGTTGACAGATGACACCATCATCTTTCTAAATGATAGAAAGAGATCATTTTGTGGTATCGACAAGGTTATCTAAGAATATTATAAATAGAGTAAAAAAATAATTATCTGAGTGAATATAAACATAAATATCTCAAAAAGGTGCTCGAACAGACATGTAATCTCCCTTAGTAATAGCTTGGAAATGCAACGTAGTATCTTCCACATAAAATATCTAGGCACCACAATCTCATAAATGAGGTTACAAATCCACCACATTTATCATATCACTAGAAGGATCACAGGAAAAAATTTGGAAGTGTAAAAACCATTATCTATCCTTATGTGGAAGAATCACTTTGGTTAACAGCGTTCTTTTCTCAATTTTGATCCATACACTCTCAGCTGTCAGGGTTATAAAGTGTGTTATTTCTAATATTGATATCATCTTTTCCTCTTTAATTTTGGATTCCCATTCATATGGAAAACCCCACTAGGCATTCAGGGTGAGGATGGTCAGGCCTATGGGGGAGGGTGGAATTAATATGAGGAATATTTTGGATACACTACATTGTATGTATTCAAAGTTACCATAGCAGAATTTATAGGAATAGACCCCTTGGGGGAGGTGTATAGGTGATAATGTTATAGGGGAGATGGGAATAATATGAGGTAGCAATTCTTATATGTGGTCCTCAGTTTTTATCTATACCCTAACTCTTCAAAACAACTCCCAATAGATTGTGGGGAGGGGTGATATCTTGTTTTGGCATCATAATTAGGTCGGTTCCAAGCTTGAATTTCCTGGGTGTCCTACTAAATATATTAATTTTAGAAAGGCAAGCATGAATTCAAAAATTAACAATACCATTATAGACCAAAATCAGTAGGATATATTTGACCTCGTTGATATTAAAACAAGTATAGGTAAGTGTGTCTTCACAAAGTCTACCTTGGGTGACATCTATGTGAAGGATTATTTAAGGGTGACACTTAATCCTTATAATAGTGGGGAAGGTTTTGTGGATAAACGATATCCCCAAGAAGTATAATTTCTTAGTTTGTAGAATAAGGAACCAAGTGTGGGCCACTAACGAGAACAACAAATACATATGCATCACCCTGGCTTCCAGATGATCATGTTATAGAGTAATCCAGGATGAGATCGAAGATCACCTATTCTTTAAAAGTGAGTGGGATTTTATGGGTTGGATATCCTTTAGATATTTTACTAGCTTCTCCTCCAATGAGTTACTGAACCTATCTTTTCTTAATAATTGCTTCCATGGTGTGGGGGAAAATGGATGGGAGAAGAAGTCTACAATTATGATTTTATTAGCAGGTTGTTGGTGTATATAGAAGGTGAAAAACTCAGCTTTTTTTAAGGGGTTATCAGTTTGGGTACATATTTGGTTATCCAAACCAAGAACCTCTTGATTGAAATGATTAGTCTCTTAAAAAACTAGTAGGATTCTCCCACTCTCAGACTACTCCTATCAGGTAGTTCTTTCAACTATTCCATCCTCAAAGGAAACCAATGGAATTGGGATCAGTAGAATCCCCACCCATCAGGTCTCAAACTCAATATGGATGGCTCATGTAGTATGGGTTTTATGTGAGGAGGTGGTGTGGTTTGTGAATTTAGGGTCTCTTTCATCTTTTATTTTAATGTATACTTTGGCTATGGTCACTCCCTATAAGCTAAAGTAATGGTAATTTTCACCAGTCTCCACCTATCTAGTCAAGAAAGTATAAACCTAGAGGATGTGTAAATGGACTCCCTAATTCTCTATGAGTCCCTTCATGGTGCAGGTATCTCCCCTTAGTCGGTCTTTTACATCATTAGAAGGTGTAGGGGACTCGTCAAAAACCATATGACTTTCCTCCATACCTAGAGAGAGGGTAACAAGATTGAGGATTATCTTGCTTCCATACTAATAAAGGGAAGTAATTACCTGCCTCCCTTGCATGAACTCCTTACCACCTGAGAGGGTGGATCTTATAAGGGGGTATGACATTGGGCTATAATATTTCAATCCTCCCTAACTCACTGGCCTTGGTTTCATTCTTAGTTTTTAATATGCTCTTTTCCAAAATTAATAAAATGATGATGATGAGATCTTGGTCTTAGTTGGGTGAATTGAATCCCACTAAGCATATAATCCAATAAAAATATTCAATTTAGATCTATATTAAAAAATAATAATGTCTGAAATAACAAATAGATAAAAAATGGTTACCATTCTAGACTTAATCCATTTCACATTTAAACTCAAATTTTTCCAAATTCCAAAAATGATTAAATTAAGCACAATTTATAAAATCAGTGGAGATTAAATCATTGAAATACGCATAATTATTTTTAAAAAATATTAGTTATATAAAATTTATAAGTGGGATTTATAATTAATCTCACCCTAATAAATTCTTATTACCTATAAATGCAATATAGTGCATTCCCAGAGTCAATCTCATGGATTCTCACACAACACTGATTTTATATAGTCCCTATTATATTATAACTAATATATTTAGAATATTATACTAATATAAATAGGGTATTTTCAAAATTAAAGTGATATAGAAATATAGAAATTTAGTAAGAAAATAACCTATATATATAAAGAAGTTATTAAAAAAGAAATAAGGTAGCTATTTTTAAGAGATCGTGGTGATTGATATTATTGTTCAGTAAAATATTCTTGAAACTCAATTCAATACAGTGATCAAGAAATATTACATTACACCCTCTCATTTGAGTTGTTATTACCCTAATTTAAGATATTTTAATATAGGGAAATAATTTTCTTAAATTCTTCAAGGATATCTCTTCATTTATCATCACTACCCATGTCATAATTCATCTTATGTATGACTTAAAAAGTGAATGGAAGGATGTTAGATGAACGAGAAAAAGAAATTGGATGACAGAGAGAACAAGGAAATGGCTTACCATAATCAGTTTAACCATCACTAAAATTCTTAAAATATAATAAAAATAGATATAAAACTGAAATAAATAAATAAATCACTACTATTTTCCTTTGAAAAAATGTTGAATTTAGTTCTTAGTTTTCATGGAGTTAATAAAAGTACAATGGGGGAAACAAAAAATATAAAAAATAAAGAATGGTGGAAATAATAAAACTAATATATATTAAAAATATATAATAATATTACAATATAAAATAACCTACAAAACTACCAAAATGACCAACTAGAATGTGAACCCATTTATTTTGAGAGGGGATACATTTTTATAGGGAAAAGAGTGTTAAATTTTCCCTCAAAAATATTCCTCTGAAATTTCAGGCATGGTAGGAACATTAAATGTAATAATTAATAAAAGTGTTCTTATTGAAAGTTTTTTTTCAATCTATTTTTTATCAACCCATAAAATTTTATAGTATTTATCTATATATAGTGGGTCATACAACTAAATTACTAATAAATTTATTTCTATAATGAAGACTCTTTTTATTCTTATTATATGATTTCTCATGCATTTATGTACATGATTAAGGATAAATCACATGTTTATATAGTTTAATAAAATGGTTATGTGCATATTATAGTTCTATACACAAAATTTTAGATCATTTAATTTATTTATTTAGGGTATATAGTCAAATTTTTGAAAATCACTAGAACTAGGCACAAATTCAAAGTCCTGACTTATATTCTCCTTTTAGGCCTTGTAATATTGGATTCAAATCAAGTTCCAATTGGATTAAATGTATCCCATAAAATTTATAAGTGTAAAACTATGTAATTTTATAATTTCTTTAGTGTATAAAATTTTTTAGATGAAATAAAAATACTAATTTAAAATAATTAAAATTACATAATTGATACATTTTCACATTTAAGCTCATAATTCTCCAAAATTCCAAAAATGATGCAATTAAGGTAAAATTGAAAAATTATTGGGGATTAAATCATTAAAATATACATAATAAATTTAAAATATTATTTCTATCTATTACCCCACACTTAACACTCATAATCCTAGACAAGTAAGCATGAAAATCATATCAAATAAAATTTAATACATATACAAATGAGATTCACCAATTTAACACCAAGAAACAAAAAATTTCATGAATATTCATAAACCATTATTTGGATTTATTAATTTAGTGTATTAAATTCATTCCCAAATATTTTATCCCCCTATAAACACAAAACACTTACCTCATATGAGTTTTCTCTCATCACACAAATATAGATTTTCAACAAACAAATTGCAACCAATCACAAGTAAGAGTAAACATAATATTAATAAATTTTTATATCTTGAATAAACATGATTCAAGGACTTCTGTTAATCATTATATATTTTCAAGGTTTTTCAATGGATTTTTGTTAGTATGTTTTATATGTCATAAATTCTAATGCAAAATAAGGAGGCTTGGATCTTTTTGAAGTTAAATTATATGATTCTAATTTTCACTCAAGTAAGATATCATCCTCACTTACCTTAATATAAAATCAACTCCAAACACCTGTTAAAATTTATTGGGCATCTCACACATTCAAAATTCCAACAAAAAAATGATATCCACTCAAATTCCTTAAATAAAATTTAATTTGTCTATTGATAATTTCAAAAAAAATGTACTGCAAGATTTTTGAAGACTATGAGGGTGCTATGAGTTTTAATAAATCATTGTGTCTTCCCATCCATTATTTTTAATGAAAATAATTCTTTTTATCTTCATAAAAAAATATTATTCTTGTATTTTTTGAGATTTATAGACTAATAATTTTTTTATAATTCTTCTCAATAAGCTCTGGTAAGGAACATCTTTTAAAAAAAGAAAAAAACTTCTTCAACTTCTAATTTTCCTCCCAAATAATCCAAAATGAGTAATGTATCACACTATAAGATATATCCCCCACACTTTAATTCAACTAGATCATGAAATTTTACTTATAGAGAAGTTTAGATATAGAAAACTGGCTTATCATGTGGATAAATAAATAGGTTATTCATCTATACTAAAGGATACAAGGATTAAATGTAAATGGAGGCCCGAATAAAAAAGGGATTATATTGAAAAATGGGTATTTTAAAATCAAAGAAATTTATGAATAATTTAAAACACAATAACCTAAAACTCTCAAGTTTTTATAGAAATAAATAAAATTTGGGTTAATCAAGAATTGTTTGGTTCTATGAATGAATGAGTTGAATGTAAATAATATGATAAAACGTTTAAAAATTCACACTTGAAGGTGTTTCTAATATGTTTATAGTGAGATATGGCATGAGATTCAAAAAATATAGGTCTTTTCATGAAATTCTAAAACTTTTGAACTTGAAACAAACTTATTTTCAGTATTTATTTAAGTTCAGTTTCATTGGGTAATTTTTTTCACTTGGTGAAGTGGGTTTCAAGAATAGAAAAAATAATCATTTGAGCTTACAATTTTTGAAAAAAATACTAAAATTGAAAAATAAACACCCAAAATTTTGAAAAAGACACAAAAATTTAAACAAATATAAATTTAAAAATTCTAAACTATAATGTTACCCTCCCCAAAAATTATTCCATTCACTACTCAATTTTTAATTCAAATTTTATCGATACATATTTTCATGTAAAATTTAAATTGGGTAACAAATAAAATAAATAAAAGGTTATGCATAACCTGATTTATTATTCACTGGTAGCTTTGAGTTAATCTTCTAGCTACTACCACTTTAAAACTACAAGAACTAAAAAAAATATAAGATAAGAACTTTAATAAAATAAAAGTAAATAAAAATAATGATAGAGGGATATAAAGGAGTACAGAACTAGATTTGGACCCCTATGGGGGTGGTGGGTTTTTACTACTCTAAGTCTGGAAGTTTCAACACTTTATTCTAAATATGAATATGGATGGGGTTTTCATGACCTGAACTATCATGTATTATTCATCAACATATCCATGAGTGGATACCAAGTGTGGGAACCCCCATTAAATATAAAAAAATTTCTAACCTCAAAAAGATAATAAATAGAGAATTATAAGTGTGAATTGGGAGGGAAAAAAACTTATAGGTTCTCCCTATTTACTTCCATTGTGTCCTTATCCATGTGGTATAAAAGTCATTGCATAGGAGGTAATCACATCACTATTAGATCCTCGATCTCTTATTCTTCATCAATCACCACTACTTGGGTGTATTATTAGGTAACATTTAAGGATAGTTTTAGAATTTAGACATCTATGTGAAAATCATGGGGGGAATCATTGGATATATTATTTTATAAAGATTAAAATATAAATAATTAAAATCCATAAGATCCCCTTATTTTTATTTACCCTCACATATATTTCATCTTTCATAACCCTTGGAACTTATTCATCATTTAATTCCAAAACCATATTCTCCTTAGTGGTGGTAAATTTATCCTATTAATCATCACTCTTGAGGAAAATCATAGGTTTTAGTTCTTCAAAATACAAATACAGGTAGTGAATTGGATTTGATAATAGTGTAAAATCAAAAACAATATAATCCAATGTTAATTCCACTTCCTTCAACTAATCTACTTCAAATATTGGTGCATCTTAAAATTCCTATTAGAGGATTGTGCAATTGTGTGGTAGATAATGGTTGTGCAATTTGATTTCCACCTCTATGGTTTCTTCTTCATAGGTTAGAGTGTTGGGTTCTTTGTTATTCTTGACCAAATGTTGATTGAACTCTAGGAAGTATTTCTAGATATTGGCGATCTTTTTAGATAAGGCTTCAAGAATAGATTGTTCTAGGTCCTACTTAAGATCCTTAAAGGGATCCTTAAATTTATCTCTACCTATTATAACCATTGATACCCATAACATTGTAATACATGTGTAAATATCTTCATAATTTGGTGTGGGTGAGTCACAAAGTGAATCTATTCTTTATTTTAAATTTTAATTTGAAAATAGTAAAATATATACAATTTGAAAAAAATAAATATTGAGTGAACAAATTATTGGATCCCCATAAAATAAACCAATTTTTTAAGTTGTATCTATGGTGAATCTCATTGTAATAAATTTTTATTACCTAGAAATGAAATATAGTACACGCTCAGGGTTGATCTCGAGGAGGCCACTCACACAACACTGGTTTCCTATTATCATTATTATATTCTAACTATTATATTTATAATATTATAATAATATAATAGGGGTGTTTTTGAAATTAAATTGATATATAAATATATAAATGGAATTAAAAACTAACATAAAGATAAAATAAAGTTATCAAGAAATAAGTAAGGAAACGTCTTAAGAGATCATAGTTATTGATATAATTGTTCATTAAAACATTCCTAATACTAAATTTAATTTAGTGATCAAGAATTGTCACACTACACCCTCTCGTTTTAATTATTATTATCCCAAAATGATATCTTTTAATGGGGGTTGATACTTTTATTAAAATATACTATGATGTCTATTCATCAGCCATCACTACCCCAAGTCATACTCCATCATATACATGACTTAGATAATGAATGGAATGATTATAGATAAACATAAAGAAGAACTAGGATGATAGATAAAATGGGGAAATTTCTCTCTATAATATATTTAAACATCACCAAAATTCTTATAATATAATAAAAAGATACATGAAATTGTAATAAATCAAGAAACCATCACTAATTTCCCTCAAACAAACATCGAATTTAGTTCTTCATTTTCATATAGTTAAGAAAGGTATGGTGGGGGGAAACACAAAGGATAAAAATGAAAGAATGAGAGGAATAATAAGACTGATATTTATTAAAAAATCAAAATACTATTACAATAGTAGAAAACCTAAAAAACTACCAAAATGTCCAACTAGAATTCTAACCCTTTGAAATGGATAAGGGATACATTTTTGCAGGCAAAAGAGTGTCCACATTGCCCTCCAAAATATTCCTCTAAAATTTCAAGAATAATGGGAATAAAAAATGGATGAATTGGAAAAAATGATCTTATTAAATATATATATATTTATCCTATGTTGACCCACAAAATTTCATCTTACTTGGACATGTGTAGTGAACCATACAGCTGAATTACTAAAGACTTTATTTCTGGCCTGGAGACTCTTTGTATTCCACTTCCTTGATTTACCATGAATTTATATCCCTAAAGGAATCTAAAAAACACATGGACAATATGGAAGAAAATTATCATAGGACTCTTATCCTTATCGACAAAAAAATTCATCTCATTTACTTCATTAGTTTAGGATATATAGGGCCATATATGAAAATCACCTGAACTGATCACAGATTCCAAGGATCAATTTTCATTCTCATTTTGGGCCTCATAATGTTGGATTCACCTCAAGATATAGTTGGAAGAAATATAATCCATAAACTCTATAAGCCTGAAAAAATAAAATTACACAATTTAGTGTAGTGTAGAAAAAAATTTCTCTAAAATAAAAAAAAAGTATTTAAAATGCTTACAATTCCAAAAATAGGACATTTCTATAATTAAGCTCAATTTATTCTAAAACAAAATTGAAAATTTTCCACAAAATGAAACTTTTTTGGGATTTTGTTTTTAAATTTTGAGGGTCAAACCCCCTTTATCAAATAAATAAAAGAGAAACTCCCTTTAGAAAACTAGAAAAAGGGAAAAACCATTACATTGACCACATGAAAAAAAATACTAAAAAAATGACACAAGGCCCTTACATGATCCCAAATTCCCAATAAGAAACATAAATCATAACAAGAACCATCCATAAGTCTCATCTCCCCCACCCTCGTCAGAAAATTCAGTATCAATTCCTACCAGGATGATACCCCCCCCCCACACACAGCCAAAAATTATGTCATGCTGGAAACATAACACGATAGAGAAATCCTACATACCTCACTGACATGTGGGAGGAGGACTAGATGATAGGTTACAGAACACCTATCTCTCTCGATCCTCCCACCCGACGGTGCTTACAAGGTGATCGATGCACTGTCAACCTTATGTGTTGAAAAATCAAAAAAAACACCATGAAAAAAATCAAATAGAGAGTTCTAATACATCTATAAAAATAAGGGTAGATGGTTGAATGATGGATGTTAGCACACCCATCCCTCTTTCAAGACCACCCACCCACCAACACTTTCAAGAAAAAGAACCACCTGCCAAATGCAACAAGAAAAAATCCAGATCTCACAATGGCAATACTTCCCATCAGATAGTTAGTCCCAATCCCAAAAATGAACCCAAATCAACCAGAAAACCATGAATGATTCTTCAGTTGCTTATTAGAACACAGATTTCATTAGAACGGAAGACGGTTCGCTGACCACCACCAATCAGAAGACTACTGGTAACAATTCTTGCAACTATCTCCATACATCACTGGTGAATTATGATCACACATTCCATGACCAATGTTGAATAGAATATCAATGACACCCCAGATCACATAGTGGATAGAGTCCCATAATGGATTAGGCTCACTCCATAACCCCATACATGATGTATCATGAGACTAAAACATTGCAGAATGCATTATAGGGACATATAATTATAACCTCACCCATCACATTCATATCATGTATATACATATGTGTGATATAAAAGGAAATAAATAATAAGTAATAAACATAATAATTACCCATGGAAAGAAAATGGGTTGCATAATCTAGTCTTATATCATAATAAAAGGAAATTTCATAATGAAATCATTTGAGAGATGAACATAAGGAATGTATTACCCCCTAAAATTAAAGTATAATAAGATAGGTATATATTTGAGATACATATATATATAATTTAGAAAAGATCCATAATATCAAAGGTTATCATCATTGATGAAAATGTCTTCAAAAGAAAATTTTGAGTATTTCTTGAGAAAAATAACCTTTTCACTTTGAAAACACTGCTTAAAAATATAAAAAATTAAAAAATATTATATAAAACATTTTATTTAAAAATAATAATGGAAACTTATAAAGTAATATTCAAATAATTGAGTGTTTATGAAAGTGGTTACTTTCTAACATGCTATACAAGTTCAAAAACATTCCTTTCACAATGTTGTAAAAAGGTTAAAAAGTCCTTCATTTGGAAAATGAAAAGAATATTCCTTTATGTACATGAGCCTCATACCAGTTAGTGAGGTCTCTCTAAGTATATCCACAAGACCCAAGTTCAAAACCAGGTGGATGCTAATTTTTGGGTAATGTAGCAGTACTGTAGCAGTACTGTGCAGGGACTGTAGCAGTACTGTACAGGCACTGTAGCAGATACTATAGCAGATATTGTAGTAGTTACTATAACAGGTACTGTTTGGTACTGTAGTAGTCAGGACTATTCACTTTGGCCCACCGGTTTGGGCTTGGAGTCCTTACGGGCTTCGGGCCACCCGGGCCTTCGGGTCAGTAAGGCTTTCGGGCCACCTTTAAGGTCTTCGGGCCAACTCAAGGCCTTCAGGGCCACCTGGTAAAGAGTTGCACAGACAGATTCTACAAGGAACCATCTCTAAAGGAGGATTCAAGAGCAGAGTGCATTCACCATAGTAGGGCTGTCAGATTTGGAAGAATGCGAAGGTATGGCATTTCCATCGGTACTGGGCTTGTGCATCTCTACACAGGACTACTAGCCGAATAGCCGTGCAAAGGTGGAGAGCTGATCATGATGCAGATGCTGGGGAGGGGTATTTTCAAGTAGTCGTATTCAGTATGAATTCCTTAAAACTTACGGGTCCTGTAATGTCTCCAATACTATGGTAAATGTAATCTCTAAAGCTTATGGTCCGTTTAAGGGTTCCCCCTCATCCCTTGAATGGGGGCTTATAAAAAATCCAAAAAAAGGCCTTTGGGCCATTTAGGCGGAAAAATAACATTCCTTTAAAACTATTTTATAAAAATTACAACATGAATAAAAATTTCCTTAATAAATTGTTTTTATAATGTTAAAAATATTCTTGAAAATATTTTTATAAAACATAGATATGGAAGAAAAATGATTTATGACGAAAGAGAGAAATAAAGTCATCTTTTCTTAAAAAAACTCTCAATAATTTTAAGTACCAAAGAGATTAAAATGGTATTATTTCTTGAAATTTTCATAAATAACAAAATGAGAATAAAATTAAAGGGTTTTATTATACAATAATCAAATAATTCCCTACAATGTAAATTTAAGCATGAACAATCTCAATTAAAATGAGATTAAAACATAAAACCTTACCACTTTAGTAACTTTTGAATCATAACTCACATGAAATAAATTAATTAATTTTAACTTAAAATAATATTAATTGTTAATTATTCATGATATAATATGTAAATGGTATGTATATGCACCATTTTAAATAAATCAGATCTCAAAGAAGGAAGTCTTGAGATGAAACCCTTACCTCGAGTCCAGACTTATCGTGTATGTCTTTTATATCCTATATAATAAACTTATATAAATTATTTTTTTAAGAAAATTCAATAGGTTTAATAAATTATACATAAACCATTTACTTAATTTGTTTTAATGACTTGTTTAATTACTTAATCAGTTATGACCGCATCGAGTGTTTTGAGGATGCTCAGTTCATAATTTTCAAAACGGCATTGGTGTGTTGACCATAATCAAATGTTTCATTGTTATATCATCTCAAGAATAATAATAATGAAATATTTATCATTTTTACTCATAAATTATACTTTTAATGATAACAATTAATTTTAGTTATGAAAAATGAATTGTGTTACAATCATGGAAGTGGTAGGTCGTACATACGCATGTGTAACGTTTCCATTTTTCAATGATCGTGATGGAAAGAAGGTAAGTGTTATTTTATAGTTAAAAAATGATCATAATATCATAATATAATATTATTTATTTAAATACATGTACATATACCATTCATATTATTTTTTAATGATAAATGAATCACATCACTTCATGAGGCAGTAGTCAGTCACACACACGAATGATGTTAACATTTTTCTGTGGATAGTAAGGTAATAAAGTATATGATATATTAATTTGAGATAATTATTAATATTTAATTTTTATCATATATAAATATCAAACCCATCATCATAAATAAATGTGATATGTGATGATGTAAAACAAATTATATCACTTCATGAGTCAGTAGTCCTCCACACACATGAATAATGGTTTCATTTCCCATTAGATATAAGAGGACATGGATAAATATTATGCCATAAACATAATAAAATATCAGTATATAAGAGATAATGGTGTTATTATATTGTAATTTTTAAAACATAATTAATGGTTTAAAATGAATAATTAAAAATAACTATCTTGATGGAAACGATTACCTTTGCTTATAGGAACCTCCTTTGGATCTCTTATTAGGAACCCTAAGGTTGGTCTTTTGGGAAGACCAGAAGATCTAGAATGTGTATGAGGATGTTGAGGATATATTTTGGTAGTTTTGGTCAATATAAATATATTTATAGGTTTGAATAAGTGAGGAGTGGGGTTTCATTTTATAATTGAGAAGTGGTGTTTTTATAAATACCCAAAACTATTCAATAATGGGAAGTCACTCTCAAGACAAGTTCCTCTCAAATTGAAAAAAAAATTATTGAATGATTTAAAAGTAAAATAAAAACCTCCAATACTAAAAATAATCATGTTTTAAACATTTTATCCCATTTACCTCTATGGTTACTCACTTTTACCACTTTAATTTTTTTACTATAGTAACTAGTTTTTTTAATGTTTTTACTATTCATTATGACAAAAAATTAAGTCAAAATTACAATATGATATATATTATTTTGATAAAAAATATGGAATAAATTTTATCAAATTCAATTAATAAAATTGGTAGAGTTTAATTTAAAATAAAACTCGCAAGCATGGTGAAAATGCAGTTTTTTGGAAAAAAAATCATTTTTAAGGAAAAGATGGTTTTACATTAACTCTATGACTAATAATATTCATTATATGAATTTCAATTATTAATGATATATGAATAATATATAGATTTAATTTAAATCATTCCTTTATAGGGTATATTTTAATTAATTAAAATATAGAAACCTTAAGCACTTTAAACTGTTTTCAGAAAAAAAAATGTGTTTTTAGGCCTAAGAATAAACTTATTGAAAAATCTGGTATAACGATGATTAAAATGTAATTAATTGGATTAAATATAAATAAATAATATTTATGTTACTTTTAAATAAAAAATAGTAATTGTACTTTTAAATTACTTAATTTATTAAAATGAAATGATAATTTTACCAAAATCGGTATTTTTCACTATTCACTATTCACTAAAAATCAATATTTTCTGAAAAGTCCCAAAAAAATTACCCTAAATATATTTTTATATGACGATTTAAGAAATTTTTTTATTTTATAAAATAAAATTACTAAAATTTTAATGATTTAATTATAATTTTGTTTTGTAAAAATTAATAAAATCTTTTTTAAAGGAAACATGTTTTTTGTAGAATAAAATATATCTATTAAAATTTCAATGCTTATTAATCATGTTGATCCAATACTTATATTAGTGGTAAAAACCCATGTTTTTTATGGTTCTAATAAATTCAATTTTCTATGATAGTAAATCATATTTTATACAATGTTTTTAAATTTAACTAAATGATAATCTACCGTAAGTTGAAAAGAGTTATTTCCAGTTACACTGAGCAACCATTAGTTATGGAGTAATGACATCGCTCTATTATAAAATTAGTAAAATATATATTCCACTGAGAAATGATACCATATAATAGCGCTTATTATATTTTTCTACCATAATGTGATCCTACCACCAATTTCTGTTACCATCGATCGATGCTACCGTCAAGGCAAAGCTACTGCTACTGGTATAGTTGAATAGTACTCCCACCATAATGATCTACCACCAGATACTGTTACTTCTAGGATGTATTACAACTAACACTAAATAATTACTACTATCAATTTACCAATCATTCATATGATTCTACCTCTGGTGATCTACCATCAAAGGATGCTACTGCCAGATCAAAATGATGATGTCAGGACATATACTACTATTGGAGCTACCATGGCTATATAGAATTAATTTTAAAATTAATTATCTGATTAATAGTTTATACATTTAATGTTAGACAGAATAATGTGGATTTAATAATAAATATTCTTAAAAAAACTCTATAGAAGACTTAAAGTCAAATTCAATCTTTCCAAAATTAATACACAGTATGAGGTTCTAGATTATTTAATTATTATTTTTAAATGTATAATAGGATTACCTAAAATTTTATATATTTAGAATACTTTCCCTCATGAAAAATATATATAATTAAAATAACATAGGTATATAGACTCTTATATGAGAATAAAATAATCAATGATACATGAAGATCCCTGGATGAATGTAGATTGAAAATAAAAGTCTTTTTCAGACTTACATGACAGTTTATTTCCCTACACATTCTGTGAAATCCTTGTGGAAACTTTTCATAGAGATTTTCATAGTTGCATGAGTAACAAAACTCATTTGGATTGAGCATCACAAAATTTTCTCATCTCTAATCTATTTATTTTTCTGTTTGTTCATCACATTTGATCCATGTTTATTTTTACTCTTTATATTTGTAATGCATAGTCTCCTATACTAATATAGAGAGATCTTTACACTCTCTCTCAAGTTTTCTTTATCTTTATTTCCACTGAGAATTTTGGAAGAGTTTTTGTGTGACCTTTACTTTCTTTATCCCATGAATAAGTGTGGAAGAGTATTTGTGCCTATAAAACCTTATGTTTTGTTGTCTATAATACTTGATCTAGGTTTTGGATCTGTTTATTTTATAATAAACCACTTGTTAATAAGTAATTTCAAAGTGGATGGGATTAAGTCTCATCTTGAGACATAACCTATTGTTATTTTTTCATCTTTTTCTATATCTTTTTTGTTTCTTAATATTAAAATTGAATCAGTTTTTGTCCATTGTCTATTAAAAAACATAACTTTTATAGTTAATTTAAACTAGTGTTTTATATACAATGTTTGATACAAGTATATTTTTTTCAAAAGTTAGATTATTTCCCAAAGTATTTTAACTGACATGTGATTGAGCTTTAGAGAATCACTTCAAAAGATAAAATTATATATTTTTTCTATTCTTATTAACTGGAAAATTTTATTAAATTAGGGGATTCTTGTTTTTTAAATTGGTTTTAAACAAAAAATAATTATTGTAAACTCAATTAACCCCCCCCCCTCTTGAGTTTTCTCCTCTAACTAATATTTAGTATTATAGATGTTTTCAAAAAACGTTTTACTATAATCTAGTTATGTTTAATGATCTTAAATTTATGTTTTATCAAAATTTAATTCTTTATAGATAACAATAGATATGAAGGAACTACCACTAATTATCCTCCTTATTTTAACAGAAATAATTATACCCAATGTAATATTAAGATAAAAATTCATATATAGGGAATGGGGTTTGATATTTGGACTATTATTGAGGATAAATATTAATTACCTAAAGATCATAGAATAGATTGGAGTGATGATACAAATATTTATTATGATTTTAACTATAATGATATGAATTTTTTATATTTTTCCTTTAGAGATTAAGAATTTAATAGAATATCTTATTGTACTACTTCCTTTTTAATTTGGGATATGTTGGATGTTTCTCATGAAGGAACTACCAATGTTAAAGAAATATGATTAAATACTTACATAAATAAATATAATACATTTAATTTGAAAATTGATGAGCCTATTTCTGACTTTTATCTTGAGTTCAATGAAATTAATAACATAATGCATTCTCTTGGAAATACTGTTGATAGTAAAGCTAAAGTGATTAGACTTATTAGATGTTTACCATACATATATAAAGGAACATCGGTTTCTATAAGGGAATCATGTAACATAAGTAAGCTACTAGTGAATGAGATTATCTAAAATCTCATAATGTATAAGGAGAAACTCAAAGTGAATAGAGAAGAATATGATGAACCAAATAAAAGGTCAGTATCCTTCAAGACTTTTGATTCAAAGCAAAAAAAGAAAAGATCAAGGGTGAAAGTTCTGGTGATAGTGAATCGGTATCAGAAAGTGATGAACAGATAGATCATTAGGATAGATGTTTTAAGAAATTTTAAAAAAATAATAAATTTTTCAATAAACCCAATTTTAAAGGTAAATATGTTAATATATGGAATTAGAGAAAATATTGGAAAAATTATGACTCTGAAAATGAAGTATTCTTCTATGAATATAAGGGAAAAGGACTCATTAAATCAGACTATCCCAAGTTAAAATATAATAAAGGTATGAGTACAGAAAAATAGATATTAGAAGGATGTGAAATCTACCCAAAGTGCCTAAAAGGAAATCTCAAGTGATTTAGACTCGATCAGGGAAGACAAAAAAGATATATCCAATATGTGTTTTATGACAAACATATCTGAGGTATCAAATATTTTTATTATATCTCTTAATAATTTTTAAATCATTTTTTAGACTTAAAATAGTGAATAAAATATGTATATAGATAAATTATTTGAATATTGTAACATTTTATAAGACATGTTTGATTATTTTAAAGATAAATAAAAAAGATTAAATAAGTATCATGTTTTATCTACTCACTTTATAACTAATCTTACAATAGATAAGGATAATAATGCTCAGCTAATTAAAGAAAATAATGATCTAAAATTATCAAATTGTAAATTGAAGAAAGATCTACAGAGGTTCACTAATTAAAGAAAAACATTAACCAAGATTCTTGGAAAACAAACTTCACCAAAGTATACCATTGTAATTAGATATCAACCTGAATAGAGATAAATTTATAAAAAAAAATTTGTCCCAATTTCTTGTTCTTCTAATTTAGTTAGTAGTTATTATTTAAAAGTACTAAATAAGGTTTTTATTTCTAAAATTATTATGTCTTATTATAGGAAACTAGTAAAATAGTTATGGATTTCTAAATCTCTTATTACTAATATTTCTATACCCAAGAAAATATGGGTACCAAATTCATTTTTGGTTTAAATATTTTTTATATGAAACTTGATTAAAAATTTATAGTAAGTACTTATAGTATCTAGACAGTGGAAGTTTTAAACATATGACTGCGGATTATGCAAGATTCAAGAATCAAATAAAATTTTATAGTGGACATTTCACCATTGGTGAAAATTAAAAAGGGAATATAATTGGACCCGATCGAATCAGTAACTTTTGTATACTTTTAATTTCTAAATTTTTATTTTTAGATGGACTAAAATATAATATTATTATCATTTCACACATGTGTGATGATGGTTTTCATATTAAGTTTGTAGAAAATTATTTCAAAGATTTTATTCTAAAATTTATTTATTTTTTAATGCTATGTGAAATGATAATGTTTATATCGTTGATTGAAATTTATTATTTTCTCAAAATATTTCTTGTTTAAGTGCCTTTCATAAATAATCTTGGCTTTGGAATATGAGACTAAGACATTATAATATTAACTCTCTTATAAAGATAAATAGTAAAGGTTTGGTTATAGATCTACCTAAACTATAATTTCCAATAGAAAAATTTGGTAATCCTTTTCAAAATGGAAAACATCACAAAATCTATTTCAAACCAAAGAAAGAAGTGTCAAGTCCTCAACCTTTATAATTGGTTCATTTGGATTTTTTTGGACCCTCTAAAGTTTATAGTTTAGTAGGAAAACATTATACCTATATTATATTGAATGATTATTCAAGATATACTTGGGTGTTTTCCCTTAATTACAATATTGAAACTCTTTCTTATTTTTCCAAATATGATATATCTATATAAAATCTCAATGTATTTAGAATTAATACTTTAAGAATTGATCAAGGTTGTGAGTTTTAAAATCAAGAGTTTGAATTATTATGCTCACAACATGGATATAATCATAAATTTTCTTCTCCTAGGACCTCATATCATAATGGTGTAGTGGAGAGAAGAAATAGAACCATTTAAGAAATTGTCTAGATCATGCTCAATGAGTATTATTTACGTTTTTATTTTTGGTAAAAAGCTGTGAATACATCTTGTTATATAATTAGTAGAGTTATAATTAGATATCTCTTAAAAAATACCCTTTATAAAGTATGGAATGGTATAAAAAATGGTTAATCACTTTAGAGGTTTTGAATGAAAAGTATTTATACTTAATACAAAATAGAATCTAGAATAGTTTGATTCTAAAAGTGATGAAGGAATTTTCCATGGATATTCTACATCTAGTAAATCATACAGGGTGTTTAATAAAAGGTCTAAACTTGTGGAAGAATATGTACATGTCGGGTTTGGTGAAATAGATCCACATGATCCTAATACCTCTTTAGAAAATATAGATAATGACATTTCCATTCTAGAAATAAATGCAAAACCTATTGACAATCTTATCAAACCTATAGAAAAATATTCCAATTCTGATGAACAATTTGAACCCTAACCTATAGGAGATAATAAAGTACCCAGTAATTATCTTCCTAAAGCTGCAAAAACTTATATATATCATCCATTAGATGCAATTTTAGGGTATCAAGATAAAGTAACTCCGACAAGTGATTCTATTATAAATAAGGTTGAAAATTAAATTTTCTTATCGTAGATAGAATCTAGGAACATCAATGAATCAATTAATGATAAATTATGGGTAATGGATATTCAAGAACTTAATCGGTTTAAAAGAAATAGATTCTGAGGACTAGTTTAAAGACCCAAAGTTTACCTAACTATTGGTATTAAATGGGTATTTAGAAACAAGGTGGATGAGTATAGCGCAATAATTAAAAATAAATATATATTGGTTATACAATGATATATTCAATAAGAAGGTATTGAATATGAGTAAAACTTTTCACCAATTTCTAGATTTGAATCGATTATAATTTTTCTTTACTACACAACACATTTTAATTTCAAACTATATCAAATGGATTCCAAGAGTGAATTGTTAAATGGTTATATTTTTTAGGATATTTTTACAAAACATCCCCCTAGATTTATAAACCCTCACTTTCTAAATAATTTGTTTAAATTAAAAAAAAGATTTATATGGTTTAAAACAAGATCCTAGAGTTGGAATGATCATCTCCACTCATTTTTTATTTCAAATGGTTAAACTAAAGGAATAGCTGACACTACTTTATTTATAAAAATAATTTTAAAGGATAATTTAGTAGTAAAAATTTATGCTGATGATATTATTTTTGAATTTTTAAGAAATTCCTTGTGTACTTGGTTTTCAAAATTGATGGAAAGTGAATTTTAAATGAGCTTTATGGGATAACAAAAATTAATTCTTGGTTATTTATATTTTTCAAAATAATAATGGAATTTTTTTAATCAAAACAAGTTTATTAAATATATTTTAAAATATTTTGGCATGGATAATACTAAATGTAGTGATACTCCCATGAAAACTAATTGTAATTTATATCTTCATGAAATTGGGAAATTAGTTGATCAAACCAATTATAGATGTGTCATTGGAAGCTTATTATACTTAACAACTAGTCTCCATGATATATATGCATGTGTTCCCTTCTTCAAGAAAATCCAAAAGAATCACACTTGTTGGTAAAAGAATTTCTAAATACCTCAATATTATAACCAAATTAGGAATATTATATTCTATTGGAAAATTATTTGATTTAGTGAGTTATTCAAGAGCTTATTTTGGTGGTTATAATTTAGATAGAAAAAGAATATCTAGAATATTTCACTTTTTAGGAAATTATCTAGTTTCATGGTGTAGTAATAAACAAAACACTATGACATTATCTACTACTGAATATGAGTAAAAAGTTTTAGGCGGTTGTTATGCATGGATTATGTGGATGAAACACACTTTACTTCACTATTGATATCAATTTTGACATGTCCCTATAAACTATGATAAAAAAAGTGCTACTATCATTTCCAATAATCTTGTATCTCATTATATAACAGAACACATTGATATAAGACATCACTTTTTGAGATATTATTTCCAAAAAATTTATATAACTCTTGAATTCATAGGCATTGATCATCAGATTGCTGATATATTCACCAAGACTTTGAATTTTGAGTGAATATGCAATATATAATACATGAATTTGGAATAAAAAATAATGTTTAATATTTTATTAATAAAGTTATATTACTTCTAATATAAAATTCTCTAGAATGGTAATATTGTGGTGGATCTATCATTATTATCAATAGTCCTTTGATATACCATTATCTGCTACCACCACATGCTACCATGATCATATGCTACCATTAGTTATGCAACCATTATCTATGCTACCATTAGTAGTGTACCATTAGTTGTGTACCATTATTTATGTACCGTTAGTTGTGTACCGTTAGCTATATATTGTTAGCAGTGAACCATTAGCTATGGTATCAGGACTATTCCTGTTATAAGTATATACTATTGGTATTTGATTGTAATGTAATACCATTGGAATGTTCTATTGATATGTGACCATTGGTATCTATCATTTCATGACACCATAAGCATTATCATTAGAACCAACCAACCCATGTGATATTGTTCATATATTCTTACCATTACTAACATTGAATTAAAATTATTATTTCTATTGAATTATTGTTATATTTATTTAAAATAGTTTTTCAAATTTTAAAATCCCTAAATGATAGTATTCCATAAATAAGAATTTGATGATCTCCTTCTCAATGCATCTTCCTTGAAACTTCTCACCTTATCCCTTTCTCTCTCGACCCTTCTATGTTCTCATCCTTCTATCTTTTAACCTCTTCGAAAATGGTGTGTTTGAAACATCCATCTATTTTGCCTTATGATACTCTACCTTCAAATAAATCAAGAGAATAATCTATTTATCTAGTAGAGCCAAAGAATCCAAAGCTTATGTCATGAGTTTTCATCACTGAAAAGGAAATAGATGTTTAATTTTTAGTCTTATGAAAGTCACTTGTGATGAACGTGATTCGGGACCAAGGATGGATTAAATGGTTCTCAAATAATGATGGTTCATTCTATCTTATATTGGTTCACCAGTTCTAAATGTTTGTATAGTATGCTTTTAGAGAAAAGAAAGATAATATTAAAACAAATATAGATGGGATAAAGTTTTTTTTCGTCAAAGTAGTGGGAGAAATTATTGAATATTCCTCATCGAGGTATTTATGAGGATTATCAAGGATATTTTCTATTTTTAAAATATTTTTTTGTTGAGGATTCCCTTCTAGATCTAACTGGGAATGCTGATATGAAAAGACCAGATGTATTGCATTAGGATGGGGAAAGTTTTCTATTGTTTAAGTTTATTCAGTATATTATTTTTCTTGGGAAGGGGGAATTTATCATTATGAGGTATCATGATATATTTTTATTATTCCTTAAGAAAATACATGATAATATTAACTTATATAGAAATATAATGGTACACATGATGGAATTTTAAAAACATTATTCTAGGTCAAACTCCTTGGCTTAACCTAAAATGATTTTTTCCTTGTTAGAATCTAAAGATATTGTTCCTAAATATGAATAGAAAATAACCAGTTTTAGTGGTTCCTACTTGAGTCAAGAAATATATAAAATGATGAAGGTAAATTGGAATCCCTGGTTAAGGAAATTTGTGGAGGATAATGAAAAGTTGTATAAAATATTCAACCTTATTGATCACCCTACTAGACTAGGAGATGTGGATAACCCCGGATTAGATCCAGATAAAGTGGTGGTGTATTCCTATGATGAGTAAGTTGAGGTTACTAAAATTTTGGAAGCTGAGTATATTGGAGAAGAGTCTACTCCTATTTTAATAGAAGAGGGAAGTATAATTAATGTGGTCAAAAGTTCAAATGTATTCTATAGAGCATCCATCCCACCTATTTCTCTTTCTAACAAAGAAAATATGCTTAAATAAGTTCATGATTCTGAAGAAACTAAATTGTCAATGGAACCTTAGTTAGAGAAGTCTTCCTCTATTAGTTCAAAATAGGTAGTTGAGGTGTCATATGGATCTGATGATGATGATGATATAGATAAGTAAGAATAGTCTAAATCTTATCGGAGTAGTTCTAAATCAGATGAGTCTAATATAGAATTCAGTATCAATTCTTCTTATAATGGATTATCCATTCAAGAATTGGTTCATAGGGCTGAACTAGTTTCTTTAGACAAAGATGAAGATAAGGAACAATCTAAAGGGGATAAATATATTAGATCTAATCTATGAGGTATTCCATATACTAATTCTAATAGAGATGATGATGATGCTAGTGGAGATGATGATCAGGTTAGTCCACCTAATCATGGTGTAAATTCAATCTCTATTACTAAAAGAGATCTTTAAGGGGTCTTTGATTGAGGAGATAGATCATGCAGAACTATTGGAGGTTATTCCTTTATGTGACCATGGTTTAAAGATTGTACATGAGGAAGGTACCATTCCTAACCAAGAGGGGATCCAATATCATCCTCCTCCCACTCCTCCCAGTTATGTGGCTAAATAATATTTAGTTTACTTTAAGGAAAGTTTATTGACAGGTCTTAGTGGGATTCTTAGATCTTCACCTCCTTTAGAAATCAAACTTAGTGAAGATAATACCCAGTGGTTATTTTCATTAGTAATTTATCACATTCAACCGAAGATGATGATTAAAATGAAAGAGATGGAAACTGAGAGTTATAGATTGAGAAAATGAGGTTAACTGATTAGATGGATGAATTTCAGTTCATTATATAGAAAATGAAAGGAAGCTTTGTTGAGAGACAGTTATCTCTTCTAGAGAAATTTCATTCCCTGTCTATAGTTAGTGCTTCTAATTCTAGTGATCCATCTCCTACTCCTTCCTTGGTTGATGCTAATTTGATAAGAACCATTGTGAGATAATAGTTATAGGAATCTATGGGTGATTCTACTTCTTCGCATTGAGAATAACTTCTTCAAATAAAAGCACATGGTGAGCATATTTATAAACTAGTTAGTGAATGTTTGAATGAGTTAATGGGTGATAGAAAGACTATCAAAAAGTTTATAAAGTATTATCTTTCCAGGATTTATAAAAAACATCAATTGAATACTCATTTTATATTCTTAGATAAGAATTTAAAGATGTATCCTATCATTAGGTCCTTCAATGAGCAAGTGAGCCAACTGAAATATTTGGATCCTTTTCTCAAGATCTTTATGAAATAGAAGGTAGATTTCACCAGAATCATGGAGCATGGTGAAAGAATTATCACTTAGTTTATAGAATTCATGTAACCTTTTATATATACAACCAGGATAGTAGTGATAGCCCCAGAAGATCCTCAACCATCCATTCCTCTATCTAGATCTCTTTTTGTACCACTTTATATATGTTTACAGACTTCTTCTATTATTGTGATCCCCATTGTCCACACTCCTATTAAATATGTGAGAAAGCTTAGACCTATGACATCTCCTAAAATTTTTTTTCACCCACCTACACCTCTAACTCCACCTACCTCCTCTTTTGTTCCTCTTTCCACTAGAAAATGAAATGAGATATTGGGTCCTTCCACACATAGAAAGGAGGATAGTTCCTCATATTCTAATTAGGATTTGATAATAACTTTTTATCCTTTTTTTATTTACTATGTATCTTTTGCTGATTAATGAAAAAACTCACTTTTTATTCTTTATTATGTTCTTTATTTGTTTTATTCCTAATTTCTTTTTACCTTTTTGATAATCCCAAATAGGGGAGTAATTGGATGGAATTTCATAATTAATTGTATAAATTAAATGGATAATAGAATGTATCACATATAGACTTGAAATGTTAATAGAATTTTCATTTGTATATGATAATTATTTGTTAAAGCTTTATATATGGTTTTATAAATACCATGATTTGTGATCATTGAAAAATAGGGTATTTTTTAGCCCCTTTTTTTTTAATAATCACAAATCATATTTTTTATGTTTATAATAAGTTTAATTTTTTATGATATTAAATTATATTATGGAAACAGTTTTGAAATTTAGCTAAGTGTTGATCTACCATTAATTGAAAAGAGTCATCACCAGTTACTCTGAGTTCCCATCAATTAAGAATTGTTACTTCACTCTATTATATCATTGGTATGATGAAGCTATCAACGAACACTGCTACCATCACATGAAACTTCTTCCAGTTTACTACCATAAAGTGCTCCTACCACCAGTCTCTACTATCGTTGCTCAATGATATCGTCAAGGCAAAGATAATACTACCAATACAGTTGAACGGTGTTACTTCTAGGATGATCTACCACTAGATAATGCTACTAAAACACCGTACTGCCACTACTACCATAGTACTGTTACCATTAGTGAATCTACAACTCAGATCATGCTACCACTAGTGATCTACCATCAAAGACTACTACCACCAAACTAAGATACTATTGTGAGGGAATTTACCACTAGTGGAGCTACTATGGCTATCCAGAATTAATTTTAAAATTAATTCCCCAATGGATAGTTTATATATTTAATGTTAGATAGAATCACATGGATTTAAGAATGATTATTCTTCAAACAAGTCAGTCTTTCCAGAATTGATGCTCGGTATGAGGCTCCAGATTATTTAATTATTATTTTGCAATGGATAATTGGATATCTTGGAAGGCTATATATTTTGAAGAATTTCCCTCATGTGCAATAGAGAGACTTGAAACACTATTAAAAAATAAACCTTTAACAGTACTGTCCTTTATCAACACTAGAAAAAAGCACTCATAAAGGCATCCTTTATCAATCCTAATAAAAGGTACCTTTTATCATCACTAAAAAAGTTCTGATTAAAGGTACCCTTTATTAGTGCTTTTTTTAGTGTTGATAAAGGGGACCCTTTATTAGTTCTCTTCTATAGCACTAATAAATGGTCTCCTTTATCATCACTTTATTTTTAGAACTGGTAAAGGATATCCTTTATCATCACTTTTTAGCACTAATAAAGGTCCTAAAAATGAAATAATTAAACAAATAAAAATTAAAAATGAGTAAATTAAAAAAATATTAACAATTTTATTAATTAAATAATTATTGTTAAAAATGAATAAACATAATATATATATATATATATATTATAAATATTAATAAATAGTATATATTAAATATATAGATATAAAAAGTTAATAAAATAAAACAATTAAACAAATAAAAATTAAAAATGAGTAAATTTAACAAAAAAATATTAAACATTTTATTAATTGAATAATTATTGATAAAAATGAATAAATTTAATATATATATATATATATATATATATTATAAATATTAATAAATATTATATATTAAATATAGATATATAAAATGAATAAATTTTAATAAAAAAATTAAATATGAATAAATTACAAAATTATTAATGAACTAATTATTGTTAAAAATGAATAAGTTTTATATATATATATATATATTAATTACAAATAGTAATAAGTAATATATTAAATTTAAATATAGAAAATGAATAAAATGTAATAATTAAAAACATATTAAGGTCTTATTCATTTTTAATGGTTTTTATACAAAGTTATTCATTAATATATTTAGTATAGAAATATATTCATATCTAGTTCTATATATATCAATGTATATATTATTTCCTAAAATATGATTTATATAAAACAAAATATTTGTGCTTACATTAAACGAGACATATATTGAGTGAAAATGGTTTATAATTAAAAAATGATATTAATTAAAAATGCTGACTAATTACATCGAGTAATGGACATAATCGAATATTGTTTGATTTTTCAATTTAACATATATCAAATATATGTTACATTGATTTCACATACATATACTTAATTAATGCATTTTTATATAAAACGCACACACCCAAATATTTATGCGATCAGTGAAAGTTTATATAGAAACACGTACACCTAATATTTATGTAATTTATAAAAAATTTATTATTTATTTTAGAATTTCATTATAAAATTCTTGATACATTTAATATATTATGTTTTAAATAGGTAAATTTTATTTATTTTTTTAATATTATTACAGTTAGGTATTATTTATTAAATTTTAATTTTTTTTAAATTAATCATTTTCTATTATTTATTTTTAGGTATTTATTTTCTATATTATAGAATTTTCAATATGTTTTCATATTTAGTTCAATTAATATCCATGTTTTTTTAATAATTTATATTTAATTAATAAAACTTATCCACTTTTTCAATATTTTTAAATTGTACTCATTTTTAACCATTCAATGTCACTCATTTTTAATATGCATGCATTTAAGATTATATATTCATTAATAATGTTAAAAATATATTTTTAAATAAATTTTTATAAATAAATATATTTATAAATATATGTATATTTACTATATTTATAAATTTATATATTTATAATTATAAATAAATAAATATTACTTTTTAAAAGTATTATATATATTTAAAAAATTATAAATTTATAATAAATTTATTTAAATAATGAATATATTTAGTTTATTTATATTTATATTCATATTTATATTTATATTTATATTTATATTTATATTTATATTTATATTTATATTTATATTTATATTTATATTTATATTTATATTTATATTTATATTTATATTTATATTTATATTTATATTTATATTTATATTTATATTTATATTTATATTTATATTTATATTTATATTTATATTTATATTTATATTTATATTTATATTTATATTTATATTTATATTTATATTTATATTTATATTTATATTTATATTTATATTTATATTTATATTTATATTTATATTTGTATTTGTATTTGTATTTGTTATATATATATATATAATTGTATAAATATATATAATGATATAAATATATAAATATTATTTTTAAAAAATTACTTATATATTTATAAATAATTAGTTGTATATTTATAATTATAAAATTATAATGAATATATTTACTATATTTATATATTTATATATATTTATTATATATATATATTATATAAAAATATATAATGATATATATATATTTATAATAATAAAATTATAATAAATATATTTAAATAATGGATATATTTACTATATTTATATTAATATATATTTATTAAATATATATATATATATATATAATTGCATAAATATATAGAATGAAATAAATATATTTATAATTATAAATAATTATTTATAAATTTATTTACAAATATATTTATAAATGTATATTTACTATATTTATAAAATTATATATCAATGTTAAACCTTTACCGCTAATAAAGATGTCTTTTATCAACGCTAATGAAGTGCTGATAAATATATCTTTTATCGATGCTTATTAATTTAACACTAATAAAATGTATCTTTATTAGCACTTTTTAGGAAGTTATGATAAAGGTCTCCTCGATCTATTTAAAAGAACCATAATTGTGACTAATTCACTCATGATTCTCAAGCTTTCATGAAAGTCGTCTACTATTGGTGCTCCTCCTCTATGTTCTCTCTAACGAATCATGGCTACAATCTGAGGTATGTTATTTTCTCCTCCTCCTCACTCATTAATTGCTTGTTTGAGTTTTGCAGTTTGCATTATTGTGATGTTCTCAACCATGAAGAACTCTACTTCTCTTCTCCCATAACTCCAATCATGATTTGTATCTCTCCTTCTTCCTCATTTTTGTCATTCTTATCGCCACCTTCACTCATGGATCTTTCCATTATTAGCTCTATCATTGTCACTATCATCATTGTTATCATCAACTTCCCATTTTTCTTCATCCTCTACCACTGCTTCTATTTGATTGTCCTCCATGGTTTTTAATCATAGTTGTGATTTTTTCACACATTCAAGGTCTGTTTTATTTTATAATTTTTTGTTTTTGGCGTATGGTTTTATTATATGATTATTTTATGAATGGGTGTTATAAATCATGTTGATATGCTTATAAATGGGTGTCTAAGGTATGTTTAGTATGTGTTATTATTGACTGAATGATTATTTAATTAGTTTCAGGACAACTAAGGTATGTTTAATTTTCTTGAATGATTATTTAAATGGTTTTATATCTAAAGAATGATATTTTGATGAATGTGTGTCTTGTAAATCTTCTAATTCTTTTTCATGACATTTAAAGTAAGTTTAATTTACTTATTAATCTTTTTATATCATGTAAGGTATGTTTAATTTACCAAGTGAGTGTTTGTATGATTAATGAATGTTGTTTTCATGCATTTTGAAGGGGTGTTTTGAAGGTATAATGGATTAAAGAGGTTGAATATGGATTATTGAGAATATATATTTAAATATCTTGGGAAAGTTTTGATTATGTTGATTGTGTAGTTTTAGTATAGGAGAAGTTAGTTTATAATTCAATTTGAATAAAAAAGAATAATATAAGATTTTTTAGAGTTATCCCCTATTTATTTTCCATTCTATAGTTTAATATTTATATACAACTAATCTGAGAATTTTTCAACTTAACCCTCATAGGGTACTATAACTAATTCATCAAAAAACATCACTTCCCTAATGTTGCTTTCTACATCATCTCTAGTCATATATTATATTACAGAACTAATATTTTCAAAAAATTTACTTTGAATTTAAATATTTTTAATCCCATGTTAGTGTTATTTTAAGGGACACTTTCACAATTTATTTTTTTAGTGGTATTTTGAGCTTAATCAGAAAAATGACATATTTTGGATTTTAACTCTTTTAAATTATTTTTTTATCTAGGCCATAACATTTTTTATACTTATTAAAATCTTGAAATTATATATTTTTAGGATTTTATACGTCTTGGTATTCATTTCATTCTTCTCAACCCAAATCTAAATCAACCATCTGAAATCCCGAAACCATCACACAAGTTGAGCCTTAAAAATTGTTTAGATATCTAGCAATTTTTTAGGGTGGGATTATATATCCTAATTGGATGGCCCAAATATTCTCAATTTTGGCTTATAGAAAAAAAATACATTGATTAAAAACTTTCATGAAGGCTTCCATGCATTAATTGGACGTTTTCAATTCCATTAATGCATGTGAAACTGAAGATATGGAATATGGAGAGTTTTCTTGAGCAAAATAAATTATTTGAGTAAAATAGACATAACTCTCTATAAACATGGCTAAATATTCTTAAATTTGGAGTAAGTATGAAAAATAAATTTATAAAAAACTTTTATGAAGAAAACATTTTCCAAATCGAAAATTTATTGGGGATAACATGTGGAATCTTTCAAAGTAAAATTCTGGAGTATAAAAGGAGTCAAGCACCTCCTTTCTAAATTATCCCATACAATCTAATTGGCCACTGAGGAGGAGATATCCACTAAGGATATGAATTGTACCATATTATTCCTATACATTTTCTTATTCTTAGTTTTTTTCCTTATTCTTCCCCATTCATCTTGATTACCCTTACCATGGTGGGGTAAATATTTTTGTGATTGGGGAAGGGTTGGTTTTCTATTTTGTAATGCTTGAGTCCTTGGACTTAATTGAATAGAATCTATTTCTCTCTTCTGTAATGTTTTTTTCAATTTCATATAATAGTTTTTATTATCAAGTACGATCATATTTGGTTTTCAATTCTATTATTGATTCTTTATTTTTTCAATGATCATTATCTCCCTCTACTAGGTTCTAGTTTATATATGATGGAATATACCATGGGTTAATACTGAAGTACTCGATGATCGCCAGTACGTGTGAAAGGGTAGTGGGTGTTCTTGATTATTTGGGATAAAAAATACATTATTGGTAATTTCTTAATTCAATTTATGATATTCACTAAAACACTCTTGTATAAGGAAAGAGAGTAGACCAAACTGAGATCTTGGTAAGGTTTTCTCTCACTGTCACCATTTGACCTAGGGAGTGATAATAAATGATCGTGGAATATCACTTTAAACAAATTAACAGAATATTATTGAGTTAAATAGAATAAATAGATAATTTAAATTGGAAAACTGACACTGATTTAATCACCCTTCTTATATCATAGTTTTCAATCACTTGAGTTTCCAACTTCATTTCAATCAATTTTTTAATTCATTTATTCTATTTCCTTTAATTCAAAACCAAACAGTTTTGAAAAAACTACATTTTTCCTTGAATTAAAAAAATGAAAAATTGTTTTTTGTGTACTCCTCTTCAGGAGACTACCTAGGGTTAATCACTATACTATACTTAAATAATATAAAATATTATTTTGTCATGCCCCACGATAGGTGTGTGTCAAATTTGGCACTATTTCTGGGGAGGCAGTTCAACTTAACAACTAAGAAATATATTTATAAAACTAAATTACCCACAACTAAAAGGAACCATTGATTTAATTTGATCCATAAATTTAAATAACATTAAAACAACTAATAAAAAACCTAACAAGAAACTTTGTGGAAATAAAACTCTCAGATTCAAGTGAAACTCTTAGTGTTCACTCAGAACCTAAAACCATGGCTGGAAATCCCAACCAAACCCTATGTGATCTGTGTGCACCTTAATTTTACATTAAAAACAACTAAATCATTATAACAATTGCATCAAATGATTTTTAATTACGTGCCAATATTATTCTCGTGCTTCCAAAGGTTCATATTCTTATAGGAGAAGACCCAAATCAGCACATGAAAGAATTCAACTTCACTTGTTCAAGGTTCAGGCCAAGGGGATCACTTGAAGAATAATTTTAGTGGAGGGAATACCCCTTATCACTTGAAGGAGTGGCTAGAGAATGGTTCTATCATCTACAACTAGGGGAGATCAGTGATTTGTAATATCTGAAATGATGCTTCATGCAGATATTATTTCCCACATCCCAACACATTACTATCAAAAAGGAGATTCACATCATATGAAAATCAACTAGAGAGACCCTCTATGATTACTGGGAGCATTTTAAGAAGCTTTGAACTAGTTTTCCACATTAAGAAATGGAGGAACACAAATTCCTTGTGTTCTTCTACCAAGTACTTGTAACGACCAAATGTTTTATCAATGGAAATTTTACACTTATAATTAGGTCATATAATCACATAAAATTACAACACAATGAACTAATAAGTACTATGTGACCTTTAAATATAATATTGTCACTTCTGGGATTTTAATTTCAAAAAACAGTCATCTACAATTATGACTAGTAAGTTATTTGGAGTCTGATAAGACAAACTTAATTTTTGATGAATAGTAACATACCTTTATGAATATTAATATACCTTTATGAATAGTAATTAATATTAATTAATATAAAATCATCCAAAAAATATAAACTTCACCCATGAATATATAAATACAATTTATACATCTTAAAAGTGAAAAAACGATCACAGTATAAGTATTAGTATTTTTGTATGTCATAAATATTTTATTTACAATTTTATGATTAAATTAATAATCTAAAATGGAAATTTATTTTTAAAAAATTTAATCATAAATTTTTTCTTTATTTTCTTAAAGTTATAATATAGTTTTATGAGACCTTGATTAATTTTTTAAGGTGTTATAAAACGGGTTATAGTTTTATTGTTGTTTTTTTTGAAAAAATTATGATTTTATTTAAAAATTAAATTAAAATAGTTAAAAATTTATTTTCAAAAAATGGATTTTATTTTTGAATTCTACACATCAAAAAATGGTAAGGGTGAATTTTTTGTATTTTTCTAAAATGCTTAAATTTTTTGTGAATAGTAAAAATACAGTTTTGAGTTTTCGGTATGATTAATGACTTCATAATGATGTAATAATTAACATAAAATTCTGGTTGACTTTTGTACAGTAAAATATTATATGAGGTGTCCCAAGTCACTAATACCATGGGTAGGCCCATGGTTTTTTAAAAACCACTAATGAGGTGCCCTTTGAAATTAATAAACAAATATCTCACTTTTTACTATAAATACCCACTCTTTCCTTCATTTTATTTCATTAAAAATTCATCATCCTTGAAGATATGGTATTTTTACCTCCCTAGGAGTCCTTATAAGGTTTTTTCAACCCCCAAGGTCCCAACCATCAAGTTTTAGGATTTACTCTACAAGGTAAGGGAATCTAACTCCCTTCTCTTTTTCAAGCTTTCATTTTATGTTATTATTTTTAATTTCAATTGGATTATGTTAATATATATCATTTAATATCCCCCTTACTATCCATATTATTTAATAATTATGAGAGACCCTTTTTCTCTCATCAAAATATTTTATAAAATTTTAAGCAATGTCGTTAGGCTGCCAAATTTTTGTAAGGGGTCTCAAAACTTTTATTGTATATTCAAGTTCATTTCTTTTATTTTTCTTTCCTCGCCTCCTTTCATCAAAATGTTGTGATGAATCCATAAAATTAAATTTACTGTAATTTTTTCATGATAAATTAATAAATCTTCATCATCTCCCATTTCCCTTTCTTTTATACAGAAAACTAAGACACCATCTGAGATGTGCTAATTTACAACATTCAAGGATGATGGGTTTTCAATTTATATTATCATATTAAATTCTGGTCATGAAACCATTATTATGGATGAACTAGATTATAATATATGTATTATGTCTCATATATGGTTCTTTAATCCTTTTTTACACATGGTTTTTATTTATAAAACAAAACATGTTCCTTGTGGCCAAAAACCGCCAATTAACCCAAAAGGTTATCACTAAAGTTTTACATAATGATTAATATTAACTTCAAGTGACCAAATGAAATTTAAAACCATGTAACCTTTTGGATGTTAAATAATTGATTATAAATATAATTCTGGACAACCATCCCTATTTTACATCATTCTCTGGACATGAATATAAGTGAACCGATCATTAAAACCAAGGAAACAAATGGACCCGGACAATGAAATTGAACCTTATAACCAATAAAAAAGGAAATGAATGAACAAAAAAAAGGTTGTACTAAATCATTTACATATATAATAGGTTCTTAAATTATTAATTAATGAACCTAATTTCATTATTCAGGTCATTAATATCAAGTGGATAACACCATCGGACTTAAGGTAAGGGATCCTCTCCATTTCACTTCTATTCAAGAATGTCCTCTTTATTATGCCCTTTTATGTGTAATATTTAATGATGTGGTATGATATATCACCTACCACATACTTATCTCATGATGTATAAGTGATGATAAACCCATCTGATCTCTCTTTAACACCTCTTAGATAAACCTGATACCATGACGATAATACGTAAGGAATTCTACCCAAACCACCTTTATTCCTTTGGGTTTCCTTATCTTTATTTATACCAAAATGAATTTATCATATCTATTTATTTTTATATGATAAATGTTTTTTACATGTACAAAATTAATTTATCAATACCCTTTCATCATTCTATTTTAGGGATATATATGTTTTTAAGTGATTCCTTCCTCAAAACTTTCTGATAAGAAAACATGTTTTAAGGGAACTTCCTAAAATATTTATTAATTTCAAGTGAATCCTATATTCTATTTTAAGACAAAATTGTATCTATAAAATTATTCTTTTTATTATTAAAACATTCTTGGTTCACTTCTAGTTTTATATAAAATATTGTTCCTTTTCTACTTTAAATGCTCTTTAGTATTTTCCTTAAAACCGCACTAAAATGTTTTAATGATAAATTTTCTTATATACTTTATTTTACATGTTGTCACTTAAGTTTGATAGAAATTATCAAGATATATTCTTTTTTACCTTATAAATTTACATGTATGGTTTAACTATTTTCTTTCATGGACACTTGTATGATACGCCCATTTATTATGATTTATGACATGATTGCGATACTCATTTCTTTCCATGGGTACCCTTATGTTTATGTAAGATTTATTATGTATTGTAAAGACTCAGATATTTCAAGGAAAATTTTTTCTTAAATACTTTGGAATTTTACAAGTCTGTGGCTTCTGACGGTACTTGATTCTAAGGCCCAGTGTGCCCAGAATCAATTTCCAAAGTTTAGCTCGAGTACGTTCAGTAAACGAACGAGTGAGTTTTTCTATCTTTTGAACTGGTGCTCGGAATTGAAATCTGAGGGCACCGACGAACTCTCAACGCCGGTAATTATTTAAGGGGACCTTTACCATAGTTGTGTTTGCACAGGAGGAGAAGTTAAAAATTTGTGGATTAAATGATAATTGAATAAAATTGTGGGACAATTTTATTTTTATATCTAAAGTGGTTATATCCTACATGGGGCAGTTGGGATGGGATACACAAGCTTCTAACTACCCATGTAAGGATATTTGTGAGGTGGGTCCCGCACAAGCCCCAACCCTTCACATTCTATAACTCCTTAACCCCTTTGAATTCCCATGTTAATTACATGGAAACTCCCTTTTAAATTTTGTAACCTTTTCACTTCCCCACTTAAACTCTTGCCAACACACACCTTAATTAATTAATAGAAACTCTTTCATTAATTAATTAAGTGTTTGAATTTTGTATTTTGAAATGCATGGAATGTTCAATTAAAATAAGGGGTGGCCTTATTTTATTTTGGTTGGCTTGTTGGGTGGGGATTTGGGGAGAGAAATCTTGTGAAGAAGAAAGGGGATTCCTACTTTGTTGAAGAACGCCAACTCACCGACGAAGAACATCGACTCGGTGACTGCAGTTCTTCATCCTCTTATTCCTCCACGGCAAGGAAGGAGACACCAATGCGGGAACTCGCTGACAATGGGGTGCCTTCTATTCTTCTCTCCAGGATAAAAGAGGAGACGTCACTTCCTCAGGTGCACACCGACGACGACGGAAACGACGTCGTCATCCACAGCGCTTGACAACCACGAACTTCTTTTCGAGGTAGGGTGATTTGATTCAATTTGATTGAAAGTAAAATTGTCGTTGTGTTTCGTGAACCTTGTGCATTCTTGGCTATGTGTTACCGCCTAACGCGGAGGGCGCGGGCCGAACGAACACGGCCCGATGACCCTCCGCTGGAACTTATTCTTTTGGAATTGGCAACTGGAGGCGGAGGAAGCACGGGGGCCGATGCGTCGTGCTGGGAACATGGCAGAGGAAGGCGGCGCCGTCATGCCGGCTGTGTGGGAGGAACCGTGGCCCGCATCATGGGCCGCTTCGATGGAAGAACCGGTCGGCCAGCTGGTCGGTCGGGGGGAGGCGAACCGCAACGCCAGGAGGGCGTCGCGCTGAGGAACCGGTCAGCCCGTTGGCCGGTCGGGAAGAGCTGGACCAAGGCGCCAGGAGGGCACCGCGCTGGAAGACCGGCGGCCCGCCCATGCGGGCCACGTGCGTAGAAGGTCGGCCGGTCTAGCCGGCCGGTTTGGGGAAGGGCGGCACCGCTTGGTGTCGCCAGTGCGGACAACCGGGCCCCCCCCCCTTGGAAACTGCTCGGCCTTCGACCGAGCCCCTCAGCCAGCCGGGCCGCGCGCCCAGCTAGGCCGCGCCGGGCCGGGTTGAGCAGGGTCGCGCCGGACTGAACCGGGCCGCGCCGAGCCGCGCCGCGCCGGGCCGCGCCGCGCTGAGCCGGGCCATGTCGCGCCGGGCCGGGTCGAGCCGCATCGCGCCGGGCCGGGCCGAGCCGGGTCGCGCCGGGCCGGGCCTCGGGCCTGGCCCGAGAAACTGGCATCGTTGCGCTGGCTGTGCGGGAGGAGCCACGGCCCGCATCAGGTGCCGCTTCCGTGGAAGAACTGGTCGGCCCGCCGGCCGGGTGGGCGGAGGTGAACCGAGGTGCTAGGAGGGCACCGCGCTGAGGAACCGGTCGGCCCGTCAGCCAGCTGGGTGGAGCTGGACTACGGTGCCAGGAGGGCACCACGCTAGAAGACTGGTGGCCTGCCCATGTGGGCCGCATGCACAGAAGTCTGGCCAGTCTAGCCGGCCGGTTTGGGGAAGCGCGGTGCCGCTTGGTGTCACCGGTGCAGACAACCGGGGGAGCCCCCCTTTCCCCCTGGAACCCGCTCGGCCTTCGGTCGCGCCGCTCGGCAAGTCGGGCCGCACCCCTTCGGGCTGGGTCGTGCCCCTTCGTGCCGAGTTGTGTATTCCTTCGGACCGGTCCGACACCCCTGTTGGGTCAGACCCGTCAAACTGGGTTAACCCGACCCGTCGGCCCACTAGGCTAAACGGGTCGGGCCTGTTAATCACTTAAATAAGAATAACTTAAAGACTGTGCATCTGATCGATGCGCCGTCTGCGGTACTAGGACCCTTTCGACGAGACGGTTCTTTTTCGGTACTCTAAGTGTGTTTTGGACAACTATAAATATCAGCAGGGTTAAAGACGAGTTTATTTCTAACCGAGCCCCTGGATCGGAAAAGCCATTATCTCTCAGACCGGGCATCCGATTGACGCGCCGTCTGTCGCGTTCAATTCCCATTGACGAGACGGAACTTTGGGATACATCAACTCTAGACTTTGTGATAGTTGATGTATCGACCCTCTTGGCTAGTGGATCGGACCCTCCCGGAATCGAGTGTGCTGTGTGCGGGAACCCTAGAGCTGGCTGCGACTGTGATGATGATGACGACTATACTAGGATCCTACATGGGTTCGTCAACAAGGACGACTGTACTTGGATCCACCGTGGGTTCGGCAGCGATGACGACTGTACTTGGATCCTACGTGGGTTCGGCAGCGATGGTTACTGTACTTGGATCCTACGTGGGTTCGGCAGCGACGAATTATGTACTTGGATCCTACGTGGGTTCGTCAGAGGAGATGATTAAAATGATACATCCAATCATCTCCACCTCTCTTCATGAGAAGTATACCTGTGAGAGCTGAGTCTTTACTTTCTATCATTATCTTCGAAATGATTGACTTGCTTTCCTGTGTGGACTGGGTTGTGATTTCCTGTGTGGACTGGGTTGTGCTTTCCTGTGTTGACTGGGTTGCACTTGGGCTCATGAGTTGGAGTCAAACTAGAATTGATGACTCAGGTATATGTATGGGTATATACATAAGTAGAGTTGTTTGATACTTCGTGTTTGTATCTTTTCTTTGTGGTTTATCCTTTGTGGATTCTGGGAGACCTTTGGGGTCTTGGGGTCCCTATTGAGTATTGTATACTCACCCATGCATGGGCACTTCCCGCACTACGTTGTGTTGGTGGTAGACGACGGATATCACTGATCGTGGTTGAAGCTTGTGGAGATGGACGGTATCCGGAGGTGGACCACCTGGCAGGATGTACACGGAGCGGACGGGCGAACCCGAGGTACCGACGAGACTATCTGTACCCACCCTTTAGGTGGGATTCCTAGAGGACGACTTGGTGGTTGCTACTTTAATTTTTAGTTGTTGTACTTTCTTTCTCAGTTGTACTGTACTTTCATTTGGGTTTGTATACTCGTCTATTTACTTTCCAACACTTACTTTTGTACTCAGTTTACTTTGTGTTTACTTCAGCTTGTATACTCTATTGTGTTTTTTTCCTTATATAAAGGCAATACCTTCCCTTTTTTCGGGATTTACGCCTTTGGTGGTAGTCACCAGCCCCTGGCCTATGGAAGGCGGGCTTGGGGTAGTCACGGCATGGGCCCTGAGAATAGGTCGTGACAAATTGGTATCAGAGGAGTCGGTTCGACCGCAGAACTCAGGACTATGATAATTTCTTTCTGTGGAGCAGTAGTGTTAAGGGTATTGAGTGTGGTTATTAGTCTAGGGAGTCCATTGTTAGTGTGGAGGCCGACGTATCCATACACCAAGACCCTGACTTCTGATTTCCAACTTAGTGCTCGAAAACATTGATTTCATGTGTGTTTCAAAAGTATTCTTTGTGATTACTTTGTGTCAGCTCACCAGGTATACCATTTGACCATGGCGCACCTGTTTCTTTTCAGGATGGACCCATGAAGGCAGCTAGCTAGGGTTCCTAGTTACGTGTGGGATGGCAGCCCACTGAGCGACAAGGCCTTGGTGTAGGGCCCAATTACAGCAGAGGCACCAACGGTACCTCTACCCGCTGGGTCACCGATACCACCAGCCCCAGCAGCGGAGAGTGCACGCCACCTGAGTGCACTGCATGAGTTTCAACGATAGAGGCCGCCCAGGTTCTGTGGAGAGATAGACCCTCAGGAAGCTGAGGATTGGATGGAGGCTATCATCCGAGTCTTCAGATTAGTAGGGACACTAGCTGACCTTATGGTGATCCTTGTGGTGAGTCTCCTGCACACAGCAGCAGGTAGATGGTGGAGCTTGATGCTCCAGGTGCACGACGAGGCATCTATTCTTTGGACGGACTTTGAGAGCCTCTTCCACTCATAGTTTGTTCCAGCCACCCTCTGTGCAGTGCGCATCCAGGAGTTACTACAGCTGTGGCAGGGCAGCACGACAGTAGCCCAGTACTCGGTGTGATTTACTAACCTCTCATGCTACTCCACGGACATGGTACGGGACCCATTCTTCCGGGCTTGGACCTTTGAGCAGGGACTGAGGCATGATATCAGGGCTTCGATGATCTCCCTCAGCATTCCAACGTAGACAGGAGTACTGGAGCGATCCCATCTTCTGGAGAGCTTTCTTGCTGAGCCTACGCCAGCAGTGAGGCCTACCGCAGGGTGACACGGAGCGGAGTCTTCTATAGCCAGCAGTAGACAGATGTCTCAAAGTTCCAAGCGGACCAGGCCATTAGGTGGGCGACCCCAGGATTCTGGTTCGGATGTGCAGGGCACACGCAGTAGATCCAGTCATAAGAGAGGCAGGGAGTGCTATGCATATGGAGGTTAGGGCCACATGGCTCGTGACTTCCCGAATTTCCATGTAGAGGAGCATCAGACAGTAGAGGGACCTCCCATGCAGAGGTAGAGGTTCGACCAAGGCGGTCCGCAGGGAGCGGGTGGATGAGGCAGAGGATTTGGCCGAGAAGCAGGTGGTGGATGAAGCTTTGAGGCTCTACCACCACCACCACCAGGAGGGATACCCTAACCACAGGGAGTTGGTAGACAGGGGCAGGCTCAGCTCCAGGCAGTCAAGGCCGATGACCACAGCGCACCTGAGATGATTCGAGGTACTATCTATGTCTACTCCACCCTTGCTGCAGTTCTTATAGACACAAGAGCGAGTCATTCTTTTATTTCCACTACCCTTGTTCGGAGCTCGGAGATTCTAACAGAGCCATTGGATCGATCCTTACGACTATAGACTTCTACGGGAGAAGACTCGACGATTACGAACTGGTGCCGGCAATGTGAGCTTACTCTAGGAGGCAAGAGCTTTGGTTGGGATCTTCTTGTAGTGGCGTCGAGGCCTTGTAATGTCATCTTGGGTATGGACTAGTTTTCTACAGTCCATGCTTAGATTGACTACATTAGGTGCAAAGGGTGGTGTTTCCGCACAGATGGGAGTAGATTCACCTTCACTGGCGAAAAGGGAGACTTTACAGCGCATGATGGATTTACGCAGAGGAGAGGGCAGTCGATCACACATCAGTTGGCTAGTCTCATATTTGGAGCGGTTGATGTGCGGAGTCTGAGTTTTCCTGTTGTGGTGGATCATTATGCGGACGTTTTCCCTGATGACGTTCCAGGACTACCTCCTTGCAGAGAGGTATACTTCTATATTGACCTGTACCCCGGGACAGCCCCGATATCTACACCAGTATATCGGATGGCTCCTGCTGAGCTTCGTGAGCTACGGGTACAGCTAGAGGACTTATAGGGCAAGGGATTCATCTAACCCAGTATTTCTCCCTGGGCTTCTCCGATTTTATTCGCCAAGAAGGCGGATGGGAGCTTACGACTATGTGTCAACTACCGTCGCCTGAATCAGGTGACTGTAAAGAACAAGTACCCACTTCCGAGGATTGATAACCTCTTTGATCAGCTCAAGAGAGCACGATGGTTCTCTAAGATAGACCTCAAGTCAGGCTATCATCAGCTCAGAGTTCGAGATGAGGATGTGAAGAAGACGGCCTTCAGGTGTCGGTATGGCCACTACGAGTTCTTAGTTATGGATTTCGGCATAACCAACACACCAGCAATGTTCATGAGTCTCATGAACAAGATCTTCCAGCCTTACCTCGATCATTTTGTCATATTCTTCATCGAAGACATACTGATTTACTCGACTACTGAGGAGGAGCATGCCTACCACTTGCGGGTTGTACTGGACACACTCCGAGAGCACCAGATTTATGGTAAGCTCTCGAAGTGTCAGTTTTGGATTCAAGAGGTTCACTTCTTGGGGCACGTCATCTCGGAGGTGGGAGTTTTTGTGGATCCTGTGAAGATCGAGGAAGTACTTTCTTGGGAGCCACCCAGGAGCGTGACGGAGGTGCGGAGTTTCCTAGGTCTGGCTGGGTACTATCGGAGATTTGTGCCAGACTTCTCCAGAGTTGCAGTACTGCTTTCAGCTTTGACAAAGAAGGGTAAACCCTTCGTGTGGTCAGATAGATTTCAGCAGAGCTTCCAAAAGCTGAGATAGAGATTGACTAGTGCACCCATCTTGAGGCTGTCGGAGGAGGGCGTAGGGTACGTAGTTTACTGCGAGGCATCAGGGACCGGACTCGGGTGTGTCCTGATGCAGGAGCGGGTAGTGATCACCTATGGTTCACGACAGTTAAGGAAGCACGAGCAGAACTATGCTACCCAGGACCTGGAGTTAGCAGCAGTGGTCTTCGCCTTGAAGATGTGGAAGCACTATCTGATGGGCGAGTGCTTTACAGTCTACTCTGACCACCAAAGTCTCAGGTACATCTTCTCGCAGAAAGACCTGAACCTTAGATAGTGGCGATGGATCAAGTTCCTCCAGGACTATGACTTTGAGATAGTCTATACTCCTGGGAAGGGGAACGTAGTAGATGATGCTCTCAACATGAGATCGGGCATTCAGCTACTTGGAGAGGTGACGGAACAACTAGATGCATTGCAGATATCCTTCATGGATAGAGATGGAGCAGCCTTCCTACAGTCACTCACACTCACTCCTCCACTACTTCAGTGGGTCAGAGAGGCACATCAAGGGGACGTTGACTATGAGACACAACGTGCACAGATATCCACAGGACAGGCACCTGATGGATTTTTTGTAGTAGGAGAGCACGTCATCCTCTTCAGAGGATGTACCATGGTACCAGTTGCACTGCAGGAGGCAGTGCTGAGGGAGTCTCACACTTCCCCTTTGGCGGTACATCCAGGAGTGGTGAAGATGTACCAGGATCTCAGATGACAGCACTGGTGACCGGGTATGAAGAAGTCTATGGTATAGTTTGTTCCATGATGCCTCGCCTGCCATCAGGTGAAGGCGGAGAACCAGGTACCGACAGGCTTGGTGCAGTCCTTAGAGGTCCCAGAGTGGAAGTGAGACAGGATATCCATGGATTTCATGACGAGACTTCCACGTACTTCCATAGGGCATGACTCCTTCTGGGTGATCATCGACTGACTCACCAAGTTGGCCCACTTCCTACCTATCAGAGAGTAGGGCTCAGTGGAGAGCTTGGTATGCCTCTACGTTCAGGATATCGTATGGCTTCATGGTGTGCCATCATCTATTGTCTCCGATCAAGATGCCTACTTTACTTCCTAGCTTTTGAAGGGGTTGTAGGAGGCATTTGGGACGTAGCTACGCTTGAGCACTGCCTTTCACCCTCAGACAGATGGACAGACGGAGAGGACCATTTAGACACTTGAGGACAAGCTTCATGCTTGTGTCCTTGACTTTGGTCGTAGCTGGGAGGATCACCTAACCATGGTGGTGTTTGCGTACAACAACAGCTACCACTCCACCATCGGGATGGCACCATACGAGGCATTGTATGGCCGACCTTCAGATCACCTCTATGCTGGACTGACCCTGGGGAGTCAGCACTCGTAAGACCAGAGATGGTTCAGGCTACGACCGAGAAGGTTCAGATCATCCAGGAGCGAATGAGGACTGCACAGAGCAGATTGAAGTCCTATGCTGATAGGAGACGGAGACCACTAGAGTTCGAGGATGGCGACCACGTTTTCTTACGGGTCTCACCTCGATGTGGATTATGGAGATTTGGCCAGGGCGGCAAGTTATCTTCGTGCTTCATCAGACCATTCTAAGTCCTTGGCAAGGTAGGCGAGGTGGCTTACTGCCTGGCCCTTCCACCTGAGTTACACTGGGTGCACGACGTTTTCCACCTATCTCAACTGAGGAGATATGTGCATGACCCGACTCACATAATCGACCATGGGGAGATGGACATAGATGATGGGGTTACATTCACGGAGGTTCTGGTGGAGATTAAGGATCGACAGGAGCGGGTCCTACGTGGATGGTCGATTCCTCTAGTGCGCATTCGTTGGCAGCACGGGAACCTCCAGGAGAGCACATGGGAGCATGAGGCTCGGATGCGTGCTCAGTACCCTCATTTGTTCCCCTAGTTATGTTGTAGCTTTATGGGGACGTAAAGCCCTGAGGAGGGGGTAATGTAAAGACCCATAAATTTCAAGGAAATTTTTTTCTTAAATACTTTGGAATTTTACGAGTCTGTGGCTTCTAACGGCACTTGATTCCAAGGCCCAGTGTGCCCGGAATCAATTTCTGAAGTTTAGCTCAGGTACGTTTAGTAAACGAACTAGTGAGTTTTTCTATCTTTTGAACCGGTGCTCGAAATTGAAATCTGAGGGCACTGATGAACTCACAACGCCGGTAATTGTTTAAGGGGACCTTTACTGTAGTTGAATTTGCATGGGAGGAGAAGTTAAAAATTTGTGTATTAAATGAGAAGTGAATAAAATTATGGGACAATTTTATTTTTATATCTAAAGTGGTTATATCCTACATGGGGGAGTTGGGATGGGACCCACAAGCTTCTAACTACCCATGTAAGGATATTTGTGTGGTGGGGCCCACACGATCCCCAACCCTTCACATTTCATAACTCCTTAACCCCTTTGAACTCCCATGTTAATTACATGGAAACTCCATTTTAAATTTTGTAACCTTTTCACTTCACCACTTAAACTCTTGCCAACACACACCTTAATTAATTTATTAAAACTCTTTGATTAATTAATTAAGTGTTTGAATTTTGAATTTTGAAATGCATGTCATGTTTAATTAAAATAAGGGGTGGCCTTATTTAATTTTGGTTGGCTTGTTATGTGGGGATTTGGGGAGTGAACTCTTGTGAAGAAGAAAGGGGAGTCCTACATTGTTGAAGAACGACAACTTACCGATGAAGAACAACGAATCAGCGACTACGGTTCTTCATCCTATTCTTCCTCTGCGGCAAGGGAGGAGACACTGACGTGGTAACTCGCTAACAATGGGGCGCCTTCTATTATTCTCTCCGTGATAAAAGAGGAGATGTCACTTCCTCGGGTGCACACCGACGACGATGGAAATGACGCCGTCATCCACGGCGGTTGACAACCGTGAACTTCTTTTCGAGGTAGGGTGATTTGATTCAATTTTATTGAAAATAAAATTGCCATTGTGTTTCGTGAACCTCGTGCATTCTTGGCTTTGTGTTATCGCCTAACATAGAGGGTGCGGCCCGAACGAACACGGCCTGATGACCCTCCGCTGGAACTTATTCTTTTGGAATTGGAAACTGGAGGTGGAGGAAGCACGGAGCCGATGCGCTATTCCAGGAACATGGGGAAAGAAGTCGGCGCCGTCGCACCGGCTGTACGGGAGGAACCGCGGCCCGCATCATGGGCCGCTTTGGCAGAAGAACCGGCCGGCCCACCGGCCGGCCGAGCAGAGGTGAACCGCGGCACCAGAAGGGCACCGCGCTGAGTAACCGGTCGGCCCGTCGGCCGGTCGGGCAAAGCTGGACCGCGGCGCCAAGAGGGCGTCGTGCTAGAAGACCGTAAGGCTGCGTGCGCAGAAGGCCGACCGGTCTAGCCGGCCAGTTTGGGGAATGGCGGCGCCGCTTGGCGACGCCGGTGCAGAACCCCCCCCCCCCCCCCCTGGAACCCGCTCGGCCTTCGGCCAAGCCGCTCGGCCAGCCGGGCCGTGAATCCAGTCGGGTCGGTCCGGGTCGGGTTGCACCGGGCCACGCCGGGCCGCACCGAGCCGGGCCGCGTCGGGCCGCGCCGGGCCGCGCCGGGCCGCACCACTTTGGGCTGGGCCGTGCCCCTTTGGGCTGAGTTGGGTATTCCTTCGGACCGGTCCAACACCCCTGCTAGGTTGGACCTGTCAAACTGGGTTAACCCGACCCGTCAGCCCACTAGGCTAAACGGGTCGGGCATGTTAATCACTTAAATGGGGATCACATAAAGATCGTGCGTCCGATCGATGCGCCGTCTGTGGCACTAGGACCCTTTTGATGAGATGGTTCTTTTGTGATACTCTAAGTGGGTTTTGGATGAATGTGGATATCGGCCGGGTTAAAAATGAGTGTATTTCTAACTGGGCCCCTGGATCGAAAAAGCCATTATCTCTCAGACCGGGCGTCTGATTGACGTGTCGTCTGTCACGTTCAGTTCCCATTGACGAGACGGAACTTTGAAATACATCAACTCTGGACTTTGTGACAATTAATGTATCGACCCTCTTGGATCATGGAGCGGACCCTCCCGGAATCGAGCATGCTGTGTGGGGGAACCCTAGAGCTGGCTGCAAATACGACGACGATGACTACAATACTAGGATCTTACGTGTGTTCAGAAACAAGGACGACTGTACTTGGATCCTCCATGGGTTCGGCAGTGATGACGACTGTACTTGGATCCTACGTGGGTTCAACAGCGATGGTTACTGTACTTGGATCCTATGTGGGTTTTTCAGCGACGACTTCTATACTTGGATCCTACATGAGTTTGACAGAGAAGATGATTCAGAGGCTACATCTAATCATCTCCACCTCTCTTCGTGAGAAGTATACCTGTGAGAGCTAAGTCTTGACTTTCAATCATTATCATCGAAGTGATTGACTTTCTTTCCTGTGTGGATTGGGTTGTGATTTCCTGTGTGGGATGGGTTGTGCTTTCCTGTGTTGACTGGGTTGCACTTGGGCTCGTGAGTTGGATCCGAACTGGAATTGATGACTTAGGTGTATATATGGGGATATACCTAAGTAGAGTTGATTGATACTTAGTGTTTGTATCTTTACTTTTTGGTTTATCCTTTGTGGATTCTGGGAGACCTTCGGGGGTCTCGGGGTCCCTACTGAGTATCGTATACTTACCCCGGCACGGGCAATGCTCGCACTACGTTGTGTTGGTTGTAGACGACGGACAACACTGATCGTGGTCGAGGCTTGTGGAGCTGGACAGTATTCAGAGGTGGAACACCTGGCGGGACGTACATGGAGCAGACGGACGGACCCGAGGTACCGACGAGACTATATGTACCCACCCTTCAGGTGGGATTCCCAGAGGACGACTTGGTGGTTACTACTTTACTTTTCAGTTGTTGTACTTTCTTTCTCAGTTGTACTGTACTTTCAGTTGGGTTTGTATACTGGCCCATTTACTTTCCAGCACTTACTTTTTTACTCAGTTTACTTAGTGTTTACTTCATCTTTCATACTCTATTGTGTTTTTTTACTTATATGAAGGCAGTGTCTTCCCTTTTGTCGGGATTTACACCTTTGGTGCTAGTCTCCAGCCCCGGGCCTATGGAAGGCGGGCTTGGGGTAGTCACGGCACGGGCCCTGAGGATGGGTCGTGACATGTATGATTCTTTATGTGGAAAACATATTCATGAAAATTTGATATGGGTGTTCCTAGATAGCTCTCAAATTCATTGGGTAAATTTGAGTCTCATAAGACGTTATGCGTGACAGTCTTGGAGGTTAGCCTTAGCTTGTGCTACCATGTGCGGCGGTCTTGGCGGTTAGCCTTGGCTTGTGCTACCATGTGAAATAGTCTTGGAATTTATCCTTGACTCATACTAAATTCATGTTTTATGTTTCTTCCACATTACAATGAATTCATGATTATATGATCCCATGTTTATATGTTATGATTCTATATGTCATTTTATATCATTATGTCATGCCTCCTATCTCATGTTCTAATGTTTTGTTCTTATGGTTATTACCTAAATGGGATATTTAGCTCATCCCTTTGGTCATGTTATCCATAGGTTACCCTATAAAGATGTATATGCAAAATGGAAGTTAGGAGCTCTATTTGAAGATTAAATCAAGAAATGTTATTTTTAGTTCCATGTTTCAATTTTTATGTACCTATTATTCCAATACACTAAACTTTTAAATCCTTGGATTGTAATGTGATGTATAATTATGCTTAAAATCATGTAATGTAATATGTAAAATTCTAGGTTCTCTATAGTTGGTATCAGAGGATATTCTAGTTATTTTTAGAGATTAGGAATATATCACTTTAGTAAGAACCTTAAGGATGATACTAAGTATAAGAAAACACCCCTAAATATTAGTAAGTATAGATTAATTGGTTTATCAAGAAAATACATCCCAGTCTAGATACAAATAGGTAGATGTGGTTTTGGCACAGATGTATCTAGAGGTAAAACCCAAAAAATGCCTTGAGCTAGACTCGAATGGGAACTGGTGCACGACAATAGTCCTTGTTGCACTCTTGGTTTTACACTCCCGAGGGATATGATTTGGTAAATTTATAAGATTAGTAATAACCATTATAAAGAGAATAAAAAAAGGTCCCATAAGAATATACATTATGATATAGATCATAAATAACATTGACTGAGGCCTATAAACACATAAGTTAAGGAGATAAGTAAAATTTCTAATTTATCCCTTTAATGTCATTGGTTTACCCCTTATGTGATACTCATCCCTAAATTTTCTTTTTATTCTAGCCAATGGATGGTAATAGGAGGATTCAAGTTAAAAACCGATGTGAAGGACAATGTGATGACTGCCAAAATAATATCCCTCATCAAATGGGATATCAAGAAGGAGATATCGTGATTATGTTAAACCAGCTATTGAAAATCACGATTAATAATTGGTACTTGGTTTAATGATCAAAGGATTCAAGGAAGAGGAAGATGAAATATCATGAAGGTCTATCTGATAAATGTGATAAGGGAAAGAATACCCAATTTCCATTGTGCAACAAATTTGGATAGAGGTGCCAAGGGAAATGTCACAAAGGGACTGGGAGATGTTTTAAGAGTGGAAAGATTGGGCATAAAGTGGATAATTATTGTGAAAAAATGAATAATGTAATGAATGGAATCAAAGTACCATATAAGGTATCATATATAGTTCTATGTCATAAATGTGTAGAAGTTGGACATTATCTAAGACAATACTCTATTGCAAGTGTTGATAAGCATGATGAGCATCAACAATCTCCATGATCAAGGGAGAATAGAAATTCCTATTCTAAGGTGGGTAATGATGAATAAATAACATGTAACCACTACTTAAAAGTAGTGTATGTCATAATGTATTTCAATTCATGTCCTATTACTATATCTTTTATGTTTTATAAGAACATTGTGTCCCCACCTAAAATGATATTAAATCATTAGGGAAAACTTCTATGATTATTGTATCAAATGTTGAAGTTTGTGGGAATGTTCTTATTGAAAACAGTATAAGTCTCCCTTTGGTGGAATCTATGATAAAATGAAAATTTGTTTGTCTACGCCACAAGACAGTTGATAATCCATGAGAAAAACTATCCCACACATGATCTAGAGTTGGTAGCTATGATCTTTGCATTAAAAATATAGTGGCAGTATCTCTATGGGGAGAAGTGTGTGATATATACTGCTCACAAGAGTCTCAAATATATATTCACAAAAAAAATATCTTAATATGCACCAGTGAATATGGATAGAGCTCATCAAGTATTATGAATACTCAATCCACTACCATCCCAGTAGGGAAAACAAGATGGTGGATGCTCTAAGTAGAAAGGATCATGCATCTTTATCAATGATGAGAACTGAAAAGGATCTCATCTTCTTATATTTTCATAGGATGGAAATGGGAATCATTAATGGAGGAACATCATCAATCCTTCATCAAATGATTGCTAAATCATTCTTTATAGAGAAAATAAAGGATGCTCAAAGAAAATATGTGGAAATTCAGAAAAGGGTGGAAGCCATTAAAAATGAGAAATCCTATGAGATCGTGATTGGTGAGGAAGGAGTTGTAAGATTTGGGACACAATTATATTTACCATCTGGTCAAAAGATAAAGAAGGGGATTTTTAATGATGAACATAGATCAACCTTTTATATTCATCCAGGGAGCACAAAGATGTATCGAGATCTCTGAGAGAACTTTTCATGGGACAATATGAAGAAGGATATTGTTGAGTATACAAAGTGCCTAGTATGTCAAAAAGTGAAGGCTATAATAAATAAGTATAGGGGGTGATGAAACCACTACCCATACCAACATGGAAGTGGGAGAAAATTACTATGGACTTTGTTACTAGACTTATAAGGACATCCAGAGGAAACAATTCTATATGGGTCATTGTGGATTGTCTTACAAAGACAGATCACTTTATCATGATTTAATGGGAATTCTCATTGGACCAAATTGCATGGATATATATCAAATAATTGGTAAGTCTTCATGTAGTACCACTATCTATTGTATCTGATTGAGATCTGAGATTCACCTAAAAGTTCAGGAAAAGTCTCCAACATGACCTAAGCACTGAACTTAACTTCAGTATGGACTGTCATCCTCAAACTGATGGGCAATATGAGTGAACTGTTCAGACACTAGAAGATTTGTTGAGACCGTGTTCTATGGGCTTCAAAGGAGGATGGGACCAACATCTTCCACTGGTTGAATTCTCCTACAACAACAGTTTCCACTAAAGCATCCAAATTGCACCATATGAATCCCTTTATGGGAAAAGGTTAAGAAAATTGATGTGTTGGGATTAATTCAATGAGCGTAATCTTCTAGGACCTAAAATGGTTGAATAAATGGTGGAGAAGGTGAAACATATTCAGCAGCACATCAAGGTAGCCCAAAGTTGATAGAATATTTATGTAGACAATCGCCAATGAGACCTTGAGTTCAAAGTTGGAGACATGGTATTTCTATGAATATATTTATGGAATAAGGTAATGAGGTTTGGGAAGAAAGGAAATATAAGTCCTAAGTACATCGGCCCCTTTGATATTCTTGATCATGTCGGGTATGTGGCCTATCGACTAGTACTTCCACCTACCATGTCTAAAGTGTATGATGTATTTAATTTATCCCTCTTAAGGAAGTCCATACCAGACCTTTCACATGTACTCTCTTCAGAGGAGGTATAGTTGGAGAATGATCTTTCTTATAAGGAGCATCCAGTGAAGATCTTAGATCTTAGAGATAATGTTCTACGTAATAGTACTACTCACCTGGTCAAAGTATTGTGGTGGAACCGTAAGTATGAAGAGGAAACATGGGAATTAGAGGAGGCAATGAAGGAAAATTACATGCACTTATTTATCTCTTAGAATGTAAAAAAAGAAAAATAAATTTTAAGGGAGAAATTTCATAAGGGGGGAATAATTTAACGACCCAATGTTTTATCAATGGAAATTTTCCACTTATAATTATGTCATATAATCACATGAAATTACAACACAATGAACTACTAAGTACTATGTGACCTTTAAACATAATATTTTCAATTATATGTTTTGAATTTCAAAAAATAGTCATCTACAATTGTGATCAGTAAGTTATTTAGAGTCTGATAAGATAAACTTAATTTTTTATAAATAGTAACATACCTTTATGAATAGTAACATACCTTTATGAATAGTAATGAATAGAAAATCAGCCAAAAAAATATAAAATTTACCCATGAATGTATAAAAACAATTTAGACATCCTAAAAGTGAAAAATGATCATAATATAAGTGTTGGTATTTTTATATGACATAAATATTTTATTTACAATTTTATGATTAATTAAATAATTTAAAATGGAAATTTATTTTCTAAAAATGTAATAATAAATTTTTACTTCATTTGTTTATGGTTATAATATAATTTTATGGGACCTTGATTAATTTTTCAAGGTGTTAAAAAACGAGTTATAGTTTTAATATTGTTTTTTCAATAAATTATGATTTTATTTAAAAATTAAATTAAACATATTTAGAAAATTATTTTCAAAAAATGGATTTTATTTTCGAATTACACACTTTGAAAAATAGTTAGGGTGAATTTTTGGGATTTTTTTTAAAATACTTGAATTTTGTGAATAGTAAAAATACAGTTTTGACTTTTCAGTATGTTTAATGACATCATAATGATGTAATAATTAATATAAAATTCGGTTAGATTATCGTAATGTAAAATATGATATGAGGTGTCCCAAGTGGCTAATACCATTAGAAAATACCATGGGAAAGCCCATGGTTTTTCAAAAACCACTAATGAGATGTCTTTTGAAATTAATAAAAAACTCTCTCACTTTTTACTGTAAATACCCAAACTTTCCTTCATTTTATTTCATTCCAAATCCATTATCCTAAAATATCTGGTAGTTTTATCTCCCTAGGATTACTCCCAAGTTGTCCTCAATCCACCAAGGTCCCAACCTTCAATTTTTAGGAGTTACTCTACAAGGTAAGGGAATCTACATCCCTTTTATTTTTCAAGATTTCATTTTATGTTATTTTTTTTAATTTCAATTGGATTTTGTTAGGATATATCATTTAATATCCCTGTTACTGTACATATTAGTTAATAATTATGATAGAGCCTTTTTCTCTCATCAAAATATTTTATGAAATTTTAAGCAACGTCGTTAGGCTGCCGAATTTTCGTAAGTGATCTCTCAACTTTTTTTTCTTTTCAAGTTCATTTCTTTTCTTTTTATCTCCTCACCTCCTTTCATCCAAATGTTGTGATGACTCCATTACCTTACATGTACTGAAATTGTTTCATGATAAAATAATAATTCGTCATCATCTATTCTTTCCCTTTCTTTTATACTGAAAATGAAGACACCTTCTGAGATGTGCTAATTTACAACATTCAAGGATGATGGATTTTTAATTTCTATTACCATATTCAATTATAGTCATGAAAACATTATTATGGTTTAACCAGACAATAATATATGTATTATGTCTAATATATGGTTCTGAAATTATTTTGTACATATGGTTTTTATTTATAAAACAAAACATGTTCCTTGTGGCCAGAAACCGCCAATTAACCCAAAAGGTTATCACTAAAGTTTTACATAATGATTAATCTTTAATCCAAGTAACCAAATAAAATTTACAACCATGTAACATTCTGTATTTTCAATAATATAATATTACTCCAATTCTGGACAACTATCCCCATTTTACATGATTCTCTGAACATGAATATAAGTGAACCGATCATTAAAACCAAGGAAACAAACGGACCTGAACAGTGAAATTGAATTTCATAACCAAGAAAAATGATATGAATGAACTCTAAAAGGATGAAATAAATCATTTAAATATATAATAGGTTATTAAATTATTAATTAATGAACCTAATTTTATTATTCAGGTCATTAATATCAAGTGGAGAACACCATCGGACTTAAGGTAAGGGATCCTCTCCATTTCACTTTTATTCAAGAATGTCCACTATGTTATGACCTTTTATGTGTAATCCCTAATGATGGGGTATGATTTCAAACCTCCCACATAATTACATAATGATGTATAAGTGATTATAAACCCCTTTTATCTCCCATTAATCCCTCTTAGGTACACCCAATACCATGCAGATAATTCATAAGGAATTCTACCCAAACCCCCTTTATTCGTTCGGGTTGCCTTATCTTTCCTTCTACCAAAACGAAGTTATCTTATATATTTATGTAAATATTATAAATTCTGTGTATGTGTAAAAAATTCATTTATCAATAAACTTTCATCATTCTATTTTGGGTATATACATGTTTTTAAGTGATTCCCTTCTCAATACTTTCTGATAAGCAAACCTGTTTTAAGGGAACTTTCCAAATTATTTCCCAATTTCAAGCGCACCCTATCTTCTGTTTTAATCCACCATTGTATCTATAAAATAATTATTTTTATTATTGAAACCTTCTTGGTTCACTTCTATTTTTATATAAATGATTATTCCCTTTTCTAGTTTAAATTATCTTTAATATTTTCCTTAAAACTGCACTAAAATGTTTTAATTCTAAAGTTTCATATATACTTTATTTTACATGTTGTCACTTAATTTTGACATCACATATAAATATATATGACTTTTTAACTTATAAATATCAATATATGGTTTAATTCCTTTCTTTCATGGACACTTTTATGATACACCCATTTATTATGCTTTATGACATGATTGAGATACCCATTTCTTTCCACGGGTACCCTTATGTTTATGTAAGATTGATTATGTATGATTCCTTATGTAGAAAACACATTCATAAAAATTTGAGATGGGTGTAATCAGATAGTGCTCCAATTCATTGGGTAAAGTTGAGTCTCATGAGATTTTATGTGTGACGGTCTTGGCAGTTAGCCTTGTCTTGTGCTACTATGTGTGAAGGTCTTGGCGATTAGCCTTGGCTTGTGATACCATGTGAAATAGTCTTGAATGTTAGACTTGACTCCTACTAAATTCAAGTTTTATGTTTATGCAACAATACTATGACTCCATTTTTATATGATTCTATGTTTATATATTATGATTTCACATGTTCCAGGCCTTTTTATATCATTATTTCATGCCTCCAATCACATGTGCTAATGCTTTGTTCTTATGGTTATTCCCTTACTAGTATATTTAGCTCATCCCTTTGTTCATATTATCTCTAGGTTACCCTATGAAGATGTATGAGCACAATGGAAGTTTGGAGATCAAGTTTAAAATTAAATAAAGAAATGTTTTTTTACTTCCATGTTTTCAGTTTTATGTACCTAGTCTTCCAAGACACTAGAATTTATGATCCTTGGATTATACTATGATTTATAGTTATGCTTAAAATCATGTAATGTTATATATAAAAGGATGTAGTCACTATAGTACTTCTTGAAAATGATCAAAATATGATATACACCTCATTTGGAGGATCCCGGATTGACAATTCACCATCAGATGTTAGAGGTCTGATTTAGAAGATTGCACAAAACTTGAAACAATTTAGAATGAGAGGTATGGGAACCAAGTAGATATATGAGGTACAAACACCTGATTCATATATATTGATTGAATATAAATTTTATGACCTCACAAGGTTAGTCCTTCAAATAGTTTTAACCCAAGAAAATGGACAACAAGCTTTATCTAAGGTATGTGGCTTATGTTCTTCTTCCACTCATTATACTGACCATTTTCTTAAGAAACAAGGGACAGAATACTGAGCTGCATCCTTTCAGCCAAGATAATTCCTGAAGAATCAACCACATCAACCTTAAGACCAACAAGGGTATGGAAACCAACAAAACTAGGCAAGATCATTCAATCCTAACCATTACCCTAGTAAAACTCCCTACTAGCAGTAATAATATCATAAACCTCCACCATTATAACAACCCTACACATAGCCATACCAATAGAAAAACTTTCAACCACCAATATTTTAGAGACCCTATGAACAACCATCCACCAATGCACAACCTTCAATTCAATATCAACATCCCCAATCTAATATTAGGGGTTTAAAGACACTGTAAAATATTTTTCTAACATATTCGATAGTCTCATGGACATTCTAAAAAGGAATCAAAGAAAAATCCCTTAAAAAATAATACCAAACCCAAAGGAGAATGTCAACATGATAAAAAAAGAAGTGTAAAAGAACTCCCACCTCCATCCAACCTTAAACCAAAAATAATACAACCTATTCCGTGGGAGAATGAAGCTGATAATTATAAAAATTATTTGAAAATTCACCAAGAAGAAGAAAATAAAAAGGGGGGATAAGGATTGGATGAGGAGGAAAGAAACACCGTTGAAAAGACAACAAAGGAAGAATAAATACATACTCCCACCATTTCCATCAAGGATTATTAAATCAAGGAGATTACAGGAATAAGTACTTTAAAAAGAAATTTTTTCAGACCTTTTAGAAAGTGAAAATTAATACCCCCTACTTAAAGTAGTTAAAAAAATTACAAGGTATAAAAAATTTCTGAAAGATATTTACACAAAAAATTGAATACTTCATGGGACTGAGAAGATCAAATCAGGAAGAAGTGTCTCATCCCTTATCACACCATAATTTCTAGCAAAATGTCAAGATCTAGGGATTCTTTCCATTCCATGCACCATTGGGTATTTAAATTTCTATAATTATTTATTTGATCTTGGTGATTCAATTAATTTTTTTCCTCACTCATTATAAAATTCTTTGAAGATTGGAGACTTGAATCCCATAGGAGTGGTGGTCCAACTTAAAAATAGATCCATAGTTTTCCCAGTAGGAGTTCTAGAAGATTTCATTGTGAAAATCAAATATATTTTATTCCCAACTGACTTCTATGTGCTAAATATGGAAGATTATGAGATCCCATCACACTCACCCATCATTTTGGGGATACCTTTTTAAAAAATAGACAAAATTATCATCAATGTCCGTGAAGGGACACTCACCATAGATTTTGAAGATATAACTGTCCACTTAAATATTTTTGAATCCATGAGGCACCCATCAGATGAACACTCACTGTTTTCACTCTCCCATAAAGTTAGTACTGAAATAATTGAAGAATCAGGTATGTGTTGTGAATTCTTATATATGGAAGGAAATTTTTCCATTGAAAATATCATTAAACATATGAATGTTGAAAATGCTAAATAATCCGATTTCATGTGAGAAGAATAGGTAAAATATAATTTTTTTATGATTTTTTAAATGATGAAGAAGATGGTATTGTTTCTTATGTGCAGGATGTCCATCCTTTGAAAATGGGAAACCTTAATTTAATTTCATCCCTTGAGAATCCCCTAGATATAGAATTAAAATCAACCCCCATGGATTTGAAATATGCATACCTCATGGAGGTGGATAAATTATGAGTAATAATTTTTAATAATCTCTCTAAAACCCAACAAGAATCATTGATTGAGATTTTTATAGAGAATGTACAAGAAATAAGATAGAGTTTAGGTGATATCCCTAGAATAAACCCAAAACTATACTCATACAAAATGAATCATGATGGATATTTCAAACCTGTTAGACATCCCCAAAGGAGGTTAAATCTCAACTTGATGGAATTTGTGAAGAAATATATTGAGAATATCTTTGGATTTGGGATCATCTATCCCAATTCAGATTCAAATTGAGTTATCCCCATTCATGTAGTTCTAAAAAAAATTGTCTGGCCACTGTGAGGAATGAAAAGAATGAATTAATATCTATAAGAATTTATAATAGTTGGAGAGTATGCATAGATTTTAAGAAGTTGAATCAGGTCACTCAGAAAGATCATTTCCCCATCCCATTTATTGATTATATGTTAGAGTGATTAGTATGGAGAACTCATTATTTCTTTTGGGATGGATTTTCATGTTATTTCTATGTACCCATTGCTACTGATGATCAAGAGAAAACTAAATTTACATGTCCATTTTCTAGTTTTTCATATAAAAGTATTCCATTTGGATTATGTAATGACCTAGGTTAATTTTAGAGATACATGGTAAGTATATTTTCTAATCACATTGAAGATTTATTGGAAGTTTTCTTAGATGATTTCATAGTTTTTAGAATTTCTTTTGACCATTGTTTAAAAAATCTAGAAAAAAAGTTTTGAAAATATGAATTTAGAAGAATCTTGTTTTAAAATTTAAAAAAAAAAATCAATTGAAGGTTGAGAGAGGAATTTTCCTTAGGAATTTAATTTCAAAAAAAATTCATTAAAGTGGATAAATCAAAAATTTAATTGATGAATTCATTTCCTTACCCAACTTGTGTGAAAAATGTTATATCATTTTTAGAACATGCATGATTATACAGTAGTTTTATCAAAGTTTTTAGTAATATTTATCTCCCTGTATCTAGATTAATTTTGAAAGAATCTGATTTTGATTTCAACGGTGCAAGTAGTGAGTCCTTTGATGAGTTGAAAAGAATATTGATTTCTCCACCCGTGATGTAGCCAACAAATTGGGAAGAACCATTTGTGTAACACCCGAGAATTTTATGTTATATAAATCATCAAAGGAATCTTTTTCTACACAACACTTGCTTGGCTTGCTTTACACGAAATCGTGACCTTCCTCGATAGCTTGCGTCGTACGCAATACCGAGTTTCACTATACAACGATATGCTATTAAAATATTATTAAAACTAGCCGTTATGAATAGTAATAACCACTTTTTGAAATTTTATAAATTTTATATTTCAAAATGGACTTCATTTTTGGATTCGGAATACCGAAATTAGCCTAGGGTGAAATTTTGGTATTTTTCTGAAAACTTTCAATTTTTGATGAATAGTGAAACCACTAAGTGGTAGGTTAAAAACTGAATTTTGCATAAAACTTAATTTTACCGCTTCTGTGAATGGAATTTCGAAAATCCAAGAGACACGGTTAATATCAAGGACTAAAATGTGGTTAAATGAGATGAAAATAATTTTTGGTGAATAGTAACTTTTTACTTTTTTTTTACCACGGTTAATAGTAAATATGGTAACTAAGGGTAAATATGATATTACTATTACCCTAACACATGTCCTAATTCTATTGGATAAGTGTAATTCGACCAAAAACAACCTTATTAATATAATATGACCATTTAGGTCCACTTGTATTAGATTATGACATTTAATATTATTTTATTTAATGAATAGTTAAAATAGTTAAAATCAAAGTTTAATAACTAAAACATTTTTAATATGGGGTTATACATAAGATAAATTCGACTATAAATATTCATTAGAAAGATAAAAATATTTCCTACATGATGGTATTTTATTTATAATTTTTAGACATTAAAGTATTTAATTTATTTATGACACAATGATGATGCAGTAATTATCTTATTAATGAAATATTGACATAATTGATGTTATAAACACCAAAATAAATGTAATTTGAGACTTTTTATGAATTACACTAAATTTTCTAGGTTACTATGATATATTAGTGTTGATTTCATCAACTTGGTTCGAACATTTTATTCTGTTATGACTTTCACAAAAATCATATATCAAATAGTGTCAAAATTGACACAAAATAGTTTTTAAATAAAATATTATATTACTAATTGTTATTTTATTCCTAAAAATATAAGGTTCGGCCAAATGACTTAGATAAGGATATATATATTAATAATAAACAATTTGTGGTTCGTTTGGAATGTTATAGTAAGTGTATTAACCATATAGTGAAAGAAAACAAAAAGACACGGTAAAAGTTAAATTATTTAACTTAGAGTTAAATCTAATTGAAAAGGTTAAAATAATACCCTAAACTTGTATAAATCCTATTGGTTGATAGGATTTCTACCCATACCCACTTTATCTTCGAAATAAGACCCTTTGGAACCATTATAAACCGATTTTGACTTTAATATAAAATAATATTTTGAGATATTCCTAAGGTGCCCCTCTCCTCCCTTATAAAAGGGCACCTCCTCCCCCTCCTCCTCACACCAATTTGAGCACTCAAGCTCGGCCAACCCTGCCATTGTCTCCTCTCCACTTCCCTAGAATAATCCTAGAGGTCCTGGTCTTCTTAAAAGACCAATCTTAGTTCCCTAAGTGGAGGATTCAAAGAAGCGTTCTAAAGAAGAGGTAATATCCATTACCGATCTTTTCAATTTCTTTATTCTTCAACTTCTTCTTCTTTAGTTGTTTCATGATAAAGTAATAACATCAGTATTAATTACATACTGATATGTTATTATAAATATGAAACAACCCTAATTCACCTTCTATCCATCCTACGGAAAAATGAAATCACCGCGCGTGCGTACGTACGGAATACCGTCTCCACGCCGTGGTGTAATCTATTTTCCACCATCACCTTACAAGGATGGGTATAATGGTGTAATGAGTAACTATTTATGATTATTATAAATTAATATTGATACTGAAATAATATACATATACTCCAATACAATTCCATGATCATAGGAACGATATCATCACTCGTGCGTACGTACGGAATACCGTCTCCACGATGTGATGCGACTCGTTCTACATGATCATCATTACATAGTAATTATATAAATGAATTGAATGAATAAATATGATATATGTTACACTAATACCATTCTGGATATAAGGTATCTATAACCTTAAAAGAAGAATAAGAATTTATTCGGCAAAACACGCATAAGAACAAAAGGCAATAAAGACCCGAGTAACAAGTAACAATGAAATATTACTAACAAGAAGCTAATAATATGACCATATATGATATCATATCAATATGTATGATTCTGGAATAAGTCAATAACATTATTTAAACCATTATACAGGAGCTTCGGACACATACAAAGAAAATCGGACCTAAGGTAAGGGAAATATCACAATCTCATTTTTATCTGAGATTGTTTATACTTTGGTATTTACTGGGGTATATTTTATCATCCACATCCATGTTCCCTCAATATGTAATATTATTTCCATCCTTCTACAATAGTTTATATCCAATTTTACCCTTCGTTGAGTTTTTAGTAAAAGATATGAAAGGAATCTTTTGTCGCTTTTCGTACGAGGTACTTTTTGACTTTTCCGACAAAAGTACGAAGAATGTTTTTTTTAACTTATACGGCAAGAATGGATTTTTAAAACATTATTTCCAAGAAGCTTCCTTTACAAGTTTTCAAGTTTATTTTTAATCAACTTCTTTTAGTTTAAAGTTGTATGACATGTTAAGAAAGGAAAAATGTTTTTGAAAAAGAAAGGATATTTTCCTCAAGAATGGAGTTCAAGTGTTTTATCAAAATTATTTTCCATCTAAGATAATAAAGGGTTCTGTTTTTATCCCTATTATTACATGGATTTGATTATGTTGTGATGGAAATATTTTTATTAATTCCTTTATCTTATATGAATTGTTTTATGATGTCATGTTGTTTAAGAATTCCATTTTTATTACATGGGTTACGCTATGATGTATGGTTTATGATTATGTGGCACACATAAGAAAGGATTCATTATAAGATGGGTGGGACCTATATCTCCCTCCAATGCATTGGGTAAAGATTTTATATCTCATGAGATAGACATGGCTGGAACGGTAGGTTATACCGGTTCAGTGAAACAGGACTGGAACGAGGGTGACTCGGTTCAGAAAGGGACTTTGTCCACTAAGATAGTCTTGTCAATGAGTCATGACTAACAAGAAATGATTTTCCATGATTATGTGTGCATGCCACAAAGTTTCAAGTTTCATGTTATGATTATGGGGATCTCATTTTCACTTCTATGATTTATTCCATGTTAAGATTTTATGATCTCTTCTGCAGGTTATGATTTTCAAAAAAGATATGATATGATTTTTATTTCCTTTATTTGACCTTGCTTAGCATTTGAGCTCACCCTTTCATGTTTTCTTCTCCCCAGGTCAGGAAGATGGATATTAAGTAGAATATGCTAAAAGGGACCCTAGATATGATGAAATAAATGGGAGACACTGTAGAAGATTTATGAACCAATTGTTTATGTTTCCCAGTTTCTAAAGACACTATACCTATACGGTCCTTTGTGGTTTTGTCATATGTTGTAATAAGTGTGCTTAAATTTTGAAAGTATTAACAATGTATGTAAAGTATGGGTCGTTATAGTTGGTATCAGAGGAAAGGTATAGTCAACCTTTGGAAACTAGGATGTGAAAGCCTTAGTAAGAACCCTAAGGATAAGTCTAAGCATAGAACACAATCTTAGTGTTTTAGAAATGGACATGAATAACCTAGGATAAGACCTTAAGCGTGAAAATTTTATTCTTGAATTATGTGGTTTTCCTATTATAATTAGTGTTGCTCACACTATTCTTCTTGGTTTTAGTCAATGGCTGGAACCCGAAGGAACCGTGTTAATGCGAAATGCGATGGGAAATGCAATGATTGCCCCCCTGAGCAACCAAACGATATGGGAGCTGGAATGCAAAATCTTGTAGCCATGCTCACACAACTTTCTCAAGCTATGAATCATGCAGGACTTCCAAACGAGCAAAGGAAGGAGCAACATTCAGTTGAATCATTCATGAGGCAGAGTCCGCCTTCTTTCAGTGGGTCTACTGATCCATTAGTTGCTGAACAATGGATTAGTACTACTGAAAAGATATTTTCAGTTCTTCAATGTTCTGAACATGATAAAGTCATCCTAGCAGTGTATCGTTTGGAAGGAGATGCTGATCAATGGTGGAATCTTATTAAGAATACGAGGCAAAGGGATGAAATTGAGTCTATGGAATGGGACGAGTTCAAGAACTTATTTTTTAATAAGTACTTCCCTCGTATTCTCCGAACAAAGATGGAGAAAGAGTTTCTTGAACTGAAGCAAAGGGATGATGAATCTGTTGGTACCTATGAAGCAAATTTTACAAGACTTGCAAGGTACGCTTCTGGTATTATTATCCAACCTGAGAGTAAGATCGATCGATTCTTTAGTGGCTTAAAACCAAGTCTTCGAAGGGCGTTAGCCATAAGGGACTTCAATAGCTATGAGGAAATCGTTCGATGTGCTCTCAAAGTCGAGATGGAGATTGGAGTAACCCATCAGTCATATGGGTATGATAAGAAGAAGAAAATGGAATTTAAAGGAAAATCTAAAGAGCACACTGAAAAGAAGATGAGCTTTCCCTTATGCTCAAAGTGTGGAAAGAAACATGGAGGGAGTTGTCTTAAAGGGACAAGTAAATGTTTCAAATGTGGAAAGGAAGGTCATCGGGCATTTGAATGCCGCAATGATGGGAAGAAGATGTCTAATGATGCAAACAAAGGAAGGGATACACAGAATGAACCTACTACACTTCAATGTTTCAAGTGCAAGGAGATGGGGCATTATGCCAATCAATACCCAAATCCAAGGGTTGATGATGATGGTCGACGTCAACAAACTCTTAAGGCTAAAGACAAAGGAAAGTCACATGCAATTTCTATCAGCGATGTGGAGTACGATAACGATGTGGTGAAAGGTACACTTACCATCCACTCTAAAGTAGCAAATGTTTTATTTGATTCTGGATCCACCCACTCTTTTATTTCTGAAGACTTTTCTAAGGGTATCACCATCTTACCTCAACAATTAGATGTTGAGTTAGCTGTGACAACACCTAATGGCACATCAATCGCATCAAAAGTTTATAATTCTTCTCCGATCGAAGTTTGTGGGAAAGTGCTTCCTGCAAATCTTGTGATCCTTCCTATAGTGGAATTTGATGTGATTCTTGGCATGGATTGGCTTTCTTTATACGGAGCTCATATCAATTGCCAAAGAAGGGAAGTCACATTTCATATTCCAGATCAATCTACGATCGTATATCGATGCAAGGATGAATATAACCTTCCAGTGGAAATTTCTTCCATCTTATAGGTCTTGATTCCACTAAATGAAGGTTATTTATCTCAAATGGTTGGTGAGAAACTTACAATTAAGAATATGCCCATATTACGGGAGTTTGATGATGTCTTTCCGGAGGAATTACCGGGTCTTCCACCAAATCGTGAAGTTGATTTTTCAATATAACTCGCACCGGGTGCTTTGCTTATTTCAAAGACACCTTATAGAATGGCCCCAATTGAGTTGCAGGAATTGAAGAAGCAACTCCAAGAGAGTCTTGATAAGGGATTCATACGCCCTAGTGCGTCACCTTGGGGAGCACCTGTTCTATTTGTTAAGAAGAAAGATGGATCAATGAGACTCTGCATTGATTATCGAGAACTTAACAAGATCACTATCAAGAACAAATATCCTCTCCCACGCATTGATGACTTATTTGACCAACTACGCGGAGCTCAATACTTTTCCAAGATTGATCTTCGTTCAGGGTATCATCAATTAAGGGTCAAAAGGGAGTATATACCAAAGACGGCTTTCCGTAAAACGTATGGACACTATGAATTTATAGTGATGCCATTTGGTCTTACTAATGCCCCTGCTATCTTCATGGATCTAATGAATAGAGTCTTTAGAGACTATCTTGATCAATTTGTGGTAGTATTTATAGACGATATTCTTGTCTATTCAAAGAGCAAGGAAGAGCATGAAGATCACTTGAGAATTATATTGAAGACCCTGAGAAAGGATAAGCTTTATGCCAAATTTACCAAGTGTGAATTTTGGCTTCAAAAAGTTGCATTTTTGGGTCACATAATCTCAAAAGAGGGGATATCTGTGGATCCAGCAAAAACAGAGGTTATCGAAAGATGGTTGAGACCAACAACAGTAACTGAGATACGAAGTTTTCTTGGTTTGGCTGGATATTATCGACGTTTTGTAAAGGATTTTTCATGATTATCTAATCCACTCACCAAGTTGACTCGGAAAGGAGTTAAGTTTGTTTGGACAGAGGAATGTGAAGAGAATTTCAAGGAGTTGAAAAGAAGGTTATCCAGTGCACCTGTGCTCACACTTCCTTGTAGTGGAGAAAGGTTTGTTATCTACAGTGATGCATCCAAGAAGGGATTGGGCTGTGTTCTTATGCAAAATGATATGGTGATAGCTTATGCCTCACGACAGTTGAAAATCCATGAGCAAAATTACCCAACACATGATTTGGAGTTGGCTCAGGTAATCTTTGCATTAAATATTTGGAGGAATTACCTTTATGGTGAAAGGTGTGATATTTATACTGATCATAAAAGTTTAAAGTATATTTTTACACAAAAGGAGCTGAATATGCGTCAAAGAAGATGGTTAGAGCTGATTAAGGATTATGACTGCTCAATCCATTACCACCCTGGGAAAGCAAACAAGGTGGCAGATGCATTAAGTCGACAAGACCATGCTAGTTTATCCATGATGAGGATCAAAAAAGATCCAATATTTATGGATTTACAAAGGATGGATCTTGGAATTATAATGGAAGGGGAAAAATCTTATCTTTCTCAAATGAATGTTCAACCATCTATACATGTGAAGATTAAAGAGGCACAGAAAGAAGATGTCGAGTTACAAAAGAAGGTGAGAAATGTTCCTGAATTCAACCTTGATTGTGATGGGATAATAAAGTTCAGGAATCGGGTTTGTGTTCCTCCCATCCCCGAATTAAAGAAGGAGTTGCTGGATGAGGCTCATAGTTCATCATTCTCTATTCATCCTGGAAGCACGAAGATGTATAGGGACCTGAAAGAGTACTTCTGGTGGGATGGCATGAAAAGAGATGTTGCTGAATATGTCTCTCGATGTTTGGTTTCTCAACAAGTTAAAGATGAGAGACAGAAGCCTAAGGGGATGTTACAACCATTACCCATACCCGAATGGAAATGGGAAAACATCACTATGGACTTTGTTACAGGACTTCCTAAAACATCCAAAGGCAATAATGCTATTTGGGTCATAGTTGTTCGTCTTACAAAGTCTACACACTTCATTGCTATGAGAGAGGATTTCTCTCTAGATCAGCTTGCCAGGATATATGTAAAGGAAGTGGTAAGATTACATGGAGTACCAATTTCTATTATATCTGATCGGGATCCGAGATTTACCTCAAAGTTCTGGCGAAGTCTTCAGCATACTCTGGATACAGAGTTGAGTTTCAGCACTGCTTATCATCCCCAGACAGACGGTCAGTCTGAGAGAACAATTCAAACCCTAGAAGATATGTTGAGAGCTTGCTCTATGGATTTCAAAGGAGGTTGGGATCAACACCTACCTTTGGTGGAATTTTCTTATAATAATAGCTTTCACTCCAGTATTCAGATGGCTCCTTATGAAGCTCTCTATGGAAAGAAATGCAGGACTCCAACTTGTTGGGATGAAGTTGGGGAAAGAAAGCTATTAGGACCTGATCTCGTTGATAAAATGGCAGAAAAGGTCAGATCTATTCAACAACACATAAGAGCAGCTCAGAGTCGACAGAAAAGTTTTGCCAACAACCGAAGAAAAGACCTAGAGTTTGAAGTGGGTGATAAAGTGTTCTTACGAATATCTCCCTGGAAGAGGGTTATGATATTTGGAAAGAAGGGGAAGTTGAGCCCTAGATATATCGATCCTTTCGAAATACTGGATCGTGTTGGGAAGGTAGCTTACCGATTGGCGCTTCCACCGAATCTCTCTCAAGTTCACGATGTGTTCCATGTATCTCTCCTGAGAAAGTACATACCTGATCCTTCACATGTACTCAGCTCAGAAGTTGTACCGCTAGAGCAAGATCTTTCTTATGAAGAACAGCCGATAGAGATTCTGGATCGTAGTGAAAAAGTCCTACGAAACAAGACCACTCGATTGGTGAAAGTTTTATGGAGGAACCACCAACTTGAAGAAGCTACATGGGAGCTTGAAGATATGATGAGGGAGAAGTATCCTCATCTGTTTGTTACAAAGTGACAAATTTCGAGGGCGAAATTCTTTTTAAGGGGGGTAGAATGTAACACCCGAGACTTTTATGTTATATAAATCATCAAAGGAATCTTTTTCTACACAACACTTTCTTGTCTTTCTTTACACGAAATCGTGACCTTCCTCGATAGCTTGCGTCGTACGCAATACCGAGTTTCACTAAACAACGATATGCTATTAAAATATTATTAAAACTAGCCGTTATGAATAGTAATAACCACTTTTTGAAATTTTATAAATTTTATCTTTCAAAATGGACTTCATTTTTGGATTCGGAATACCGAAATTAGCCTAGGGTGAAATTTTGGTATTTTTCTGAAAACTTTCAATTTTTGATGAATAGTGAAACCACTAAGTGGTAGGTTAAAAACTGAATTTTGCATAAAACTTAATTTTACCGCTTCTGTGAATGGAATTTCGAAAATCCGAGAGACACAGTTAATATCAAGGACTAAAATGTGGTTCAATGAGATGAAAATAATTTTTGGTGAATAGTAACTTTTTACTTTTTTTTACCACGGTTAATAGTAAATATGGTAACTAAGGGTAAATATGATATTACTATTACCCTAACACATGTCCTAATTCTATTGGATAAGTGTAATTCGACCGAAAACAACCTTATGAATATAATATGACCATTTAGGTCCACTTGGATTAGATTATGACATTTAATATTATTTTATTTAATGAATAGTTAAAATAGTTAAAATCAAAGTTTAATAACTAAAACATTTTTAATATGGGGTTATACATAAGATAAATTCGACTATAAATATTCATTAGAAAGCTAAAAATATTTCCTACATGATGGTATTTTATTTATAATTTTTAGACATTAAATTATTTAATTTATTTATGACACAATGATGATGCAGTAATTATCTTATTAATGAAATATTGACATAATTGATGTTATAAACACCAAAATAAATATAATTTGAGACTTTTTATGAATTACACTAAATTTTCTAGGTTACTATGATATATTAGTGTTGATGTCAACAACTTGGTTTGAACATTTAATTCTGTTATGACTTTCACAAAAATCATATATCAAATAGTGTCAAAATTGACACAAAATAGTTTTTAAATCAAATATTATATTACTAATTGTTATTTTATTCCTAAAAATATAAGGTTCGGCCAAATGACTTAGATAAGGATATATATATTAATAATAAACAATTTTGGGTTCGTTTGGCATGTTATAGTAAGTGTATTAACCATATAGTGAAAGAAAACAAAAAGACACGGTAAAAGTTAAATTATTTAACTTAGAGTTAAATCTAATTGATAAGGTTAAAATAATACACTAAACTTGTATAAATCCTATTGGTTGATAGGATTTAGACCCATCCCCACTTTATCTTTGAAATAATACCCTTTGGAACCATTATAAACCGATTTTGACTTTAATATAAAATAATATTTTGAGATATTCCTAAGGTGCCCCTCTCCTCCCTTATAAAAGGGCACCTCCTCCCCCTCCTCCTCACACCAATTTGAGCACTCAAGCTCGGCCAACCCCTGCCATTTTCTCCTATACACTTCCCTAGAATAATCCTAGAGGTCCTGGTCTTCTTAAAAGACCAATCTTAGTTCCCTAAGTGGAGGATTCAAAGAAGCGTTCCAAAGAAGAGGTAATATCCATTACCGATCTTTTCAATTTCTTTCTTCTTCAACTTCTTCTTCTTTAGTTGTTTCATGATAAAGTAATAACATCAGTATTAATTACATACTGATATGTTATTATAAATATGAAACAACCCTAATTCACCTTCTATCCATCCTACGGAAAAATGAAATCACCGCGCGTGCGTACGTACGGAATACCGTCTCCACGCCGTGGTGTAATCTATTTTCCACCATCACCTTAAAAGGATGGGTATAATGGTGTAATGAGTAACTATTTATGATTATTATAAATTAATATTGATACTGAAATAATATACATATACTCCAATACAATTCCATGATCATAGGAACGATATCATCACTCGTGTGTACGTACGGAATACCGTCTCCACGATGTGATGCGACTCGTTCTACATGATCATCATTTCATAGTAATTATATAAATGAATTGAATGAATAAATATGATATATGTTACACTAATACCATTCTGGATATAAGGTATCTATAACCTTAAAATAAGAATAAGAATTTATTCGGCAAAACACGCATAAGAACAAAAGGCAATAAAGACCCGAGTAACAAGTAACAATGAAATATTACTAACAAGAAGCTAAGAATATGACCATATATGATATCATATCAATATGTATGATTCTGGAATAAGTCAATAACATTATTTAAACCATTATACAGGAGCTTCGGACACATACAAATCAAATCGGACCTAAGGTAAGGGAAATATCACAATCTCATTTTTATCCGAGATTGTTTATACTTTGGTATTTACTGGGGTATATTTTATCATCCACATCCATGTTCCCTCAATATGTAATATTATTTCCATCCTTCTACAATAGTTTATATCCAATTTTACCCTTCGTTGAGTTTTTAGTAAAAGATATGAAAGGAATCTTTTGTCGCTTTTCGTACGAGGTACTTTTTGACTTTTCCGACAAAAGTACGAAGAATGTTTTTTTTAACTTATACGGCAAGAATGGATTTTTAAAACATTATTTCCAAGAAGCTTCCTTTACAAGTTTTCAAGTTTATTTTTAATCAACTTCTTTTAGTTTAAAGTTTTATGACATGTTAAGAAAGGAAAAATGTTTTTGAAAAAGAAAGGATATTTTCCTCAAGAATGGAGTTCAAGTGTTTTATCAAAATTATTTTCCATCTAAGATAATAAAGGGTTCTGTTTTTATCCCTATTATTACATGGATTTGATTATGTTGTGATGGAAATATTTTTATTAATTCCTTTATCTTATATGAATTGTTTTATGATGTCATGTTGTTTAAGAATTCCATTTTTATTACATGGGTTACGCTATGATGTATGGTTTATGATTATGTGGCACACATAAGAAAGGATTCATTATAAGATGGGTGGGACCTATATCTCCCTCCAATTCATTGGGTAAAGATTTTATATCTCATGAGATAGACATGGCTGGAACGGTAGGTTATACCGGTTCAGTGAAACAGGACTGGAACGAGGGTGACTCGGTTCAGAAAGGGACTTTGTCCACTAAGATAGTCTTGGAAATGAGTCATGACTAACAAGAAATGATTTTCCATGATTATGTGTGCATGACACAAAGTTTCAAGTTTCATGTTATGATTATGGGGATCTCATTTTCACTTCTATGATTTATTCCATGTTAAGATTTTATGATCTCTTCTGCAGGTTATGATTTTCAAAAAAGATATGATATGATTTTTATTTCCTTTATTTGCCCTTGCTGAGCATTTGAGCTCACCCTTTCATGTTTTCTTCTCCCAAGGTAGGAAGATGGATATTAAGTAGAATATGCTAAAAGGGACCCTAGATATGATGAAATAAATGGGAGACACTGTAGAAGATTTATGAACCAATTGTTTATGTTTCCCAGTTTCTAAAGACACTATACCTATACGGTCCTTTGTGGTTTTGTCATATGTTGTAATAAGTGTGCTTAAATTTTGAAGTATTAACAATGTATGTAAAGTATGGGTCGTTATAATTTGAGCTAGTTTGTGATACTTCCAACAAAATATTTGGAGAAATCCTTTATCAATGAATTTTGGGCGAGCTATAAATCATTTCATATTCCTCGAGAACCTTATAAATGGGCTAATTAAATTACATGGCCATGGAAAAAATCATTTTTCTCAATTTTATTTATTTTAGAAATATTTAGATCATATCTCTTGGTACTATAATCACTGTGTTTTCTAGTCATGTAGCTCTTAGGTACGTGATAAAGAAGGATGATGTTAAACTGAGGATAGTGAGATGGATGATTTTACTACAAGAGTTCAATATAGAAATCAAAGACAAGAAGGGAGTTGAGAACCAAGTGGTTGATCACTTAATTAGACTTCCAAACACTGGTAAAACTAAAATTTCAAAAAAAAGACCCACTAAATGATCAAATAATTGGAGAGAATTTATAATTGATTAAAGGAGAAGCACTTTATTATTCTCGCATGGTCAATTATCTGTTAAAATCTCAAGTCCCGTCTTATTTAAATTCCCACCAAATTCAAAAACTAAAATCTAAATCCAGATATTATATTTGGGAAGATCCATTTCGTTGGAATATTTTCAATGATAAAGTGATAAGAAGGTGATTTTATAAAAGTGAAATTAAATATGACTTTGAGTTTTGTCACACATTAGATTATGGAGGCCACTTTGGACCTCAAAGAACAGTAAGGAAGGTTTTAGAATCTAGAATTTATTATCCCAACCTTTTTAAAGATGCTCATGAATTTTTCAAAAGGTTTGAAAAATGTTGGTTTTCTAGAAATATTTGAAAGAGACAAAAAATGCCTCAAAATCCACTAAACTTTTGTGATATTTTTGAAGTCTAGAGGATAGATTTTATGGAACCTTTACCAATTTCATTTTCAAATTTGTATATCTTGCTTGCAGTTGATTATGTTTCAAAATGGGTGGTTGCAAAATCCAACAATACTAATGATGATATAGTTCTTTGTTATTTTGTCAGGACTAATATATTTCATCATTTTGGAGTGCCTAAATCCATCATCAGTGATCAAGGGACTCACTTATGTAATAGGATAATGGATTATTTTCTGAAAAAGTATGGGGTGTATCATAAATCATCAAATCCTTATCTTCCACAAACTAATGGACAAGATGAAGTGTCCAATAAGGAAATATAAGGAATTTTGGAAAAGATTATTAATCCCAACATAAGGATTGGATCCAAAAGATGTAGGATACGTTATGGGCTTACAGGATAGCCTATAAATCCCCAATAGTAATGATCACATATAGGTTGATTTATGGTAAAATTCATCACCTTCATGTGGAATTATAGCATAAAGAATATTGGGATGTGATAAAAACGAATTTGGATCTTAAAAGTGCAGGAAAAGAGAGAATATTTTAGTTATAGGAGGTGGGGGAAATTATAAGGGAAGCTTTTGAAAATTAAAAGATTTAAAAATAGATAATAAGAGTGCCTCATGACAAGATGAACCAACCAAAATACTTCTTTCTTGGAGAAAAAGTGTTTTTATTCAACTCAAGACTCAAGATGATGCCAAGTAAACTTCATTCTAGATGGGAAGGTCCGTTTATAGTCATTCATGTATATACTTTTGGTTATGTGCAGATTGTGAAGGATGGAGAGAAGTATCCCATCACTATTAATGGACATAAGCTGAAGAAATTTATTACAGACTTTCCATTAGATCTAGTGGAGAATTTTACACTCCTCCAACTAGTTTATCAATAAAATCCATCTGGTCGTACATCTCCATAACACTTTTATTTTTCAATGATCAAATTTAAAATAAACTTACACATTAAAATATACTTTAATTCATTGAATAATTTTCATAAATTAATTATGGGAGATGAAATCCTATAGTCAAGGATTTTTCAAAAAAAATCAATTTTTGAGTTGATCCAATGACATTAAACAAAAGTGTTTTTGGGAGGCAAGCCGCATTTTTCCCTTACTCCACTCTTCCCATCGATTATATTCTAGAATGATTGAACAGACCTACATAATCATTTGTTTATATTCTTATATTTCTGGTCCATTAATGAAGATGATTCAAAGTTGAAATGGAGATACTTAACAAAACACAAGTCATAAAAGTGCTGAAAATAGAACTGAAGTAGCTAGACATGCACCACCCTACTAATGAATCATTTCTAAAGGGTGTTTTCTTTTACATTCAATCCCACTTAATTACCTAAATTTTTTTAAATCTATTTTTTGTGCTTTAAACTAAAATTGCATATCCATACTTGAATTATTAATTTACTTGACTTATCTAGGAGACATTAGTTTCTTAGGAATCCTATGATGCCATGTTTTATATTTCAATATTAATAAGATTGAATGAGTAAAATGAAGAATTTGATGTTTAAATTGAAGCATGGATATTGAAATGATGGCTCATGATTTGAGGGAATTGATTGATTCATGTAAATAAAATCTACAAATCATTTTTTATGATTTGAATTTATGAAGTTCATGTGAATTTATTTGTTATTTCTAATCATTCCTTGAGTGATTTTCTAATATCATATTCTTATTCCTGATAGGATTTCTAGACTAAGTACTACCTATTTTATCTTGAGCATATTTCTTGAGTGATTTTGGGACATGTCGCCTACTAAAAGTTGCATTTGAACTTTTCAAAGCTATGAATGCACAAAACCACATTTAATATGATTGATGAATCATTATAAAAGACCTTACACATAAAATACCACCTTTAAATAAATCTTTATTTAGCTCATAAAGATCATTAATGACCTTTATAGGGATGATTCATGTTCCAATCCATTTTTTATCCATTCCTACCCTACTCTTGGTATTTGAATGATATTTTAAAGTTGAAGTGTGGGGGTTAAGAGATTCATGGTGGAGGGGATGAAATTAATTTTAAAGAAAAAAAGTGTGGGGGTGTGATTTTTGGAATAAATAAAGGTTTTGTATTCATTCAATGTACTTAATTATTTTCCCTTCTTGAAAAAAATGGATTGTGACTTAGAAGGATCAAAAATAACCATCACTAAACTGATGAAAATAATCCATTATTAGGTAGATCATTATTTGTAATGTTTAATAATAATGAATGGAGGAGTTTGAATGGACGAAATGAGAAGTTCCATCATTTTTCAAAGCAAAAGTGTAAAATACATGAATTGAATATTTCCTTGAAAAATAGGAAATTTAATTTATATTTAATGTAAAATTTGATAATTTTATTTTACATTGATTATAGTTTAATTTTATTTCCTTGTAATTTGAATATTGGTAACATCGGTGCCCTCTGATTTTCAATGTTAATATTTTATACTTGAGGACAAGTATGGTTTAAGTGTGGAGAAATTGAGAGAAATAATATTTTCAATAATTTTACTTTAAATGTAATTTTTTTTAATCCCACATAAGTGTTATTTTATGGGTAGTTGTTGTATTTTATGATTTTAGTGGTATTTTGAGCTTAATCAAGAAAATGGTCTATTTTGGATTTTAACTATTTTAAATTATTTTTTTATTTAGGCCATAAAACTTTATATGCTTATCCAAATAATTAAGTTATATCTTTTTAGGATTCTATACATCATGGGATTCATTTCATTCATCTATAACTAAAGATAAATCTACCATCTAAAATCCTAAAACCATCCCACAAGTTGGGCCTTGAAAACTGTTCATAGGTGTGGAGATTTTTTATGGTGGGACTCTATCTCCTGATTTTTTTCCCAAATACACTTAGTTTTGGAGGGTATATTTTCAAGACATTTATGAAAAACTTTTATGAATTCTTACATGCATGAATCTACCATTTTCAAAGCCATTAATGCAAAGGAAACCAGAGATATGGAATATGGAGAGTCTACCTGACAAGAATAAATTCTCAAATTAAAATGATCATAACTCTCTCTAAACATGGAAAAATAGTCTGAGATTTATAATATAGACTATAAATTCTTTTATGAACAAATTTTATTAAGACACTATTTCCAAAATCATCCATTTAATGAGGATAAAATGATGAAACTTTCGAAATAAAATTATGGCCTATAAAAGGAGGCAAGAACCTCCTTTTAAAATCATCCCATACCATCTAGTTGACCACTGAGGAGGAGATCTCCACCAAGGATCTTTACTACACCATATTCTTCCCCTCTCTTTCCTTATTATTAATTTTTTAATTCCTTCTTTTTCCCCATTAATCTCAATTACCCTTACCATGGTGGGGTAAACATTTGAGTGATTGGGGAAGGGTTGGTTTCCTATTTTATAATGCTTGAGTTCTTGGAATTAATTGAATGGAATCCCTTTATCTATTTTTCAATATTGTTTTCGATTTCATATAGTAGTTTTTATTATCAAGTATGATCATATTTTTTTCAATTCTATAATTGATTCTGACTTTGGTCAATGATCAATATCTCCCTCCATTAGGTTCTAGTTTATATATAATGGAATAGACCAAAGCTTAGTGGTGAAGTACTCTATGATCGTTAGTACTGTTATAGGGGTAGTGTATGTTCTTGATTGTTTTGAATAAACAAGACCTAATCAGGAATTTCCTAAATCAATTGAGGATATTCACTGCAACTCTCTTACATAAAGAAAGTTATTAGACCAAACTGAGATCTTAGTAAGGTTTTCTCTCACCATCATTATTTGACCAAGGGAGTGAGAATAAATTATCATGGAATCTCTCTTTAATTGACTTAGAAGAAGAGGATTGAATTAAATAGAATAAGGATAACATTTCAATTGGAAAATCGACCCTGACTTGATCACCCTTCTCATATCATAGTTTTCAATCACTTGATTTTCCAATTTCATTTCAAAAAAAAAATTAATTGATTTATTTTATTTTGTTTCATTCAAAATCAAAAAAAAATTGAAAACACTACATTTTTCTTCTAATTTAAAAAAAGTAACAAACTATTTTGTGTGAAATCCTCTTTAGTAAACTACCTAGGGTTAATCACAATATTATACTTAAGTAATATAAAAAAAAAATTTCCACACCCCATTACAGGCATGTGTTATTATGCTGATATTGATCATTCTAAAATGATATTATAAGGAGAATTGGATTGAAATTTATTTTGAAAATAATTAGAAAAAAAATAATCAAATTACCTCCATATTTAATCATGTTCATAGTATATATCACTTCATATTTACTAAATGAAGTAACATTTTCATTTTCAATATTATATAGGAAATAATATGCTTCTTTTTGGATCCTTATCAAAATTGATTTTGTTTTCATCACTAATATATTATTCTAATGTTATTATATAATTTATATTTACTTATATATTTTTAAAATAATAATTACTAAATTATATAATGAAAAGAAAGAAAATTTGAGTTTTATTTGTGGACAACCTTTTAAAATCAATGTTAATATTTATTTTTATTTTTATGGAATTTTTTATTAATAGATTATAATTGAATAATTCTAGGTGAATCCTTTTTTTAAAATTTTACCTTTATTTTATTTGAAATATATTTTTCATTTATTTGATTGTATTTTTAATTATAAAGGTAAATTTAATTTTAATGTTTCAAAAAAAATATATTTAGTACTTGAAATTTATTATAGGTGATAATGAATCATAGTTAAATTTCAACACAATGAAAAAGTGATGAATATGAGGAAATGGTTGATGATTTTTTAGAATTTTCAAAACAAAATGTCCTAAAAAATGACCTATTTTTATATCTTTGGTTGAAATGTTTAAATATGATAGAGTTGCAAAGTAAATAAATTAAAGATAATTTAATTTTTTATGGTTTTAATACAGGTTACGGTCCTTGGATTTGTCATGGTGAAATTGGGTAGAATTCAATATCTATTAATGGTGAAGATTATTAGGTTGATAAGTTTGATAAAATTAAAGAAATTATTTTAGATATTAAAGTAGTGGAAATTGATAAGACACCAACGATCACACACTTATATGGTTATACTGAAAACCCATTGTATCTATTTTGTAGAAATTTTATGGTTTCATTAATGAATTTCTAAATCAAAACCCGGGTAATTTATTGGCTAAGGTATTAGGTTGTTTATTAAATCCTATATCATTCCCTTGCATGATCTATACTAGAATATTTTAAGGGAATGATCCTGATATAATTAAAATATATAAAACTAGGACCAGTAGTTTGATTTGGTTCCCACTTTTGTAGTTGCACCTAATTCATCTGGACTAGAAACCACATCTGGGCCAAAAAGTGGTTGTTAATCTGGGTTGTTCCAATTTTCTGGACCAAACATATGACAGCTACATTCCTTTATGGATCTTAAAATGATTTAGAGCTTATAAAATTTATAATCATGAACTTATATAAATTAAAGAATATAAATAATTAAATAACACAAGTCCAAACTTTAATTTCAAAGAATAAATAATTTTAAAACAAGTAAACCTGTTTAACAAACTCTACACAATAAACCAAGAATAAATATATAATGTGGACAACATGTGTGTTGTGGTTTCCATCTCACCACACCCAATATCATGAAAAAACATTATTTGGTAGTGGTGTTCTGAGAGGTCCATAAGGGTGATCATGGCTAATGGAAGTATCCCATAAGGTTAGAATAGTGTATAAATTTCCCTATGAATGTTTTTTTAGGGTAGTGATGTGATAAGAGGGATTATACGATCACCTTAGTAGTAATTATATATATGGTATAAAATTGATTATAGCCCCTTAAAACCTATTGGGATAACCTATAATGGGTAGGATTGATTATTTGATCATATATATTGCTTTTTCTAGAGATTTTAGAAGTGTGAGTGATGAATTAAGGCCTACGGACTATGATATTATATAACGAGTCATCATTGAGAAAGATGATAAATGCCTAAGATATTTGATCTTTGTGTATCGTATATTATAGTATGATTGGTATTATGTGAGGGATAGGTATGGTATGTTAGAATGTGAGTTACTATAGACATGTTAGTGATTCATTGAGGGCTATGGTGAGGGTGATGTGAAATTTGTGTTGTTTTTTGTTCTTCCTTATGATTTTTTATAAGTTAGGTTTAACTAATGTATTTTGGAACCCATTTGTGGTTATTTACTAAAAGAACCAATTATGTTAAGACTTTCCCATATTTAAAATTAACTTCCTAATAAAAATGGCTATGTTATACCCATTTCATGATTTGGATGCAATAAGTACATGTGATGGTTATCACTGAGGGATAGTCTTGGATTCTAGGAGTCTAAGTTTGAATCTCATTGTACCTGTTATGTGGTTATTTCTAGAGGAAGATAAATAATTTTTGATCCTATGATTTAAATTTTAACCTCTTATTAGTGAAATTATTTTAATATTAGGGAACAAAAATGGTATAAACTTATGGTATGATTAGTATAATTCATTGGTATGAAATGAATTAGGTACATTTGATTATCATGGTGTCTTAGTTGGTACACAATGACTTGAATTACCTGTGTATTTTGAGTGTTACTAATTTGAACATATAATCAAATATATTCATTTTTGTATATTTTAGGGGCCCAATTAGTATTTACTTGTTTATTTTTATACTCATACCCTACACATAAACCATAGTGTACATATAGCACTTATATTTGATATATAGGTGAGGTAAAAGGATTAGTAACATATATTAGAGCTGGTGTAGCTCAGTGGGGATGAGTTGATGTTCTCATAGTAGTGTTAGGTACCTTTTATCATTTTGAGATGAGATTTGAAATTTTAAATTAAGATGTGATAATTTAAAAAGTTTTAAGGAGAAAATTATCATCCTCACCAGCTTCATCTCCTGAAGAGTTATTATTGCATTATGTTTCTTGAGACTCATCCCCCATATATTCTATGTTGCTTCAACTACTCTGATTGCAGTCATCCAAAATGATCAATAGTACCCATTATGGGATGAATGATACTGAGAGTAGTTCAAGAAACATAGGTTCATGTACAGAAGATATGTAGGATGAGTCTCAAGTAACAAAATGCAATAATAAATATTTAAGAGATTAATTTGATGAGGATAACAGTTGTCTATAACTTTCACCTTTAGATGAATTTAGAGGATAACACCTACCATAATATAGTAATTATTTTCTTAAATTCAATTAACTATTTCCTTCAAAATGGATGCATGTTAATCATTTGAAAAAAGAGTATGAATATGGAGTTAAATAGTTCATCAAGTTTTCAATAGAGCATGCATACGACCCTTCTCAAATACTTTGTTTGTGTTTATGTTATTTTTATTCAAGAAAAATTAAATGTTTGACTACTCATGAAAACAATGTCTTTTACACATGATAATGTTACCAATCCAAAGGAAGAATAGATTTTTTATGCTAAAACTATAGAATTAATAGGGTATCAACAACATATTGATGAAAAAAACAAGAATTATGCACCATCATAGTGTTGAATAAAATTATAAAGGTAATAAGTAAAGGTATAAAATTTATTATTGGTTGGAATCAAGGAAGCCAACCTATTGACTCCAAAAATTCAATGTTAATTAGTTATGTTGGGGTCACAATGAGGATGAATGTTCTGATTGATATTGAATCACGGCGCCACATCCATTCTGTAATGAAGGAAACCCTTTGGAAAGATATAACAGTAATTTTATGATATTCTTTCTCTATTTTACTAAAAAAGTATACAATGAAATGTTTATTTAATTTTCATTATTACTTGAAGAGTTCATTTATTTTAGAATATTTTCATAATAAATTTATCTTAATGGCCACTGGAAAATCTCATAGAGTATTCTAGACTCTTCTTACCAAGTTAAATCTTAGGGATGGTAAGTGGAAAGTAAATCTCCACCCACCAATTAGTTATGTGTATATTATAAAGCAGGAAACATGGAATGATTTCATCATTTGTCGTAATTAGAAATCATTTTAGAAGAATTGAAGTTGATAATATGTTATTTGACATTATTTATTTTATCCAATTTGAGCCAAAAAATTAATTTATGAAAAATAAAAAGAGTACTGAAAATAAAGAACATGCATCAAAACCAATATACCCTTATCACAAAGCAAGGTTGGGGTATTCTTCACTATAGAAGAAATTGGTATATATTTTAAATGAATAATAAAATTTTTATATGATATGAAATGATATATGTTTTTTTGTTTATATGTATATTGATGAATCAAAATCTAAATCCACTTCCATCCCACGTCATGTGCTATGGAAGGAGGCTTGTGTAAATAAGGAGGGTAAAGTAGTTGATGAAAACACAAAAGAATTATGGGAAACATGTGTAAGTATGACATAATAGTAATTTATTATTATTTATAATAGTATTACATAAAAATATATATTTATGTTCATATTTTTTTATATAGTTTAGACACAAGAATCGACAGTGACCATAGTAGAAGAAAAACTACTTTTAGTATATTTGAAGTATCTTGAACAATATGGTCACGTTAGAGGATTAGGTTTTGGAGTATTTCATAAAACATATAAAGGTACATATAATATGGTGAAAATATTGCATACACAAATAGATTCTTTTCAAGATATTATTGTCTGGTTTGGTTTGATAGACCAATGTATGAGAAATGATCAGAGTGAACTGGTAGTGGAACAATGATCCTCACATAAACCAAATGACCTTGCTAGCTTTGAAGATACTCATTCACCTCAACCACATAACTTACCAGAGGTAATAAATTTTTTCAATTATCTTTCTCATAAATGTGAATCAAATAATTTATGATAACTTTATATTACTAAAATTATATAATGTACATTTGTATGTTATTTCTATCTATAAACACGTACACATGGCCCTGTAGTGAGGGGTATGGTGTATAATATTCTGGGATATAATATACACTTGAAATAACTCCTAAAATATCACATTATAGTGGGGATTGAGGTAGATCATGAGCCAACTATTGAGTTTCTTGTTCCACTTGATGATCTGAATATTTCAATGGTTAATGATGCTATTTTAACTTTCATAGCATAGTCATCTAAGCTTATAAAGATACATGAGGTATTTATTTAAAAAAAATCATATAAAAACTATAATAGTTGATAAAAAAGGTTTTAAGTGAGGTATGATATTACATATAGATATAGTAATGGGGAAACGAAATATCAGATTAAGATAATATAGCGAATCGATCAAGAAATTAAAATATAATTCTAAAAGTAACTACTCCCTACCAGTTCTATAGAAAAATATATTATCATTACAATTTCATGCAGAGACCACATTCAAATATGAAAATGTGTCTTACATTCCATATTAAAAATAAATATGTGGAACTTTCATGACAGACGTGGTAAGTCTCGAGAGTATAAATGAGATTCTCAAGCATGAATGTCTAGGAGTCTTAGTTGTAAATACATACATAAGGTATATTTTCATAATATGTATGTCTAAATAGTGTGATAATAGGTTTATGAAAGTTAATAACTATTAATATTTTTTACATGAGTTTATATTACTACTTTATAATGGAAAAACTATGCAAATCATGATTTGGATTCATTAATCCTTATATCATTTCTATGTAAAAAATTAATTTGGATAAGAATGAAATTAAGAAGAAAAAAAAGATGAACTACTAAAATAATTTGAGCAAAAAACAACAAATGGTGGACTCTTTTTTATGCCTATAATGTAGAAGTAAAACTCTACAATCTAATCACATAAAATATATTTTTATTTTTTGCATTACTTGTTTGTTTTTTAGGCAGCACTAGATGTTGATGGTAATCGATATGAAAACCCCAAATATTATTTTTTGGATACAATGCATGGGTATATAACAAACTAAACACACAAGATTTTTATTATAATTTTTTAATATATTGAAATTAAAATATTATAGATAAACTTTTAATTATATGTTTTAGTATATGTTTTAACAATAATTTTGTTATAATAGGGTGGTCGCTAAATATAAGATAAATCATGGAATGAAGTCAGTGTATGAACATAAAAAGCCTATGGATTACTACCAATGGAAACTTATTAATGTATTTATAAATATATTTTACTATAAAAACATATTTCAAAACAATTTACTTATTTTGTTCAATGTTTCTACAATGACCAAATAAATATAATGGAAATGATAGTGAATATTATGTTTAAAATTTTATGAGAGATATCATAAACCATGAAAAGACCAGCATCCTCGAACAGGTAACATAATAAGGTAATTAAAATTTCATTAAAAATATTTCTTAATCATTTTTTTATCTATATTTTCTTAGTACTACCAAGATTACCGAAAACCTTCATGCTCAAAAGAAGAAGTAAATGTTTTTAGAGATGAGTGGGCAACGTACATTATGTCATAATGTTTTACGTCAATAAATTTTGGTGATTACCTACTATGTTTGTGATCTAGTATGGTCTATACCCTTAGAAATATATTTTGGGTATGAAACATTAGTGTTAGAATGATTATATATTATTTTAGATATGTTTCTCAAGGATAAGTATAATGGAGTAAATAAATTTGTTTAGAAGCACTAACCTACAAACTATAAAATTTTTGGGAAATAAAGGTGGAGTAGGTGGAGGCAGAGGTGGATTTTGAGGTGGAGGTGGATTTAGATATTGAGGTGGAGTAGGAGGATGAGGTGGTGACTAAGGTAGAGGAGGAGATGAAGCGTTTTCTTGCAAACAATAAAATTATTGGGCAATGGAGTAGAATAGGTATCATACCAAGGTTTTGTTTGAGAAAAAATTTTCAAAAATGTGTAAAACACTTGTCACTTAAGATAAGATCCATTGTGAAATTATTTTAGGTTTATTATTGAAAAAATGTTTTCACCACTTTTTTAAGTGATTATGTACAAGAATTTAAGTGGAGGAATTCTTTTAGAAAAAAAATGACACTTATTTTTTCAAACTGGTTATCAAAGGTAATAATTTTTATTAGAACATTCCAAGTAATATCAAATATAACTGAAGTTTTAAAGCAACCCCACACCAAGAAAAAACTGAGAAATAAAAAAAAATAGATGTAGTTTCTTGTCCATGACTTCTCTACACTGTAAAGGAAGAGTCTTATTAGTGGAGCCAATAGTCACTTGAGATTCATACAACACCAATCCAATCATCGAACCAGTATATAATCCAACTCAAATATTTGAATAAATATGTGTGTAATAAACCACTAAAGACAACAAGTGTATGAGAGAACTATTGGAGGACCACTAACATTGAGAGATCATGGTCATCGAGGAAGAATGGTGTTAAAGAAAACATGACATCAAATGAAAAGAAACTGCTTTATAAAGAAATACCTGAAAATTAAAAACATTTTTCAAATGAAATCGTGAAGCACCAAAAATAAAAATGAAGACCCCTTTTAAAAAGAATCTAGTATCTTGATCCAAAAACTCTAGGTTTTGTATTTATTTCTTTTATAATAAACTGCATGTAAGCAGGTGATTTCCAAATAGAGAGGATTAAGTCTCGTCTTGAGACCAAACCCCCTATTATTTTTCTACTATGTTTTTTATGTGTTTCATTTCTGAATATTCAAATTGAATCGGTTTCTATCTATAGTCTATTAAATAAAGTTTAGCTTTGATAGTTAACTTAAACTAGTGTTTTATATACAATGTTTGATAGAAGTATATTTGTTTCAAAAGTTATAGTATTTCCAAAAGTCTTTTAAATGAGTTGTGATCAAGATTTTGAGAATTATTTCAAAAGATCAAATTATATATTTATACTATTTTTTTAACAGGGTGATTTTATTCAATTAAGGGATTCATTTTTTTTTAAATAGTTTAAAATATAAATTTTTATCCCCCCTCTTGAGTTTTCCACTCAAAATAACAAATCATTTATCAATAAATTTTTATAGTAATTTTATGTATATTTTATAAAGTATTTAATACTGTTAATACCCATTAATTTAATGGATAGATTAAATCGATCTTGTTTATAGAATATTATTTTAATATTATACCATGGTTTTTTTAAACTTAGTATTACGTGTTGAATACACTATCGAACATAGTGTTCTTTTAAAATCTCAGGGTGTTACATTCTACCCTCCTTAAATAAATTTAATCCTCATAATTTGAACTTGTCTTCAGTAATCAAGGGTTTAGAATTTGAAAATTCCCTTTATAAAAAACACACATCATAAAAAGGGTCGGTAAAACTTCCTCTTAAAAGTTGTAAAGGTAAATATGAATGTCGTTTGGAATAACACATGACTAGGTTTTCAAGTATGATAACATCAGTAGGAAGTGAAAATATAGTTATGGGAGAAAATCATAAATAATTATAAAGACTGATAGATATCATTGATTATAAGAAGGTGAATAATCAATAGAAAGTTAACATCCACAAAACCATAATTCTATGATGAATTAAGATAACATTGATTTATCAGATATCAAGGTAACAGGATAACATTTTTGTTCCAAGATCATTTTCTTAGAGTTTAGGGATTATTTTACTATCAATATAGATAAAATTTTAAAATATACATACTTGATATCATTTCATTTCATAAACATAATTTCATCCTTTTTTTGTGATTTGATCAATTTCCACTACACCTCGTACTCTAAGGAATGAATATCCAATATAAATGTTTTTATAACTGAAGCACTAAAATTACCTTTTAACGGATCATAAGATCCATAAAAGAGTAACAATTTATCCTTATTATCTTTATTAAAACCAAAATTGTTAATAAAAAGTAAGATAATACCCAAAATGGGTATAAATATATTAATCTCCAAAATTCAATAATAAAACCAAAGGTTTAACATAGATCACTCCTTAAAAAAATAACTCAATATCCCAAATAACCTCAATAACCTCAACATGAAAGAAGTTTTTAACTTAAAATGTTATCTCATACCCTTCAACTTATATCTTCAAAAACATAATATCATTTTTCTAAATAATTATTTATGTTAAACCTAAAGTTTTTATATGTATCTTAAACCAATAAAACATTTCCCAAAATATCATTAATCAGCTAAAAATCCTAATAAATTCAAAAATATTTTATACTATAATATTTTTCCAAAAATATACTTAAATTTTATCTTCAAAATCATTTAAGTAAAAACATTTTCATACTAACTAGTACATTAAGTTGGCCAACGGTAGGCATTGTTCCATTATTGTAACACCCCCAAAATCTAGTATATAACCCTTTATTTGTGATTTTCATGTGTATAAAAGTTATGGGTGAAGATGAGGAGAGGTTGGAGTGATTTTATAGTGTGTTGGTGGAAAAAGGGGGGTGCAAGGGCTACACACAGTTTGCCCAAACCATGTGACAAAACCATGCGCAGCCAAAAACCACTTCCTTTAAAAGTGGATATGATTCGTTTTGCACTTATATATGCTTTTTTCATCCTAGAACGGCCCTAACATGAAATTTTTCTTCTAAAAAGGACAAATAAGGTTCTCTAATTGATCCAGATATGATTCAAAGGCTTTTCTTGGTGATTCGAAGGCTGATACTAGCAGCAAATGCCCGTTTTTCATCATTTTTGTCACAGTTTCTTAGATCTACTTCTCCTTTATTCTTGTTTTATTATATCTACACCCACTATGGGTAGATCTAAGATTTTTTACACCAAGTAAGGTTATATATGGTGTTTTTTCATAGTATTGGATGATATCTAAGGTGGTTTCTTTGAATCTTAACCCGGATTCTTGAGAGTTCTTCATCCGTTTTCAGTTTTCGTCCAAACGATCGAGGTAGGTGGCTTCACTATCAACTCCACTTGTTGGAACTATTAGTAATTCCTTAAAATGTAGTTTTTTTTGTGATATTAATTATTAATTGTATGTTAAACCTTGATTGTTAACCCTATTTAGTGAAGGTTTTGGGAATTATGAAATTATAGAAAATTGGGCATTCTTGAAATTGGATTTTGTTATTGATTTTAAAATGGAGATTTTAAGTTGGTGATTTTATAGAATTTTGGTAAGTTTATTTAATTTAAATGTTTTCAATAAATGGATTAGTTTATTTAAAAGATTTATTTGTTAAATTGTCTCATTGGAATGTTTCAATAAACTGGCGGTTTTTATTGAAATGGATGAAATAGTTGAAATTGGCATGGGCTTTCGGAAAACCCGGTGTGTGTATTCATATTGCATTACAATTCATGGTTGAAATAGAACCTTTTTCTGAGTGAAAAAGGTGTTATGGAACATGGGATTAAATTACCTTGTGACGACCTGGTAGATCGATGAGAAACCGCTCATGAGTATGGATCTGTCATAACAAAGCATGCATTGTTAGAATTGTAGATATTTGGAATTAAATTCTTATGGAAATATAGGTATTTAAAAATGTTTTTAAAGATTTATTTGATTGTTTACATGGAAAATAACTTTTTATAATTTTTTTTAATATTTTTTTTATATTTAGTTATAAACTATTTTGAGAAGTGTTTATATTTGCTTATAAACTATTTTTGGAAATTGTTTTGTATAATTTGTTTTATATAAATGTTGCTAACTTTTCCATCATAGTGGAGTGAGTAGGGAAGTCATTGGGGAAGACCTACTGAGTTTTATACTCAACCCTACTTTGGAACGTTTGTGCTTTTGCAGATGTCATATTTCAGGACGTGGTAAAATGTAGAGTACCACAAGTTTTTAGAACTACTTCATGAGTTTTTGGGATATTTGGTGATGGTGGAGAATAAAGATAGTAGATCATAGAGTATTTTGGTTTTTTTGGTGTCCTTTTTAGTTATCTTCTAATATTTTCTTTGAGGTTTAGTTGTAGTCTTGTGTAGAACAGTTTGGGTTCACTTTGGTATAAAATAAATTGTTGAGTTGTCTTTCTTTTGATCATGCATCATATAGTTATTATGGGTTTTGGTTTGTTTAGTTTTTCATTTATTATTAAAGGTTAAATCATACCCCACTTGTATTTAAAAACCTTCGGCATTTATTTCTAGCCTTTTTCATCTTGGGGATGTCGCTTAAGGCTTAGTAATTATTCATGGTATTATTAAGCCAATGAGAATATGTGGGTTATTACAAATGGTATTAGATTGGTGATTTCTCTATGGAACAAGTAATCTTAACTTTTTCTTGGTCTTGGAGTTGAATTTTGTTGTTGTATATTCCTTGGGTTTTGATCTTATAAACGATTAGGACTTTTAGAACTTGAAATGTAGAGCATAAAAAGATGTAGCTAACCTTTTTATGTTGAACTTAAAGTTACCAAGGAGTTGGGTACATAAGTGTTTTGGAGACACTTATAGGATATTGTAATCTCATTGTCTTAGGTTTAGAAAATGAGATGAGAATGACATGAATTATAGAGGAATGAATTTCCACTAGGATTCCATATCTCATTTTGAGTAATGACATATTATTTGAAGCATACTTTTTATTTTTGAAAAAAATGCATAAAAATTCTTTTCAAATGAAAGACTTTGAAAAGAGCATGATTGATGTATTTTGAAAATGGTTTGATTTTCAAAAACAATATTAGTTTGTTTTTTTTTCAAAAATGGTTAAATTTGGACAGTATTGTTGTGATAGTTTATGTTATAGAATTTGAAATGCAAAGTCTTCAGTTCCTAGAGAGTGAGACTTATAAAATTTGTTGTTTGTTTAGAAAATGGCACCTGGTTAGCATCGTAGAAACAAACCAGAGGAAGTTGTGGAGAATGTGGTTACACCTGAGTCATAGGTGAACCAAGATCCATTGTAGAGTATTTTCCAAGCATCCCAAGCTATGGACACTGGGAACAGGAGGGATGAGCCAAGATAGGTGGATCATTCCATCTAGTTCCATAAGTAGAATCCACCCATCTTCCAGGGTGATTCAGAATCAAAAAGGGTAGAGGTGTGCCTGAATAGGATGAATCATATATTTGATTTCATCGGCACACCGAAGGAGTTGAAATTAAAACTAGCAACTTATATTCTTGAGTATATTGCATTCTAGTGGCAGGATTTCGCGATGTATATTAAAGTGGATCAAGGCCTTATTTGGGAATATTTTGAGTAATTGTTCAACATATAATTCTATCCTCACACATTCAGAATCCAAAGAACAATGTAATTATTTATCCTAAAGTATGAAAATATCTTTTTCACTGAATATATGGTTAAATTCATGAATTTAGTGCACTTTTCACTAGAAGTTGTGGCTAGTGTAGCCTTGAAGCCATGCATATTCGAATCATGGATAATAAAGGAAATTTTCATGAAAATTGTGGTGCTCTATATTGTGGATTATACAGAGATGGTGAATAGAGTGACAATGTCTGAACGGGACATCTCATGAGCTATGGGAGGAGGAAGCATGATGATACCTACAGGAAATAGTGGGAACTCAAATGTTGTGATCAAGGGGATGAGGGAAACCTATTTCCAAGATGGGAATGGGAATCATAATCAAATAGCTAGATCAGTGAATCTTTCTACAAAACCAAAGAAACAGTCAAAATGTTTTTAATGTAGTTCAATCTACCACATGAAGTGAGACTATATGGCACAACCGAGAGCATTCCAAAAATTCAATAATATGGGATATCTTCAGTGTTATTATTACAGTACTCTGAGGTCTGGTGCTCGAGACAATTCTTAGGTGTCCCAAGCATCATATTCTTTGATTAGATGAGGCCAGTAAAATCAGACTCATTAGTAGAGAAATTCTAGCCATGGTGATTCTAGGAACACCATGACTCCTCGGCAAGGGAAATTATAGAAAGAAAACAAGGAGCAGAGTGCAACGACAAAGCAATTGTATGGAGATGAGTAGGTGATTGTGGATGATCAGGCTAGACCATCTATGGTGATTGGTATGATTCTATTGAATTCTACCCTTATGCAAGTGTTGTTTGATACAAGTGCATATCATTCATTAATGTCTTCTTGTGATGTTGATTTTATAAGTTTAAAACTTGAGATGATTCCCTTTTTGATAAAACTTCAAACCCCTCTCAGTGAAATGGAATGTCGAGCATTTTTATTTAGAGCATGTTCTATAATTATTAATGAAGCTGAGAAAACATGTTATTTATCGGTGTTAGAGATGGATGTCTTTGATTTAATCCTTAGTATAGATTATTTGATGACGTTTAAGGATCACATTGATTGTTATAGCAGAATGGTTAGTTTTATAGCTGAAGATGGCGTCAAGCATCTCTTCATAGGACAAAGGGGTGTAAAGATAGGTGCAATGGGCTTGTTGGCACCAGCGGTCAGAATGATCTCATATCAGTTAGCAGTGTTGAATTTGGCATAGATGGAAGAGATTGAGGGTATTAGTTTTCTAGAAGTTGTGGATCAATTTCCAGATGTATTTCCCAATAACTTTTCAAGGTTACCACCTATATGGTAAGTGGATTTTATGATTGATCTCTTTCTAGGTACTAGTCCTATTTCCCTTTCGTCTTATAGGATAGAACCAACAGAATTAAGGGAGATGAAAGTAAAGTTGGAGGAGCTAGAAAGAGGTTTCATTTGGCCAAGTATGTCTCTGTGGGATGCATCGGTCTTTTTCATGAAGAAATTATATGGAACTCTGAGACTGTGCATTGATTATTGGAAGCTTAACCAAGTTACGATAAGGAATATATATCCACTTCCATGCATTGATGACCTATTTTATCAATTGAGGGAAGCTCAGTGGTTCTCTAAAATTGAATTTCAATCAGGATATCAACAATTCTGAGTTCAAAAAGAATATATTTTGAAGACATCTTTTAGAAGCAGATATGGCCACTATGAATATTTACTCATGCTTTTTGGTCTAACAAATACACCAATAGTCTTTATGTAATTGATGAATTTGATATTTTAGAGATATCTAGATTCTTTTGTTGTGGTGTTTGTGGATGAAATATTGGTGTATTCAAGGACAAGGGATGAGCATGAGAAACACTTGGAGATAGTTTTAGGAATCCTGAGAGATAATCATCTATATTCCAATTTGTTAAAGTGTGACTTTTGGATACAAGAGGTACGCTTTATTGGACATGTGATTTCTGAAAAAGGTGTTTCTATAGATCCTGAAAAGATATAAGTTGTTGTCTATTAGAAACCACCAAAACAAATCTTTGAGATATGAATATTTATTGGTCTCACTAGTTATTATCGACATTTTGTTTGTGACTTCTCATAACTAGACTCACCTATGATAGCATTGAAAAATAATAATGTTCTTTTCCAATAGAGCAAGGAATTCTAGAAGTCTTTTCAAGAGATGAAATTTTATCATATATCAAAACCTATCTTGGTTTTTTTAGAATCAGGACTGGGTTATGTGATCAGCTATGATTCTTCAAGATCTGGGTTGGGATTTGTTCTCATGCAAGGATACCATGTTGTTGCTTATGGTTCAAGACAGTTCAGAGTTCATGAGAAAAATTACCCAACACATGACTTGGAGTTAGCTTTGTTCGTCCATAATTTGAATACTTTGAGACACTATCTCTTTGGTGATAAATTCACTATGTTCACAAATCATAAGAGCTTGAGGCATATTTTCTCACAACAAGATTTGAATATGTGGAAAAGGATATGGATGGAGCATCTCTAGATGTTTGACTTTGACTTAATGTAAACATCAGAAAAAAGACAATTCGGTGCCTGATGCATTAAGTAGGAATTCGTATGCTCAGTTGGAAAATAAAGCTTCAGAAGAGTGGTAGTTCATGTCTGTCTTTGCCGATATGAATGTGTAATGTGAATATTGAGGTGATGTTGTAGTTTTCTTTTTAGTTTCCATGGTTTATAATTTGGTAAAGATGGTAAAGGAGGCACAAAAATTCGATGCAGAATGCATGGTTATGAGTTCAAAACTAAATGGTGGGGACAGCATTGAGGGGTGGAAACTTTATGGGAGTTTGGTTTTGTGGTTCTGAAATCGAATGGTCGTACCTATGGTTTATCAAGAACAACTTATTCTTGCCTACCACCATTAGATATGGGTTGTACATCTAGGAATATAGAATATGTATAAGGCGTTAAAGATTCATTTTTGGTGGATTGGTATGAAATAGAAAGTAGCTAAGTTTGTTTCAAAGTGATTAGCTTATTAGTAAGTTAAGGAAGAGCAGCAAAGACCAGTAGGTATGTTGCAATATTTACTAATTCCATTATGTAAATGGGAGCATCTAGTGATGGATTTTGTTACAGGTCTACCAAGAATGGTTCAGAAATATGATGTCATATGGGTGATAGTGGATCAGCTCACAAAGTCGACTCATTTTATCCCTATTTGTGAAACTCATATGGTAGAGGATCTATCCAAAATCTATATCTGAGAAGTGGTAAAGAGACATGGTGTACCAGTATCAATAATCTTAGATAGAGATTCTAGGTTCAAATATCATTTCTATAAATCCTTACAGAAATATCTTGGGACTAAGTTTACTATGAGTACAGTGTATCATCCTCATACTGATGGGAAATCCAAAAGGATGATACATAAGTTAGAAGATATGTTGTGGGCTTGTGTGATGGATTTTGGTGGCTCATGGTAAGATCACTTATAGTTGGTGGAGTTCTCATATAATAAAAATTATCAAGCCTTCATATATATGGATCCTTTTGAAGTATTATATGGGTGTCCTTATAGTTATCCACTTTGTTGGGTGGAAACATGTGAGACCTAATTAGTTGGGCCGAGCCTTATCTAAGAAATGATGGAGAAGATCTAGTTGATCAGAAATAGGTTGGAGATGGATCAGAGTCATTAGAAATCGTATGCGAATCATTTAAAAAGATTTTCATCATTTTCGGTGAGTGATCATGTGTTCTTAAGGATATCTCCAAGGCTTAGACATCGTTGTTTTGGGAAGCAGGGAAAGTTATCTCCTAGATACATTAGGCCTTTCGAGATACTGGAATGGATTGGAGAGGTGACATATCGGTTGGAATTTCCACCATAGTTCAGTTCGATTCATAATGTGTTTCATGTATCTCAGATGAAAAATTATCATCCGTATCCTGACCATGTGATTAGATGGCATCACATTGACCTATAGTTGGATGCTTCCTTGGTTCATATCTTAGTATGGATTATGGAGAGGAAAGAGAAAGTGTTGGTTGGAAAAAGCATCAGTATAGTGTGGGTTTTATGGAAAAAATTTCAAATTCAAGAAGATACTTGGGAAGATGAGAATGAAATTAAAGATCTATGGTTATAACTCTTTTAGGTCAGCGATCGCTTTCTACTTTCTAGGGACGGAAAGACCAATGGTGGCGAGAATGTAACACCCGTAGTTTCTGGTATATAACCCTTTATTTGTTATTTTCATGTGTATAAAAGTTATGGGTGAATATAGGGAGAATTTTGAGTTCTTTTGTAGTGTGCTGGATGAAAAAAGGGGGCACATGGGATGCACATGGTTTTCCCAAACCGTGTGACAAAACGATGCACAGCCAGAAACCACTTCCTTAAAAAGTGGATCTGGTTCGATTTGCTCTTCTATCTTCTCTTTCTCATCCTAGAATGACCCTAACACAAAATTTTTCTTCTCCAAAGTCCAAAGAAGTTTCTACCATAGATCTATAAGTGATCCTAAGTCTTTCCTTGGTTAATTTAAGGCTGATTCTAGTAGTAAGTCCTCGTTCTTTATCATTATTTTGACAGTTTCTTAGATCTACTTCTAATTTCTTATTGTTTTCTTAGATATATACCCATTATTTTTAGATCTAAGATTTTTTATTCCAAATAAGGTTAGATATAGTGTTTTTAATTATAGGGTAGGATATATAAGGTGATTTCTTGTAATCTTGACCTAGATTCTTGAGCGTTCTTCGTCCATTTTCTGTTTTCGTCAAAACGATCGAGGTAGGTGGCTTCACTCTCAACTATCCTTACTGAAACTATTAGGAATGATTTAAAATTTAGTTTTTTGTGTGATATTAATTATTAATTTACTTTTAAACATTTATTGAGAACCCTCTTTAGTGATGTTTTGGGGAATTATGAAATTCTGGAAAATTGGGTGTTCTTGAAATTGGTTTTGGTTCTTGATTTTAAAATGGAGATTTTAAGTTGGGGATTTTTTGTAATTTTGGTTAGTTGATTTAATTTAAATTTTTCAATAATGTTTTGAGTTTATTTAAATGCTCTCGTTGTTAAATTGGCTCATTGGAAAGTTTCAATAAACTGATAGATTTTATTGAAATGGATGAAATTGTTGAAATTGGCATGGGTTTTTTAAAATCTTAGTGTACGTATTCATATAGCATTACAAGGAATAATTGAAATAGGAACTTTTGATTGGTTCCAAAGTTTTAATGGAACATGGTATTTAATTATCTTGTGAAAACTTGGTAGATCGATGAGAAACTGCTCATGAGTATCGATCTGTCATTACGAAGCATGCATTGTTGGAATTGTAGATATGTGGGTTTAAATGCTTATGCCAAGAGAGATATTTAAAAATGGTTTTAAATATTTATTTGATTTTTTTCATGGAAAATAACTTGACAAAAAATTTGTTAACATGGTTTTTTATATTTATTTATAAATTTTTTTGAGAAGTGTTTATATTTTCTTATAAACTATTTTTAGAAATTTTTTTGTATCATTTTATTTATTTAAATGTTTCCAACTTGTTTATCTTAGTGGAGTTATTAGGGAAGTTATTGGGGAATAACTACTAAGTTTTATACTCACCCCATATTTGGAACTTTTGTGCTTTTGTAACTGTCATATTTTGGGATGTGGGAAAAGCTAGAGCACTACAAGTTTTTAGGACTAATTCATCAAATGTTGGGCTATTTGGTGATGGTGGAGCATAGAGCTAGTGAATCATGGAGTCTTGTGATTTTTTTGGTGTCTTATTTAGTTATCTTATGTTGTTTTCTTTTATTTTTAGTTGTCTTCTGTTGTAGAAAATTTTGGGTTCACTTTGGTATGAAATATATTTTTGAGTTGTCTTTCTTTTGATCATGCATCATATAGTTATTATGGGTTGTGGTTTGTTTGGTTTGTTGTTTATTAAAGGGTAAATCGTCCCCCACTTGTATTTAAAACCCTTTGGAATTTATTTAAATCCTTTTTCATATTGGGGATATCTCTTAATGCATTGTAATGATTCATGGTATTCCCAATCCAATGATAATAGGTGGGTCATTGCAATTATCACCCTTCAGTTGTGGGTTCAAGCTCTGTGGAATTATCAAATACGATGAGTTGTCACCTAACATGTGGGTTTTTATTTTTATAAAATTATATTAATATAATTCCTATAATATTCCCAAAAATATGATGAAAATCATAAAAATAAAATTAATCATCAAATCAGTTCTTAACCACTAAATTATTTTATACAGCTTATTTTTTTCAATAAAATAAAATAATTTTAATTGACTATAATTACCTCAACATCAAGTAAATATAAAATATTATATTTTTCTCAATTATGTGTTTTTCCATAAAATATCACCTTACCATTAAATTTATTTTCTAAGTCATTAATACCATCCAACATATTCTTGAAAATCCTTAAAGAAAAACTACTACCGAACAATCCTTAGAAGTTTCATGAGGTCTAATGTCTGTGTTCATAATACATTGAAAGGGGACTAAACAATACATCCATATTTTACTATCCCAAAATTTATCCTAGATATATTTTATCTCTTAAAACTAAATTTGATAACCTAGGGAAATACATAAATAAAGGGGTGAGCTAAAGACCATAGTAATGGAATAAACCTGATAAGGAAACATAAACTGTGAGTCAAAGGTGTAATGTGATATCATAAAATATATGGATTTTGAGTGATCATATGGAATAATAACATAAGTAATGTTGTATCATAAGATCATGGTAACATAGTAATTGTTGAAAAAAACATAAAATGTGACATAAACATAAGTCAAGGATAATCGCTGAGACAACATCACATAGTGGAAAAAGTCCCCTAATGGATTAAGTTCACTCCCTAACCACATACATGACGTCTCATGAGACTAAAATATTACCCAATGCATTGTAGAGATATATAATTTAGGTCCCACACATCATATTCATATCATGTACATGAATATGTGTTCCAGAGAAGTAAATCAATCATAAGGCATAAACATAAGAATTACCAATGGAAATAAAATGGGTTTTATAATCTTTTCTCATATCATAATCAAAGGAAATTTTATAATGAAGGAATTTGAGAGATGAACATAATACATGTATTACCCCATAAAATTAAGGTAGAATAATATATGTATATATCACCCGAATGTCCCGAAGTCCTTATTTTTATTTTATTATGGATAATCCCCCTTTTAAGGGTTGAAGGGGAACCCTCACATGACCTGTAAGACCAAAGCACATGGCCCGACACGACCCAAAGTCCAATACATGACCCAAAGGCCTAGAGTAATACTATTACCAATACATGAATTGTAGACCTAACCCACTAGAACTGCCCCTCCCAAGATTCTGCATCATTGATTGCCTCGCTCCCCACCTTGCATTGTTGATCGGGTAGCATTGCCCTATACAAAGTTGTGCAGTGCCTGGTCCCGATGGCGATTGCCATACTGTCTCATTATTCTAATCAGGTTAGATTTTATTTTGGTTACTACTACTCTGGTTTCTATGATCCTCTTCTAGGGCATGCTCTATGTGAACTGGGTTACTCTATGGTCTCTATGGCCCAAAGGCCCTGAGGCTTGAAGGCCTTTGATGACCTGAAGTCCCTTGAGACTTGTAGGCCCAAAGTGGTGGCCCGAAGGCCCAAATTAGATGAATAGTTCCTGCTACTACAGTACTAAATAGTACCTTCTATAGTACTACAACAGGTCCTGCTATAATACTGCTACAGTACCTCGGAAATTTGCCTCCACCTGGTTTTTGAACTAAGGTCTCTTGGATGCCAAGAAGGAGCCCTTACTACTCGGGTACGAGATCATTGGCAATAAAATATGTATATATGTGAGATAAAAATATAGAAAATTTAGAAGTAATCCATAACATCAAAGTTTGATGTTGTTGATGAAAATTTCTTTAAACGATTAAGTGAAACATTTTTGGAGAAAAATGCCTTTTTCACTTTGAAAACACTTATTAAGAATCAAACAATTTACAAAATATTATAGAAAAAAATTCTTTAAAAAACCATGGATTCTTATAAATGAATCTTGAAATAATTGAGTGGTCATGATAGCGGGTAATTCTATACATATCATACAAGTCAAAAAACAATCATTTCACACTATTGTAAAAATGTTAAAAAGTCCCTCATTTGGAAAATGACAAAAGATTACTTTAAAACTATTTTATAAAAAATAAAACATGGGTAAAATTTTATTTAAATAATTATTTTTAGAATATTAAAAATATTATTGAAAATATTTTAAAAAAACATGGATATGAAATAAAAAGGATTTCCGACTAAAGAGAGATATAAAGTTGTCTTTTCTTTAAAAAAAATTCTCAATAATTTTAAGTACCAAAGAGAGTAAAATGGTGATATTATTTGAAAATTTCATGAATATATATAGGAGAATAAAATTAAATGGTTTTATTATATAATGATAAATAATTTCATACAAATTAAATTCTAGCATGAATAATCCTAATTAAAATGAGATTCAAACATAAACCCTTATTGCTTTGGTAACTTTTGAATCATAACTCCCCTGAATGAAATAAATAAATTATAATTTAAAATATCATGAAGAGTAAAGGATTAATTATATAATATGTAAATTATCAGTATATATTCCATTTAAAATAAATTATATGCATAAAAGATTATGTGTCTCAATGAAGGAAATTTTGAGACAAAACTCTTACCCTGAGTCCATACTTATCGTGTCTGTCCTTTATCTCCTATATAATAAAATTATATCAATTATTTGTTTTATTAAGAACCTTTTACAAGTTTAATACCTTATACTTAAACTATTTACTTCTTTTATTTTAATGACATATTAATTACTTAATTATTTATGTCCATGTTGGGTGTTTTGAGGATGCTGAGTTCATAAATTTCAAAATGGAATTATTGTGTTGACTATGGTCAAAGGGGTCATCATTACATCATATCCAGAATAATAATAATGACCTATCTGTAATTTTTATATATAAATTATACTATTAACAATAACTATGAATTATTTTTATTAAAAATTAACAATATTACAATCATGGAGATGGTAGGTCATATGTACGCATGTGTAACATTTATATTTTTCAAAGATCATGATGGAAAGAAAGAAAATATTATTTAATCTTTCTATAATTATAATAATATCATAAATATCATATAATTTTTTTAAATTTACTTACATATATTATCTATGTGATGTGGTGATAACAAAGGAATCACATCACTTCGCGAGGCAGTAGTCATCCGTACACACGAACGACATTATCATTTTTATATGGATGCTAATGTAAGAAAGTATATGATATATTAATTTTTCAGAATGATTAACATTTCATGAATATAATATATAAATATTAAATCCATCATCATAAACAACCTTTATAAGTGATGACTGAAAACTAATTACATCGGTTCTCAAGGTGGTAGTTATCCATACAACCAAACGATGGTTTCATTTCTCATTGGATGAAAGAGATGATGGATAAATATTATTTCATAAGCATAATAACATATCAGTTTATAAAATATAATTTTTTATTATATTTTAATTTTTAAGACATAATTTATGGTGAAAATGAAGAATTGAAAAGGATCTTGGTGAATATGATTACCTTTACTTAGAGGAACCTCCTTTAGACCTATTATTAGGGACCCTAAGGTTGATCTTTTAGGAAGATAAAAAGATTTGGAATATGTATGAGAATTTTGGAGAGATATTTCGGTAGGGTTTGGTTGAGAAAAATGGATTTATATGCATGAATAAGTGAGGGGAGGGTTCTCATTTATAATTGAGGAGGAGTGTCATTTTTTGTAAATACCCAAAATAATTGAATAATGGGAAGTCACTCTCAAGAAAAGTGCCTCCAAAATTGAAAAATAAAGGATTAGAGTAGTGTTAATTTCAATCCACACATCCAAAACTAAAAATAATCATTTTTGAAACATTTTATCCTCTTTACCTCTAAGGTTATTCACTTTTACCATTTAAAAAAAATTACCACTATAACTAGTTTTTTAACTATTTTTACTATTCATTATGAACAAAAATTAATTTGAACATATTATATAATATAAATTATTATAACTACAAATATGGAATCCATTTTTTCAAATTCAATTCATAAAATTGGTATAATTTAATTTAAAATAAAACCCGTAAGTGCGATGAAAAGGTTGTTTTTTCTAGAAAATGAATTTTTTAAGGAAAAGATGATTTTCCATTAACTCTATAACTGATAATTTTCAATATATAAATTTCAATTCATAAATTTATCTTTATAATATATAAATTTAATTTAAAACATTTCATTTTAAGGTTAATTTTAATTAATTAAAATTGATAAACATTATGCACTTTAAAACAGTTTTCAGTGTTTTTAAGCCTAAGAATAAACTTATACTAAAATTCGGTATAAAGATGATTAAAATTTAAATAATTGGATTAAATATAATTAAATAATATTTATTTTAGTCTAAAATTCAATTAAATTAATATTGGTAATTTTAAATTACTTAATTTTTTAAAAATAAATGACAATTTTAGAAAAATTGATATTTTTCATTATTCACTAAAAAATCAATATTTTTTAAAAAACAATTACCCTAAGTAAATTTTGATATGCTGATTTAAATAATGATTTTTATTTTTAAAATAAAATTTCTAAAAGTTCCATAATTTAATTATATTATTTTCTCACAAAAATAAATAAAAATCATTTTTGAATAAAACACATTTTTTGTTGAATAAATATATATTTATTAAAAGTTGAGTGATTATTAACCATTTATAAATAAATTTATATAGAGTAATTTTATGTATATTTTATAAATAAGTTAATATTATTCATACCTAAAACTTTAATGGCTAGGATAAATCGATCGTGTTTATATAATAATATTTTAATATTATATCATGGTTTGTTTAAACTCAGTATTTCATGTTAAATGTGCTATCAAACTTAGTGTTATTTTAAAATCTCAGGGTGTTATAGTCCCAATATGTATTTTACATTAATCATTAATAGAAAACCCATGAAAACTAAAGGAAACAAGTTGACATAGCATGGAAATCAATAATGGGAGAGTGTGGAACAAACAAATAAAAGGAAAACTCACCTCAAATCACAAAGAATCAGTCTCTAGAATCCAGAGGGTTAAATCCAAGAAATTAGGATCAAAATACTATAAAATTTATCCTTGGTTAACCTAGGGTTCAAAGGATAAGGGGGGAAATAATAAATATCCAAGAGGGTTCCTAAATTTATACATGTTGGTTAAAATAGAAGACCACAATGATACCCCCTTGAACACACCAAAATAGCTAGGGTTTTCACCAAAACTACAGTGCAGTAAAGAAACCTATGCCACAAGGGGTCCCAGTCCAACCTCCCTCTAGAATCCATGGTATAATTCCCACTATGTCTCCACCTGATTCTATAAACCTGGGGTAATACCATGGTACAACCCCAATCCCACACAGCAATGACCCTTTAAAAGGAAAAGAAGAATAAAATAGCTCTCTAATGCTCCATGGTACAACTTATTCCATATGCCACTTCCATCCCTTGTGAGAAAAATAAAAGAGCATGACCCCTTAAGATCCATGATAGAGCCCTGAACACCACACTATAACTACCTCCATATCACAGACACTAAAACCATTATCTTGAGAATCAAAACCATAAGGAATAAAAATATTCCACAAGCCCATCTCTAAAAACACATCACACCTCAGTCTACCAACTCATGTAGTAAACAACCTCTTTTAGATGAAATTTTATCTCAATCCATGATTCATCTCTTCCAACCATGCCTGGACAGCTCCGACCACCCAAAAACACAAAGTAATAGCTTGGGAAAAACCATACCCTTACAAATATCCACTCAATATATGGATTTTATGGAATTATTTTCTTCCCCCTTTGTCTATAAAATGAAAAGGGTATATCCTATATATATACTTAATTTTTTAATCTCTTTTTATCCATAAAATATGGAGGTTATCTTCAGCATTTTCACTTCTCCTTGGTTAATATACTTCTTTCTCCAAATTTATAAGAGAAGACAACATCTTTTCATTACACCAAGAATTCTATATTTAGATAAATTATGCTCCCCCATTATATTCACTTCATTATATTAGGTTTTTTCAACCATATTTTGAATATCATTATAACCTGTGATATTCTCTCAATAAACATTCATTGAAAATTTAATTTCAACTACTTACACTTTCAAATTCATTCTTCTCATGTAATTACAGCGAGTAAATTTACCACTTGGCACTGAGTCATTAACAAATCCTATAAGCCCATTGTGTCAAAAATTAGGGTAGGAAATGAGATTTTAAGTTAATAAATTCAATTTTATACATGTCGCTCACTTATTTCTAAAAACACTTGAATCTTAAAAAATTTCATTCCTTCAATATTAAACTTCACGTGATCTCAATCATACATATGAAAATCCATTATTGTATAAGAAATAAATCATAAATTGTGTGAGATATACCATAAGTTAGATCATTTTTATCACTTGTTTATGATAAATTAGTGATGGAAATTTATATCCATGATATTAATTTCTTCATAGGATTTCTCAATTCACAGATAAGGCCAATCATCCTTTGAATGCTCATCATAAATTCCCCTTAATTTTAAAAACTCTTAACTCCAATAAAATTATAATATGCATCATGGGGAAACCACTTGTTGGTCATAATACCTTCTTCTCATAAACTTTTGGTATCCTAAAAAGAAACCAAATGATACCATATTAATATATCATAAACAAATAGAACATTTATTCCTCTATGAATATAGCTAATACTCTTTTAAGTTTTCTATATTATTCTTCAAGGAATTTAACTACTTTATATAGGTATGATACCACATTTGGAATTCCAAAATTTTATTGATACCATTTAGAAAATTTAGATGTTGTTTTTTCACCTATTTCACTCCAAATCGGGTTATGTACCATATGTACTTAATCATGATAGCATGTATAAAAAAAATTCAGCTTTGATTATTCATGTTCACTACTTGATATCACTTGATGATTATTTTTTCCCTTGAAACCATTTGAATTTACTCATTAATACATGTATCTATATATTTAACAATTTTTTTTCTTTCAAAATTTTAAACCACTTATTTTCTAAACCTTTATATCTTTTTTTCAAATGATACCATTTTTTAAATATATTCCTACTTTTATATCCATAATTATTAATTCCAACACCTATTGTTTTATTTTATCTTCTCTAAATGTAATCAACCCATCTCAATAAATATTGACCCTCCTATACTAAATTCATCTCCTTTGAATGTATATACCCCATGGACTATGCCTCCCCCTTCATGCATCACTACAATCAATATATGTAGAAAGTAACTACATGGAGAGAGAGGTGCCTCCATACATCCTCAAGTAGATGAATTTGGTTGGACAACACAATCCAAACCTTATCTTCTACTTTGACTCCAATCCACTTTGTAACGCCCCAACCCTATTCACCCAGAATCGCTGCATTATTACATAACATTGGCATGATACAAGGAATCATGTCCCAAAAGACCAATCAGTTTAGTATCCTTATAAGTACTAGATACATACATAAGTTTTACATTGCATCATGAAATAAAAAAACATTGTGTTTCCTTTGAACACTCTTATATTCCTTAGCCTATTCCTGCAGGTTAATCATAATATACTTCTTTTCATCCTGGGAAAAATAAAAAATAAGAAAGGGGTGAGCTTAGATGCTCAGTAAGGATAAAAATATAGCAGAAACTTTCATAAATAAGCTTAAACATTTAAGGCAATGTATAAGATTAAAAAATCCTTTTAAACTTAAACTTTAGCATAATATGGAAAAGATAAAATAAAATAATTCCATTTACTTATTCACGTGGATATTCTACTAGTCAAATAATTACATGCAATATCAATAAACACTTTTATAATGATGGAATGCATAATTCTAGACTTTATAACTACATAGTCAAATCCTTGTTCCAAGACTACAAATAAGATTTTGTCAAGGCCTTGTGCCAAGAAACTAGTTTGTCTCATGAGACCTACCGATGTATCGAGGAGCTATAGCAGGCTCCACCTATCACTTACTAAGTCCAATGCAGTCTTAATATGAAAATTTTTAAACATAACATAAACATTTGTATTAAAACTAGCATACGAAATGTCAATACTTTATCCATAAACCATGAATGGTATAAAAATAACACATCTAAATTCAAACATATCACAAAACTTTCAATACAGTATGGAAGATTTTTATCATGAATAATCAACCTCAATCAAGAATAATATCCCATAAATGATTTTTACATAGATAAAAATGATCAGTAAAATCTTTGACAGAAATATCCCTTTTTCATGAAAACATTTAAAAGTATCACTATTTATCAAGAAGCTGTTTAAAATAGATTTTTGAATAAAAGTGCCCCATAACACTTTGAAACTTTTAAAACGAATTTAAATTTTAAAACATTAATGTCCATATAAATAAAACCTTAAAACCATATTTAAAACATGTAAATTAATGCGAAATATTTAGAAGAATAAATTTTTAAAACATTTAAAATGATATTTTAGTTAGAGTTTCTAACCAAATGAGAGATGCTTGAATAAAAATAATTGAGGTAATAAAAACTTTATAATATCATGGTAATAAAGGGATTCATGATATAATATGTAAAATTACAGTATATACACCAAATAAAAGTGAATTCGTGCATAACAACAAAGAAGTATCAATGGAATATAAGTTGAGATAAATTCATTTATAATGATTGTATCCTAAGGTTAAGGATAAATCAATGAAATAATTATGTGTGATAAATATAAATAAACTCAATATGAAGGGATATTCAGTGTAAATCAATCAAAGGACATTGACACATATTCTTGTAAAAACAACAACAATGACTTGGATGTTTAACTCAATGAATAAAAATTGAGTTAAAATTACTCTTATCAAGTTTATATCGATGAATTGAGAATTTATCAATGGATTGATTATGTGTATCAGTATTATATCCACAAAAAGGGTAGTGTAAATTACTACATAAGTAAATAAATAGTGATTTCACACATAATCTTGGAGTATAGTAATCAATGAAGTTTTCATAAAACCGAATGAGTGGAAATTGAAATTTGAAATTCCCTTACCGATTTGGTAACTTACGAAACATACACACCATAGAATAAGGATCATACAATGATGATGTAAATACCCATAAATTAAATTATATTACGCAAACAATACAATCATGGGAAGTACATACATTACACAAAAGGTAATAGTGGAAAATATAGCATGAATCTCACGGGAATAAAAGTGAGATGAAAACCCCTTACCTTGTACTTTTCCTTAGTATAGGGTAGGTTAAACTTCTGTATAATGGTAAAATTATTGTTATTAAATTATAAAAAAACCAAATACATAAATATGATATCATATATGATCTTCTAATATTGCTTTGTTAATGATATTTCAGTAGTATCATTGTTTTGGTTGTTAACTTATTCATTTTCTTTTATATGTTTTGTTACGTAAGCCATGTTTGTTATGTATAGGCTGTATTTGATTCATATCCAGAATTATACTAAGTTCTTAAACATTATTTTTAATCATAAAATGAAAATTATTCTAGAATGATTACGATGGGGAATGAATCTGAACCAGTTCGTGGATACGGTAATCCGTACGCACGCACGAGCGACAATATCAATATATTGATGGCGAAATCGTATGTAATTGGATGTTATATAATATATACAGAATCATTAACAAGTTATATTTATTATTTACATCAGTTATACTCATTATTATACTCATCCAAATAATTAAGTGTTTGAATAACAAACTACACCACGATGTGGAGACGGTAATCCGTACGTACGCACGTTTGGTGACTTTTTCATTTATAGGACGGATAGAATAATGAATATGGTTATAAAATATTTATAATAACAAAACAATATGTATAAGGTACTGGATTTATTATTTTGTTATGGAAACAACAAATAAAGAGGAAGTGGAAGAAGAAAAGAACTTGAAAGAGGTGATGAAATATTTACCTCTTCTTCGGGTTCTTCCTTTTGATTTGATCAAAAAGGATCCTTAGTTTGGATTTATGATCAAAGTAATGAATCTAGGTTGACGTGATAGAAGTTAGAAGGATATTTGGTTAGGTTTTGTCCAATAAAAATGGCTTTGGAGGTGTGATTTTGAGATAAGGGTAAGTGACCTTTTATAAGAGGGGTGAGGGGCACTTTAGGAAAAGCTTGAAATATTATTTTATAATAAAATTATTTTCGGTTTCTAATGGATCCAAAATTATTTATTTCAATTATAAGGTGGGTATGGGTTTAAAAACTCTCAATAAATAGGTTTTAGACAGGTTTAGGTCACCCTATTAACCTTATTTTTTAGATTTAACTCTTGGTTAAATAGTTTGACATTTACCATGTCTCTTTGTGTTTTTATATTATATGGTTAATAAACCTACTATAACAAGCCAAGATAACCCCAAGTGGTTCATTATTAGTATATATAACCTTATCTAAGTCATTTTGGAAAACCTTAGATTTTTAGTAATATTATATCAATTAATAATATAGTATTTGTTTTAAAAACTCAATTATGTCAATTTTGACACTATTTAGTATTTGATTTTTCTGAAAGCCCTAAAAACTTTAACACTTCAAATAAAATTTATTTAATCTACCATAACATTTCATATTAATCTATAAAATTAGTATAATTTATCATAAGTCTCAATTTACATTTATTTGGATATTTATAATATCAATTATTTTAATATTTCATTAATAATGAAATTACCGCATCATCATTGTGTCATATATAAATTAAATTATTTAATTTCTAAAAATTATAAATAAAATACCATTATGTAGGAAATCTTTTTATCTATTTAATGAATATTTATAGTTGAATTAATCTAATGTGTAACCCTATATTAAAAATGGTTTAGTTATTAAACTTTGAATTGAACACTTTTAACTCTTCTATAAATAAAATAATAATAAATGCCTTAATCTAATCCAAGTGGACCAAAGAGGGTCATATTTTATTCTTAAGGTTTTTTTTGGTCGAATTAAACTTATCCAATAGAATTAGGACATGTTTTAGGGTAATTATAATAATATTTTTACGCTTAATTACCCTATTTACTATTAACCGTGGTAAATAAAAGTCAAAAGTTACTATTCACAAAAATTTATTTTCATCTTATTGAACCAAATTTTACTTACTTATGTTAACCATATCTCTCATATTTTTTAAATTCAACTCACAAAAGCGGTAAAATTAAGTTTTATGCAAATTTTCAAATGCTCTTAGAAGGTGGGTAAAAGAGAGTAAAAAGTTAAATAAAATTTTATACATCTAATTTTATTATAAAATAACTCCAATTAATTACATTGAACTTATATAGGTATTATATATACATTTTTACTTAAAATAAATTTAAATAAAATAAATAATTATTTAAATAAAAAGTTGGTTTTAAACTATAACGCAGTGTTTTCACTATTCATCAAAAATTGAATGTTTTCAGAAAAATACCAAAAATTTACCCTAAGATAATTTTGATATTAAAAATTAAAAAATTAATTATATTTTTTCAAATTCAAAACATATAATTTTAATTAATTAATTTAAAATTATTTCCCGTTGTCAAAATCGAAAAGCGGGTTTTTTTTAAAGTAAAAACTCTCAAAAGATTGACATGTGTTTATGTAAAATTTAAATGTGAAATTACTTATAATGACCTATATTGTATTAAATGATAAAAATATAATCTAATTTTTAGACTATAAATATTCATTAGAAATATAAAAATATTTACTACATAATCGTATTTTATTTATAATTTTTAGACATTGAATAATTAAATATATTTATGACACAATAGTGATGCAATATTTTCCTTATTAATGAAAGAATCAAATAAATGGTATTATAAATGTTAAAATAAATATAATTTCAAAATTTTGATGACATATTAGAATTTTATTGATTAATATGACATGTTAGGATTTCTTAAATGAATTCTTTTGAATTAATAAAGTTGTTAAGACTTTAATAAAAATAAATTATTAAATATTGTCAAAATTGACATAAATGAGTTTTTAAAACAAGTATTATATTATTAATTGATATTCTATTCCTAAAAATCTAAGTTTTGGCCAAAGGACTTATATCATGATATGTGTATCATTAATGGACCACTTGGGGGTCTCTTGGATGTCTATAGTATGTTTATTAACTATATAATATAAAAATACAAAGTGACATGGTAAATGTCAATCTAATTAACTAAGAGTTAAAACTAAAAGATAAGGTTAATATAATGACCCAAACCTGTATAAAATCTATTGGTTTAATGTATTTAGACCCATACCCACCTTATACTTTGAATAATACACTTTTTATCCATTATAAACCGAATAGGAATTTATTATAAATTAATACTTTAAGTTTTTTCTAAAGAGATCATCCTCCCCCTTATAAAAGGACACCACTTCTAACCAATTCTTCACACCTTCAAAGCCTTTTGGTTCGGCCAAAACCTGCCCAAATACTCTCTCAACTTACCTCACTTCAACCTAGAGGCATTATTTTGATCATATTGCCAACCTAAAGATCCCTTTTGATCAAATAAAAAGGAAGAACCCGAAGAAGAGGTAATGTTTTCACCACCCTCTTTCAAGTTCCTTTCTTCTTCAACTTCTTCTTTATTTGTTATTCCCATTCTAAAATAATAACTCCAGTATCTTCTATATACTGTGATGTTATTATAAATATGGTACAACCATATTCAGTATTCTATCCATCCTTTTAATGACATGCCACCATACGTGCGTACGTACGGCTTACCGTCTCCACGTCGTGGTGTAATTGTTATTCAAAGAATTTTTATTTGGATGGGTATAATAATGATATGTAATTGATGTAAATAATAAATATAACATGATAATGATTCTGTATATATGATATACCATCCAATTATATATTATTTTAATATCAAAAGAATGATATTGTTGCTCGTGCGTACGTACGGACTACCGTCTCCATGAACGCGATGAGATTCATTCCCCATCGTATCCATGAAATTATAATTCTCATTTGATGATTAGAAATAATGTTTAAGGACTTGATATCATTCTTTATATGAATAAGATATAACCTATCCATAATAAACATGGCTTATGTAACAAAATATATAAAGTAAAATGAATCAGTTAACACCCGAAACAACGATAATACTAAAATATTATTAACAAAGAAATATTAAAAGATCATATATGATATCATATTTATATGATTCTTGTATAATTTAATAACAATGATTTAACTATTATACAAGAGTTTTACCTACCCTCAACCAAGGAAAAGTACAAGGTAAGGGTGTATTTCACAATCACTTAATTATCCGAGGTTGTTTATACATGATTATCTACTGGGACCTCTTTATCATCCACATCCATGTTTCTTAAAAATGTATTTCAAAACATTATTATTATTTTACAGAATATGTTTTAAAGTCATTTATACATTTTTTGACTTTTTATAAGATTTTTTATAAAGTAATCTTTCCGTCGTTTTCCAAACAAGGTCCTTTTTAACCTTTTCGACAAAATTAAGGTAAGAATGCCTTTTTTTAACTTATACGGAGGGTGCGGCTATTTTCTACCGTTATAAACTCGTCGAAGCTTCCCTTACAAGATTATAAGAATATTTTCAAAGTAAATGTTTTCTTTTATAATTATGTGAATTTTAAATGATTTCAAAAAAAAGATATTTCTCTAAAAAGAGTTTTGATTTCATCTATGTCAACATCCTTTGATGGATTTTAAGTTTATTTGGAGTTGATTTATTATGATGCAAAACTTCCATATTGTATTGAAGGTTTTGTGATATGTTTGACTATGGATGTGCTATTTTTATACCATTCTCGATTTATGGTTAAAGTATTGACATTTCGTTTGCTAGTTTTAATACAAATGTTTATGACATGTTTAAACCTTTTCATATGAGGAATGTATTGGACTTAGTAAGTGGCAGGTGGAGCCCGCTATAGCTCCTCGATCCATCGGTAGGTCTCATGCGACAACTATAAGTGGAATTGGTTGAGGCCCTTTCCCAATTTGATTTATGGTTTTGGCCGAGGCCTTAATCATTTTTAGATGTCTTGGCCGAGGCCTTGACAAAATATTTCAGAATGTCTGGCATTATACATTACTTCATTATGGAAATAGTATTGATGGTTCATGTGGTCATTCGACTAGTATAATACCCATGATTATGTTTTATTATGGAATTATTTACTCAGCTCATATTCTTTCCATAAAAGTATTCATGTTTACTATTGGTAAAGGTTTGTGGTTTCAATTATTTACCATGCTTAATATTTATGTCATTTTCCGTGGTATTACTTACCCTTACTGAGCGTTTGAGCTCACCCCTTTCTTATGTTTCATTTTCCCCGGATATGAAGAAATTAGTTATGAGTGACCTGCAAGCATAATCTAGGAGGCTTGGATGTTTCAAATGAAATATATTTGTGTTGTATTTCTCTTCAAGCTGTAAAGTTGAACTTATTTATGAATCTTGTTTCCAATAATGCTAAACTGATCGGTCTTTAGAGACATGATTTCCTTGTGATCATGCCAATGTCATGTAATAATGCACTGACTCTAGGTAACTGGTGTCGGGCATTATAGTTGGTATCAGAGGAAGTTTAGTACAAACCTTGGAAACTAGATTTAGATAAACTCTGATTAGAGCACATAGCCCTAATATAGACTTTGAGGATTAGTATAGAATAACTTCCTAGAATTTTGGTATTGTAGAGATTTTGCGAGTTTTCCAAGCAATACATCCCTGTCTGGATACGAGCAAGTAGAGGAATCTCTGGCCCAGATGTACCTTGGGGTAAATCCCAAAAACACCGCTTTAAGCTAGACTCAAATGGGAACTGGTGCATGACAATGGGCCTTGCTGCACTCTTGGTTATGACACTCTTGTGGGATATGCTTTGGATAGTTATCATTTTCTTTAAAAACCATTATGAAGGGTTTATGAGTATATACTTCCTCATAGAAATTTTTTTTATGATTATGGATTTTATCCATAAATAGGTCAATTTTTGTTAAGTGTTTTACAAGTATGGAATTATGTATTTTAATTCATAAACTAATATAGTTTATTCCATTACTTAGAAATGGTTCCTAGTGGAAGGAATGGAAATTGTATCAATGCATGCACTCCATATAGGGATTTCCCTCCTGCTCAAGATAATTATAGTGGAGCTGGTGATGCAACTGGTGTTGATCAGCTAATCACCATACTGGGACAACTCACTCAGGTTATGAATAATAACCTTACCCGTATGGAGTACCCTGATCCACAGCATGGAGGATCAATGTTAGATTGCTTCATGAGGTAACAACCACCAAAATTCAATGGGAGTACAAATCCATTAGTATCTGAGTAATGGATAAGTTCCCTAGAGAAAATATTTCAGGATTTGGGGATTAATGAAAGGGAAAAAGTTGTCATGGCAGTTTATCGCCTCACTAGAGATGTTGATCAATGGTGGTCATTGATACAAAACACAAAGGAAGATGATGAAGTATCAAATATGGAATAGAGGGAGTTTAAAGAGATTTTCTTATAGAAATACTTTCCACGTGACCATCGAGTAGATATGGAAAGGCAATTTCTCAGTCTGAGGCAAAGGGAGGATGAGAATGTTGAAAAGTATGAGGCTACATTTACAAGGTTAGCAAGGCATGCTACAGATTATATACGTAACCCAAGAATTAATATTGATCATTTCTTTTATGGGTTAAAACCATTTCTCCGTCAGCTTTAGTATCCCAATCCTTCTCGTCATATGAAGATATTGTATCATGTGCTATCAAGATAGAAAAGGAATTCTCTAAGTCTTATGACTTTAAATCAAAGCAAGAGAAGAAGATATCTGCTGAACACTCTGGGAAAGGAAATAAAGAAACAGGGAAGAAGGGGGAATTGAATTTCCACCTTGTGATAATTGCGGAAGGAAGCACCCTGGTGCCTGTCTAAAAGGAAAAGGAGTATGCTACAAATGTGGACAGAAAGGCCATCTTGCTGGTGATTGTAAGGGAAATAAAGACACTGCCAATGTTCAATGCTACAACTACAAGGAGATGGGACATTATTCAAATGAATGTCCTAAGCGTCAGGGGAACTTACCATAGAAAAGGACAAGGGATCAAGGCCAAGCTTATGATATCACTACTGCTGAGGTAGAATCTCCAAAAGGAGTTGTGGCAGATAATTTAATGGTTTCCTCAAGTTTAGAAAATGCTTTATTTGATTCTGGATCATTGCATTGTTTCATATCTTCCCAGTTTTCTAAGAAAATTAGATATTTCCAATTTTATTTAACAAGGGAGTTGTCAGTTAAAACTTCTAAGGGAAGTATAATTGCAATAAAGTTTTGTGAATCTATTCCCATTAGAGCATATAAATGTTCTTTATCTACTGATATCATCATCATACCTATGATTGAATATGATGTAATCCTCAGTACGGATTGGATTTCGGACCATGATTCAATGATTTATTGTAAGAAGAAGGAGGTTACGATTTTTGATGATGATGATAAGGAACACCTTATCTTTAGAGCAGAATCATCACCACCTAATTCTTATCTAGATCAACACCCATTAGCTCAACTAAATTCAATTATTGGGGAGGAAGAGAATAAAATAACTATGGGTGAGGAAAGAAATGTTCAAATAGAGGATGTACCTATTGTGAAAGAATATGTTGATGTTTTTCCAAAGGATTTACCAGAACATCCTCCAGAACGAGAAATTGAGTTTTACATTGATTTAATTCCGAGTTCAAGGCCTATATCAAAGACCCCTTATAGAATGGCCACTGTGGAATTAGTGGAACTAAATAAACAACTAGAGGAATTGATTAATAATGGATTTATTCACCCTAGTGTTTCTCCATGGGGAGCCCATGTTCTTTTTGTTAAAAAGAAATATGGATCTATGAGATTGTGCATTGACTATAGGGAGATCAATGCTATAACAATAAATAACAAGTATCCCCTACCTCACATTGATGATTTGTTTGACCAACTGCATGGAGCTCAATATTTTTCAAAGATTGACCTTTGATTTGGATACCATCATTTGCGTGTGAAGAAGGAAGACATTCCGAAGACAGTATTTCGAACCAGGTACGAGCATTATGAGTTTACAATAATACCTTTTGGATTGACTAATGCACCCTCTATCTTCATGGATCTAATGAATAGAGTTTTCAAGGAATATCTCAATGATTTTTTAGTGATATTTATTGATGATATCTTTGTATACTCTAAAAGCTACAAAGATCAGGAAAATCACTTGTGCATTATCCTAAAGACTCTTAGAAGACATGAATTATATGGGAAGTTTAGCAAGTGTGAATTCTGGATTCAGGAGATTTCTTTTCTTGAACATATTGTCTCTAAAGATGGAATTTCCATTGATCCTTCTAAGACCAAGGCAATCCAAGAATGGCTAGCACCAACGAGTATAACCAAGGTACGCAGTTTTATTGGTTTAGCAGGTTATTATCGATGTTTCGTCAAGAATTTTTCCCGATTGGCTAACCCATTAACGAAGCTCACAAGAAAAGAGGTTAAATTTGTTTGGAAAAAAGAGTGTGAAAAATGTTTTGAGGAACTAAAGAGAAGATTATTCAATGCCCCTATTTTGACTCTACCATCGAGAAATGATGGTTTTTTATTTATAGTGATGCATCGAATAAAGGAATTGGTTGTGTCCTTATGGAGAATGATAGAGTTATTGCCTATGCATCACGATAGCTGAAAATTCATGAGCAAAACTATCCTACTCATGATCTTGAGTTAGCTACTGTAATATTTTCTTTGAAGATATGGAGACACTATCTCTATGGTGAAAAGTGTGAGATATATACCAATCACAAGAGTTTAAAATATATTTTCTCAGAGAAGGAACTCAACATGAGGCAAAGGTGATGGATCGAATTACTCAAGGATTATGATTGCACTATACACTACCACTCGGGGAAGGAAAATAAGGTGGCTGATGCTTTAAGTAGAAAGTATCATGGAGTTTTGAACCAGATGAGAGTTTAAAGGGATCCTATTTTCATGGATCTAGAGAAGATGGATATGGGAATTACCATGGAAGGTGAAACATCAATGATTTTTCAAATGGTTTGCAAACCATATTTACTAGAAAGGATAAAGAGTTCTCAGACCGATGATGAAGATTTTCAAAAGAATATTAAAGCTGTGAATGATGGGAGATTGAGTGACTTTGTGTATGAAGATGGAATTTTGAAATTTGGGAAGAGACTTTGTGTTCCCGGTATACCTGATCTAAAAAGGGAATTGTTGGATGATTCTTATAGTTCCAATTTCTCTATACACCCTGGGAGCACCAAAATGTATAGATATTTGAAGGAAAATTTTTGGTGGGACAACATGATGAGGGATGTTGCTGATTTTTTGTCAAGATTTATGCTGTGTCAACAAGTGAAAGCTGGAAGGCAATAGCCTGGAGGAGTCATGCAACCTCTTCCCATACCTGAGTGGAAATGGGATAATATTACGGTGTAATTTATCATGGGACTACCAAAGACTCCTAGAAGGAACGATGAAATATGGGTTATTGTTGATCGTCTTACCAAGTAAGCACATTTTCTTGCTATAAGAGAGGATTTACCACTCGAACACCTAGAAAGACTATATATTAATGAAGTTTTGAGACTTCATGGAGTACCCCTATCGATTGTTTCCGATCGTGATCCCTGTTTTACTTCAAGATTCTGGAAGAGTCTTCAGAAGGCTATGGATACTGAACTTCATTTGAGCACTACCTACCACCCTCAAACAGATCGACAATCAGAATGAACTATTCAAACCTTAGAAGACATGTTGAGATCTTGCTCACTTGACTTCCAGGGTATGTGGGATCAATATTTACCTATGGTGGAATTTTCCTATAACAATAGCTTCCATTCAAGTATTCAGATGGCACCATATGAAGCGTTATACGGAAAGAGATGTCGTACACCAACCTGTTGGGATGATTTTGGTGAAAGAAAACTTGTAGGACCATAACTGGTGGAGGAAACAATGGAAAAGGTAAAGGTAATCCAAAACCACATCAAAGTATCTCAAAGTAGGCAGAAGAGCTATGCCGATAATTGAAGGAAGGATTTCGAATTTCATGTAGGAGATCATGTTTTCTTGAAGGTTCTCCATGGAAGGGAGTTATACGTTTCATTAATAAGGGTAAATTGAGTCCCAGGTACATCGGACCTTTCGAAATTCTAGAACAAATTGGGGCTGTAGCTTACCATTTGGAAATGCCGCCAAATCTCTCCAAATTTCACGATGTGTTCCACGTATCACTGTTGAGAAAATACATGACTGACCCAAGGCATGTACTCACTTATGAGGAATTAGAACTGTAACCTGATCTGTATTATTATGAAGAAACCGTCAGGATTCTTGATACAAGAGAACAAGTGCTAAGAAACCGGATGACTTGTCTGGTAAAAGTTCTATGGAGAAACTATAAAATGGAAGAGGCAACATGGAAACCCAAGGAAATCATGATGAAGAACCACCCAAGTCTTTTCATGTGGTAGTATTCTAGAAATTTCAGGATGAAATTATTTGAAGTAGGGGAGAATGTAACACCCCAAGCTTCCAAGGTACGCTTCTCTTTGAATAATATAGTAGCATGTGTTGTATGCAACTTCGAGTTCTAACACACCACAACCAATGAAACTAGCTGTTATGAATAGTAATACCCAATTTTTGAAATTTTATAAATTTTACCTTTCAAAATAAACTTCATTTTTGGATTCGTAATATCGAAATTATCTTAGGGTGAATTTTTGGTACTTTTCGGATAACTTTCATATTTTGATGAATAGTAAAAATTACTAAATTTTAATTTAAAAAAACTTTTTTAATTGAAATAATTAATAGTGATAAATTATGAATTTGAGTGATTTTAAAGTATATTTAGAATATATTTTTATCATTTAATAAAATTTTGGTCATTGGACGTAATTTCACATTTAAACCAGACATAAACAAGTGTCAATCTTTTGATAGTTATTATTTCTTAAAAACACGCTATTTGTTTTGACAGTGGGAATTAATTTTAAATTAATTTCTACCACTTCTGTGTTTTGAATTTAGAAAAATGGATTCCATATTTATAATCAAGAGGTACAAATTTTGTAAATAGGAAACTTTTATTTTTAGATATTTTTAATAATTACTTCGGTAAATATTTTATTTACCATGGTTAAAGGGTAAATCTGGTAAATAAGGGTAAAAAATAATATTATAATAATAATAATTTACCCTAAAATGTGTCCTAACCCTATTGGCTGATACATTTCCGACCATGGGCATCTTTGGGTCGATTTTGGGACCCCATGGATCCACATGTAAGTTATAATGACACTTTATATTAATTAAGTTAAAGTAAATACAAAAATGACATAAGCATATATCTTTTATAAAAAAAAATTTACATAGGGTTATATATGTTATATTTTAGAATATAAATATTCATTAGAAATATAAAAAGATTTAATACATAATGGTATTTTATTTATAATTTTTAGACATTGAATAATTAAATATATTTATGACACAATAGTGATGCAATATTTTCCTTATTAATGAAAGAATCAAACAAATGGTATTATAAATGTTAAAATAAATATAATTTGAAAGTTTTGATGACATCCACGAATTTTATTGATTAATATGACATGTTATTATTTCTTAAATGAATTTTTTTAGAATTAATAAAGTTTTTAATACTTTAACAAAAATCAATTATTAAATATTGTCAAAATTGACATAAATGAGTTTTTAAAACAAGTATTATATTATTAATTGATATTATATTCCTAAAAATATAAGGTTTAGACAAAGGAATTATATCCTGATAGGTGTATTATTAATGGATCACTTGGGGTAGATTGGATGTATATAGTATGTTTATTAACTATATAATATAAAAATACAATGTGACAGGTAAATGTCAATCTAATTAACTAAGAGTTAAAACTAAAATATAAGGTTAATATAATGACCAAAACCTGTCTAAAATATATTGGTTGAATATATTTATACCCATACCCACCTTATACTTTTAATAATTCACTTTGGAGCCATTAGAAACCGAATATGAATTTATTATAAATTAATAATTTAGGTTTTCCCTAAAGAGCCCCTCCTCCCCCTTATAAAAGGACACCACTTCTAACCAATTCTTCACACCTTCAAAGCCTTTTGGTTTGACCAAAACCTTCCTAAATACTCTCTCAACTTACCTCAATTCAATCTAGAGGCCTTAGTTTGATCATAAATCTAACCTAAAGAGCCATTTTGATCAAATCAAAAGGAAGAACCCGAAGAAGAGGTAATGTTTTCACCACCCTCTTTCAAGTTCCTTCTTCAACTTCTTCTTTCTTTATTATTCCCATTATAAAATAATAACTCCTGTATCTTATATATACTTTGATTTTATTATAAATATGGTACAACCATATTCAGTATTCTATCCATCCTTTGAATGACATGTCACTATACATGCGTACGTACGGCTTACCGTCTCCACGTCGTGGTGTAATTGTTATTCCAAACATTATAATTTGGATGGGAATAATAATGATATGTAATTGATGTAAATAATAAATATAACATGATAATTATTCTTTATATATGATATAACATCCAATTATATATTATTTTAAGATCAAAATAATGATATTGTCGCTCGGGCGTACGTACGGACTACCGTCTCCACGAATGCGATGAGATTCATTCTCCATCGTATCCATGAAATTATAATTCTCATTTGATGATTAAAAATAATGTTTAAGGACTTGATATCATTCTAGATATGAATAAGATACAACCTATTAATAACAAACACGGCATATGTAATAAAATATATAAAGGAAAACGAATCAGTTAACACTCGAAATGACGATAATACTAAAATATTATTAATAAAGCAATATTAAAAGATCATATATGATATCATATTTATATGATTCTTGTATAATTTAATTAAAATCATTTAACTATTATACAGGAGGTTAACCTACCCTCAACCAAGGAAAATTACATGGTAAGGGTTTATTTCACAATCTCTTCATTATCTGAGGTTGTTTATACGTGATTATCTACTGGGACCTCTTTATCATCCACAACCATGTTTCTTAAAAATGTATTTCAAAATATTCTTATTATTTTATAGAATATGGTTTAAATTCATTTATACCCTTGTTTTACTTTTTATAACATGTTTATAAAGGAATCTTTCTGTCGTTTTCCAAACAAGGTCATTTTTAACCTTTTTGACAAAATTAAGGTAAGAATGTCTTTTTTTTTAAATTATACGGTGGGTGTGGCTATTTTCTACCATTATAAACTTGTCGAAGCTTCCCTTAAAAGATTATAAGAATATTTTCAAAGTAAATGTTTTCTTTTATAATTATGTGACTTTTAAATGATTTCAAAAAATATATATTTCTCTAAAAAGAGTTTTGATTTCATCTATGTCAACATCCTTTGATGGATTTTAAGTTTATTTGGAGTTGATTTATTATGATAAAAAACTTCCATATTTTATTTAAGGTTTTGTGATATGTTTGACTGTGGATGTTCTATTTTTATATCATTCATGATTTATGGTTAAATTATTGACATTTCTTATGCTAGTTTTAATACGAATGTTTATGATATGTTTAAACCTTTTCATATGAGGAATGTATTGGACTTAGTAAGTGACGGGTGGATCCTTCTATAGCTCCTTGATGCATCGATAGTTATCATGAGACAACTAGAAGTGGAATTGGTTGAGGCCCTTTCCCAATTTGATTTATGGTTTTGGCTGAGGCCTTAATCATTTTTAGACATCTTGGTTGAGTCCTTGACAAAATGTTTTAGAATGTCCGGAATTATACATTCCCTCATTATGGAAATAGTATTGATGGTTCATGTGGTAATTCGACTAGTAGAATACCCATGATTATGTTTTATTATTTCATTATTTACTCAGCTCATATTCTTTCCATAAACGTATTCGTGTTTACTATTGGTAAAGGTTTGTGGTTTCAATTATTTACCATGCTTAATATTTATGTCATTTTCCACTGTATTACTTACCCTTACTGAGCATTTGAGGTCACCCCTTTCTTATGTTTCATTTTCCTAGGATATGAAGAAATTAGTTATGAGTGACCTGCAAGCATAATCTAGGAGGGTTGGATGTTTCAAATGAAATATATTTTTTTTGTATTTCTCTTCAAGTTGTAAAGTTGAACTTATGTATGAATCGTGTCTCCAATAATACTAAATTGATCGGTCTTTCGAGACATGATTTACTTGTGATCATGCCAATGTTATGTAATAATGCACCGACTCTGGGTAACTGGGGTCGGGGCATTACAATACCCGAGGAGTTTTTTGTTCTTGCTGTTTCAGCATGGTTTTCTCATTGATGATATCCGATGAGCATGATCTCTCGGGTGAGTATCTTAGGTGTTTGTGTGGGACCCGATGGAGTGTATCTCTCGGATGAGTGTCATCTAGGATGACAGTGATCTTGGATTGTTATCTCCTGGTTGTGAACCGTTGCTGGTGATGAGGTCGGTACCTCATGTGGCTTGGTGCGTGAGATGAGTATCTCTAGATGTTTTTGTTATATGTTTGGGCGTATACCTGAGCTGATGTTCAAGGTTTATATATGGGCATATAACTGGATTGAGCTGACTAGTTGTGTTTAGCTAAGGATGGTCATGAGATGGAGTTTATCTCTCATCTGGGTTCCCTCTGGCTGGGATGAGCAGATTTTTGCCCTTCAGTTGCTCTCTATTGTTTTGGGTTTTTGGGGTGCCTACTGAATATTTTTATAATTACTCTTGCACGGGCTTTGTTGTCACATGTTTGTGTCTTGTGAAGACCACAGGCCTTTTGACGGTTTCCCAGGAGGACCCGGAGCAGCTGGAGCTGAGTGAGCAGGACTAACCATGGATTCATACCAGAGTTATGCCAAGGAGCTTTCCGGTGGTGCTTTTGGCAGCGTACCCCTACTTCCGAGCAGGTTGAACGCTTTTGTGGTTTTCCTTTGGTGGGCCCTTTTTTCCCTTTTGTACTTTTGTTGCACTCTATTTTGAGATAGTTGTATGCATTCTTTTACTTTTCAGTTTTATATATCTCTGCATTGTTGCATGGAGGTGTATGTGGGTGCGTGTGTACAAGTACCTTAGGATAATGCCTTCCATGTGTGTGATAGCCAACTCAGCACTAGTCACCAGCCCCTGGCCTATTGGAGGCGGGCTTGGGGAGTTGCGGCTCGAGCCCTGTTGGGTCGGGTCGTGATATAGTGTTATCAGAGGTGGTTCCACCTTTGGGATCTCAAAGCGTAGCTGGTCTAGCTATGAGTTTGGTTTGGGTTGCATAGTGATAGTTTTAGGATGTTTCCAGTTCAGATTTCAGGCCAAGGACTCCAGTGTTGGTGCGGCGGCCGACGTATCCATTCACCAGGACTCTGACAACCTGCTTTTTGACTTGGGATGTTCATACACTGGTCGCAGGGAAAAAATAATGGTACATGCATCATATAGGACTGGGTTTTCAGTTTCCCTTGTTATTCTTGAGTCAACTCTCCAGATATACTCTTTGACTATGGAGCATCTTGATTGTATTTCAGGATGCCTCCACGACGACAGCCAGCGAGGGTTCCACAGTGGTATTATGGTGACGATCTGCCCCGTGTAGAGGATGTGGACCAGGGTGCAAGTACTGAGGCTGCACCTCCAGGTGGTCCACCAGTTGATCTACCACCTTTCAAGCAGTTGGTTGTGCCGGTATATCAGGATGATGTTGCACGTAGACTGAGTGCGCTGCATGAGTTATAGAGGCAGCAACCTCTGAGGTTCTGGGGTGATCCAGACCCTCAGTCAGCTGATGAATGGATCGAAGCAGTCGCCTGTGTTTTCCGCCTAGTGAGGACACCTCCAGATCAGATGGTGGTCCTAGCGGTGAGCCTTCTGCATGGTTCAGTCGTACAATGGTGGATCCTAGTGATGCAGTCCCACGACGAGGAGACGCTCACGTGGGCAGAGTTTGAGCATCGCTTCAGGTAAGAGTTCTATCCGGTGATGTTGAGGTCAGTGCAGATTCAGGAGCTTTTGCAGCTTTAGCAGGAGGGCATGACTGTGTCAGAGTACTCAATGAGTTTTACAGACATGTAGCAGTACTCCTTGGATATGTTTTGAGACCCGTTCTTTAGGGATCGGACCTTCGAGTAGGGCCTACGCAGAGATATCCGGGTAGGTGTGGTTTCCTTGTGCCTGCCCACCTATGCTGGAGTGCTGGAGCGAGCCTTGGTGGTGGAGAGATTTCTGGTTGAGCAGATTCAGCTCGTCAGTGTTGGGCATGTGGCAGCTAAGACGTCAGCAACTGGTAGCCGGTGGTAGGCACAAGAGTCTGGACATAGCCGACGTTTCAGGAGGCGACCCCATGATGGGGGATCTGAGGCCCAGGGTTCATAGGGATCGCAGGCCAGTTTTGGTCAGCCACAGGAGAGGCGGTGTTACGCTTATGATGTTTAGGGACATCTTGTTATAGATTGTCCGACCTGTCATGCTGCTGAGAGGGAGTCGGTCGATAGGCTGCCTTGGCAGCAGCAACATCTCGAGTTTGGAGGTCTGGAGGGAGGCAGACGTGATGACGGAGCTGGTGCAGCAACAGGAGGTGGTAGGCGGTATCGAATTCCACCACCACCACCCCTAGGTGGTTCACACCGAACTCAGGGAGCTGGAGGGCGAGGGCAAGGACAGCTACATTCCCTAGAGGCTATTGACCCAAAGGCTCCATGAATTGATAGAGGTACGCCTTGTGTCCTTTCTACTTTCTGCAATAGTTTGTTAGACACTATTTAGCAGTACTCTTCCTTTTCTATTACTTTCTTCAGTTTTGTCCAGGGCGTTGGTAAGACCATGTGTGGGTGTTGTTCGGTGTGCTTTGAATGCGTGAGGAAGATGGATCCTTCCCCCACTGAGATGCGTTTTTTGTGACGCGATCAAAATCGTGCGGGCGAGTCAGTGCCACCCAAAGTGGATAGTGTTGATGTGTGGTATATGATTCCCTCTGACTTATGTGTTTGGTCAGAGGTGTTTGTTGGTGGACTTGCTGGTGTGGTAATTCCAGTGTGGAGTTCAGTTTCTTTCCCTCATACTTATGGCTTTTCAGGGATGAGAATTCTTAAGGTGGGGAGGATGTAGCGACTCAGGTTTTGGCCTTGTCAGACTTTGGAATATTCTTATGAATAATTCCAGAACTAGACGTGAAGTCGGCGTGTGATTTTGAGGCCCGGTGTGCCCAGAATTAATTTTATAAAAATATTAAGAATTTTTATACTATGCACATGGTGGGGGTGTGATATCTCCTAAACAGTAGCTCAGAATGGGAATCTGAGGGCACGGTTGTGTTCGGAGCATGTCGTTTACCCTAGGTAGGGTGTAAACTTTGCGGGCGTGGACCTGCGGTAAGAAAAGCCACCAGGGGCATTTTCGTAAATAAATGTAAAAATTTCTTTATGAAGTTTGGCTCGAATAACTCTTGAACGGAGTCTCATATCATAATTCTGAGTGCGTCATTGCGTTCCAAATGTCGTGTTTACCCTAAGTGCGACATAATCTTTGTCGGCGCCGGGTGTCGGGTTGAGGGTGTGTCGGGTCGGGAAGTGGAGCTGATATTTGTTTAAAAAAACAAATATCTAATATTCTCTCTCTCTCCACCCCCTTGTACACTCATCACCTCTCCACTCCTCCTCTTCTCAATGAACCACCGAATCAATCAAACAAGGTGTCGTTGAGCTCTGTTTTTGACGGTGGTCGCTTCTGGATCGAGCAGCGGCAGCAACGGAGCGCGCAAAGCGTCAGCAATCCGCAAAAAGGTAGGAGGTTTGAGTTTTAAAATTCTGGATCCCTTTTATGCATTTTTTTTCTACAAATCGTCATAAGGGTTGTGTAGTTCGGGTCCCGAGCATTCTGAAACTTGTTTCGGATCTGAATTTGGAGCACCGGGGTGCTTCTGGTGGCTCCCGGAAGCTTTCTGGCGGAAAACCCAGATTCTGGCGGTAGGTATGGTGGATTCCGGCCAGGTCAGTGGCGGCGCGGCGGATTCCGGCTCCGGCGCGGTGGATTCTGACAGGCGGCGGCGGTCCGGTCAGGTAGACGGTGGTTTCCGGTGACCCTGCGGTGCTCCGTCCAGATTTTTCCGGGGATTCTTTAAACCCTCGTAACTCGCAAACCGTAACTCCAATTTGTGATCCGTTTGTAGAGATGCGTTCCTTGCATCGAGACGGATCTTTTGAACTCACTTTGAGAATTTTATGAGTCAGGTTCGTCGTCCGAGGCTACGAAATGTTGAAATAATAATAATATTTTATTATTATTCAACTTCGACCCGCCTTAACTTTTACAGAGAGAGTCTGATTGACGTGCCATCAGTGACATTATGATCCTGATAGTAAGGAGGAATTTTCAGGATAGTTTCCGAGTGCTGGGATGGAGATCAGGGTGTGGGCCCCATGAGGATGCTTTTGGGCGTTTACGAAGAAATGTGACTTTTCCGCCGGGTGTCCGTTTTGGATGAACGAGTAGTCGATCCCGTGTGTTTTTTTCGAGAGGATCGCAATGGTGCGATCTTCTAGACGAGTTTCGGGAGTACGGTGTGGGCCCCACCTGGGCTGGCTTCAATGAATAGTACCTTTTTCACCGGGTGTCTGTTTGGGACAATCAAGTAGTCGAACTTGTGTGTTTTTTCAAGGGGATCGTAGTGGTATGATCCTCTTGATGAGTTTCGGGATCATAGTGTGGGCCCCACACGGGCTAGCTACGGTGAATATTGTTTTTTCCACTGGTTGTCCATTTCGGGCTAGTAAACAACCTATCCTGCGTGTTTTTTCACGTGGATCGCGATGTTGGCCTCGTTATCGGCCTTGGAGGTGCGCAATGTAGCGTTGTGGTGGGTCGCTCGGGTTAGCGATGTTTGTACCAGCAGTGGTTGAGGGTTCACACGGCATCACAACCTTAGTATAGGTTTGTGATCCTCTCGATGGGATGTTTAATCTGTTAGAGTTGTGGCGTCCCTCTGGTGGGCCTGGGGTGGGATCCTCTAGCTTCGCTACCCTAGATCAAGTTCTTGGTATCAATTTGACCGCTTATCCACGGGCGTCGATCCCTTCTCTAGCAGGTTAACCCTCGTAGGGTTAGTGGTATCATCGGGAATATGATCCCCTACGCAGTGGGCCATGCTCAGTAGGGTTGTGGCATCGTCGGGTATACGATCCCCTACTCAGCATGAGGATTATAGTAGGGTTGTAGTATCGTTGGTTATACGATCCCCTACTCAGCGCATGGTTTTGGTAGGGTTGGTTCATTATCAGTTCAATCCCCTACATCACGAGTTATACTAGATAGGGTTCTGGTATCATCGTGAAAACCATTACATGGGCGACGATCCTCTATCTGAGTGACGTTTTACTGATGAGTGCCAGATCGGGTCCTGGTATCCCCCAGCAGATCATGGGAGTAATCTATCATCTGTGAGATCTACGAATGCCAGATCGGTTGTGGTATCTCCCAACAGACCCTAGGAGTGATCCCCTATCTGTGAGATCTTTGTATACTGGTGTGGGTTTTGGTATCCCCTAGCGTACCCTAGGAGTGATTCCATATCTGAGGAGTTTGTTGTTCTTACTGTTTCAGCGTGGTTTTCTCATTGACGATATCCGACGAGCGTGATCTCTAGGGTGAGCATCTTAGGTGTTTGTGTGGGACCCGATGGATTGTATCTCTCGGATGAGTGTCATCTGGGATGATAGGGATCATGGAGTGTGCTCTCCTAGTTGTGAACCGTTGTTGGTGATGAGTTCGGTACCTCATGTGGCTAGGTGCGTGAGCTGAGTATAAATGGATGCTTTTGGTATATGTTTGGGCATATACCTGAGCGTATTTTCAAGGTGTATGTATGGGCATATAACTAGATTGATATGACTAGTTGTGTTTAGATAAGTATGGTCACGATATTGAGTTTCTCTCTCATCTGGGTTCCCTCTAGCTGGGATGAGTGAATTGTTTCCTTTCAGTTGTTCTCTTTTGTTTTGGGTTTTTGGGGTGCCTACTAAGTATTTTTATACTCACCCCTACACAGAATTTTCCCGCACATTTTTCTGTCTTGTGCAGACCACATTCCTTTCGACGGTGTCCCAAGAGGTCCCGGAGCAGGTGGAGCTGAGTGAGCGGGACTAACCCTGGAGTCTTACCGGAGTTGTGCCGAGGTGATTTCTGGTGGTGATTTTGGCAGCCTACCCCTTCTTCAGAGCAGGTTGGACGCTTTTATGGTTTTCCTTTGGTGGACCCTATTTTTCCCTTTTGTACTTCTGTTGCACTCTGGTTTGGGATAGTTTTATGCATGCTTTTACTTTTCAGTTTTATATATCTCTGAACTATTTCATGGAGGTGTATGTGGGTGTGTGTGTACAGGTACCTTAGGCTAATGCCTCCCATGTGTGTGATAGCCTACTCAGCACTAGTCGCCAGCCCCTGGCCTATTAGAGGTGGGCTTGGGGAGTCGCGGCTCAAACCCCATTGGGTCGGGTCATGACACATCTTTAGTTTCAAAAAAAATAATTGAGGTTGTGTTTGATACTGTGTGTCATGTATATATGAAATAGGGTGTGTTTTGTGGGAAAAAAAATTTTGTGTTGTTTAATATTTTTTCATGGGGATATGTATTTAGTTTTTCTTTCGTCTATGCATGTCATGAGTTTCCTATTCTAGTATGTTGGGGGTGTGCGTTTGATCAAAAATCTATTCTTTGAATGATTTTTTGGTGTGTAAGTCATGGGTTACTCTTTGGAAATTGTTTTATAAATTCCAAAGCAGCTTAGTAAATAATGTTGATGGTGTGATTTGTGTTATGAAAGTATGTTGAGGTGGTTTTTCACCGTTTGTTCGTCTGGATTATCTTAAGTCAATGGTTATGTGTTTTTAGTTGTGTGTTTGTTCCAGCGCATTGGCGAGGTAGTTCCATGATATTGCAATCGTCAGCAGGTTGCACGTACTTGTGCACAAGTGTGAGATGTGTCGTGTTATCATAATTAAGCTGCAAGTCGAGGTAGGTCTGCCACTGCACTTGCCTTTAAATTCAGAATTTATTAATTGGTTGATATTTTATTAATTTTAATAAATGGGAAATAATATAAGATAATTAATTTTTAAATGATTACTTGGTTTAAAAAGATCCGTTTTTTTATACATGAAACTTGAAACATTTTCTTGATGAACGGACACCCAGTAGTGAAATAATGCTCGTTTTTCCTTTAAACATAATTCATGGAATTTCAAATGTAGTTCTGGTTTATTGATAAATGATTTCTTTTGAAGCGTGAACAAATGTTTTGGTTCTCTTGAGAAATGAGAATTTTCTTTAAAATTGGTGAAGGCCCATTTGGTACTTTAATAAAATAAATTATTTCGGAAAACTCTCTTTGGGGTGACTTAGGGGTGATCTTTGGTGTACGTTTACTGCATGAGTTTTTTGTGATGTTTGTGCTACTTGATTGACTTTATTGACCCACCCCTTTCCTTTTTATTATACATGTTGACATGGGAACCTGGCATAGTAAGTTAATCTTCTGAGAATGATTGATGCACTAGTTTAGATTACACAATAACTAGTGGCCCTTAGTACGAATTATACTTTGCTTAGGGATTGGGCCCCTCAGTTAGGCCATGTAGGTAAACACTGGGTGTTAGGGTGTTATGAGTTCATCGAGAGTAGACAAGCCTTCAGGATAAGTCACATGTATGGTATGTTCTGGATTGTTCACGATCTCCTAGGTTCAACTAATGTTTCTTTAGAGTTTATTTGTATGTGGCGGACGATTGAGAGGTCTAGTTCGGTTGTTGTCCCCTATGTTCCACTTTTTCTTTTTCCCTTAGTGTGTGTTGTGTGTTGTGTGTGATTTTCCTTTTTACTAACAACTAAAATTTGGATTTCTAAATTTTTCACAAAAATATTTTAAAATGCAATGCACCTGTTCTTTTCAAACATTAAACTTGTTTTTAGATTAAAAAGGGCAATGGACTGTTACTTTTTTTGGAAATAAAAGTGTGTTTGGAAACCCATATTTTATATACTTTAGTTCAAACCTTAAATTAGTGAATTATTTATTTAAAGGTAGTGCATTGGGAATATTTTGTTGGGCACGCCTACTGAGTTTTAATACTCATGCCTATAGTGTTTTTCTATTTTTAGCCTTGTTGCAGGTTTGACTTGAACTTGTTCATCATGGGAGAGAGTTAGTTGTGGTTTGGACAGTGACTCTCGAGGTCACGAGTATTTTTTGGTCCATATCAGGTTAGTGTGTTTTTTTGTCCGTGCTTTCTTTTTAGTGTCATTTATTTACTTTTCTTTATTCTATTTTTTGTTGTTGTGTTATTTATTTTCACTGGGAGAAATCACTCCCAATTGTCCTATATTGATTCCCTGGTGCTTGTCGCCATCTCGGGAGGATTGGGAACGCCTCTCGGGCCATGTCGTGGACCCGCTTGGGTGACTGGTTTAGGGACCCGGGTTGGTTCGTGACAAAATGGTGTCAGAGCAGGTCTGCTCTTGAGAAGACCTTGTTTTTCAGAGCACCCATTTTTATTTGGGTTTTTCATGGTAGAAGGAGTAGAATTGTTGGGACTTGAGGCATATGGACAAGAAGGATGTCATGAACCCTTACTCATTCTGAACCTCGGGTTACCATGGGATGTTTGGGTTATTTGTCTCTTTTGATTCTTTTGAATTGTTTTATGTTAGGAAATGAAATGGAAGCCAGGAAAGTTACCTTCGTGAGATCACATGGTCTGGAAAGACATGTGGAGCCAGATACATTACCCTAGAGTGCTCCTTGTGATGGTGGCGTGACTGGCATATGGCCACCAACCATATGTCCGAGTCACCCATCGACGCTAGTTTCTCCTTGTGAATCGTTTGGGGTTTTCTTTATTTCTAAGTGTTGTTTTTCAAGGTTTTATTTTGTAAATTGTGAAAAGTTTAATTTAAATGGCAATGATCATGTTTTGATTATGTTCTTTGTTTCCTTGTTCCTTAGTGTTCACACCCACGATGAGTTGATGGATGCCCAAGGTGTAGCTTCGGGTGGTGCGCCCCTAGAAAATCCTCCAGTTGATCAACCTATAAACTATGTTCTGGAATTTTGAAAGTTGATTCCTATACTATTTTATGGTCAAGAAGATCCTCTTGAGGTGGAGGAGTGGTTATAGAAGATTGAGAGGAAGTTCAGTTTCATTGGGTTTCATGAGTCGTTAAAGGTGAAGTTGGATACCTTTATGCTTGAAGGTCCAACCTGGTAATGGTGGAAGTTCGTATCTCAGAATAAACCTCGAAAAGATCTAAAATGGGAGTTTTTCAAGTCTTGGTTCATCCAACAATACTTCTCTGATTTGATGAAGCTAAGGAAGAGGATGGAGTTCTATTGTCTTGAGAAGGGTGTTGAATTAGTATTAAAATTTTATCGACGTTTCTCAGACCTAGTTCTGTACGACCAATGGTTTATTGCGAATGATCCTGGGAAGGATCAAAAATTTGAGTCCATACTCTGAACTGAACTGCGATCGAAAGTGGAAGATCTCAACCTAACCACCTTCCCGGATGTTTTGGGTCAAGCCTTTTTATCTGAAGTTGGGTTAGTAGGAGGACTTCAGGGGAGGAATCCTCAAACTTTGGGAAGCAGTGCAGAGGATGGTGATAAGAAGAATGAGAAGTGATCGGGCACTGGTAGTGCTGGTAGAGGGATCAAGAGGCCTTCAGACCTTCAGTCATCTTCTTCACATTGTAATGTCGTGATTTGTCACCAGTGTGGTAGGTAGGGTCACAAGAGGCCGATGTGTTTGACTGCTTCGAGACCCTGACACACCTGTGGACATCTAGGTCACTTGCAACAATTCTGTCGAGGTGTTTCCAAGAAGCACTTTAAAGCCATACCTAGCTCGTCGAATGTTACCTCATCCTGTTAGTAAGAGTAGGGCGATTTTTGGGGATCAGTTTGAGGTTTTCTCTTTGTAGTGTTCCCTCTATGTAGTGGTTGTCTCTTGTGGCATTTTTTGGTGTTTATTTTTTTTCAGTTTTAATAATGGTTATTATCAAACCTCTTTGAAAATTTTATTTTATTGGAAGTGTGTTTGGTAAAATTTTGGTTTGTGTGTTATGTTTGGGAATTTCTGAAGCCTGACTGCGAGACAGGAGATGGTTCAATCATCGGTGCTCTAGCCATAGGTCCCAGAGTGAAGCTAGCGTGTAGTCCGGAGAACCCCAATGATGGAAAAATGTCCTTGGTTTAATCTCAGACCTTAGTGTGACATGTTTTATGTTATTATGAGGGTGTGACATTGTTGATATGACAATGGTAGTAGTTTTGATGTTTAATCAGTTTCACCCATCTCCCCCCCCCCTTGTGGTGGTGGTTTTTGGTTCGTGTGGAATGTTTTCAAGTTCGGTTAATCTTGTCAGTTCTTATGGTGGGGAGACCCACAATGGGTCTCACATAGTTACACCCGAAGTAGTTTAGAGTTAGCCCGATCCTTATGGTGGGGAGTCCGTTCGGGCCTCCCCATGTTAGTATCAGAGTTTCTTATCATGTATCGTTTGGTGGCAGGTTGTCTCGTGAAGAACCACCAAATCCTAAGTTCTTCCTCCTGAGTAATCATTGGGATTAGAGTACACCCAACGTTTCCATTGGACTAAGATTATGGGAATAAATGTTTGAAGTGGTTTAGGTTCATTCCTTGGTTGAAATGGATGGTTGGGTTCTATTTGGTGGTGGTTAAGGTGATTGTGTTTTAAGGATGAGTTATGTGTCATGGGTTTTCAGTGTCTGTTTGGATCGATCAACTGGAGGCGCTTAAACTTTTATATGTGAGTGACACTTAAGGAGTTTCATCATTAGGTCTTGTTCTTGTTGTGGCTTTCTGAGGGAGGAAAGTGTTATGGTGGGGAGAATTCTCACACTCTGACCTATATAGTATTTTTATTTTATTATTTTCTTTGGTTTTAAAAATATTTTTCGTGGTTCAGGTTGAATCCCGAACAGGATTTTTGAGTATTGTCAAAAAACGCCCATTTTTGAGTTGACGTCGCTAAGCGCCCGGGCGGAGGGCATTTTGGAAACCCCACATGGCTTCACCCATGCAACAGAATAGTCCACCTGTCTTCGAAAAATTAAAATGGATAAATTTTTTAATTTATTGCGCTGGTTAAAATTTTCATGGTTTCTAATAATTTTAATTATTATCATTAAAATGAAATAGGTATTTTTTTATTTATTATTATTATTTATATTTTTGTCGATATGATTATTATTAATGTTGTAATAAATAAATTATTATTTTTGTTGTTGTTATTATTATTATTTTTGTTGTTGTTTTTTTTATTGTTGTTGTTGTTGTTGTTGTTGTTCTAATTATTACCGATAAACATTATAAAGGCTTTGAATGTCAATAATTATTTTTATCAAGAGTGTTGCTAATTGTTATTATTATTATCATTGTCATATTATTATTATTAATGTTATAACTATTATTATTAATAGGTTTAATTATTTTTATTTGTTTTATTTTATTTTATATATTTATTTTGTATCTTTTTTCTCTCTTTCTTTTCCTCTCCCCTAACCCTACACTCTCTCCCCGTCGCGCTTCTCTCTCTCCCAGTGCGCTAGCCGCCTCCGCCTCCTCCAGCCCAGCAGCCGCGCATCACCCTCCGCGACCTGCTGAAGCCTCTGCTCGCCACTCCACCACCCCACGCCCAATAGCGCCTCACGCACCCGACTTACCTTCTCCTTCCAGCCACCTACTCCTCCTCCAGCCCTAGCCCCACACAGCACCAGCTTCCCCCTTGCTGCATTCACCTCCAGGGGTTTCCCCTCTCCACCACCGGGTTTCCTCTACTCTACCTGCACGCGGTCCCTCTTCCCAGCGCCGCACCAGCCTACTCCTGTTCCCCGACCTGCACGCCTGGTCCCAGCCAGCCTCACCCCACCTCCCTTTCCCTCTGCCTTCGGCATGCCGACCAGCCCCAACACCACGGCATTACCCCCTTGTCGGCACCCTTCTCTCTGGTGACAACCTCCCCCCTACCACTCTGGTTGGTTTGAGACTCTATTAGGTGTAGCGATGGTGCGATTAATGTTCCACACTAGTTCTAGGAAGATCTACGCCATTTGAGGGTTGGATTCACATTTTACTGATTTCTTGCCTTTCGAAAGCTTCTTTATTCTTGAGGTTGGATTCCATTGTTTAAGCCTATTTAAATTAAGTTTACTTTTTTTACTTGATGTTGACATCTCTTAGGTTGCTGGTTATATGTTTTTGTTGTTAAATTAATTATATCATGTGGAAATTATTGGTTCTCTTTTGTTTGGATAATTGTTTCACCCGTTTAATTGAGTTGATGTGTGTTTTGGTTGATTAGCTTGGTGCGAATTTAGTTTTTTTTTAAATAATTTATTTTTTTAATTTGATTGGTGCATATTTAGTTTTAAAAAATAATAATTGAGGTTGTGTTTGATATTGTGTGTCATGTATATGTGAAATAGGGTGTGTTTTTTGGGAAAACCAGTTTTTTGTTGTTTAATATCTTTTTATGGGGATGTATATTTAGTTTTTTTTTGTCTATGCATGTCATGCGTTTTCTATTATATTATGTTGGGGGTGTGCATTTGATCAAAAATCTGTTCTTTGAATGAGTTTTGGGTGTGTAAGTCATGGGTTACTCTTTGGAAATTTTTTTATAAATTTCAATGCAGTTTAGTAAATAATGTTGATGGTAAGATTTGTGTTATGAAAGTATATCGAGGTGGTTTTTCATCGTTTGTTCATCTGGATTATCTTAAGTCAGTGGTTATGTGTTTTTAGTTGTTGTGTTTTTGCTGCAGCACATTGGTGAGTTAGTTTCATGATATTGCAATCATCAGTAGGTTGCACGTACTTGTGTGCAATTGTGAGACGTGTCGCATCATCGTAATTAAGATGCAAGTCAAGGTAGGTCCCCCACTGCACTCACCTGTAAATTCATAATTTATTAATTGCTTGATATTTTATTAATTTTAATAAATGGGAAATAATATAAGATAATTAATTTTTAAATGATTACTTGGTGTAAAAAAGATCAATTTATTTTATATACGCCACTTGAAATATTTTCTTGGTGAACGGACACCCAGTAGTGAAAGAATGCTCGTTTGGCCTTTAAACATAATTCACAGAATTTCAAATGTAGTTCTAGTTTATTCTTAAATGATTTGTTTTGAAGCGTGAATAAATGTTTTGGTTCTCTTGAGAAATGTGGATTTTCTTTAAAATTGGTGAAGGCTCGTTTGGTACTTTAATAAAATAAATTTTTTTGGAAAACTCTCTTTGGGGTGACTCAGGGGTGATCTTTGGTGTACATTGACTACATGATTTGTGTGTGATGTTTGTCCTACTTGATTGACTTTGTTGACTCACCCCTTTCCTTTTTATTATATCTGTTGACATGGGAATCCGGCATAGTAAGTGAATCTTCTGAGAATGATTGTTGCACTAATTTAGATTACGCACTGGCTAGTGGCCCTTAGTACGGATTATAATCTGCTAGAGGATTGGGCCCCTCGGTTTGGCCAAGTAGGGAAACACCGAGTGTTAGGGTGTTATGACGTCATCGAGAGTAGGAATTCCTTCAGGATGAGTCACATGTATGGTACATTCTGGATTGTTCACGAGCACTTAGGTTCGACCCATGTTTCTTTAGTGTTTATTTGTATGTGGCAGACGATTGAGAGGTCTGGTTTTGTTGTTGTCCCATGTGTGCCACTTTTTCCATTTCCCTTATTGTGTGTTGTGTGTTTTGTGTGATTTTCCTTTTTACTAACAACTAAAATTTGGATTTCTAAATTGTTTACAAAAATTTTTTAAAATGAAATGCACATATTCCTTTCAAACATTAAACTTGTTTTTAAATTAAAAAGGGAAATGAATAGATACTTGTTTTGGAAATTAAAGAGTGTGTGGAAACCCATATTTTATATACTTTAGTTCAAACCTAAAATTAATGAATTCTTTATTTAAAGGTAGTGCATTGGGAAGAGTTTTTTTGGAATGCCTACTGAGTTTTAATACTCACGCCTATAGTGTTTTCCTGTTTTTAGCCATGTTGCAGGTTTGACTTGAACTTGTTCCCTATAGGCAAGAGTTGGTTGTGGTTTGGAGAGTAACTCTCAAGGTCATGATGAGTATTTGGTCGAGATCAGGTTAGTGTGTTTTGTTGGTCCTTCTTTCTTTTTAGTGTCATTTATTTACTTTGTTTTATTCTACTTTTTTTTCGATGCGTTATTTATTTTCACTGGGAGAAATTATTCCCAATTGTCCTCTATTGATGCCATGGTGCTTGTCGCCAACCCAGGAGGATCGGGAATGCCTCTCGGGCCATGTCGTGGACTGGCTCGGGTGACTAGTTCAGGGTCGACCTGGGTTGGTTCGTGACAAAATGGTATCAGAGCAGGTCGGCTCTTGAGCAGACCTTATTTTCCAGAGAGCCCATTGTTATTTGGGGTTTTCATGGTATAAGGAGTTGAATTATCGAGACTCAAGGCATACAGACGAGAAGGACGTCATGAACCCTTGCTCTTTCTAAACGTCAAGTTATCATGGGATGTTCAGGTTGTTGGTGTCTTTTGGTTCTTTTGAATTGCTTTATGTTGGGAAATGAAATAGAATCCAGGCAAGTGACCTTCGTGAGCTCGCATGGTCTGGAAAGCCATGTGGAGTCGGAGACATTACACTAGAGTGCTCCTTGTGATGGTGGGATGACTGGAGTATGGATGCCAACCATATGTCTGAGTCACCCATCGATTCTAGTTTCCCCTTGTGGATCATTAGCGGTTTTCATTATTTCTAAGAATTGTTTTGCAAGGTTTTATTTTGAAAATTGTGAAAATTTGAAATTTAAATGGAAATGACCATGTTTTGATTATGTTCTTTGTTTCCTTGTTCCTTAGTGTTCATCCCCACGACGGGTTGATGGATGCCCAAGGTGCAGCTTCGGGTGGTGCGACCCTAGCAAATCCTCTAGTTGATCAACCTATAGACTATGTTCTAGAATTACAAAAGTTGAGTCCACCACTCTTTTATAGTCAAGAATATCCTCTTGAGGTGGAGGATTGGTTGCAGAATATTGAGAGGAAGTTCAGTTTCATTGGGTTTCCTGATTCGTTAAAGGTGAAGTTGGATACCTTTATGCTTGAAGGTCCAACCTGGAAATGGTGGAATTCTGTGTCTCGGAATAAACCTCGGAAAGATCTATCATGGGAGTTTTTCAAGTCTTCGTTCATCCAATAATACTTCTCTGAGTTGATGAAGCTGAGGAAGAGGATGGAGTTGTGTTGTATTGAGAAGGGTGTTGAATCAGTACTATAATTATATCGACATTTCTCAGACCTAGTTTCGTATGACCAATGGTTTGTTGCGAATGATCCCAGGAAGGCTCGACAATTTGAGTCTGGACTCCGAAATGAACTGCGATCAAAATTGGAAGAGAAAAACCTAACCACCTTCTTGGATGTTGTGGGGAAAGCCTTTTTAGCTGAAGCTGGGTTAGTAGGAGGACTTGAGTGGTGGAATCCTCCAGCTTTGGGAAGCAGTGTATAGGATGGTGATAAGAAGAATGAGAAGCGTCCTAGCACTGGTAGTGCTGGTAGAGGGATCAAGAGGCCTTCAGACCTTCAGTCATCTTCTTCACAGCGCAATGCCATGATTTTTCACCAGTGTGATAGGCAGGGTCACAAGAGGCCTACGTGTCTGTGTGCTCTGAGCCCCTGCCACACTTGTGGATTTCAGGTTCACTTGCAGCGATTCTGCCGAGGTGTTTCCAAGAAGCGATCTTAAGCCAGACCTAGCTCGTCGAAGGTTACCTCAGCCCGTCAGTAGGAGTAGGGTGATGTTTGGGGATCAGTTTAAGTTTTTCTCTTTGTAGTGTTTCCTGGATGTAGTGGTTGTCTCTTGTGGTATTTTTTGGTGTTTCTTATTTTTATTCAGTTGTAAGAATGGTTATTATCGAATCTATTTGAAACTTTTATTTTATTGGAAGTGTTTTTGGTGAAATTCTGGTTTGTGTGTTGCTTTTGGGAATTTCTGAAGCCTGACTACAAGGTAGGAGATGCTTCAATCATCAGTGCTCCAACCGTAGGTCCCAGAGTGAAGCTGGCGTGTAGTAAAGAGAACCCTAATGGTTGAAAAAGGGCCTTGGTTTAATCTCAGTCCGTGTGACATGGTTTATGTTCTTTAAAGGGTGAGATGTTGTTGATATGACTATGGTAGTAGTTTTGATGTTCTATCAATTTCACCCTTCTCCCCCCCCCCCTTGTGGTGGGGGTTTTTGGTTCTTGCGGAAAGTTTTCATGTTCTGTTAATCTCGATGGTTCTTATGGTGGGGAGACCCACAATGGGTCTCACAGAGTTACACCTGAAGTAGTTTAGTGTTAGCTTGATCCTTATGGTGGGGAGTCCATTCGGACCTCCCCGTGTTAGTATCAGAGTTTATTTTCATGTATCATTTGGTGGCGGGTGGTCTCCTGCGGAACCACCTAATCCTAAGTTAATACTCCTGAGTAAATGTTGCGATTAGAGTACACCCAATGGTTCCATTGGACTAAGATTATGGGAATAAATTTTTTAAGTGGTTTAGGTTCATTCCTTGGTTGAAATTTATGGTTGGGTTCTGTTTGGTGACGGTTAAGGTGATCGTGTTTTAAGGATGAGTTGTGTGTCATGGGTTTTCGGTGTCTCTTTGGATCGATCAACTGGAGGTGCTTAAACTTTTGTAGGTGAGTGACACTTAAGTAGTTTCATCATTGGGTCTTGATCTTGTTGTGGATTTCCGAGGGCGGAAAGTGTTTTGGTGGGGAAAATTATCACAACCCGACCTATCTAGTATTTTTATTTTATTATTTTCTTTGGTTTTAAAAATCTTTTTCATGGTTCAGGTTGAATCCCAAACAGGATTTTAGAGTTTTGTCAAAAAAACGTGCGTTTTTTAGTTGACTTCATTGAGTGCTTGGGCGGAGCGCGTTTTGGAAACCCCACGTGGCTTCGCCCATGCAACGGAATAGTCCTCCTGTCTTCAGAAAATTAAAATGGATATATTTTGTAATTTATTGCATTAGTTAAAATTTTCAAGGTTGCTAATAATTTTAATTATTATCATTAAAATGAAATGAGAATTTTATTTATTTATTATTATTATTTATATTTCTGTTGATATGATTATTATTAATGTTGTAATTGAGAAATTATTATTATTATTATTATTATTGTTATTGTTATTATTGTTATTATTATTATTATTGTGGTTGTTGTTGTTGTTGTTGTTGTTATTATGGGTAAACATTATAATGGATTTTAATGTCAATAATTATTTTTATCAAGAGTGTTTCTAATTGTTTATATTATTATCACTGTCATATTATTATTATTATTATTAATGTTATAACTATTATTATTAATAGGTTTCATTATTTTTATTTGTTTTATTTTATTTTATTTATTTATTTTTTCCCTCTTTTTTCTCTCTTTCTTTTCCTCTCCCATAACCCTACGCTCTCTCCCTGTCGTGATTCTCTCCCTCCCAGCACGCTAGCCGCATCTGCCTCCTCCTGCCCAACAACCACACAACACCCTCCGCGACCTTCTGAAGCCTCCGCTCGCTACTCTGCCACCCCGCGTATAGCAGTGCCTCACACACCCGACCTCCCTTCTCCTTCCAGCCACCCGCTCCTCCTCCAGCCCTCACCCCACATAGCACCAGCTTCCCCCTTGCTGTGTTTGCCTCCAGACGTTTCCTCTCTCCACCGCCAGGTTACCCTTGCTTCGCCGGAACACGGTCCCTCTTCCCAGCACCGCACCAGCCTCCTCCAGTGCCCCGACCTGCATGCCTGGTCCCGGCCAGCCTCACCACTCCACCCTTTCGCTCTGCCTTCGGCCTACCGACCAGCCCCAACACCTGGCATTACCCCCTCACTGGCATCCTTTTATCCAGCTACAACCTTCCCCCTCCCACTCCGGTTGGTTTGAGACTCCATTAGGTGCGGCGATGGTGCAATTAAAGTTCTGCACCGGTTCTAGGAAGATCTCCTCCATTTGAGGGTTGGATTCACCTTTTAATAATTTCTTTCCTTTTGAAAGCTTATTTATTCTTGAGGTTGGATTCCATTTCTTAATCCTCTTTAAATAAAGTTTAAATTGTTTACTTGATGTTCACATCTCTTAGGTTTTTGGTTATGTATTTTTGTTGTTAGATTAATTATATCATGTGGAAATTGTTGCTTCTCATTTGTTTGGATAATTGTTTCACCCGTTTAATTGAGTTGACATGTTTTGTGGTTGATTATCTTGGTGCGAATTTAGTTTTTTTTTAAATAATTTATTTTTTTAATTAGATTGGTGTGTATTTAGTTTCAAAAAACATAATTGAGGTTGTGTTTGATATTATGTGTCATGTATATGTGAAATAGGGTGTGTTTTGTGGTAAAACCAGTTTTTGTGTTGTTTAATATCTTTTCATAGGGATGTGTATTTAGTTTTTTTCATCTATTCATGTCATGCGTTTTCTATTCTAGTATGTTGGGGGTGTGTGTTTGATCAAAAATCTATTCTTTAAAAGAGTTTTGGTTTTGTAAGTTGTGGGTTACTCTTTGGAAATTGTTTTATAAAATTCAAAGCGGTTTAGTAAATAATGTTGATGGTGCGACTTGTGTTATGAAAGTATGTCAAGGTGGTTTTGCGCCGTTTGTTCATCTAGATTATCTTAAGTCAGTTGTTATGTGTTTTTAGATATTGTGTATTTTTTTCACCACATTGGCGAGGTAGATCCGCGATATTGCAATTGCTAGTAGGTTGCACGTACTTGTGCGCAAGTGTGAGACGTGTCGCATCGTCGTAATTAAGCTGCAAGTCGAGGTAGGTCCCCCACTGCACTCACCATTAAATTCATAATCTATTAATTGCTTGATATTTTATTAATTTTAATAAATGGGAAATAATATAAGATAATTAATTTTTAAATGATTATGTGGTGTAAAAAGAGCCGTTTATTTTATACACAACACTTGAAATATTTTCTTAATGAACGGACACCAAGTAGTGAAAGAATTCTCGTTTGGCCTTTAAACATAATTCATAGAATTTCAAATGTAGTTCTGGTTTATTGATAAATTATTTCTTTTGAATCATGAACAAATGTTTTGATTCTCTTTAGAAATGAGGATTTTTTTTTAAATTGGTGAAGGCCCATTTGGTACTTTAATAAAATAAATTATTTTGGAAAACTCTCTTTGGGGTGACTCAGGGGTGATCTTTGGTGTACGTTAACTGCATGAGTTGTGTGTGATGTTTGTGCTACTTGATTGACTTTTTTGACTCACCCATTTCTTTTTTATTATACGTGTTGACATGGGAACCTGGAATAGTAAGTGAATCTTCTGAGAATGATTGCTCCACTAGTTTAGATTACACACTGGATAGTAGCCCTTAGTACAGATTATACTATGCTAGGGGATTGGGCCCCTCAGTTAGGCCATGTAGGGAAAAATTGGGCATTAGGGTGTTATGATGTCATAGAGAGTAGGCATGACTTCAGGATGAGTCACATGTATGGTACGTTTTGGACTGTTCACGATCTCCTAGGTTCGACCCATGTTTCTTTAGTGTTTATTTGTATGTAGTGGATGATTGAGAGGTCTAGTTCAGTTTCTATCCCCAGTGTACCACTTTTTCCACTTCCCTTAGTATGTGTTGTGTGTGATTTTCCTTTTTACTAACAACTAAAATTTGGATTTCTAAATTGTTCACAAAAATGTTTTAAAATGCAATGCACCTATTCCTTTCAAACATTAAACTTGTTTTTAAATTAAAAAGGGAAATTGACTTTTACTTTTTTCTGAAATGAAAGTGTGTGTGGAAATACATATTTTATATACTTTAGTTAAAACCTAAAATTAGTGAATTATTTATTTAAAGGTGGTGCATTGGGAATAGTTTGTTGGGAACTTCTGCTGAGTTTTAATACTCATGCCTATAGTGTTTTCTTGTTTTTAGCTTTGTTGCAGGTTTGAATCGAACTTATTCGTCGTGGGTGAGAGTTGGTTATGGTTTGGAGAGTGAATCTCGAGGTCACGAGGAATTATTGTTCAAGATCAGGTTAGTGTGTCTTGTTAGCCATGCTTTCTTTTCAGTGTCATTTATTTACATTGCGTTATTATTCTTTTTTTTCCGCTGTGTTATTTATTTTCACTGGGCAAAATCATTCTCAATTGTCCTCTATTGATGCCCTGGTTCTTGTCTCTAGCCCAGGTGGATTGGGAACGCCTCTCAGGCCATGTCGCGGACCGGCTCGAGTGACTGGTTCAGGGTCGACCTGGGTTGGTTCGTGACAAAATGGTATCAGAGCAGGTTATCTCTTGAGCAGAACTTGTTTTTCAGAGGGCCCATTGTTATTTGGGGTTGTCATGGTAGAAGGAGTAGAATTTTTGGGACTCGAGGTATACAGATGAGAATGACGTCATGAACCCTTGCTCATTCCAAACCTCAAGTTACCATGGGATATTTGTGTTTTTGGTGTCTTTTGGTTCTTTTGAATTGTTTTATGTTGGAAATAAAATGGAAGCCAGGCAAGTGACCTTCATGAGCTTGCATGGTCTGGAAAGCCATGTGGAGCTGGAGACATTACCCTAGAGTGCTCCTTGTGATAGTGGCGTGACTAGTGAATGTCCGCCAACCATATGTTTAAGTCACCCATCGATGCTAGTTTCTCCTTGTGAATCGTTTGGGGTTTTCTTTATTTCTATGAATTGTTTTGCAAGGTTTTATTTTTGAAATTGTGAAAAGTTGAAATTGAAATGTCAATGACCATGTTTTTATTATGTTCTTTGTTTCCTTGTTCCTTATTGTTCACCCCCATGACGGGTTGATGGATTCCCAAGGTGTATCTTCATGTGGTGCGCCCCTAGGAAATACTCCAATTGATCAACCTATAGACTATGTTATGGAATTATGAAAGTTGGTTCTTCCACTCTTTTATGGTCAAGCATATCCTCTTGAGGTGGAGGAGTAGTTTCAGAAGATTGAGAGGAAGTTCAGTTTTATTGGGTTGCCTAAGTCATTAAAGGTGAAGTTGGATACATTTATGCTTGAAAGTCCAACCTAGAAATGGTGGAAGTCTGTGTCTCAGAATAAACCTCAAAAAGATATAACATGGTATTTTTTCAAGTCTTCGTTCATCCAACAATACTTCTCTAAGTTGACAAAGCTGAGGAAGAGGATGGAGTTGTGTTTTCTTGAGCAGGGTGTTGAATCAGTACTAGAATTCTATTGACCTTTCTCAGACCTAGTTTCGTACGACCAATGGTTTGTTGCGAATGATCTCGTGAAGGCTCAATAATTTGCGTCTGGACTCCGAAATGAACTGCAATCTAAATTGAAAGATCTCAACCTAACCACCTTCTCATATGTTGTGGGGTAAGCCTTTTTATTTGAAGCTAGGTTAGTAGGAGAACTTGAGGTGGGGAATCCTCCATCTTTGGGAAGCAGTGCGGCGGATGGTGATAAGAAGAATGAGAAGCGACCTGGCACTGGTAGTGCTGGTAGAGGGATCAAGAGGCCTTTAGACCTTTAGTTATCTTCTTCACAGTGTAATGTCATGATCTTTCACTAGTGTGGTAGGCAGGGTCACAAGATTCCGACGTGTCTGAGTGCTCCGAGACCCTGCCACACCTGTGGACGTCTGGTTCACTTGTAGTGATTCTGCCGAGGTGTTTCCAAAAAGCACACTCAATCCAAACCTAGCTCATCGAAGGTTACCTCAGCCCATTAGCAGGGGTAGGGAGATGTTTGGGGATCAGTTTGAGGTTTTCTCTTTGTAGTGTTCCCTGGATGTAGTGGTTGTCTCTTGTGGTGTTTTGTGGTGTTTCTTTTTTTTCTTCAGTTTTAAGAATGGTTATTATCTAACCTCTTTGAAACTTTTATTTTATTGGAAGTGTGTTTGGTGAAATTATGGTTTGTGTGTTATGTTTGGGAATTTCTAAAGTCTGACTGTGAGGCAAGAGATGTTCTAATCATTGGTGCTCCAACTATAGGTCCTAGAGTGAAGCTAACGCGAAGTCAGGAGAACCCCAATGGTGGAAAAAGGGCCTTGGTTTAATCTCGGTCCTTAGTGTGACATGGTTTATGTTCTTCCAAGGGTGCGAAATTGTTGATATGATGATGGTATTAGTTTTGATGTTCTATCAATTGCACCCTTCTCCCCCCCCCCTTGTGGTGGGGGTTTTTGGTTCGTGCGGAAAGTTTTCAAGTTCGGTTAATCTTGTCGGTTCTTATGGTGGGGAGACCCACAATGGGTCTCGCAGAGTTACAGCCGAAGTAGTTTAGTGTTATCCTGATCCTTATGGTGGGGAGTCTGTTCGGGCCTCCCCATGTCAATATCAGAGTTTCTTTTCATTTATCATTTGGTGGTTGGTGGTCTCGTGCGGAACCACCTAATCCTAAGTTCTTCCTCCTTAGTAAACGTTGTGATTCGAGTACACCCAACAGTTCTATTAGACTAAGATTATGGGAATAAATGTTTGAAGTGGTTTAGGTTCGTTCCTTGGTTGAAATGGATGGTTGGGTTCTATTTGGTGGCGGTTAAGGTGATCATGTTTTAAGGATGAGTTTTGTGTCATGGGTTTTCAGTGTCTGTTTGGATCGATCAACTGGAGGTGCTTAAAATTTTGTAGGTGAGTGACACTTAAGGAGTTTCATCATTGGGTCTTGATTTTGTTGTGGATTTCCGAGGGAGTAAAGTGTTATGGTGGGGAGAATTTTCACACCCCGACCTATCTAGTATTTTTATATTATTATTTTCTTTGGTTTTAAAAATATTTTTTGCGATTCGGGTTAAATCCCGAACAGGATATTTGAGTTTTGTCAAAAAAACATGTGTTATTGAGTTAACGTCAATGAGAGCCCGGGTGGAGCGCATTTTGAAAACCCCACGTGGCTTCGCCCATGCAACAGAAGAGTCCGCCTATCTTCGAAAAATGAAAATGGATAAATTTTTTAATTTATTGCATTAGTTAAAATTTTCATGGTTGCTAATAATTTTAATTATTATCATTAAAATGAAATGAGTATTTTTTATTTTTTATTATTATTTATATTTTTGTCGATATGATTATTATTAATGTTGTAATTAAGAAATTATTATTATTATTATTATTGTTTTTGTTTTTGTTTTTGTTGTTATTATTGTTATTTTTGTTGCAGTTATTATTATTATTATTATTATCATTATTATTATTATTATTATTATCGTTATTATTATTATTATAATTATAGGTAAACATTAAAATGTCTTTGAATGTCAATAATTATTTTTATCAAGAGTGTTGCTAATTGTTTTTATTATTATCATTGTCATATTATTATTATTAATGTTATAATTAATATTATTAATAAGTTTCATTATTTTTATTTTCTTTATTTCCTTTTATTTATTTATTTCTCTCTTTTTTACCTCTTTCTTTTCATCTCCCCTAACCCTACGCTCTCTCCCCATCGCGCTTCTCTCCCTCCCAGCGCGCTAGACGCCTCGGCCTCCTCCTGCCCAGCAACCACGCAGCACCCTCCACGACCTGCTGAAGCCTCCGCTCGTCGCTCTGCCACCCCACACCCAACAGCGCCTCACGCACCCAGCCTCCCTTCTCCTTCCAATCACCCGCTCCTCATCCAGTCCTCTCCCTACACAGCACCAGCTTCCCCCTTGTTGTGTTCACCTCAAGGCGTTTCCCCTCTCCACCGTCGGGTTTCCCCAACTCTGCCTGCACGGGGTCCCTCTTCCCAGTGTCGCACCAGCCAGCTCTGGTGCCCCAACCTGCACACCTGGTCCCCGCCAGCCTCACCCCGCCTCTCTTTCCCTCTGCCTTCGGCCTGCCGACCAGCCCCAACACCACAGCATTACCCCCTCACTGTCACCCGTCTCTCCAGTAACAACCTTCCCCCTCCTACTCCAGTTGGTTTGAGACTCCATTAGGTGTGGATATGGTGCGATTAAAGTTCCGCACCGGTTCTAGGAAGATCTATGCAATTTGAGGGTTAGATTCACCTTTTACTGATTTCTTACCTTTCGAAGTATTATTTATTCTTGAGGTTGGATTCCATTTCTTAATCCTCTTTAAATTAAGTTTACTTTGTTTACTTGATGTTCACATCTCTTAGGTTGTTGGTTATGAATTTTTGTTGTTCAATTAATTATATCATGTGAAAATTGTTGGTTCTCCTTTGTTTGGATAATTGTTTCACCCATTTAATTGAGTTAACGTGTTTTGTGGTTGATTAGATTGGTGTGAATTTAGTTTTTTTTTTAAATAATTTATTTTTTTAATTATATTGGTGCATATTTAGTTTCAAAAAAAATAATTTAGGTTTTGTTTGATACTATGTGTCATGTATATGTGAAATAGGGTGTGTTTTGTGGGAAAACCAGTTTTTGTGTTGTTTAATATCTTTTCATGGGGATGTGTATTTAGTTTTTTTTTTGTCTATGCATGTCATGCTTTTTCTAATCTAGTATGTTGGGAGTGTGAGTTTGATCAAAAATCTGTTCTTTGAATGAGTTTTGGGTGTGTAAGACATGGGTTACTCTTTGGAAAAAAAATTGTAAATTTCATAGCGGTTTGGTAAATAATGTTGATGCTGCGATTTGTGTTATAAAAGTATGTCGAGGTGGTTTTGCGTCATTTATTTGTTTGGATTATCTTAAGTTAGTGGTTATGTGTTTTTAGTTTTTGTGTGTTTGTTACAACACATTGGTGATGTAGTTCCACGATATTGCAATCGTCAGCAGGTTGCACATACTTGTGCGCGAGTGTGAGACATGTCACGTCATCGTAATTAAGCTACAAGTCGAGGTAGGTCCCCCACTACACTCGCCTTTAAATTAGTAATTTATTAATTTCTTGATTTTTTATTAATTTTAATAAATGGAAAATATTATAAGATAATTAATTTTTAAATGATTACTTGGTGTAAAAAGATCCATTTATTTTATACACGACACTTGAAATATTTTCTTGGTGAACGGACACCCTGTACTGAAATAATTCCCATTTGGCCTTTAAAAATAAATCAAGAAATTTCAAATGTAGTTATGGTTTATTGATAAATGATTTCTTTTGAAGCATGAACAAATGTTTTAGTTCTCTTTAGAAATGAGGATTTTCTTTAAAATTGGTGAAGGCCCGTTTGATACTTTAATAAAACAAATTATTTTGGAAAACTCTCTTTGGGGTGACTCGGGGGTGATCTTTGGTGTACATTGACTGCATGAGTTATGTGTGATGTTTGTGCTACTTGATTGAATTTTTTGTCTCACCCCTTTCCTTTTTATTATATGTGTTGACATGGGAACCCGGCATAGTAAGTGAATCTTCTGAGAATGATTGCTGCACTAGTTTAGATTACGCACTGGCTAGTGGCCCTTAGTATGGATTATACTCTACTAGGGGATTGGGCCCCTCAGTTAGGAAATGTAGGGAAACACTGGGTGTTAGGGCATTATGACATCATCGAGAGTAGGAATGCCTTCAGGACGAGTCACATGTATGGTACGTTTTGGATTTTTCATGAGCTCCTAGGTTTGACCCATGTTTCTTTAGTGTTTATTTGTATGTGGCAGACGTTTGAGAGGTCTAGTTCGGTTCCTGGACCCTGTGTGCCACTTTTTCCATTTCCCTTAGTGTGTTTTGTGTGTTGTGTGTGATTTTCCTTTTTACTAACAACTAAAATTTGGATTTCTAAATTGTTCACAAAAATGTTTTAAAATGCAATGCACCTGTTCCTTTTAAACATTAAACTTGTTTTTAAATTAAAAAGGAAAATAGACTATTATTGTTTTGGAAATGAAAGTGTGGGTGGAAACCCATATTTTATATACTTTAGTTCAAACCTGAAATTAGTGAATTATTTATTTAAAGGTAGTGCATTGGGAATAGTTTTTTGGGCACGCCTATTGTGTTTTAATACTCATGCCTGTAGTGTTTTCCTGTTTTTAGCCTTGTTACAGGTTTGACTCGAACTTGTTCGTCATGGGTGAGAGTTGGTTGTGGTTTGGAGAGTGACTCTCGAGGTCACAAGGAGTTTTTGGTTGAGATCAGGTTAGTGTGTTTTTTTTCGTTCTTTCTTTTCAGTGTCATTTTTTTACTTTTCATTATTATACTTTTTTTCCGTTGTGTTATTTATTTTCACTGGGAAAAATCGTTCCCAATTGTCCTCTATTGATGCCCTAGTGCTTGTCTCTAGCCTCGGAGGATCAGGAACGCCTCTCGGGCCATGTCGTGGACCGGATCGGGTGACCGGTTCAGGTTCAACCCGGGTTAGTTCGTGACATTGTCATATTGATTATACAAATTAAAAGAGTGTATTTATCAGTGCCTTTTGATTACATTTTATGAAAAATAATAAATGAATTTATTAATTCTCCCACTATTTTATAATGTCCCAACATCCCCCACCATTGAACTTGGAATGGCTAGTTACTATGACATTCTAGTGGCAAGGATCCATATTCCCCTTCGCATAACCCCAACAAGGGTTGTTCAAGATATTTAAAGGTATTTAGATAGGCTGGTCTTTGCCAACTATGAGCTTACAGTTCCTTGATCTGTTGAGTGGACTCACCAATCCTGAAATCCTGACTTGGATTTCCTCAACACTTTCCTCCATTTTACAACAAATCTAGCAAGGGCTACTCCTCTTGATGTAAAATGTTTAATTCAACCCGAAACTTTCATAAGAGCTCCTTTATAAAAGTAAGTGTCCCAACAAGGGTTGGTCAAACACATAGTTTTATTGAGTCTTGACCTTAATCAAGTAATGGAAGGCTTGGTCTGACTTAATATGGTATTTGAGGTATTTCAATCCTTTATGTGTAGTTTCTCATTATCACTTGCCTGTTAATATTAAGTGATGCTTTCTTAAGTGATTAACCATGTTCTGGTAGTGCTTACGCATAGTCCAGTTTTTATTGTATTCCATATTTTCATGCTTGTTTATTTCATTAATTATGTGATTGTGAAAACACATACATAATAAATAAATCATGCAATTAGACAGAAATAAAATAAGATGGCATGATCATGAGATTCTATTGGTTAGCTTATCTAGCTATTTTGATAAGTTAACCCTAACCTAGGGAAAAACACCTTGAACCCGATGGTTCATGTTTTTTAGCTCCCATCAGTACACCTTTGTATATTCTTGGGTTGGTTTCGCCTCAGATTCGAATTTTGAACCGTCTCCTCTAGCTTGGGAGATCCTCCATTACATGGGGTTTACATTAAAGAAACCATGGGCACGAAGACCCAACATTTTTTTGGAAGAAGGCACGCAGGCCAATGAATTTAAATTAAATAAATTTAAATGAAACCATACACACAAAAAGGGTCTTTGGACTAGCTCATGAACATCCATAGCATGCAGCGACATTTACACATATTTAGTATTCAAATTATTTTAATCATTATTTTATTCAAGATAAGTTGCACTTGAATTCAATTAATTGTGATCTTATAATTAATTAATTCTTTATCTTAAATTCATTTTTGAATTTCCTTGAGATTTTTATCATACATATTCCTTATACGGGTCTTTGTACTTTGGAGGAAACCTAGTGAAATTCCATTTCTGGAAAGTACACGGCATGTAGGCTATATTGCACGGCGTGTATTTGTTTTCACCCTTTATCTAAAGTACACGCCAGGGGATTTGGCATGTTTTCTTTAGTTTGGAAATTTTGGAGTACATGGCATGTACTGCCTTGTTACGCGATTACCAGCCTGCCAATCCCATGTACGCGGTTACAAAGCTTCTCCTTGTACACGGTTTCATCTGGGCCAGATCAGACTACATGACATGTTGATTAAACATACACACCGTGTATTCTGGTTTCCACACGCCGTTCAGTTCTGGTCAACACAATGTATTAAAAAAACTTAGGTATGCTCAATTCACACAGTGTGGTTTGATGGACCAGTACCGGTTCTTTGAACCTAATTATACGGTATGTAGATTTCACTACACGTTGTGTATTCCTATGTTGTACAGACATAATGAGCAGCTCTTCTGGATGAGTTCCTCGTTTTTATTTTAATCAAAATTAAAAATAAAAGGGCATTTATGTGATGTGAATCGAGAAATTAAGGAGGAAGAATAGATCTTGTTCATTCAGTTTTATAGAATGATTTATCTTGAATTGAATCAAATATAAATGCATAAATTATCAACGAAAATTAAATAACTATAATCAACGTTGTAACCTTACTCTGATACCACTTCAAGGTCCCGAGCGTAGCGGAAGCTCGTGGGTGGATGTACCCACTTGACTTTTTGTCATTAACAATGATCAATCCGGGATCAATATGATGATAAACGCCAGACTCCATGGATTGAATCACAGAAATAGACAAAGAAGAAGAATAGTCTCGAAACCACAAAGGAGGATCATCAACGATTGATTATAATTAATTTAATTAATTGACAAGAAGAACCTTTTATGGCCTTCTTTATTCATTGATATTTCTAATCATGTTCCCATGTGATTTGTCATTGTGTCATAGAATCCAAGTGTAAACTTCCTCTAGTGGTGATCCACACGTGCACCACATATCTTTGGACATCACCAAAGGAATCTCTGGGTGCTAGCGTAGAGAATCCTTTGCTTTTGTTGTCCGCCTAAGATCACCTTGATTCGATGGAGGAGGATCTCTCTCGGTCTTGAGAGCGTTCTTGGAGGAAGGAGTTCTTTCGGCCTTGAGAGAATTATCCAGAATTTTTGTTCACAACAATTAAGGAAAAGTGTTGTGGTTGTAAGGATATTTATAATCGGGTTTGAGGTTATAGAGTTATGAAAATAAATAAATGCATTACGTGTTTTATTTATTTCATTAACTCTTATTGAAAACCCCCCATGTTGAATCATTAATTCCTTGACATGTGCTCACACTGAATATAATAAATATCATTTAATAAAATGATATTATTTCCTCAAAATCCCGACTAAAAAACAACACGGTGTGTAATCATTAATACACGACGTGTACTTTTTTTCATTTCCTTTCCAAAATAAAAACTACACGGCGTGTACATTCAATTTACACGGCGTGTATATCTTATTTTCATTTTATTCTTCCTCCAATGTTAAAATTATTTAGGATTCCTTGAATAATTATTAAACCACATACAGGAATAATCTTTATTCTACTTGAGATACTTGGATACACTTATTGTGTGACCCTCTAGGCCTCTTTCTCGTTGGCATTAGGCGGGCTTTCCTAAAGTCCAAGATTACTATATAGCAACGGGTCAAGGCACCCAAGAGAAAGAAGTTGATGTTGAATTGATGTGTCACCCCATACGAATTCTTACCGTGTAATTTAATCCCTTTGTCTCAATATCTCATCAAGCAGGTTTCATGGCAGTTTCATAAACCTATATGCTTGATCCGTCATTCATTGACTTCCAGAAATAAACTCATCATGACACCATGGCCATGGAATTTGGGTGAAAGTTCTATTTCAATCAAAGGGCCTGAGATATCTACTTCTATAAATATGGAAGGGACAAATCCTTCCTCGACTTATCCATTAACAACATGTCTTTCTGAAGCACCCAATTTACCTTACTTCCCGCCAACTGTCTTCGTGACGGTTTTTGTCAGCAAATCTAAGTGTGCGAGTCATGACATGAGTTAAGGATAATCTTTCAGTTTGAGGACCATTACACACGCTCATAGATATCAATGTCCGATGACACCAAGACATGAAGAATTACTACTGGCGGGTCTGTTCTCATAATCTCTCATCTTGGAGATTACTAAGTGTGAACTCCATGAAAGAGAGTCTCATCTTCTTACGAGTACTCACACATGACGGTCTGTATACTATGTGTCCTATAATAGTATGTCATCTAACCGTAGAACTTTATTTAAGAATATTGTTACAGCATTTCATGGTTCTCATCATAGTGTGGATCTTCCATGACCTTATTAATGCAACAAATAATCCAGGACATTATTATATTATAGTCATGCAGAACAATGAACAATATATAATAAGTGTACATTCATGTAATCAAAGTATAAACAGTTGGTTCTCAGGACACCAACTATAACACTATCAACTTCCCATTTCATTGCTCATTTCCACCACCATTCCCACCTTGTACATCATGTTCAATGTTGCTACGACTTCCTTGGAATCTAGCCATTGATTAACATAAGAAAGCATAGTGTGAGTCATAAAATCATTTATAGAATATCATAACACATTATTTTCAATCTAAAACACCTTAGGATTAACCAAGGTTATTTATTCTCATCTTATATTAAAATACTTCAAATCAGTTAGTAAAGAAAATGTGAATTATCTTAAGCATATCCCTCAGGAGTGTCGTAACCAAGAGTACAGCAAGACCCATTGTCATGTACCCGAGGTCAACCTCGAAACTCCTTGTCGGAGTTTTCACTCCTAGGTATATCTGTGCCAGAGACACCTCTACCTTCTTGTATCCAGACAGGGATGTATTTCTTGGAAACCCCACATAATATTTACATTACCAAAATTTTGGGATATCCTTCTATACTAATCCTCAATGTCTATCTTAGGGTAGTGTTTCCTAATTAGAGTTTTTTATTTCTAAATCTAGCTTCCAAGGTTTGTACTAAACTTCCTCTGATACCAAATGTAATGCCCCGACCCCAGTTACCTAGAATCAGTGCATTATTATATAACATTGTCATGATACAAGGAATCATGTCCCAAAATACTGATCAGTTTAGTAGCCTTATAAGTACTAGATACATACATAAGTTTTACATTACATCATGAAATAAAAAAACAACATTGTGTCCCCTTTGAACACTCTTATATTCCTTAGCCTATTCCTGTAGGTTAATTTTAATATACTTCTTTGAATCCTGGTAAAAATAAAACATAAGAAAGGGATGAGCTTAGATGCTCAGTAAGGATAACAATATAGCGGAAACTTTCATAAGTAAGCATAAATATCTAAGGCAATATATAAGACTAAAACAAAATCCTTTTAAACTTAAACTTCAACATAATATGGAAAAGATAAAATCAAATAATTTCATTTACTTATTCACATGAATATTCTACTAGTCGAATAATCACATGCAATATCAATAGCCACTTTCATAATGATGGAATGCATAATGCCAGACTTCATAACCACATAGTCAAATATTTGTGCCAAGACTAAAAATAAGATTTTGTCAAGGCCTTGTGCCAAAACACTAGTTTGTCTCATGATACCTACCAATACATTGATGAGCTATATCAGGCTCCACTCGTCACTTACTAATTCCAACGCAATCCTCATATGAAAAGTTTTAAACATAACATAAACAGTCGTATTAAAACTAGAATATGAAATGTCAATACTTTATCCATAAACCATGAATGGTATAAAAATAACACATCTGCAGTCAAACGTATCATAAAACCATCAATATAGTATGGAAGATTTGTATCATAATAAATCAACCTTGATCAAGAATAATATCCCATAAAGGATGTTGACATAGATAAAAATGGTCAGTAAAATCTTTGAGAGAAATATTATTTTTTCATGAAAACATTTAAAAGTATCACTATTTATCAAAAAGCTATTTAAAATAGATTTTTGAATCAAAGTTTCCCATACCACTTTGAAACTTTTAAAAGGAAATTCAATATTAAAACATTAATGTCAATATAAATAAAACCTTACAATCATTTTTAAAACATGGACATTAATGAGAAAAATTTAGAAGAATAAATTTTTAAAACATTTAAAATGATATTTTAGTTAGAGTTTTTAACCAAATGAGATATGCTTGAATAAAAATAATTTAGGTAATCAAAACTTTATAATATCATGAGAATAAAAATATTCATGATATACTATGTCAAAGTACAGTATATACACCAAATAACAGTGAATTGGAATATAACAACAAAGAAGTCTCAATGGAATGTAAGTTGAGATGAATTCCTTTATAATGACCCTATATTAGGTTAAGGATAAATCAATGAAATAATTATATGTTAAAAATATAAATACACTCAATATGATTGTATATTCAGTGTAAATCAATCATATTACATTCACACATATTCTTGTAAAAACAACACCAATGACTTGGATGTTTAACTCAATGAATAGAAATTGAGTTAAAACTACTCTTATCAAGTTTATATCGATGACTTGAGAATTTATAAATGGATTGATTATGTGTATCAAAAGTATATCTACACAAAGGGGAGTAGAAATTACTACATAAGTAAATAAATAGTTATTTCACACATAATCTTGGAGTATAGTAATCAATGAAGTTTGCATAAAACCGAATGAGTGGAAATTGAAATTTGAAATTCCCATACCGATTTGGTAACTTACAAAACATACACCCCATTGAAGAAATATCATCCAATGAAGATTTAAATACCCATAAATTATATTATATTATGTAAACAATATAATAATGGGCAGTATATACACCATACAAAAGGTAATAGTGGCAAATATAGCATGAATCTCACGGGAATAAAAGTGAGATGAAAACCCCTTACCTTGTACTTTTCCTTAGTATAGGGTAGGTTAACCTCCTATATAATGGTGAAATAATTGTTATTAAATTATACAAAAACCAAATACATAAATATGGTATCATATATGATCTTCTAATATTGCTTTGTTAATGATATTTCAGTAGTATCATTGTTTTGGTTGTTAACTGATTCATTTTCCTTTATATGTTTTGTTACGTAGGTCGTGTTTGTTATGTATAGGATATATTTGATTCATATATAGAATGATATTAAGTTATTAAACATTATTTTTAATCATAAAATGAAAATTATTCTTGAATGATTACGATGGGGAATGAATCTCATCGTGTTCGTGGAGACGGTAATCCGTAAGTATGCACGAGCGACAATATCATTATATTGATGGTGAAATCGTATGTAGTTGGATGGTATATAATATATAAAAAATAACTAACATGTTATATTTATTATTTAAATCAGATATACTCATTATTATACCCATCCAAATAATGAAGTGTTTGAATAACAAACTACACCACGACGTGGAGACGGTAATCCGTACATACGTATGTTTGGTGACTTTGTCATTTATAAGATGGATAGAATAACGAATGTGGTTATAAAATATTTATAATAACATCACAATATTTATAAGGTACTGTATTTATTATTTTGGTATGGAAACAACAAAGAAATAAGAAGTGGAATAAGAAAAGAACTTGAAAGAGGTGATGAAATATTTACCTCTTCTTCGGGTTCTTCCTTTTGATTTGATCAAAAGGTATACTTAGGTTGGATTTATGATCAAAGTAAGGAATCTAGGTTGATTTTAGGGAAGTTGGGAGGATATTTGTGAAGGTTTTGGATTATCCAAATGGCTTTGTAGGTGTGATTTTGAGAGAAGGGGAAGTGCCCTTTTATAAGAGGGGTGAGGGGCACTTTAGGATAAGCTTGAAATATTATTTTATAATAAAATCATTTTCGGTTTATAATGGATCTAAAATGATTTATTTAAAGGATATGGTTGGGATGGGTTGAAAACCTCTCAACCAATAGGTTTTAGATAGTTTTAGGCCACCATATTAACCTTATCTTTTAGATTTAACTCTTAGTTAAATAGTTTGACATTTATCATGTATCTTTGTGTTTTTATATTATATGGTTAATAAACCTACTATAATAAGCCAAGAAAATCCCAAGTGGTTCATTATTAATATATATAACCTTATATAAGTCCTTTGGCCAAACCTTATATTTTTAGTAATATTATATCAATTAATAATATAGTATTTGTTTTAAAAAACTCAATTATATCAATTTTGACACTATTTAGTATTTGATTTTTTTGAAAGCCATAAAAACTTTACCATTTCAAATAAAATTTATTTAATCAACCCTAAAATTTCATATTAACCTATAAAATTAGTTTAATTTATCATAAGTCTCGGTTTACATTTATTTGGATATTTATAATATTAATTATTTTAATATTTTATTAATAAGGAAATCACTGCATCATCATTATGTCATATATAAATTAAATTATTTAATTTCTAAAAATTATAAATAAAATTTCATTATGTAGGAAATATTTTTATCTTTATAATAAATATTTATTGTCAAATTCATCTTATGTGTAACCCTATATTAAAAATGGTTTAGTTATTAAACTTTGAATTTAAAACTTTTAACTCTTCTTTAAATAAAATAATAATAAATGTCCTAATCTAATCCAAGTGGACCGAAGAGGATCATATTTTATTCCTAAGTTTGTCTTTTTTTGAATTATACTAATCCAATAGAATTAGGACATGTGTTGGGGTAAATATAATATCATTTTTACCCTTAATTTCTCTATTTACTTTTAACCGTGGTAAATAAAAGTCAAAAATTTCTATTCACCAAAAATTATTTTCATCTTACTGAACCACATTTTACTTACTGATGTTAACCGTGTCTCTCGGATTTTTGAAATTCAACTAACAGAAGTGGTAAAATTAAGTTTTATGCAAATTTTCAAATGCTCCTAGAAGGTGGGTAAAAGACGGTAAAAAGTTCAACAAAATTTTATACATCTAATTTTATTATAAAATGACTTCAATGAATTACATTGAACTTATATCGGTATTATATATCTATTTTTGACTTAAAATAAATTTAAATAAAATAAATGATTATTTAAAAAAAAGTTAATTTTAAACTAGTAGTGCTTTTCACTATTCATCAAAAATTGAATGTTTTCAGAAAAATACCAAAAATTTACCCTAAGATAATTTTGATATTATGAATTCAAAAATGAATTATATTTTACCAAATTCAAAACATATAAGTTGCAATAATTATTTTAAAATTAATTCCCGTTGTCAAAACTGAAAAGCAGGTTTTTTAAAAAGTAAAAACTATCAAAATATTGACATGTGTTTATGTCAAATTTAAATGTGAAATTACTTATAATAACCTAAATTATATTAAATGATAAAAATATAATCTAACTATACTTCAAAACCATTCAAATTCATAATTTAACACTATAAATTATTTCAATTAAAAAAGTTGTTTTCAATTAAAATTTCGTATTTTTCAGTCTTCATCAAAATATGAATGTTATCAGAAAAGTACCAAAGTTTTATCCAAAATAAATTTTTATGTCCCAATTCTAAATAAGAATTTAATTTCATTAAATTGAATATATAAAAGTGTCAAATATTGGTTTCAAAAAGGGTTTTCCATTAAAATGTGGTAAAATTGCATTTTTTGAAAAAAAATACTTCTTTTATCTGAAAAAAATGAATTTGTTCTTATATTATGTCTAAGAAAAAAATAATATGGATTATAAAGTTATGTGAAGTTTATAAAATTTAAAATTCAGTTAATACTATTCATAACTGTTTTTTGAACGGCTAGTTTGGTAAGTCGTGGTGTGCTTGAACTCAATGTTGCGTATAGCGCAAGCTATTGAATTACTTTAAAGAAAATAACTTACTATGAAATCTTGGGGTCTTACATTATTCCCCCCTTTTGGAAATTTCATCCTCACAATTTTAAAATTGTGCTTGGGAACTTCATTGAAAGTACCACATCGGAAAAAGAGTCAAGAAAAATATCACTTTAAAAGAAAGAAACAGAAGTACAAAGGTCGCCCAAGATAACCCATACTAGGATTCCATTTTGAAAAACATGGATATGGAAGATAAAATAAGTTTCAAGTTCTGATGGAGAGTGATAGAAAATATGATCAGGATAAAGTTAACAACAAGAAAACCACAAACTTGTGATGGGATAAACGGTCATTAATTTCCTAGTAGGAAAAGTAAACATACAATATTTTTTGTTTTAAGTTACATTTCATAAAGTTGAGGAATTTATTTATGAGATTGATTAAGAACATAAAGAGATATACTTACTTTTTAAGTAGAGTTTTATCCTTTAATAAATTTCTACCACTAACTTGTCTTTTTTTTAAACGATGAGTATTCAAAATGACTTGGTCACACCTGAAGTGCTAGAATCAAATTCAAGAGAATCACATAATCCAAAAAGGATAAACTATATATTTACCTTATCTTTAGAGATTAACTAAACCCAAAATGGTTAGTACAAGATCAGATTATCTCCAAAAAGGATCATCTTTTAGAGAAATAAATACTAATCTTAATTTCTAAAATTAAACCAACAATACCCAAAGTTCAATAAATACCATTCAATAAACAATTGTCCTTAAAATCCTTAAATATAATCCAAACAAATATTGAAACCCAAAACTTAGAAGAATTTGATTACACAGTCTTCCACGTTAAATTGTATCTCTAAATAACATCGACTACTCTTAAAGTCACATACTTAAAAGTAATTAACCTAATCACATATTATCTATGATAGGTTAATCATTTCTATAAATAACCCAAATCACTATAAATCCACAATAAAAACATAGAAAAAATCCACCATTACTCCTCAAATTAAATCCCATAGTATTCTATTTTTCTTAAGCATATAGTGTTCCCAACAGAGCAAACAACTTCCAAAATAACATTTATCACTTAATCAACAAATCATTTTCCTATACTAAGGATATCCATTTGATAAGACATAAGATCCCAAATCAACTTATTATTGATCAATAAAATCATTTAACTAAAAATAATTAGTCACACTAACTAAGAACTTCGCGTAGTCCAGTGGTAGGCGATAAATCTCAATCGCACTCTGGTTGTGGGTTCGATTCTCACATCTTTGTCTGACGCGACGGGTTGTCACACGGTCTACGTGTTTTCATTTTTAAAAAACTATATTTTATAACATTACCAAAATGAGATAAGTTCTTCAAAATAACCATAACATAATTTCGCCACAAATGTTATCTCATACCTGGCATTTTCATCCCAAAATTTAATAACTTGTAATTGCCTCAAATTCAAGGATCATATAAACCCAAATGGTTATTTATAACTATATGAACAATAGAAAAGATAATTATTCCTAAAATATCATTTTCATATAACAAACAACAGGGTTACACATACAAGAGAAAAGTATTCCAATGTAATCCCATCAACAAAGAGCACTAATAATTTTAAACATTTCTCCATCCATTTATTTCCACATAGGTTCTTCCTTGACCAAGAGGTTATCCTATAGAATAGGGAATTCACTTGGGTAATTACCAGGTCCCCTACATTTATGAAAAATGACTGTAAATGGATTTTTGTGATCATTTTTATTTTCTTCCATAGTACTCTTCATTTTTCCTCGGTAATTCTTTACTTTATGTCCTTCTTTCCACACATAAAGCATTTATTTATTTCATTGAGAAACTTTCCTAGGTGTCTCCTTCCACATTTCTTGTATGATGGAAATTGAGATTTCTTTTCTCCATGGTCTCCACTACTGGAGCTCTTATCATTCACCGCCTTCTTCTTCTTTGTTGAGTTCTAGAGTTGGTTAATATATATGTTGTTGATCATATTTTGGCATGAACATGATATCTTTTACACCCATCAATATATCATTCTATTTCTCACTTCCACCACCATGCCCACCTTGTACATCATGTTCAATGTTACTATGACTTCCTTGGAATTCAGTCATTGACTAACATAAGAAAGCATAGTGTGAGTCATAAAATCATTTAGAGAATATCATAACACCTTATTTTCAATCTAAAACACCTTAGGATTAACAAAGGTTATTTATTCTCATCTTATATTAAAATCCTTCAAATCAGTTTATAAAGAAAATGTGAATTATCCTAAGCATATCCCCTGGGAGTGTCGTAACCAAGAGTGCAGTAAGGCCCATTTTTGTGTACGAAGATACCCCAGGTCAAGCCCGAAACTCCTTTTCGGAGTTTTCACTCCTAGGTACATCTGTTCTAGAGCCGCCTCTACCTGCTCATATCCATACAGGGATGTATTGCTTGGAAACCCCACATAATATTTACATTACCAAAATTTTTGGATGTCCTTCTATACTAATCCTCAATGTCTATCTTAGGGTAGTGTTTCCTAATCAGAGTTTTTTTTCTAAATCTAGCTTCCAAGGTTTGTACTAAACTTCCTCTGATACCAACTGTAACGCCCCAACCCCAGTTACCCATAATTGGTGCATTATTACATAAAATTGGCATGATACAAGGAATCATGTCCCGAAAGACCTATCAGTTTAGTATCCTTGGAAGTACTAGATACATACATAAGTTTTACATTACATCATGAAATAAAAAAAATTGTGTCCCCATTGAACACTCTTATATTCCTTAGCCTATTCCTACAGGTTAATCGTATTATAATTCTTTGCATCCTGGGAAAAATAAAACATAAGAAAGGGGTGAGATCAGATGCTCAGAAAGGATAACAATATAGCAGAAACTTTCATAAATAATCATAAACATTTAAGGCAATGTATAAGACAAAAAAAAGCCTTTTAAACTTAAACTTCAGAATAATATGACAAAGATAAGATCAAATAATTCCATTTACTTATTCACATTGATATTATACTGGTTGAATAATCGCAAGAAAGATTAATAGGCACTTTCATAATGATGGAATGCATAATGCCAGACTTCATAACCACATAGTCAAAGCCTTATACCAAGACTACAAATAATATTTTTTCAAAGCCTTGTGCCAAGACACTAGTTTGTCTCATGAGACCTACCGATTCATCTAGGGGCTATAGCAGGCTTCTCCCATCACTTACTAAGTCCAATGAATTCCTCATATGAAAATCTTTAAACATAACATAAACATTCATATTAAAACTAGTATACAAAATTTCAATATTTTATCCATAAACCATGAATGGTATAAAAATAACACATCCACAATCAAACATATCACAAAACCTTCAATACATTATAGAAGATTTGTGTCATAATAAATTAAAGTTGATTGATAATAATATCCCATAAAGTATGTTGACATAGTTAAAAATGATCAGTAAAATCTTTGAGAGAAATATCCTTTTTCATGAAAACATTTAAAAGTCTCACAATTTATCAAGAAGATGCTTAAAATATATTTTTAAATCAAAGTGTCCCATAACACTTTGAAAATTTTAAAAGGAATTTCAATTTAAAAACATTAATTTCCATATAAATAAAACCTTAAAACCATTTTTAAAACATGAACATTAATGAGAAAGATTTAGAAGAATAAATTTTTAAAACATTTAAAATGATATTTTAGTTAGAGTTTCTAACCAAATGAGATACACTTGAATAAAAATAATTGAGGTAATCAAAACTTTATAATATCATGAGAATAAAGGGATTCAAGATATACTATGTCAAAGTAAAGTATATACACCAAATAAAAGTGAATTGGCGCATAACAACAAAGAAGTCTCAATGGAATGTAGGTTGAGATGAATTAATTTATAATGACTGTATCTTTAGGTTAAGGATAAATCAATGACATAATTATGTGTGACAAATATAAATACACTAAATATTATTGGATATTAATTGTAAATCAATCATATTACATTCACACATATTCTTGTAAAAATAACACCAATGACATGGATGTTTAACTCAATGAATAGAAATTGAGTTAAAATTACTTGTATCAAGTTTATATCGATGACTTGAGAATTTATCAATGGAGTGATTATGTGTATCAAAAGTATATACACACAAAGGGGAGTTGAAATTACTACATAAGTAAATAAATAGTGATTTCACACATAATCTTGGAGTATAGTCATCAATAAAGATTGCGTAAAACCGAATGAGTGTAAATTGAAATTTGAAATTCCCTTACCGATTTGGTAACATACAAAACATAAACCCCATGGAAGAAAGATCATACAATGATGATTCAAATTCCCATAAATTTAAATTATATTACTCAAACAATACAATCATGGGCAGTACATACACCACACAAAAGGTAATAGTGGCAAATATAGCATGAATCTCACGGAAATAAAAGTGAGATGAAAACCCCTTACCTTGAACTTTTCCTTAGTTTAGGGTAGGATAACCTTCTGTATAATGGTGAAATAATTGTTATTAAATTATAAAAAATCCAAATACATAAATATGATATCATATATAATCTTCTAATATTGCTTTGTTGATGATATTTTAGTAGTATCATTGTTTTGGTTGTTAACTGATTCATTTTTCTTTATATGTTTTGTTACGTAAGTCATGTTTATTATGTATAGGATATATTTTATTCATATCCAGAATGATATTAAGTTCTTAAACATTATTTTTAATCATAAAATTAAAATTATTCTTGAATTATTATGATGGGGAATGAATCTCATTGTGTTCGTGGAGACGGTAATCCGTACGTACGCACGAGCGACAATATCATTATGTTGATGGAGAAATAGTATGTAATTGGATGTTATATCATATATAAATAATAATTAAAATGTTATATTTATTATTTATATCAGTTATACTCATTATTATACCCATCCAAATAATTAATTGTTTGAATAACAAACTACACCACGATGTGGAGACGGTAATCCGTACGTACACACGTTTGGTGACTTTGTCATTTATAGGATGGATAGAATAACGAATATCATTATACCATATTTATAATAACATAAAAATATGTAGAAGGTACTGGATTTATTATTTTTTTATGGAAACAACAAATAAATAGGAAGTGGAAGAAGAAAAGAACTTGAAAGAGGTAATGAAATATTTACCTCTTCTTTGGGTTCTTCCTTTTGATTTGATCAAAAGGGATCCTTAGGTTGGCTTTTTGATTGAAGTAATGACTCTAGGTTAATGTGAAGGAATTTGGGAGGATATTTGGGTAGGTTTTGGCCGAGCCAAATGGCTTTGGAGGTGTCATTTTTAGAGAAGGGGAAGAGCCCTTTTACAAGAGGGGTGAGAGGCACTTTAGAATAAGCTTGAAATATTATTTTATAATAAAATAATTTTCAGTTTCTAATGGCTCCAAAATGATTTATTTCAAGGATAAGGTGGGTACGGATCGCAAACCTCTCAACCAATAGGTTTTAGATAGGTTTAGGTCACCATATTAACCTAATATTTTAGATTTAACTCTTAGTTAAATAGTTTGACATTTACCATGTCTCTTTGTATTTTTATATTATATGGTTAGTAAACTTAATATAACTATCCAATCAAACCCCAAGTGGTTCATTATTAATATATATAATATTATCTAAGTCCTTTGGCCGAACCTTATATTTTTAGTAATATTATATCAATTAATAATATAGTATTTTTTTAACTCAATTATGTCAATTTTGACATTATTTGGTATTTGATTTTTTTGAAAGCCATAAAAACTTTACCGCTTCGAATAAAATTTATTTAATAAACCCTAACATACATATTAACCTAGAAAATTAGTTTAATTTATCAAAAGTCTCAATTTACATTTATTTGGATATTTATAATATCAATTATTTTAATATTTCATTAATAAGGTAATTACTGCATCATCATTGTGTCATATATAAATTAAATTATTTAATTTATAAAAATTATAAATAAAATACCATTATGTATGAAATATTTTTATATTTATAATTAATATTTATAGTCTAATTCATCTTATGTGTAACCCTATATTAAAAATAGTTTAGTTATTAATCTTTGAATTTAACACTTTTAACTCTTCTTTAAATAAAATAACAATTAATGTCCTAATTTAATCCAAGTGGACCAAAGAGGATCATATTTTATTACTAAGGTTTTTTTTGGTGGAATTACACTTATCCAATAGAATTAGGACATGTATTGGTGTAATTATAATATCATTTTTACCCTTAATTACCCTATTTACTTTTAATCGTGGTAAATAAAAGTCAAAAGTTACTATTCACCAAAAATTATTTTCATCTTATTGAAACAAATTTTACTTACTGATGTTAACCATGTCTATTGGATTTTTGAAATTCAACTCACAGAAGCGGTAAAATTAAGTTTTATGCAAATTTTAAAATGCTCTTAGAAGGTGGGTAAAAGACAGTAAAAAGTTCAATAAAATTTTATACTTCTAATTTTATTATAAAATGACTCCAATGAATTACATTGAACTTATATAGATATTATATATCTATTTTGACTTAAAATAAATTTAAATAAAATAAATAATTATATAAATAAAAAGTCGGTTTAAAACTATAACGCAGTGTTTTTCACTATTCATCAAAAATTGAATGTTTTCAGAAAAATACCAAAAATTTACCCAAAGATAATTTTGATATTCCGAATTAAAAAATGAATTATATTTTACCAAATTCAAAACATAGAATTTTCATTAAGTAATTTAAAATTAATTCCCGTTGTTAAAACCGAAAAGCGGGTTTTTTTAAAAGTAAAAACTATCAAAAGATTGACATGTGTTTATGTCAAATTTAAATGTGAAATTACTTATAATGACCTACATTGTATTAAATGATAAAAATTTAATCTAACTATACTTCCAAACTATTCAAATTCATAATTTAACACTATAAATTATTTTGATTAAAAAAGTTGTTTTGAATTAAAATTTTGTATTTTTCAGTCTTCATCAAGATATGAAAGTTATCATAAAAGTACAAAAAATTTATCCAAAATAAATTTTTATGTACCAATTCTAAAGGAAAATTTAATTTCATTAAATTAAATACATAAAAGTGTCAAATATTGGTTTTAAAAAGGGTTTTCCATTAAAATGTGGTAAAATTGCATTTTTTGAAAAAAATACTTCTTTTATCTGAAAAAAATGAATTTATTCTTATATTATGTAAAAGAAACACATAATATGGATTCTAAAATTATATGGAGTGTATAAAATTCAAAATTCAGTTAATATTATTCATAACTGCTTTTTTAACGGCTGGTTTGGTAAGTCGTGGTGTGCTCGAACTCGATGTTGCGTATAGCACAAACTATTAAATTACTTTAAAGAAAATAACTCACTATGAAATCTTGGGGTGTTACACACTTTTAATCATTTCTCTGAAAATAAAAACTTGTGAAAACTAATATCTGAATGTTTTAAACTAGATTATTCTTCTAAAAAGGGAATCCCTAGTATTTGTCTTTTTGAACCCTCCACCCTAGGAACCCCCTCCCCGTGAAGGGATCACTCCAGAGAGAGACCAACTCCGGACAGAGTTGTTTCTAGCCAATATGACAGAGCGTCTTATGGGGTGACATCCCGATGAGTGATGGTTCAACACAACAATCTATCATCTAGGTGGGTTATGCCCTTCTACCCACCTAATGTCACACCAGGTGACCCAATAAGGCGAGCAGACTTGGGGAGGTGGAAATCCCTCCAAGAGAGGGATCCTAAGATTAAAAACCCATACCTCCAAAGAAATATTGTTGTTATGACCCTTATCTCTTACCAATGTGCCACCATCAAAGCAGAATTTAAAACTAGATTCTTCTTTTTACATATATTAGTATTCATTTCCTTAGTTAGAGTCTTCTCACTAATGTAAGTTTACACCTTTAATTAAATATTTATGAATTCTTTTCCATGATTCTTTATCTATGCAAGGATAAATCAACTAGTCTTCTACTCATGTTTTGCAGTGGTATAGATGAAACCACTTAATCATGTTTTAGTTTATCTCCGATGACTTCCATTAAATCCACTTCACAATTATTTTTCCTTGAACTTTTCTTTAAATATACATCTAGTTTTTTTGACAGATTATCCTTCTCCATATTGTAAAATGATGGTATTTCTTTCACATATTCTCCCAGTTAACCATGATAAAAAACTCTTCATTCTTATTTTCTCTACATGATTTCTTATTTTATTTCCATGATGGATGTTGTGAATAAGTCATCAATGACATTTAAGGCGTCCTCTTTTCCCTTATTACTTCAAAATCATCTAGAACCATGAATATTTTTTTCAAAAAAATATATTTATCTTCCTTATATTATTTTCTATTTATTGTTATAGGAGAAATATATCTCATCTTGTCATCTCCACCACTTAATTTTTTGTATTGCCTCACCATATGTCCAATATTAGCACAAATATAACATTTATTGATGAAATTCTTATACCTTAAAAAGACTTCTAATTATGTGATATACAGTAGGTATCCTATGATTGTGTGTCTTATATTTCTCCTTACACACATTCATTTTGTGTCCAATTATGCCATAAAATATCATTTCTTTAACATTGTACTTTGAGAATTGTTCTTTTCAAATCTTTGATGCACCCGATTTGTGTATACATTTTCATACACTTTATTGAAAAATAAAAACATGTTTTTCAGAAAATATCTATTGTTTCATGAATATATAATTTGATTTTGGTGATTCTGTTTATTTTTAGAGAACTCTGGTCAAGATACACAAATCAAGGGAAGTCTGTGAAAATTTTTCAATTACACGGCGTGCACATTTATACACTTCGTGTACATTCAGATGGGGAAACGGATCAAAAAGGGGGCGTACACGCTCAAGTCATCAACCAGACACTACATAGTGTGCGGATTACTGCTACACACCGTGTAACTCGTTCTTGAAGCAGTTGGTGGCCGAGAAGAATACACGCCCATGTGGCCGGATGAAGGAGACGCGTCGTGTTCCATTAATACACGCCGTGTAAGACATTCTAGAAGCGGTTGGTGGCTGAATTAAGAGACTACATGCCGTGTATGGCGGCGCTACATGCCGTGTAGATTTACCAACCATACAGAACCATGTTCAAAGTCAAAGACGGCATGTTAGGACACCTACTAGCGGAGAAAATGGGGGCAAAAACGCGTTGAAAATAAGTACATGCCGTGTACTTTAGTTTTCTATAAATAGAGGGTTTGGCCTCCGGACTTAGGGAGGTGAAACACTTGGAGAGAGAGTAACTTCTACTTCCATATTCTCGAGCCACCGTCATGCCACTATTTTTCCATTCCACCTTCCGACACCTCTCCCTGAAGCATATTCGATGATCTCATCGGGTATCGAAGGTGTTGTTTTTATTATCTCTTATATGTGTAACTAAATACCCCTTGTGTTGGGGTTGTGGATGATGATGAACTTTTGTATGTTGTATTGATTTATATGGTTGTGTTTGTTCTTTTAAATTCTTCTTATTCTTCTTAAACCATTGTAAACTACTACTGGGAATTCTGAACCAGACCAAGGACAGAATTCTCAGGGATCTAAAAGAAGAATAACGATGAAACAACTTCATGAACATTGAAGGGATTCATCAATTCATAAATGGACAAAATGGAATTTAAGAATTGTGAAACACTGACTACCAAACCAAGGAGTCAAATTTCTTGAATTCCAAGACAAAATCAACCAGACCAAGGGAATCTTGTCTTAAATAAGATCAAGAATGTTGAATTATCATGAACAACACAACTATATCAGAAATCCGCATAAAATCTCCATAATCATCATAGCCCCAACAGGCTCTTTTTCCTTCTAAACACATTAAAAATCACTTGTTGTTTTCTTTTAAATTTTTAATCATAATTTCAAGTAAACAAAACAGTTTCAATAATCCAAAATAAGAAAATCTACTCTAAATTCAGCAAGACTCACTAAATTAATTCTAAACTCAATTGAATTCATGCACGAACCAAAGTTCCCTGTGGATCGACCCCACACTTTCACTATACTAAGTTTAAGAGTGGGTAATATCAATTTGGGACACTGATAACATACCTTCGGTGAAATAACTCACCAAATTTTGGCGTCGTTGCTGGGGACACTTACGGTTCAAGTGCATAATTTTAATTGCATTAGAAATTAATTAAGTGAAAATAAAAAGTAAAAATTCCCAAAAATTTCTTTCCTAATCCCATTTCTCTTTATCTTTTGTTTTACCTTTTATGCCTGGGTTTTGTTTTGTGATTGTGCATGATCACAGGCGCATGAAAAGATGCCTCACACGGTCCAGGAGCGCCGAGTCATCGGATCTTTTTCCGCTTGACCCGGAAATCGAACGGACTTTGCTTCGTCGTCGTCGTACACTAGTGGAAACGCACAACCAGCATCCAAAAACCATGGAGAAAAAGGAGGAGGGAGAACCATCCATTAATGTAGTGTTTGAACACCCATACCAGGACCAGCAGCCTCCTGCTGCTGGTTTACCAGAGCAGGCACCTGGAGCTTCATGGAATTCCTCCCCAGGGACTACCAAAGGCCACCACAGCAACCTCCTCCAGAGTATGGCCAACTTCAACAACTGCAGTAGATCTTTCAAAGGCCATATTTCACCCCTCTGGAGCAGCAATAAATACAATATCCACCCCCCTCAGTAGCCACCTCCGCGACATACCCTTATGCAGTACGGCCTACCATCAATCCACGAAGCTGATACAGGAATCGTTCGTCCTCCAGTATAGGCCCAGCACTTCGAGATCAAGCTTGATATCATGAATCTGATCCAGAACACCGTCCAGGTCGGCGGCCTACCCAGTGAAGACCCGAATGCCCATCTCTCAAACTTTCTGGAGATCTACGATACATTCTGTTACCATGGCGTGTCTGAGGACGCCATTCGTCTTCTCCTATTCCCCTTTTCTCTATGGGACAAGGCGAAAGACTGGATCAAAGGGATTCCACAATGATCTATCCTCACCTGGGAGGAGCTATCCCAGGCGTTCCTATCCAAGTATTTCCCACCATCAAAGATGGTGACCTTACGGAACGAGATTCACAACTTTCAGCAGCATGACTCAGAGTCGTTGTATGAATCGTGGGAATGTTTAAAAGAAATGCTACGCAAATTCCCACACCACAGACTTCCACTCTGGATGCAAGTCCAAACCTTCTATGGAGGACTAACAACGAATAGAAAGTCCATGGTGGATGTATCTGCTGGAGGTACGGTGATGAGGAAGTCCCCCGAAGAACTATTTGAATTGCTAGAAGATATGTCTGCCAACAGCTTCTAGTGGCATTCCGAGCAGGGGACCCAAAAACGAGGTATGAATAGTATTGATGCCACTACCATGCTTTCTGCTCAGTTGGACGTTGTGTCCAAGAAGATAGATGCATTGAATCTCAATGGTGCATCTCAAGTCCATGAGGCAAACCATCCAGCATGCGGTGACTGTGGTAACAACCACATCCTGGGAGAATGTCTGGGACCTTCAATCGACCCTTTGACAAGGGAGGTGAGCTATGTTTCCCAAAACAGAGGGTCGAACTAGTATCAACAATACCAGAACCCTACATGGCGTGAAAACCAGAACATGGGCTGGGGCCAACAGCAGCAGAATCCTCCACCCAGTGACTGCCCGGCTACAGTCATCCAGAATATCAGAATCCATACCCAAGGCCACAACAGAACTATCAGGATTTCTATCATCAGAAAGGGTATCAAAACCCTCTTCTACAGTAGTCAAGGCAGCAACCACCTCCACCAGCTGTGCAGCCACCCCAGCAAGAGAATACCTCCAGGTTAGAGGATCTTTTGACGAAATTCATATCAACTGCTGAGACCAGATTTCAGAACCAGGAGGCTTCTATTCGAGGCCTCAAGAACCAAATCGTCCAATTAGCAAACTAGCTCTCAGGGAGGCAGCCTGGTACACTACCAGGAAACACCGAGAAGAACCCGAGGGAGGAGGCCCATGCCATAACAATGCAAAGTGGAAAGAATCTACACCAGAAGGAACCTACACATTCAACTACACCTATACTCCCTGTTTACAACAAAGGTACTGTAACATCCCCAAATGATAAAGGGTTAAATGACTAAATGATATGACTCATGTCATAAGGTGCACCTTCCTTTTCGAGAGCCTACCTGATTAGAACTCCACAGTTAAGCGTGCTTGGCCTGGAGTAGTGATCAGGATGGGTGACCTTCTGGGAAGTTTCCCAGGATGTGTGTGAGTGAGGACAAAGCACAGTGGAAAGGACATGTGTTGGCCTGTGGGGACTATCATTAGTCAAATGATCCGTTCAGGCATGTGGGTGGACCTTGGGGTGGGCCCCATGTGTCTGCGGGGGAAACTGGTGGTACCTGGTAGGCCAGGACCCGATGGCCTTGTTAAGGCGGGGTGTTTGTGCTGTCACTGGGACCCGGTTGTCACATTTGGTATCAGAGGAGGAACCCAGCCTTAAGTGCGGTGCACTGCCTGGGTTGAGATGTAGGGCCCACAACGAGGACGTTGTGCCCTAAAGGGGGGGTGATTGTAACATCCCCAAATGATAAAGGGTTAAATGACTAAATGATATGACTCATGCCAACAAGGTGCACCTTACTTTTCAGGAGCCTACCTGATTAGAACTCCACATTTAAGCGTGTTTGGCCTGGAGTAGTGATCAGGATGAGTGACCTTCTGGGAAGTTTCCCAGGATGTGTGTGAGTGAGGAAAAATCACACTGGAAAGGACATGTGTTGGCCTGTGGGGACTATCATTAGTCAGATGACCCGTTCAGGCATGTGGGTGGACCCTGGGGTGGGCCCTACGTGTCTGCGGGGGCAACTGGTGGTACCTGGTAGGCCAGGACTCGATGGCTTTGTTAAGGCGGGGTGTATGTGCTGTCACTGGGACCCGGTTGTCACAGGTACCATTTCAGACCCCTCTTCATATGAAAATCCATCACCGGAGGCTCAACCAGGAAAAGCTAAGGAGGTAGTCAAACCATTCGAGCCTGCATTACCTTTTCCGGAGAGGATGAAGCAAAGGAAGCTGGATCATCAGTTTGGAAAATTCATGGAAGTATTCAAAAAGCTACACATCAATATCCTATTTACAGAGGCTCTGACACAAATTCCCACATATGCTAAATTCATGGAGGAAATCCTCTCGAATAAGAGGAAGATGGAGGATTTGGGCACCATAGAACTAACAAAGGAGTGCTCCGCAATCGTACAACATTCCCTTCCTCCCAAGATCCAGGATCCTGGTAGCTTTACTATCCCTTATACAATTGGAAACTATGAATTTGGAAAATCCATTTGTGACTTAGGGGCCAGTGTCAACCTCATTCCATTCAGAGTTTTCCAAAATCTCGGACTCCACGATCTAAAGCCTACCCGAGTCACCCTTCAACTTGCTGACAGATCCATTAAATATCCAAAGGGGCTACTGGAGGATATGCTCATGAAGGTGGGAAGATTGATCCTCCCTGCATATTTTATTAACCTAGACATGGAGGAGGATCAGGAGGCACTTATTATACTGGGAAGACCTTTCCTGGCCACAGGGAAATTCTTGATCGATGTGCACCAGGGAGAGATAATTTTCCAAGTAGGGGAAGAAAGAATCTCCTACAATGTTCTAAAGGCCGTTAAAAAGCCTCGTTACTTGAACATGAGGGATGATATGCAGTGAGTACCATGGATGAACAACTGCGTGGACAAGAAGATGATCTGGTATGTTCTTCCATTTCAGATGATATGATTTTTCTAGACATTCCTACTGATGAAGTGCTAGAGGACCTGAAATTCATTGAAGGCCAAGGTGGCCACTACTGACAATGAGCTGTCATTATTGACATCCTGGAGAGGGAAGAAGTACAACCACTGGTACCTTCAGTTCTCAAGGCACCTGAATTAGAGATGAAGCCTCTACTAACTTACTTAAAGTATGGGTATTTGGGAGATCATCACAATTTACCCATTATACTTAGTGCAGCACTATCACAGGAATAGGAGGATGAACTCCTACAAGTTTTTAAGTGGAGAAAGCGGGCAATTGGATGGACTATTGCAGATTTGAAGGGTATCAGCCCTACCATTTGAACCCACAAGGTGCTACTCAAAGAAGGAGAAAATCCGTCTAGACAACCCCAGCGATGTCTGAACCCTCCCATGAAGGAAGTCGTAAATAAGGAGGTAATAAAGTTATTAGATATAGGCATTATTTACCTCATATCAGATAGCTCGTGGGTGATTCCCCTACAAGTGGTCCCTAAGAAAGGAGGCATCACTATGGTATCTAACGACAAGAACGAGCTCATCCCTACTCGCATAGTCACTGGTTGGGAAGTCTGTATCAATTACAGGAAGCTGAATGACGCCACAAGGAAGGATCATTTTCCCCTGCCTTTCATGGATCAGATGCTATAAAGAATAGCAGGGCATGAATATTACTTCTTCCTTGATGGCTACTCTGGCTATAATCAAATCTCCATTTCCCCAGAAGATTAGGATAAGAGCACCTTCACTTGCCCATACGGTATGTTTTCCTACCACAGGATGTCTTTCGGTATGTGCAACGCTCCCGCCACATTCCAGCGATGTATGCTGGCTATTTTTCACGACATGGCGGAACAAATCCTGTAAGTCTTCATGGATGATTTTTCCATTTACGGGAAGTCATTTACCACCTGTTTGCGGCACCTGGAGTTGGTACTAGAATGATGCAAAAACACTAACCTAGTTTTGAACTGGGAAAAGTGTCATTTTATGGTGAAAAGTGGCATAGTCCTTGGCCATAGGATTTCAGCAAAGGGGATAGAGGTGGATTCGGTGAAAATAGAAGTCATCTCATGACTTCCCATTCCAACTTCTGTTAGAGCCATCCGCAGCTTCCTGGGACATGCGGGTTTTTACAGGCGGTTTGTCCGCGATTTCTCGAAGATAGCCCAGCCCCTAACCAATCTATTGACTAAGGACGTTATTTTTGAATTCAATGAGGCATGTACCATAGATTTTGAGCATCTCAAGAAGTGCCTGGTCGAATCTCCAGTGATGATTTACCCCAAATGGGAGGCACAATTTGAAGTAATGTGCAATGCCAGCGACTATGCGGTGGGAGCTGTCCTAGGTCAATGGCTAGACTGAATCTTCCGACCCATCTACTATGCCAGCAGGACACTCAATGAGGCCCAACTAAACTACACCACTATATAGAAGGAGATGATGGAAGTGGTATTCTCCTTTGACAAGTTTCGTTCTTACCTTGTGCTGTTTAAAGTTATTATTTATACTAACCATGCAGCACTTAAGTACCTATTAAACAAGAAGGATGAAAAGCCCCGATTGATCAGATGGGTCCTACTCTTACAATAATTTGATTTAGAGGTCCGAGATAAAAAGGGGAGTGAGAATATGGTTTTTGATCATCTATCCCGTCTGGAGCTACCACACTTGGAGAAGGAATAGAATCGAGATATAAGGTAGGATTTCCCTGATGAGCATCTCTTTTCAATTATCAAATCCCCTAGGCCATGGTTTGCTGATATTTCTAACTATTTAGTTACAGGTTCTATCCACCCCGACCTCTCCTTCCAGCATAAGAAAATATTCTTCTTTGATATTAAGTGATACTACTGGGAAGACCCACTCCTATTCCGATTCTGTGGAGACGGGGTGATCCGACGATGCATCCCAGAGACAGAGGTTCAAGGGGTCTTGGAATTTTGTCATGCCTCACCCGTTGGAGGACATCATGGACCAGATCGCACCATAGCAAAGATTCTGCAATCTGGGTTTTTCTGGCCCACCATGCATAAAGATGCCTGAGCCTTCATTGCCCATTGCAATCCATGCCAACGTACAGGTAATATGGGACGTAGAGATGAGATGCCCTAGCACCCCATCCTAGAGGTCGAGATCTTTGACGTCTGGGGCATCGACTTCATGGGACCATTTCCCCCTTCTTTTGGGAATACCTACATCCTCGTCTGCATTGATTACGTCTCCAAATGGGTGGAAGACACTACTACGACACACGACACAGCTAAGGTAGTCGTGACCTTTCTAAAGAAGCACATTTTTAGTAGGTTCGGCGTTCCTCGTGTGCTGATCAGCGACAGGGGGACTCACTTTGACAACACATTAATGAAAGGAGTGTTGTCTAAATATGGGGTAAAGTGTCAAACGGGTACACAATACCATCCCCAATCAAGTGGACATGTGGAGCTCTCCAACCGTGAGCTCAAACAAATTTTTGAGAAAACAGTGAATACCTCACAGAAAGACTGGTCCAAAAATATTGACGACACTTTGTAGGCCTATCGCACCGCCTTCAAGACACCACTAGGGATGTCACCATTCCGCATCATCTATGGAAAACCATGACATCTACTAGTGGAACTGGAACACAAATCATATTGGGCCGTCAAGGCCCTAAATTTTGATATGAAGTCAGCTGTAGAGAGGCGAAAGTTCCAACTATCGGAACTCAGTGAAATCAGAAGGGAGGTGTACAAGAACGCTAAATTGTATAAGGAGAGGACAAAAGCCATCCACGACCAGATGATTTCTTGAAAAACATTTCAACCCAGTGATCAGGTACTCCTATTCAACTCTCGTCTTCTCCTATTCCCAGGCAAACTCAATTCAAGGTGGTTGGGACCGTTCCATGTCATACAAGTATTCCCCCACGGAGCGGTGGAAATTGCTAAAGAGGATGGTCAACCGTTCAAGGTGAACGACCAGCGAATAAAGAATTACTATCACATGGAAGATACAATGGTAATAATCTCCACCACCCCTCTCAGGTAAGAAAAGGTAAGTAGGTCGATCCAACGACCTAAAACAAAGGCGCTTCATGGAAGGAAACCCAGAGGATACACGCCGTGTACCACTTATATACACGGCGTGTACTTATTTCCTTTCATTTTTCTTCTAACTATCATAAATATATACTTTAATAGAATAATAAACAAGGATGGTGCCGGTGTCGATGGTAAGGTCACTGGAGGTTATCTGAGCCGTCACTGGTTCGAATCTCTCCTGACCCTCCTTCAGCACGAGGTTCGTCCTTTTTAATCCATGTATTTTCTTACACGGCGTGTGTGGGATTTTTCATATTTATATATATATTTACTTATAAGAAAACCCATGGTGGGGATGGATCGATTGGCCAAGATCGTAACCCAGCTCCAAAAGACCCGGGTTAGAGCCCTGACAACCACCCCATTTCCATCATTTGTCCTTTTTAATAAAACCACACGGTGTGTCTATCAAGATACGTTGTGTGTGCCATGTTTTCTTTCTTAAAACTAAAATAATTTTTCCATATAAAGTAATTCATGTGGATGAAGTTGGCAGATTGGAAAAGTCTCGTCCCTGGATCCAAAAGACCCAGGTTCGAACTCGGCTAATCTCTCTGCTTCATCCCCTTATTTTATAATTAAAAACCACACACTGTGAATTTCTTTCTTCCCGTGTGTATAGGTTGTATAGATTAAATATATATAAATAAGAAATATGGGCAGTAGTACAACCTTCGCTCTAGTGGTTGAGGGCTTCCGTTCGGAATGGCCGATTTCCGGTTCGAACCTCGCCCCAAGCACCAGACCAAAGGTTGTACTTATCTTTTTCCATTTTTAAAACACACGACGTGTATTTTTCCGATAAATTACATGTATAGTTTTATTTTTAATAAATTATATATATATATATATCTAATTTTTATTAGTATTAATTATTATATAGTTTACTATAATAATTATATATTTATATATATATATATAATAATGATTTGATTTAAAAAAATTGTGGATACATGGCGTGTAGTCCTGAAGTACACGTTGTGTACCTTAGCTATATAAACCACGGGCCACCCGGCTTCAGCCCGTGTCGCACGGCTCCCCCATTTTCTCCCTTTCTTCCCATTTTCTTCTCCCGAACGCCACCCGGAACCACCTCGCTCAATCTGTTGATTTTTTTCATTTTTTGTTATGATTCTTCTTGCATTGTGATCCTCAGTACAGGTATGCCCTTCTACACCCTCTATTTCAAATTATTAGAAGTGTTTAGGGTGTTTTGGTATCATCTGACCGTTCGGCTTCTACAGTACATGGCCACGGATTGAAGAACACACGCCATATACTTTTGTACACGGCCACACACAAAATGCTTCACAATTTGAATATACACGGTGTGTATGTTCAGTACACACCGTGTACCTTTTCCCATCGTGCCCGAGTACCCTTTGCACACGGCCTCACACACCATTTTCATGTACATGGCGTGTGTGTTTGGTCCCCACCGTGTATATCATTTCATTTGTCCCCTCTGTGTGTAGCGCCTGACACGGCCTCTCAACCCATGTTCCTATACACGGTGTGTGTGTTCGGTACATGTCGTGTCTCATATTTCTTTCAGCCGGACCCGTGTCTAACCCCCCCCCCCCCATGGCCATGTTCCTTAAATCCAGAAAAAGCTGTGTCTGTCCCATACACAGTGTTTCTTTGCTTCTTCGAACTGATAAAATCATGGCCATGTCCTTTGTAATACACGACCATGTCCACTTTGTATGCACACAGCGTGTATGTTTGGTACACGCCATGTACCTTTACATGGTCAATCTTATTCACCCTCGGCGTGTTTATCCAGAGAACATGGGATGCTGCTCAGCTTGTACTACACGCTGTGTACTCTGGATGTACATGTCGTGTACTTTTATTTTTCAGATTTCTCACTTTTTCTTTGTTTTTTTTTCTTTTTGTTTTGTTTTCTTTTTCTTTATTTTTCAGGTTATGTAAGATCACGATCCTACTCAGGGGAAGCGGCCGGCCTTTGCCACTGAGGGCGAGAGGCCGATTTTTCGGCAGATTCGACTCCGACCTCCGACACAGCCAGACCCAGCCGCTCCGGTCTACGAGCTCCCACCGTTAGCCATCCTTCCACCACCTTCTTTCTCTGCTGAGGCTAGCTCTAGTTCAGATGCAGCTCCTCCATCCCGCACCGAGCCTCCAAGCACCGTCCTTCCTTCCCTCCCAACTGCCACTTCACCTGAGATATCCTCCTCCGCAGCTGGAACTTCATTGACCACCCCGTCCAGCGACCCTTTACCTACTACAGCTGATCCACCCTCAGAGCCAACTCCTACTTCTGCACCTCCACCTAGTCCGGGACCTGCAGGTGTTCCCTATCCTTGCATGGTATTCCCAGCCATTGATCTGGCACATGATAGGGTTCGGCGCTTTTCTCGCCGTCCGATTCTGATGAGAGGCCGCTACCTCGACAGCACCGTTCCTCAGCAGCTCGGCATTTGGGGAGAGTTAGAGGATCTCCTTGGCCACACTCCCCTGCTCTCCATTTTCCAAGTCATCACTCTTATCTTCCGCAATTTATTTTTGGAGTTCGCGGCATCTTTCGAGTTTGATGAAGCTGAGTACCGAGAGACGCCCAGTGATGCGGTGCCCGTGGTTCGATTCCGGCTGGGCGGCTGACGATTTTCCCTCACCATGATAGAGTTTGACCGAGGGTGCGGTTTCTACCCCCATCCTATTACCCCACCCCCTGTTTCCACCCTGACCAGACCCAAGCGCTCTGATCTTGTGGGCATGTGGTGGGAGATTGATGGACCTGACCACCGCTACGCCCCTACCTCATAGAAGAGCACCCTTATCATCGACCCCATCCTTCGTTTTACCCACCGGTGCTTCAGCACCATTATTTTTCCCCGCCATGAGGATATGGGGGTCGTGACCGGTCGTGACATGGATCTCCTTACCTGTGTCATCTGGCAGGACTACCCGGACCTCCCTTACCTTGCCGCCTCCTACTTCACTACTGAAAATCCGGCCTTTAGCGGCCGCTCAGCGACCGCCATTGGCGGTCGCTATTGCCTCGTCGCTAGAGGCTTTCAGCGACCGCCTATGGCGGTCGCTAGTCTAAAAAATTTAAAATTTAAAATTTTTTATTGAATTGAATATATAAATATATATATATATATATATAATATTCATATATATACTATTAAATACAATATTTTAAATATATATATATATAATATATTTTAAATGTTTTAATATATATATAATATATATATAATATCAAATCATTGTTCTATAATAATTTAAAAACTTAGATTCAAGAAATAATCTCATTTCAGGTCTTTTGGAGCACGTTTGCTCCGAATGGGACCGCCGCACGCAGTTTTGGTGTTTTATGGCGCCGGAAACGCGTTTCCGGCCGCCGCGGTCAAACGGCACCTCCAAATGAGGTGTCGTCTGGCCGACCATTTCACAATTCACGTCCCGGATGTTTTCGTACGGTTTCGTGGCATTCGGAGGTCGTTCGGGTGGTTTTGACCCCCCAACGCGCCATTTCAGCGCGCGCCGCGCTGCTGAAAAGGACACAATCGGACGTGCCGCATGCACCGCACGTCCGATGGATGTGCGGACTCCTCCTGCATCTCAGGAATAATATTTCTATCATTCCCGTGCGGTTTCAGGTCGTTCGGAGCACGTTTGCTCCGAATTGGACCGTCGCACGCCGTTTTGGTGTTTTTTGGCGCCGGAAACGCGTTTCCGGCCGCTGCGGTCAAACGGCACCTCCGAATGAGGTGTCGTCTGGCCAAACATTTCACAATTCACTCCTTGGATGTTGTCGTATGGTTTCGTGGCATTTGGAGGTCGTTCGGGTGGTTTTGACCCCCCAACGCGCCATTTCAGCGCGTGCCGCGCTGCTGAAAAAGACACAATCGGACGTGCCACGCGCACCGCACGTCCCCTGGACGTGATGTCTTCTCCTGCATCTTAGGAATAATATTTCTATCGTTCTCGTGTGGTTTCAGGTATTTCGGAGCACGTTTGCTCCGAATGGGACCGCTGCACGCCGTTTTGGTGTTTAATGGCGCCCGAAACGCGTTTTCGGCCGCCGCGGTCACACGGCACCTCCGAATGAGGTGCCGTCTGGCCGACCATTTCACAATTCACGCCCCGGATGTTTTCGTATGGTTTCGTGGCATTCGGAGGTCGTTCGGGTGGTTTTGACCCCCCAATGCGCCATTTCAGCGCGCGCCGCGCTGCTGAAAAGGACACAATCGGACGTTCCGCGCGCACCGCACGTCCGATGGACGTGTGGCCTCCTCCTAAATCTCAGGAATAATATTTCTATCGTTCCCGTGCGGTTTCAGGTCGTTCAGAGCACGTTTTCTCCGAATTGGACCGCCGCACGCCGTTTTGGTGTTTTATGGCGCCGGAAACGTGTTTCCGGCCGCCGCGGTCACACGGCACCTCCGAATGAGGTGCCGTCTGGCCGAACATTTCACAATTGACGCCCCGGATATTGTCGTACGGTTTCGTGGCATTCGAGGTCGTTCGGGTGGTTTTGACCCCCCAACGCGTCATTTCAGCGCGCGCCGAGCTTCTTAAAAGGACACAATCGGACGTGCCGCGCGCACCGCACGTCCGCTGGACGTGCTGCCTCCTCCTGCATCTCAGGAATAATATTTCTATCGTTCCCGTGCGGTTTCAGGTCTTTCGAAGCACGTTTTCTCCGAATGGGACCGCCGCACGCCGTTTTGGTGTTTAATGGCGCTGGAAACGCGTTTCCGGCCGCCGCGGTCACACGGCACCTCCGAATGAGGTGCCGTCTGGCCGACCATTTCACAATTCACGTCCCGGATATTTTCGTACGGTTTCGTGGCATTAGGAGGTCGTTCGGGTGGTTTTGACCCCCCAACGCGCCATTTCAGCGCGCGCCGCGCTGCTGAAAAGGACACAATCGAACGTGTCGCGCGCACCGCACGTCCGATGGACGTGCGGCCTCCTCCTGCATCTCAGGAATAATATTTCTATCGTTCCCGTGCGGTTTCAGGTCGTTCGGAGCACGTTTGCTCCGAATGGGACCGCCGCACGCCGTTTTGGTGTATTATGGCGCCGGAAACGCGTTTCCGGTCGCCGCGGTCACACGACACCTCCGAATGAGGTGCCGTCTAGCCAACCATTTCAAAATTCACACCCCGGATATTGTCGTACGGTTTCGTGGAATTCGGAGGTCGTTCGGGTGGTTTTGACCCCCCAACGCGCCATTTCAGTGCGCGCCGCGCTGCTGAAAAGGACACAATCGGACGTGCCGCGCACACCGCACGTCCGCTGGACGTGCTGCCTCTTCCTGCATCTCAGGAATAATATTTCTATCATTCCCATGCGGTTTCAGGTCTTTCGGAGCACGTTTTCTCCGAATGAGACCGTCGCACGCCGTTTTGGTGTTTTATGGCGCCGGAAACGCGTTTCCGGCCGCCGCGGTCAAACGGAACCTCCGAATGAGGTGCCGTCTGGCCGACCATTTCAAAATTCACGCCTCGGATGTTGTCGTACGGTTTCGTGGCATTCGGAGGTCGTTCGGGTGGTTTTGACCCCCCAACGCGTCATTTCAGCGCGCACCGCGCTGTTGAAAAGGACACAATCGGACGTGTCACGCGCACCGCACGTCCGCTGGACGTTCTGCCTCCTCCTGCATCTCAGGAATAATATTTCTATCGTTCCCGTGCGGTTTCAGGTATTTCGGAGCACGTTTGCTCCGAATGGGACCGCCGCACGCCGTTTTGGTGTTTAATGGCGCCCGAAACGTGTTTCCGGCCGCCGCGGTCACACAGCACCTCCGAATGAGGTGCCGTCTGGCCGAACATTTCACAACTCACGCCCCGGATGTTTTCGTACGGTTTCGTGGCATTCGGAGGTCGTTCGGGTGGTTTTGACCCCCCAACGCGCCATTTCAGCGCGCGCCGCGCTGCTGAAAAGGACACAATCGGACGTGCCGCGCGCACCGCACGTCCGCTGGACGTGATGCCTCCTCCTGCATCTTAGGAATAATATTTCTATCGTTCCCGTGCGGTTTCAGGTCTTTCGGAGCACGTTTGCTCCGAATGGGATCGCCGCACGCCGTTTTGGTGTTTTATGGCGCCGGAAACGCGTTTCCGATCGCCGCGGTCAAACGGCACCTCTGAATGAGGTTCCGTCTGTCCAACCATTTCAAAATTCACGCCCCGGATTTTTCGTACAGTTTCGTGGAATTCGGAGGTCATTCGGGTGGTTTTGACCCCCCAACGCGTCATTTCAGCGCGCGCCGCGCTGCTGAAAAGGACACAATCGGACGTGTTGCGCGCACCGCACGTCCGATGGATGTGCGGCCTCCTCCTGCATCTCAGGAATAATATTTCTATCGTTCCCGTGCGGTTTCAAGTCGTTCGGAGCACGTTTGCTCCGAATTGGACCGCCGGACGCCGTTTTGGTGTTTTAGGGCGCCGGAAACGCGTTTCCGGCCGCCGCGTTCAAACGGCACCTCCGAATGAGGTGCCGTCTGGCCGACCATTTCACAATTCACGCCTCGGATGTTTTCGTACTGTTTCGTGGCATTCGGAGGTCGTTCGGGTGGTTTTGACCCCCCAACGCGCCATTTCAGCGCGCGTCGCGCTGCTGAAAAGGACACAATCGGACGTGCCACGCGCACCGCACGTCCGCTGGACGTGCTGCCTCCTCCTGCATCTCAGGAATAATATTTCTATTGTTCCCGTGCGGTTTCAGGTATTTCGGAGCACGTTTGCTCCGAATGGGACCGCCGCACGCCGTTTTGGTGTTTAATGGCGCCCGAAACGCGTTTCCGGCCGCCGCGGTCACACGGCACCTCCGAATGAGGTGCCGTCTGGCCGACCATTTCACAATTCACGCCCCGGATGTTGTCGTACGGTTTCGTGGCATTCGGAGGTTGTTCGGGTGGTTTTGACCCCCAACGCGTCATTTCAGCGCGCGTCGCGCTGCTGAAAAGGACACAATCGGAGGTGCCGCGCGCACCGCACGTCCGATGGACGAGCGGCCTCCTAATGCATCTCAGGAATAATATTTCTATCGTTCCCGTGCGGTTTCAGGTCGTTCGGAGCACGTTTGCTCCGAATTGGACCGTCGTACGCCGTTTTGGTGTTTTATGGCGCCGGAAACGCGTTTCCGGCCGCCGCGGTCACACGGCACCTCCGAATGAGGTGCCGTCTGGCCGACCATTTCACAATTCACGCCCCGGATATTTTCGTACGGTTTCGTGGCATTCGGAGGTCGTTCAGGTGGTTTTAACCCCCCAACGCGCCATTTCAGCGCGCGCCGTGCTGCTGAAAAGGACACAATCGGACGTGTCGTGCGCACCGCACGTCCGTTGGACGTGTTGCCTCCTCCTGCATCTCAGGAATAATATTTCTATCGTTCTCGTGCGGTTTCAAGTCTTTCGAAGCACGTTTTCTCCGAATGGGACCGTCGCACGCCGTTTTGGTGTTTAATGGTGCCGGAAACGCGTTTCCGGCCTCCGCGGTCACACGGCACCTCCGAATGAGGTTCCGTATGGCCGACCATTTCACAATTCACGCCCCGGATATTTTTGTACGGTTTCGTGGCATTCGGAGGTCGTTCGGGTGGTTTTGACCCCCCAACGTGCCATTTCAGCGCGCGCCGCGCTGCTGAAAAGGACGCAATCGGACGTGCCGCGCGCACCGCACGTCCGCTGGACGTGCTGCCTCCTCCTTCATCTCAGGAATAATATTTCTATCGTTTTCGTACAGTTTCAGGTCTTTCGGAGCACGTTTGCTCCGAATGGGACCGCCGCACGCCGTTTTGGTGTTTTATGGCGCCGGAAACGCGTTTTCGGCCGTCGCGGTCACACGGCACCTCCGAATGAGGTTCCGTCTGGCCGAACATTTCACAATTCATGCCCCGGATGTTTTCGTACGGTTTCGTGGAATTCGGAGGTCGTTCGGGTGGTTTTGACCCCCCAACGCGTCATTTCAGCGCGCGCCGCGCTGCTGAAAAGGACACAATCGGACGTGCTGTGCGCACCGCACGTCCGATGGACGTGCGGCCTCCTTCTGCATCTCAGGAATAATATTTCTATTGTTCCCGTGCGGTTTCAGGTCGTTCGGAACACGTTTTCTCCGAATTGGACCGCCGCACGCCGTTTTGGTGTTTTATGGCGCCGGAAACGCGTTTCCGGCCGCCGCGGTCACACGGCACCTCCGAATGAGGTGCCGTCTGGCCGACCATTTCACAATTCACGCCCCGGATGTTGTCGTACGGTTTCGTGGCATTCGGAGGTCGTTTGGGTGGTTTTGACCCCCCAACGCGCCATTTCAGCGCGCGCCGCGCTGCTGAAAAGGACACAATCGGACGTGCCGCGCGGGGGGGGCTGTACGGGGGTGTGGGGGGGTTGTACGGGGGTGCGGGGGGCTGTAAGGGGGTGCGGGGGGGGGGGGGGCTGTACGGTGGTGTCGGGGGGCTGTACGGGGGTGCGGGGGGGGGGGGCTGTACGGTGGTGTCGGGGGGCTGTACGGGGGTGCGGGGGGGCTGTACGGGGGTGCGGGGGGCTGTACGGGGGTGCGGGGGCTGTACGGGGGTGCGGGGGGCTGTACGGGGGTGCGGGGGGCAGTACGGGGGTGCGGGGGGGTTGTACGGGGGTGCGGGGGGGGGGGGGGGGGGGGGGGGGGGCTGTACGGGGGTGCGGGGGGGCGGTACGGGGGTGCGGGGGGCTGTACGGGGGGTGGCGGGGGGCAGTACGGGGGTGCGGGGGGCAGTACGGGGGTGCAGGGGGGGGGGGGGGCTATACGGTGGTGTCGGGGGGCTGTACGGGGGTGCGGGGGGCTGTACGGGGGTGGCGGGGGGCAGTACGGGGGTGCGGGGGTTGTACGGGGGTGCGGGGGGGGGGGGGGGGGGGGGGGGCTGTACCGGGGTGCGGGGGGGCTGTACCGGGGTGCGGGGGGGCTGTACGGGGGTACGGGGGGCTGTACGGGGGTGCGGGGGGCTGTACGGGGGTGGCGGGGGCAGTACGGGGGTGCGGTGGGTTGTACGGGGGTGCCGGGGGGGGGTCTGTACGGGGGTGTGGCGGGCGGTATGGGGGTGCGGGGGGCTGTACGGGGGTGGCGGGGGGCAGTACGGGGGTGCGGGGGGCAGTACGGGGGTTCGGGGGGTTGTACGGGGGTGCGGGGGGGGGGGGGGGGGGCTGTACGGGGGTGCGGGGGGCTGTACGGGGGTGCGGGGGGGGGGGGGGGGGGGGGCTGTACGGGGGTGTCGGGGGGCTGTACGGGGGTGTCGGGGGGCTGTACGGGGGTGCGGGGGGGCTGTACGGGGGGGGCGGGGGGGCTGTACGGGGGTGCGGGGGGCTGTACGGGGGTGTGGGGGGCTGTACGGGGGTGCGGGGGGGGGGGGGGGGGGGGGCTGTACGGGGGTGCGGGGGGCTGTACGGGGGTGGCGGGGGGCAGTACGGGGGTGCGGGGGGGTGTACGGGGGTGCGGGGGGGGGGGGGGGGGGGGGGGGCTGTACGGGGGTGCGGGGGGGCTGTACGGGGGTGCGGGGGGGCTGTACGGGGGTACGGGGGGCTGTACGGGGGTGCGGGGGGCTGTACGGGGGTGGCGGGGGCTGTACGGGGGTGCGGTGGGTTGTACGGGGGTGCGAAGGGGGGGGGGGCTGTATGGGGGTGCGGGGGGCGGTACGGGGGTGCGGGGGGGCTGTACGGGGGTGGCGGGGGGCAGTACGGGGGTGCGGGGGGCAGTACGGGGGTTCGGGGGGTTGTACGGGGGTGCGGGGGGGTTGTACGGGGGTGCGGGGGGGCTGTACGGGGGTGCGGGGGGCTGTACGGGGGTGTCGGGGGGGCTGTACGGGGGTGTCGGGGGGCTGTACGGGGGTGCGGGGGGTGTACGGGGGTGCGGGGGGGCTTTACGGGGGTGCGGGGGGCTGTACGGGGGTGCGGGGGGCTGTACGGGGGTGCGGGGGGGGGGGGGGGGCTGTACGGTGGTGGCGGGGGGCTGTACGGGGGTGCGGGGGGGGTGTACGGGGGGTGGCGGGGGGCAGTACGGGGGTGCGGGGGGTTGTACGGGGGTGCGGGGGGTTGTACGGGGGTGCGGGGGGGGGGGGTCTGTACGGGGGTGTGGGGGGGTGTACGGGGGTGCGGGGGGGCTGTACGGGGGTACGGGGGGCAGTACGGGGGTGCGGGGGGTTGTACGGGGGTGCGGGGGGGGGGGGGGGGGGGGGGGGCTGTACGGGGGTGCGGGGGGCGGTACGGGGGTGTGGGGGGCTATACGGGGGTGGCGGGGGGGGCAGTACGGGGGTGCGGGGGGCTGTACGGGGGTGCGGGGGGTTGTACGGGGGTGCGGGGGGCAGTACGGGGGTGCGGGGGGGCTGTGCGGGGGTGCGGGGGGCTGTACGGGGGTGCGGGGGGTTGTACGGGGGTGCGGGGGGGCTGTACGGGGGTGCGGGGGGCTGTACGGGGGTGCGGGGGGCTCTCCGGGGGTGCAAAGGCCATCCCATTGATTACAAAAGTGAAAAATAAAAGTGATAACATCTAATTAGTACATATTTCTTTTATCGATACCATACAGAAATTTATAAAAAATATATTGGATAATACATAATCTATAATATCAGATTTATTGATCTGTTGGAATTAGTTCGACTTTTTCAAATGTAGAATCATTCAAGATTATCTGATCAAAAACTCAATATGTGTATAAAATATTTAAAAGACCACCATGGATGGTAATAATGCATTACTTAAATGAATAAATACAGTACATCAATGTCAACCCTACCAGTAAAAACAAAAAACATATCTCGTGAATATATGGTGCGTCACGCGTTGTCGTCACTGCTACCTCCTTCTGGTGGGCCAGGTGCCTACAACAAATAAACATTATAAATATTTTAATAACAAAAATAATTTAAATTAAATAAATAAATACAGTATATACCTGCGTCGTATGATCCCAGTGCTCTAACCTCAGCTGTCAATTGCGCATTTGTCTCCTCGGAAGCGCGCAGCCGTGCCTCAAAATCTGACATCTGTTGTGTCATATGAGCAACAGCAGGACCGACAACCGCAGCTCGTGACACTACAGAACGAGGAATCCCTGCTCTATAGGTCAAACTATAGCCATGCCCGTCCCGACCAATAATGCGATGAAAGATCTCATCCCGTCGCATGGGAAGCTGTCGCTGTCCTCTGGCAGATATTCTAACTCAGCTTCAAATTGAGCCTGTGAAATATTTAAATATATATAAATATATATATGTTAATATATAGATTTATGTAATTATTGGTAAGTACAGACACTTACTATCAATGCTGCAACCTCTGGATCATTGCGATCACGAGTCCTTATCCACACCGACATTTTATCAGTTGCTGCACCTTGCCCTCGCAACTGTATATTAAAAGAATATAAACACAAAACCATATTAATTAGTAAATTAAAAAATGAATAATATATACCTCATGTCGGATCTGAGACACGTGACGAGTCCCGAGCCTGTGAGCTGGTCCCTGCAACGCTCGATTCTCCGAATGGCGTGTTGACACCTCCTACATTCAATTCATTCAAATTTCAAACAAATAACATATTCTTGAAAATATATATACAGAAAAATAATTAATATACAAACCACAACACCCTCAGTAGACCAATATGCAACCAAGTCACGCCACTGAGCCGGGAGGAACACCTCTCGGGACTTTTCCAAAATGTCAAGGGCACCCACATTTGGTACCCAGTGGTCCCTCTTCACTTTGCCTTTATAATCTTTCCACATCTTACGGAATTTGCTCATACACACGGGCCGAAACTCTTCAGGGCATACTTTTAAATTTTTCTATAAAGAAAATAATCAAACATATTAGTATTCTTTATAAATAGAAAATAAAGTAAAATTATTTTCTTACCTGAACCTCCCTCCATAGACGATCTAATGTGTCCTGAGGGATAGAAGCCCAATCACGTGTGGTCAATGGAAATCGATGTGGGGTCATGTATGATATGACCCAGCTGACGAATAAATGTCGGGGCATTCGGTCCCACGGGATGAAATACCTCATCAAATGAAACATTTATCGTCGTGTCGGAATTCCATGATAATATGCCACGACCAGGGCCTCTCCTGCGAGAGGAAGAAGCAGCCGAGTCTGATCCTGTTGAAAACAATTTTATATATAAATTGACAAATGTTATATATATATATATATATATATATATGTCAATTACATAAAAAATATAGACAATGACATTCAAACATACCTCGACCCTGAGACGTAGATGCCTCAGATGGATGATGTGGATCTTCTGCCTCTTCCCCTGACATTGTCTGCAGTCATAGAAAATATCAGTAATGAGTCCAAAGTGTTTAAAAGATAAATTGGATTGTTCTTAATAAATCAAACTTGTACAACTGTTAATCAAACAAAAAATGGATTGAATAATTAGTTGTGAATGAATTTTAAAAAATCAGAAAGTTAATCAACCTAAATATTTATGACTGAATTAACTTACAAAAGTGAGGATTAAAACTTATAAGGATTTATAAAATGATTAGATAATTTATGATATCCTAGGACATTCTACTGAATAGCGGGAAAACAATTATACCTTTCATTAAGCATGAAAATCGACCGTTTCTCCTTCAACAGCCGCTCTGACCCCAATTAAATATCTTCTTCACGTTGAACTACGGGTATGTTGATCAAGTTGTTGGTAAACAAACGGAACAGTCTCGCGTTCATCTTCTTCAAATAAAAACACTCCTCGCCGAGACATTTTGAAAACAACTTGCCAACTTGGATCCGAAGGCAAAGTAACGAAGAATACTTGTTCCGCTTGTGATGTCAAAATGAAAGGTTCATTCTCAAATCGTTCATTATTTCTGTATAACATATAGTTAAAATTCACCAATGAAAACTGATATTGATCGACTTTACATCCACGCACTGGATCAACCCAATTACACTTTAACAATATGTACTTCAAACCGTGTGTGTATACAACTTCAATGATGTCTATCAATTGACCATAGTAATAACCAGAATCGACAAAGGGACAACCGATGCCACTGTTTTGTGTTGCTCGTTTGTCGTCAACATCTTTAATGCGAAATCGAAAACCATTCAGCATCAATAGCTTTATAACGACGAGCCGTTATAGATGGACCCCTCAGCCAGTTGGATAAATACTTCAGGTAGCGTGGGGTCCCCTAACTCCCTCAGCTTACGAACCTACATAATTTATAAAAATCAATACTGATATATGAAGAAAGAATTAGTTTAATACTTCACTCATAATGAAAATCGATTTATACATACATAATCCTTGAACCAATCATGAAATGCCGCATAATGAGATTGTTGAATTTGCAACTGCAGTCGCACGATGCATCTCTTCTTTTATCTCATTAATGTGTTTCCTGCAAATGATTACGCGATGTTTAAAAGATCAACTTATGCAAGCAAAACATGTAAAAGTTATACAAGCACATTGATAAGATACTTACTGCATTAATGGTGCAACTGATGGAGTATTGAACAAGATATATCGATGTGCTTGTATCCACTCGATGTTGTCCATATCAAATGTGGTTCCTTCTCCAACTGGACCATCATGAATCTGAGAGGGATTATCTAATTTTGTTTTAACATCCGTAAGATATTCTGCACAAAAGGTAGTACACTCATCCATCAAATAACCATTGGCTATTGATGCCTCTGACGAGCTCTGTTGCGTACAAATCTTTTCAATGTACTCAAATACTGTTCAATAGGGATACATCCACCTGAATTGCACTGGACCAGCAGCCATTACTTCATCAGTTAGGTGCACTGTCAAGTGGACCATAACATCAAAAATGAGGGGGGGGAAAGTTTCTCAAAGTGACAAAGCGTAAGTACAATTCGGTCCTTGCAAACTTTTTAAATCACTCATTCGTTGATTTCTTAAACAAAGCTGTCTAAAAAAATTACTCATCTCAATCAAGGGCTGAACAACATTGGGGGGATAAACAATCACAAATTGCGATTGGAATCAACTGCTGAAGTAATATGTGATTGTCATGACTTTTCAACCCTTGCAATGTCTTGCTCGTCAGATTCACACACTTTGAAATATTAGAAGAGTAACCATCAGGCACCTTGACCATCTTCAAAATGGAAAGAAATGTCTCTTTCTCCTCTGTAGTCATCGAATACTGTGCAGCAGGCATATATGCCTTGTTTCCCTCAGCTAACTGTAAATGAAACTGTTTCCTTAAACCCATTTCTTCCAAATCACGGCGGTGCATTAACATGGTCCTTTGACTTTCCACTGACACCTAAAATGGTCCACAATATGTTATCACAAACATTTTTTTTCAATGTGCATGACATCCAAATTATGCCTCAACATGTTAGTTTTCCAATACGGAAGACTATAAAAAATACTTTTCTTTTTCCAATTGTGACTGCACTGCCTACCCGCAGCACGAATATTACGTACTGGAGGAGCCACCAAATCCTGAATTTCATATACCGTGTGGATGTTTTCTTCCTCAATCTGCGATAACATTTCGACTCCTGTCATGATCTTTGGTGCTGGGCTGAACTCTCTAGAACCATCAAATGTCACTCTGTCCTTTCTGAACCTGTGCTGAGGAGGGAGAAAAACGCCTGTGACCCATGTATGCCCATTTTTTGGAATGTTTAAGCCATACAGATTTTTTACTTTTATTGCAACAAGGGCAAGAAAATTCCCCTTTCGTACTCCAACCTGATAAATTTTCATAAGCTGGGAAGTCATTGATTGTCCACAATAAAGCAGCATGCAGTTTGAACATTTTCATTCGTTTCGCAGTCATAATTCATCACACCATCGCCCCAAAATTCATTCAACTCATCAATCAATGGCTGAAGGTAAACATCAATCTTATCCCCGGACCTTTTAGGTCCATCAATAAGAGTGGAAAGTAATATAAATTGTTGCTTCATACAAAGCCACGGAGGAAGATTATATGGAACCAACACCACGGGCCATGTGCTATGAGTTTCACCAACCATAGACTTGAATGGATGAAACCATCTACTGCCAATCCCCAATCGGACATTACGACATCTTTAGCAAAGTCGGGATGTCTCTTATCAAAATCCTTCCATGCATGAGAGTCTGCCGGGTGGGTTAACATGTCACTTTCATGAACTCTTTCTGCATGCCATCTCATTAAATTAGAAACTTTAGATGACATAAAAAATCTTTTCAACCTCAGTTTAAGGGGAAAGTAACGCATTTGCTTTACGGCAATCGGTTTCCCCTGTATCGCAATCTGACTTTGATGAGTCTTATTTCCCCTGTTTTCTTTCCACCTGGAAGCGCCACAAACCGTACAAATATCCAAATGAGCAGTTTCATTTCTAAACAACATACAGTTGTTTTCACATGCATCTATAGTCTCATATGTAAAACCTAAGTTCTATGTCAACTTATGAGCATAGTAATACGACTCAGGAATCATAGCGTCGACAGGAATAACTTTTTTCAATAAAACCAAAAGCATGTCGAATGATGTGTCTGACCAATTATTCAAAGTCTTCAAATGCAACAACTCCACGATAAACGACAGTTTATTGTAAGAAGTACATCCAGGATATAATTCTGTTTTCGCATCATCAAGTACTTCATAAAACCTCCTCGAATCACGATCTGCACCAGAGCGAAGATTTATCTCACCGGTCTCAAGATTCTGGATGTCAATGCCTTCAGGATCAAACCCCACGTACCATTTCAGTAAGCATTTCATGCATTGGATCAGTCATCCTTGCATCAACATCCATCTGAGCTGCATCTGTATTTGACAACGAACATATTCTTCTCCATGATGAGTCCAACTCTTATAATTTTTCAGAAATCCATTAAAGAAAAGGTGCTCCCTCACAGTATCTCATGTGAATTGATATCTGTTAGCACATTTTCTACATGGACAACTAATATAGTCACTTTCAAATCCTCTCGTGAAGTCAATAAACTGCATAATGCCATTGAAATATTCTCTAGACGTTCGATTGGAAGATCATCCAACTCTTATCCATAATAATATCTGTATAACAAACATTTACACAATACTTATTACATTTACAATTTTCAAATCAACTATATTCAAAATAAATATTAACCATTTGTTTATGAACCATTGATAAAATAATAATGTAACTGAAAGCTCATGTTACCCTGATTGAGCTACAAACCTGAAAGGGAGGGGAGCCGAAGGCGGTTGCTGCGAGGGAGAGGAGCAGCGAAGGGGAGCCGGAGCCCAAAGGCGGTGCGGCAAGGGACGGGGACAAGGGCGGGCGGCGACGGCGGGGAGCTGGAGGAGAGGAGGCGGTGAGGGGACGGGGGACCGGGCAGCGAGGGGGGGGCGGTGTGTTGTCGGGGTCGGGGGGGCTGTCCGAGGTGCGGGGAGGGGGTGTCCGGGGTGTCGGGGGACCCTGTCAGGGGTGCGGGCAGGGGTGTTCGGGGTGCGGGGGTTTCCAGGGTGCGGGGGGGGGAGGGGGGGAGCTGTCTGGGGTGCAGGGGGGCTGTCGGGGGTGCGGGGGTGGGGGTGTCCCGGGGTGCCGGGGGGCCTGTCCGGGGGTGCGGGGGGGCTGTCCGGGTTCGGAGGGGGGGTGTCCCGAAGTGCGGGGGGGGGGGGGCTGTCCGGGGTGCGGGGGGGCTGTCCGGGGTTCGGAGGGGGGTGTCCGAGTGCAGGGGGGCTGTCCGGGGTGCGGGGAGGCATCCGGGGTGCGGGGGCGGTTCGGAGTGCGCGGGGGGGGGGGGGGGGGGGGCTGTCCGTGGGTGCGGGGAGGAGGCCGGGGGTGCGGGGGGAGGTCCGGATTGCGCGGGGGGGATTTCCGGGGTGCGGGGGAGGCGGTCCGGAGTGCGCGGGGGGGTGGGCTGTCCGGGGTGCGAGGGTGCCGTTCGGGGTGGAGGGAGGGCCGAGAGGCCGGAGGGCGGCGGCCGGAGGCCCGAGGGCGGAGGGCAGCGGCCGGAGGGCGGAGGGCAGGCGGCGAGGGAGGTCGGGCGGCGGGGGAGGGTGGGCGGCGGGGGAGGCCGGGCGGCGGGGGAGGCCGGGCGGCGGGGGAGGGCGGGCGGCGGGGGAGGCCGGGCGGCGGGGGAGGCCGGGCGGCGGGGGGAGGGGAGGGCGGCGAGGGAGGGAGGGGGTTAGGGCGGCGAGGGGGATCGAGGTCGAGGGGGCGCGGGGGGGGGGGGGGGGCGCAGAAGCCCCACGTTTTTTTTATGTAGGTTAGCGACCGCCATTGGCGGTCGCTATTGGTTAGCTATAGCGACCGCCAATGGCGGTCGCCCGAGTCTGGGGGGCTTCAATGCCCCCTTTTCTAGTAGTGCTTCCATGCTATGTTTATCGGCCGTCAGGGCAACCTGGACGACGGGTTTTATGCCACTCGCCTTGCCCACCACCTTGGGGTTTTCGAGCCTTCTTTACCCCATGACCTGTTAGGTTCTCCCTAGAGGATGGACTTTCTCATGCTCATTCGCATGGAAATGGTCCGGAAGCAGGGGGTGCCTACATCCTTTATAAGGCCCCAGCCTTAAACCTTACTTAATCTTGAGTTATTACAAGATTACACATTGATGATCTTTTTAGGTTTAGAGTTTTAGAGAATTAGATCATGAAACTTGCATTACATTCCACATTTAAACAAAGTGGTTACATAAAAGACAATATTCATTCTTCCCATCAACGGAAACATATTTAAAATAAAACACAGATTCTTTCTTGACACATCCTTGACATTATCATCATATCATGTACCTTTCCCTTGACCTATGAAAAACATTTAAAAAAACTTGGGATGAGCATAAAAAGCTCAGTAAGGGTTATAAAAATATGGAAAGGAAACATGAGTTCATATATACATAAGAATGAAATCATACTTTACCCATAAAACATAGGCACTTTAACATACCTCATCAAACCATGAATAAATCATAGAAATCATAAGACATAAAGGTAACTTGAGGCATTCATAACATTCTTACGTAGGGAGTAACCCTCTTGGTTACGTTTGGAATACCCATCACAGTATATTCCCTAAATCTATTCGGAGAAACCTTAACGTTTCACTCCTTCGCATTACCCAATGCATTGGAGAGCTATATCGGGCTCACCTGCCCTTAGTTTATCACGGAACCACCCATCTTCATAACAATTCCCAAGAACCATAACATAATCTTATAACATAAAACATGCATAAAGGAAACATAACATTTCCACCTTTTAATAACAAGATATCAATACAACACATTGATATAAATACATTATGAAAACCATTTTCAATACCAAAATAAAAGAAAAGTAAAACATGGTATTTATTTTTCTTTTAAAAAGAAGGTATGTCATGTAGAGGAAGTCGAAACTCAAATAATGGTCACGGCGGCGGAGAAGTCATTGTCGCCGCATACGTACGACAAAAACATTCCCTTTTGTCGTTTAGTAAAACGCTTCGTATAAAAAGATTCTTTTTGGATAAATGTAAAAGTCAAAGGGGTTTATACACCGTATAAAAGAAAGTTGTGTATAAAACAAAATATGCCTCAATGAAAGGAGATTGAGACGAAGTCCCATACAAAGACGGTATCTTTGGATTAAGGATAAATCAGTTACATAACTATGTGTGACAAACAAATACATGAAATATAAGTGGGTATTAAGTGTAAAACAATCAGAGGACATTCACACATAATTATAGAACGACATATTCAAGGTGTAAAATTTTATCCCAAAGAATCGAAATTGGGTTAAGAAGTTCCCTTGCAATAATTAGACAGCCTAACGGCGTCACTTCAAAATTCAGAAAAAGAGTTGATGAGAGATAAAAAGGGTATCTCATCACTTGGACATAAAATTTACATCAATAAGGATATATAATAACATATCCCAAAATAATATTATGTGAATTAAAAGAAATAACAAAATAAGTCTTTTAAAAAGAGTAGGGTGAAAGGTTCCCTTACCGACATGGGTATCTTTCGAAGCATACGCCCCGTGAAAGAAGGACAATACAAAATTGATGTAAATACTCATAAATGAAAGAATATTACACAATGAGTAAAATAATGGTCAGTACATACACCACTCAAAGTAAATTGTGGCAAATGTATCATAAATCTCGCGGGAATAAAAGTGAGATGAAAAATCCCTTACGAAAACTCGGCAGCCTAACGGCGCCACTTAAAACTTCCAAAAATGGATTGATGAGATAAAATAGGGTATCTCATCACATTACAATAAAATTTACAGCAAGAGGAATATAAAATAACATCCCCCATCATAACAAAGATGAGCTTAAAATAAGTGATATAAAGGAGAGTACTTAAAGAGAAAGAGAGAGGTTAGATCTCTTACGAAAATTCGGCAGCCTAACGGCGCCACTCAAAACTTCCAAAATGGATTGATGAGAGAGAATAGGGTCTATCATCATATGAACATAAAAATTACATTAAGAGTAATATAAAATAACATTCCAATAACAAGAAATATGAGCTTATAAGGAATGACATAAAAGAGTGTACTTAAAAAGAAAGAGAAGAGTAGGATCCCTTACCTCGGGTCCGACTTGACTCGATCGTTCTTTAACGTCCTGAATAATAAACTTGAGTTAATTTCCAATTTATTAAGAACCTTTTTATAGTTCATTATTCCTTTTAGATCACTTATTGCCATTTTATAAACATTATGTAATCATTTAAGTTAATAATGTTTGTTTTGTCGATATTTGGTTCTTAAGTCGAAAGTGGACTTCTTACAATTACATGTTGTTCGTGTGGTCAAATGTTCATTATATCCAGAATTATATTCATGATTTGGATATCATATATATAATATATATCCAGAATATACATGTATTTATAATATTACATAATCATTTAGAGGTAAGAAATGAAATGCACCGTTCATGGAGACGGTAAGTCGTGCGTACGCATGAACGCTACTTTCATTTCTATGTCATATTAATGGAATTAAAACTAAATGAGAGGTATGTATATTTTAATTCCATAATTATATTCATCATTTAGATGTATCATTCATCATATATATCCATTATATACATGTACTTATAATAGTACATTACATTTGGGGATAAGAAATGAAATGCACCGTTCATGGAGATAGTAAGCCGTACGTACGCATGAACGCTACTTTCATTTCTATTTCATATTTTTATGGAATGGAATAATAATGATATAGAGGTATATTATAATTCCAGTATAACATCATATATAATAACTTTAAATCCATACTTTATACATCCCACATATGGCATTAACGAATCACATCACTTTGAGGGGGCGGTAGTCCGCACTTCCTTAAATGAAGATATCGCGTTTACCAATAATGGAAACCATAAAGGTATGCCCAAAATGAAAAATAAAGAATCTTAAAGAAAACATAAACATATTATATCTCATATATAAATATAGTTTCATCTTAATGGCCACCTTTGAAGGTGTTAAAAGAATGTTGAACAATCATCGTTTCAGGAGGCCGAAATTCGCCATCCACGGAAACAGTATGTTCTTTAACCATTAGATGTAGGTGTGTGAAAGTGTAGCTTGAATCCTTCTTATAACAAAATCCTAGTATATTGATGATACTGGAGTTGTTACAAAAGAAATTAATAAAAAGAGTTTAGGGGGTTGGAGAAGCAAAATAAAACAAAAGGACTCAAGTGAAGACATTACCTTAAAATCGGGTAACTCCCTTTGGTTTGAGCTCAAAGGATTCCTTGGGAAGACTTCTTCACAAATTGAGGCTTCAAGGAGTAAGAGAGGGAATTTTATAGACAAAATGGGTAGAGGTTGGCCGATCCAAAGGCTTTGGGAGTGTGGGTAAGGAGGTAGAGGTGGGGGCCTTTTATAAGAGGAGAGGAGGGGCACTCTTGGAAGGTAAAGAAAAGTCACTTTATTTTAAAATGGTATTCGGATTTAAGAGGTCCCACATTGATTTGTTTCTAGTATAAGGTGATAAGGGTTCTAAATCAACTCATACAATAGGTTTTGGACATGTGTAGGTCTTAGATATTACATTATCTTTCCATTTTATTTAAATCGTTAAATAATGAGGTCATCGCTGCATCATCATGATGTCATAAATAATTTACTTTATTTAATGTCTAAAAATTATAAAAAAAATACTATGATGTAGTAAATATTTTCATCTTTCCAATGAATATTTATAGTCAAAAATCTGATTTGTATAACCCCATGTAAAAATTGTTTTAGTAAAACATTTCATGTTTGTCTCATTTTTACTTTAACTTTAAATAAAAAGATATTAATGTCATTTTCCAACCAAAGTGGCTTCATGGGGTCCCCAAGTTGACCCATGGGTTGTCTTGGTCGGCCATGACACATCCAATGAGGTTAGTACATGTGTCAAGTTCATTTCATATTATTAAAACATTATTTTTACCTTAAACTACACTAATTACCTCTAATCGCGATTAAAAACTTAATAAGTTACTATTCACCAAAAAATTATTTTTATCCCATTGAACCACATTTTACTTCTTAATGACAACCATGTATGTCAGATTTTTGAAATTCAAAACACAAATATGGCAAAATTTCATTTAAACGGAAAAATCAGTTTTTATATGTACCACTTAGTGGTTTCACTATTCATCAAAAATTGAAGTTTTTCAGAAAAATCCCAAAAATTCACCCTAAGATATATTTGATATTCCGAATTCAAAAATGAAGTCTATTTTAAAAAATTCAAAACATATAAGTCACATTAATTAATTTAATAATTAATTCCCGCTGTCAGAGCAAATAGCGTGTTTTTATGAAACAATAAGTATCAAAAGATTGACACTAGTTTAAGTCTGATTTCAAAGTGAAATTAATTCCAACGACCACTATTGGATTTAATGGTAAAAATATATTCTAATTTCACTTTAAAACCAATTCAAAATATAATCTAATCATATAAATAAATTAGATTAAAAAGAGGTTTTGAATTAAAATACAACATTTTACACTATTCATTAAAAAATGAACTTTATCAGAAAGATACCAAAAATTTACACAAAGTAAATTTTGATGTCCCAATTCTTAAGAAGAGTTTTATTTGGTCCAAAAGGATGTATAAGAGTGAACAAAACTATATTTAATGACGGTTCTCCATCAAAAGGCGATAAGTGAACCTTTAGTGAAAACTAGGGCATATACACCTAAAATTGAATTCTTTCCGTATTTTATGCCTTTATATTTTATTGGATAAATGTAAAAACATTTAAAAACATATATAATCATATTTTATTTATTTCTATCCATTCCCGCCAATACAACGGCTACATGTTAACTACCATTTAAAATAATATTATTTTATTATTAGAGTGCAACGTAAGATTCCCAAGAAACTCGTTGTTGCGTGTTGGGTACGCCATCGAGCATAGCATCCACTTTAAAGTCATATTAATATTTTATTCACAAATATGGATAAATATAAAAATGTCATATTCTTTATTTACCTGGGGTGTTACATCCTTGCCCAAGCTCGCGCCCCACCCACCTGCTGACCCTCCCGCCCCAACTGATGCACCTGCTCCTCCCTCCCCACCCCCACATGTTTCCCCACCCTACCCCCTTTCTACTGACCCCACTTCTTCTAGACTTCCATTTTCTATCCCACCACCAGCCTCGCCTACCCCCACACCCTCGGTCGATCTCACCCTTTCCCTCCGCCTAGTCACGATGGAGCAGCATTTGGTCTGTATTGACAGTCGCCAGGACCAGATGGAGTAGATGTTGGAGCTTCTTATTCAGTATCTGGGTATTCCATTGCCTCCGCCACTAGCCTCTGCCACGGCTCCTGGCCCTTCTACTACTGCTCCACCTCCCTTCACTACATTGGCCACGGATTCCGTTCTGCTCTCTACTATGGGCCCAGCTACTGCTACTGCTGCTGCCGCCACTGTTTCCAGTACAGGGGGGATGCCAACCTTCCTTTACCAGATCCAGTACCTACGTCTCCTACTTATTCAGCTTCCCTTCCCGATTCCGAGTCTGAGCCTCCCGCTTCCATGGCTCCTGATCCATCTCTTCTGGCCGGCTCTGTACTGGATGATGCCTCTTCTGAGGCGACCCCATGACTGGTTTTGGGACACATGATTTTCATTGTATATATATTTGTGTGCTCTCTTGTGCCTATGTTTATTATGCCTACTTGAAGTGTTCTTTTTCTTTCCCCCTCACAGGTACTCTGTCACGTTTTGGGCTGCGCTTTTCCATCACATATCGTTGCACTACACCTAGACGCGAGGGGTGTATTCTTTTTCCATTGTTTTTTTTTCTTTCTTAGTTTCCTTCTTTACTTACTTCCCCTCAATCTGATCTACTATTGTGTCCCCACCTTCACTTGTTCTTTCTTGGGAACTTGGTGGACCATGTGCGCTATTAAGTATGGGGGGTGTCTCTCAACCTCTTTAGTCTTTGCTCTTTTTTAGATTCTAGGAGACATCATTATTAGAATATATATTTGAAAATGTGAAGCCATTTTTTGTTTAACCATATTTTTAAATAATAAAGCTGAAAGTGGAAAATTTTAAAAAAATTGCATGATTATTTTGATTCTTAGGTATTTTAAAATGATTGCTTATATAATTTAAATTACAACTTGTAATCCTTAGATAATTACATCGATTAGACTTATCAATTGTTTTTCAAGTCATGACCTGATTGCCTCTATTTATTTTTTCCACTCCCGAGAGGTATTCTAAACCCCTTTGTCATATTATTTCTAATACCATATTTCTTGAGATATTCTTAGAATATACATAACTACTAGAATTTTCAAATTTTATTTTCGAAACATGAGGAATTTTTGAATTACATTAAAATTATTGAGGCAGTTGATTGTTTTAACCCCTTTATCTTGAGCCTACCCTACATCTTATCTTCGTGAAGCCTGTAGAGACCATGAATAGCCTTTATAGAAAGCCATAATACAAACCTATTTCCCTTCCTACCCTAATTCTTTTATGATTTTTCATGATTATTCATTTGAGCTCAAAAGAAGGGATTAGCAACACATGGTATAAATTTGTGAATTGTCAAGAAATGAAGTATGGGAGAGAACCTCTTGATCATTTGGGGCGAAAAGAGTTCCAAACCTCTATTTTGGAAATGCAGAAAGGTTCCCTTCGGAAAAAAATGATACAAACAAAGGGGCCTTATACACCCTTGTTGGTTTGTGAATCCTACTCAACTAAAGGAGATGGTGAGATCATTTGAGCTTGTTGAGGATATTTTTACATTGAGATTACTTTTGAATATAATGCATTATTATTTAATGAATTTAGCCTCCTCTTTCAAGCCTCAGAGTTAATTTCACATCTTACCTACCAACCTTTAGCCATAGAAACATCTGATCCTTATTGGGAATCCCTCATGATTTTTTTAAGTCAATTTTTCTAAAGTAGAGAACTATATTTCTTGCAAACCTATGGATAGAGTGTATATATATTTGAATGAGCATAACTTTGATTTCAATTATCTAGAGTGTTGAGTATTTTATTGGTGAGGTAAATCATCAAGTGGCTTTCTTATTTTTGAAAGGTTGAAACATGTGTTAAAATAGGATGAAAGTAGTTAATTGAATTATATATGAGGCATGATTAGAATATCTCCTGGATTAAAACTGCTTTGTACTCTTTTTGAAATTTTCTTCTGTCAATTATTATTTGCATTTATGATTAACTAAATTCCTTACTTTTAAAATATAGATCCTTTTAATTAGATTTTGAGATTTTCTTGAGGGAAAGAAAAAGACTAAGTATGGGGGAGTTTGATGCACCCGATTTGTGTATACATTTTCATACACTTTATTGAAAAATAAAAACATGTTTTTCAGAAAATATCTATTGTTTCATGAATTTATACTTTTATTTTGGTGATTCTGTTTATTTTCAGAGAACTCTGGTCAAGATACACAAATCAAGGGAAGTCTGTGAAAATTTTGCAACTACACGGCGTGTACATTTATACATGTCGTGTACATTCAGATGGGGACACAGATCAAAAAGGGGGAGTACATGCTCAAGTCATCAACCAGACACTACACTCCATGCAGATTACTGCTACACACCATTTAACTCATTCTTGAATAATTTGGTGGCCGAGAAGAATACACACCCATGTGGTCGGCTGAAGGAGACGCGTCGTGTTCCATTAATACATGTTATGTAAGACATTCTAGAAGCGGTTGGTGGCCTAATTAAGATACTACACTCCATTTATGGAGGTGCTACATGCCGTGTAGATTTACCAACCAGGCGGCACCATGTTCAAAGTCAAATACGGCATGTTAGGCCACCTACCAGTGGAGAAAATGGGGGAAAACGCGTTGAAAATAAGTACACACCGTTTACTTTTATACACGCAGTGTACTTTAGTTTTCTATAAATAGAGGGTTTGGCCTCTGGACTTAGGGAGGTGAAACACTTGGAGATAGAGGAACTTCTGCTGCCATATTCTTGAGCCACCGTTGTGCCACTATTCTGCCATTCCACCTTCTGACACCTCTCCCCGAAGCCTATTTGATGATCTCATCAGGTATCAAAGGTGTTGCTTTTATTATGTCTTATATGTGTAACTAAACACCCCTTGTGTTGGGGTTGTGGATGATAATGAACTTTTGTATGTTGGATTGATTTATATGGTTGTGTTTGTTCTTTTAAATTCTTCTTATTCTTCTTGAACCATTATTAACTACTACTAGGAATTCTGAACTGGACCAAGGACAGAATTCTCAGGGATCTAAAAGAAGAATAACGATGAAACAACTTCATGAACATTGAAGGGATTCATCAATTCATAAATGGACTAAACGGAAATTAAGAATTGTGAAACACTAACCACTGGACCAAGGAGTCAAATTTCTTCAATTCCAAGACAAAATCAACCAGACCAAGGGAATATTGTCATAAATAAGATCCAGAATGTTGAATTTTCATGAACAACACAACTATATCAGAAATCCGTATAAAATCTCTATAATCACCATAGCCTCAACACGCTCTTTTTCCTGGTAAACACATTAAAAATCGCTTGTTGTTTTCTTTTAAATTGTTAATCATAATTTCAAGTAAACAAAACAGTTTTAATAATCCAAAACAAGAAAATCCACTCTAAATTCTACAAGAATCACTAAATTAATTCTAAACTCAATTGAATTCACGCACGAACCAAAGTTCCCTGTGGATCAACCCCGAACTTGCACTATACTAAGTTTAAGAGTGGGTAATATCAATTTGGGACACAGATAACATACCTTCAGTGAAATGACTCACTAATCTTACATTCAAGTTATTCTTTTCTACTAAATCTATATTTCTATTATTTTTTCCACTAATTGAATTATCCATGTGAGAAAATTCAGTGCTTGAGTTTTTCTTTACATCATGAAGTTATCCCTTAAGATTTTAAATCCTCAATTACTTCTTCTATTGGCCTTCCAAATTCTCAATGTCGTAATTCTTTTCATTATGTACACTATTCAATTTCTCTTTACACTAGTCTCTAATAGCATACATTGTTACTTCATGGAGTTTCTCCATTTTTATTTTTAACTTCAACTCATGAACAATTTCTTCAAGTATATCACTTTGTTCCTTCATTTTATTTTTCATTCTTGTAATGGACTCTTTTTAAGTCATATATTCCTTTATCAATTTTCTATTTTCTTCCTCCAAATATGTTTTTTAAGCATAATTATTTTCAATTTTAAACTTCAAAAATTTCACTTCACTCCTCATGTATTGAAGCTTTGCTTTTTTATTACATGAATAATATACAGATTTAACACATTATTTGGTTACCTCTTTTCTAACTTCATCCTCTAATTGTTTAGGTGAATAATAATCTACATGTTAAAATGTAAAAGAAACACCTATAGCATATTCGAAATTATATTTACATAAGAAATAAATTTTACTCACCACACTGGGAATATTGAATTTCTTGGTTACCTTATTCTTGTTCTTATTCTTCTTTCTTTTAAACATATGACATTCATCTTCATAAAAATTTAACATAGACCTCCAACTAATTTGTATTCTAAACTAGTATAAAAACCTATTTTTCTTTCTTTAACACATATTTTTTACCATAAAAATCTTCCAACTTCATCTGTATATATTTTGAAGTTTTACAATGATCGATATTCTTGGATACACCTTATTTAAAATCATTTTTAAGGGTTTCTTATCATAAGAATCAATCTCTAATTTTCTTTGATTTGTATCATATATAATTCGGAATTTTCAAAAAAATCAATTATAAATATATCACAAGGGATTCCAACATGTACCTCCAAAAATGACATGAACTCCTTTTCCTGATTAGAAAAATATTTCCATTAAATAATGGAATTTTCACTATAGAGGACATATATTGCATAAACTTTAATCTTTATAAACCGAATATGGAATTTTGAATCCATAATAGAACTTCTTGGCTATGGTACCACTTTTTGTAACCCAAGACACCCTGATTGAGGCTTGAATTATGGTGTTTGCACATTTAAACTTTTTCAACTTTGATTTTTTCCTTTGGATATTGTTCCCTTTTTAGAAGGAACATAATTCATCCTTTGATTACTTTTTATTAAACAAATTCATCCATATCAAATATCATGATCAAGTGAAAAATGTAAAATATGTAGTGACACCTAGATTTTACTGGGTTCACTCAAACTGGGATGCAACCAAGGAGCATACACTCATCATTGTGTTGGTGTACCAAAATACATTACACCTCATTGTTTATTGGATATAGAGTTTAAGTGAAGTCACTCCTAAACAAGGCTCACTACTTATACAAGTTTATGTAAATTCACACTTCTCCCAGGCTCTCTACCTATTTTATAGTTTAGGTAATGGATCACTATTGGGTGTGTACTAAAATGTTTAGCACCTCCATGCAGTGGCCTAAGACATGGTTTATTGTGGTTGAGGTTATCCTATCCTTGAGATCACTATTTTTCTTGTATATGATTCATGAATCCATCATGTCCCTCCTCACTTGATTTTTATCGGTTAAAAAATGATTTTGAATGGATTGTGAATTCATTGACCAATAGGAATAAATGTATGTTGATACTTTTTATATGTCTGACATGTTTCATTAAATGACATGCGTTGAGGGTTTCTATATAAAGGTGTTTGAATCCTATTCTTTCAAAGACCTTGGTTGGTTTCCAATCCCATTGGAGCTTTCTTAATTCTTAGTGATTTGTTTATCTCTCATTGAAAAGGCATTATCACCCCTTAAGAGTATAGGGATCTTCAATAAATGTTCTAGAATCCAAATTCTGGTGTAATCCCTCAAGGTAGTAAGTTTTGGTTTTTAACTTTGTTGATCATCATCAAACATAATCCATCTAAGAAGAATATGTAGTCTATTACACATGTTATATAGGGATACTCTATTTTGATGATCCTTGCACGTTTCAATTCCTTAAAGATGGGTCAGGTTGCTTTTGGGTTTACTTCTACTATTAATAATTATATGATGATCCCCTAAAACCCATTAGCGAGAAACTTTATCATCACCACAACATGGTGACCTATGTGTCACTATAGTGACCATTAAAATGTGAATATCACTATCACCATGTATTATTACATCGCATGGTGGATTTATACTGTAAATTCTCTAGGTGTCACAACATGCACTGTTTCGTGAACTCCCCATAGTGACGAGCATGGTGAACCTTTGCAGGAATGCACTACGATCATCAAAATTCCCACCTTCATTGGACTGTGACATTTTTCTGAGTATTTCTGCATGCACCATGGCTAGATCCATGAAATAGTGTTCATGTCAAAAATGATCACAAACATGGGGACCATGGTGTAGTGAAAGCCATGGTTATCCTTAACTGGATTAATTTTTGTACAAATTGAATTATGATTTATAAAATTTTTATAAATTATAAGTTTCAGGAATTGTGAAATGATATTTTACATGACTAGATAAAATATGAAATTTTTATATTTTTCATGATTTTAAAACATAAATTAAGTGTTTTTATTAAGAAAATTAATTTATGAATTGAATTAGATTATTTATAAATTATTTATAAAAAACAAAAAAAAAGATATTTTGGAATTTATAAAAGTATTTATAAACCAATTAACTATAAAAAATTTATGGTCAATTGACTAAATATTTTTGAAACATTTATTATAAACTTTTCATTAATATTAATTAATTAATATAAGAATATTTTTTTCAAATTTATATGGTTTATAAAATGTTTATAAATCATAGTAAAAGATATTTTGGGAATATTTTAATTTATAAAGAGTATAAATTAATTACTTATACATTGTATATAATTAATTATATAAATGTTTATGAAAAATTTATTAAAAATATTTCAAATATTAAATTTTAATGTCTAAAATACCTTTTCATAAATTATATAGCATGCCTTATGATCTTGAAATAAAGTGTCTGTTTAAAAAACATAAGGGTGATTTATAAAGAGTTTATAAATTACATAAATGAGGCTAAAAAGGATTTTTTATTTAAAATTATGAATTATTCATAAATAATTAATTTTAGTTGTTCAAATTAAAAGAGGCTTTGTTTAAGATATTATTTAAATCACATCATAAGTTTTTTATGATTTATTTGATCTAGGGTTTAAATAATGTTAAGTATGTGATATTTAGATTATGTAAAATGTTAACATAATACAAAAATGGATTATAAAATGTTTATAATTCATAAATTATCATATACTTAAATTAAAATTCCATATAATGAATAATATGAAAGATTTCATATTAAATATGGATATAAAGTATTTATATTCAAGATTATGAAATATCCATAATGTTTTGATTAATTATAAAATGTTTATAGTAATCTTTTATTTATGAATAGTTCATAAATGTTTATCTCAAGTTTAAATTTATGAAATGTTCATTTTTATAAAAATTATTCTCTACTTTATCAATGTATATAAATTGTTTATATTATGAATATTATGTATGCATTATTTATCTGATAAATTACTTCTAGGAGATAGAGCTCTACATTACATGTTGAGTGCGATATCATAAGATTTAGTTTTCATATACCTTGACCTTAGTTTTTTATTTGAGTTATCATCTTGAGAATAGTTGTTAATTATAGTTTGGGGATATTAGGTGTTATGGATATCATGAATTGAACTCTCTCTTAATTAAAGTCTCCCTAGGGAGAGGGACTTGGGGTCATACTACCAACTTGCTTGGAGTCTTAGGCCTTGTTCTAGAAAGGTAAGGGTTTGGCTAGATATTTCTTTGGGATTACTCATGTAGAGTTTTTCAATCTCATATAAATTTATGTCTTTACATAAAAATTTCATGTACCTTGTGCATGTGATGCATTCTGATACTTATAAATATACTTGACTTGTATTTTGGATGAATAACACAAACTTATGGATTTTGTAAAATTTTACACATTAATTTGGTTTGAACACATTAATTTAGTGGATGGAATTTGGATTCTAAAACTAAACCATTAGAAGCATTCATACACAAAGAAATAAAACATGAGAAGATAAAGATTGTATATGATGCACTAGTTATAAACTTGATATACATATAATTTATATTAAATTAGTGATACTTTTAAAAATTAAAACTCCTTAAATACTAAATGTGATATTCTTTCCAAAGTGGCACTTTTCAAGTCCTCGATTCTCCAGCCGGGTAGTTTCATGCCATTATAGGGTGACCCTAGATTATCTTGTGAAAGGAAAGAAAGTGATGAGTGACTCTGGATTATCCAATCAAGTAGTTTTATTCTATAGAGGTGTGCCCCTATATTGTCTTATGTTAGCTCATTTTTTATATTTTCTTTGGGTTACACTTGGTTAAGAAACCTTAAGCATTGGGATACCAGAGGCATGGAGTTGAGTATTATCCATATGATGGATACAGAAAAATATTTTTATGCTCAACTATCTAAGAATCACAAATATTTTTATTAGATTGGTAGTCTACCTAAATAACTAAAGTGATGAGTTACACACCATAGTGGATTCGTTGCTTAGTAAAATATGGATCTTGGCTCACTGAATAGATAAGATGTATGGTTTCATCATTTTTAGTGAGAGTAATTTCATTAAAAGTACATGATGAAAATATATAATACATTATACTCATTTGATAAAATCTTATTTTGTATATAAATACGATCTTCATAAAATTAAACTTTGAATTTGATCATTAAAATGATAACTTTAACGTAAGTAACTCCTAAAACCGGTAACTTGAGAAAAGGTTCTTGAGGAATGTTATATGTGTTAAGAGAAACACCTCCCTGAGTAACCAAGTGTTAAAGTTGTTTGACAAGTGAATATAGATTCTTATGATTAGAATAGAATGGTTTATTAATGGTTTCAAATGAATTAGATGAAAAATAACCTTAGGAATTTTTAGTCTCCACTCAAAATACTTAATATGACCAAGTATGCTAGTGACTTGGTGAGACTAGTGGTTTTCTTAAAGATTAATCTGGTTGAAATTCATCTTATTTTCATTTATGGAAATATTCTAGAAATTAGAATGAGTTCGAGACATGTTTATCCTATTATTCTAAAGTATATAGAATAAATGAACTAGGAATGTGATGTCTAAGTTATAGTGTTTTATAGATAGTGAAAGTTGGTAAAAGTTTAAATTGAAAAGCAAAATAGTTAGTTGGAGAGTCCAATAAAATTTTTCCTAATATCCAAGTTCATTGAAACCTATACTAATTAGGAAGGGATGGAAATGATTCTATTTTATGTAATTTTATAAGATTCTTGAAGGGGTTTTTGAAACTCTGTGGAATGTCCACATCAGTTATTGGTTCTGTAGAAATTAATTCTTTAGTTTTTAAAGGTATGAGATATCAAATGTAAACTTTACAAGGGTTTTAAATATACATGAGTTCAAAAAAAATTAATTGATAGCTCTTATAGTTTTCATTCAAATAATGAATAAAAAAATTTGTTTCATCAAGGTTATGAGTGTAGTGGTATTTATCAAGCTCAAATGAAGCTCAGTAAAGGATGTGTATCTTCATCACTTTTCTCTTGTATGATAAGAGAAGTTGTTTATCAATGAATATTTCTTATAAAAAAAGTGATGATTAATGGTATACAAATGGTTTATGGTTCATATAATTCTATAACATGTTTGAAAATGAGATAAGGATAAAAGTGTTTTATCCATGGTAAAATTTCTATCCATATATTTGTTAAAATATGAGGGAATATGTTCTCGCTTCTATTCATCATAGGCATATTTTAAAGGATAATATTCTTTTCATTGAATGGATCCAATAACATATATTACCATACAATATATGGAAACAATATTTTATCTGATAAATATTCATACTAAAATAAAATAAGTGTTATTTCCTAACATAAAGGAATTTGTTTTGAATCTTATCAATATATTATAAAAAGAATATAATGTCTAAGGGAATGATGAGAGTATGCTGGGAAGATAAGCTTAAAGTTAATAAATAAAATATTATAACAATCTATAATTAAGATTATTTTCACTTATATCCTAAATATTTTAGGATATGTTATGGTAATGAAAAATGTAAGTAGTTATATTTAGTTACTATGAAAAGTTAATGTCACTTTATCTTAAAGAAGTTTAGAATGCACTGGTAAATAATAATATAAATAGTTACATTATTTCAAGGATAAATTTTTATGGAATAGGATTATAAGGATGATGATGATAAACTTGCAATGAGTTCTATATAGACAGCAAAAGTTAACATTAGATGTTGTGAAGTTAAAGAGTTTGAATATGTTCAAAGAGTTGAATGTTAGAAATATAATTCATAATCCTCAATATTATTCAAACTAAATTTCTTCATAAACATTTCTCATTAATGGGTTTAGTGTGAGAGTTTTATCAGGTGGTCACATATAGATGTATTAATAATTACATATAGATGTAAAGAGTTTAAAAAATATAGAAAATGCATCAAACGTGGGGCTGAACTTGTAGATTATCATATAATATATGATAAATAAGAAATTATTTATGATTTCTTTAAATATTCATAGATTTAAACAATATAAAATGTATCATGGTTTTATATTAAAGAAAAACTCCACTTTATTATTATTTCATTGGCTGCATATTTTTCATGAAGAGAAATAACAAGTATCCCCTCAAAGTAATAATTTTTGCTAGCCTAATCAATGATCATCATTCGGTATTATGGGTTGTTATGGTATGTTTAGATTAGAATAAATATAATATTGTACCTGTTATAAAGGGTTGTATATGAGATATATAGAATATATTCATGTGGTAATAAGTAGAGACGTATTGCTTGGATTAACCAACTAAAGTATATCTCTTATATAGTCCTCGATATACTTAGGGTTGTATGATTATAATTGATCCTTATTACCTGTGTTTAGATAGATACCTAGCATAAGAACCTTTATACATTGATACCTTTCTTATGCAAGTAAAAATATGCTTAGCTAATTAGGAGATGGTTGGGTATGTTTATGATCATGTCATCAGTTGGAGTGCAACCAAGATGGGATTTTTCCACTTGTATGACAAGTAAAGTGTCCCTTGATTGAATTAGACTAAGGAAATGCATGAACATGATTATTTGAGTCACATATGATGTGGATGAGGGACATGTGATGTAATCATCCACTAGATGAATGAAATGTGAGGTATCCATTGACCTTTCCGTTCTCTTTTAGAGAATAAATAAAATATGAGTTTTCTTATACTAGATTGGCATGTTCCATGTCCAGTGGTCACTCAATGACATGGACAAAGGGATTATATAGATGTGTATACAATGTATATGATACATATTGTTGTGTACATGTTTTTATAGATATATGAGTATATTTGATGGAGATCACACCAAGCCCCTTAGTACCTCGAGTGGAATTGATGCTTTGTTAGAGGCCTCTCTTTGATTAAATCTATGAAATAGGGATTTCATATTTTTTTGTCAAAACTATTAAGGCCCATAAGGACACACAGTTACGCCTCAGGTTAGATAAAATGTTTGTTCCAAAATGAAGAGAGTTGGATAAAATCCTATCCAAAAGAGTTTGGATGGATTCAGAAAGAGTTATGGAGTTTTTCATAAAGTCATTATGTGATTGTAGTGAAAGTGGGAGATCATTGGGTGTGCACTAAAATGGTATATTCCACCACATTGCGGCCTAAGTCATGGTGTGTTGTGGTCAAGGCTAACGTAGCCTTGACATCATTTTTTTCATGTATATGATGCATGAACCTGTCAAGTCCCTCCTCGCTCAGTTTTCATCAATTACAAATCCATTATGAATGGACATGGCTTACAAATTCATTTAATAGGTTCAATGGACTTTACAATGGGAATAAACATATGTTGATATGTTGTATATGGATAGCGAGTTTCATCAAATGAAATGCATTTAGGATGGCTATATAAAGGGATATGATCCCTCCTATTGCAAAATATCCTGGTTGCTTTCCAAGACAGTCGAAGCTCTCTTCATTCTTAGTGCTTTTTTTATCGCTCATTGCAAAGGCTCTTGTACTCCTTCGAAGTATTGGAATCCTCAAGAAACATAATGGGATCTTGGGGTTGGTGTAATCTCTTGGAGGAAGAAGCCTTTTTTCTACTTTAATGATTATCATCAAACATACTCCATCGAAGAAGGAGGAGGAGGAGGAGGTTGTGGAGGCTATTAAACACGCAAAACAGGTATGCTATGTTTTGATGTTCCTTACACGTTTTGATTCTTTGAAGATAGATCGGATTGTGTTTGGATTTTCTTCTACTGCCAATGATCATATGATGATCCCCTAACACCCATCACTCACTGCCTCCCAAGGGTCATTCCCTTTTCCTCCTCAACACACTACACCAAAAGATATAAATTTATAGACTCGTAGGTCTCTTCTCAATTTATTGACATGAAGATCACTCCGTGATAAGCATGTAGAAATTGTGTCATATTTTCTAAATGTGATGCTTCAATATATACCAGTGTGCTGCTTCCAGATTGCTCGATTAGATATAATCAACTCTTTGTCAGAAGAGTTGAGTCTTTGATATTCAATCAATCTTCACACTATAGAAAATACCCCTGATATAATAATTCCAACATTGGATTTATTCTTCAATATATTATTTCCCTCTTAACTTCAATGAACCAGATGTATCCATGATAATCCATAAATCTAATCTTTAATAAAACTCAATCGGTAGCAATATAAACCTCTTAAATCAGATATTCAGTGAATCCCATGTTGTTATCCCTTCCTACTTCTTCCTTCTCAGAACACCGAGTTCCTCCTCTATCTTATTCTCTATCTCACATTCTACACAGTCGACCCTTAATAGATCATGGGGATTTGAAATTCAACTTCAAATAAGTAACTACCTCTCAACTTTCAACTTTATTTGTTTCAAATCCATCCCTTAGATCACCTTACATTAGATCTCCACAATTGATCTTCATTTGGGCTATTGAAGTTTGATCCATAACCATCAAGAAGTTGTAGAAGTTCCAAATCATCAAAACTAGATGTGACCTCCAGTTTTTCAAACACTTCTCCACGTAAAAATTCCCTTCGAAACGCTAGCTCCACGCTGACATATTTGTTTCCCCTTTAACTCCAAAAATCTCAATACTTGGTATGCCTTCCTCCATGGTTTGGTGCTTTTCCAAGATCTCATTTTGACTACCCTTATGAGAGTCCCACGACTCTTACATACTGATCAATTACGCTCACACGATATTCATCATGAATTCCACAATGCTCATGATGTTGTACCCCATTTTACATATAGATTCTTTCAAGGCAAAACACCATATTTCGCGACATGGCATGAATCCCCCTTGTCTCTTACGTACAGATCAATTACTCTCATGCGAGATCCATGATGACTTCCACAATGCCCATGATGTTGTACCCCATTTTACATATGGATTCTTTCGATGCAAAACTTCATATTCCACAGAGTGGAATGACTCTTCTCCCTGTTTCAGTTAAGTCTTCAGCTGCCACAAACTTCACATTGCCTAGTGAAATGGCTTGCATGTCGTTTCATCATCTCCAGGTTCTCCATGACATTCTCTATTTTAACTTCTATAAAAAACATTTTCTACCATAATTTGGACATCATTCCCACAACATGAGCATTATCAATTGTAAAATATGATTGATAATGTATATCATAATTCATGGCTACCACTTCTAGTTTGAAACAACATCCAAAACACCCACAAATTTTCCACTCTTTCTATTTCCTAATCCATCATGATGTAGCTGGTATCACCACAACATGATCGACTATTTTCCTTAAAAACAACAAAGGATAAATCCTTACGTTTAGCCTAAAAAATATTACATATTTTCCTTTGACATGTTTTGATAAATTGGAGGATATTACGTATTCTCAAAAAAAAACTTGTGTATACAAGGACTTTGCCAAATTTTTCTACTTATTCCCGGAATAAAAAACATACATATGGAGATAAAAATTATTGTGCATCACATGCTATTTTTGAATTCTCGAACTGAAACTCCAAAAACCTAAAAATGTTATGTAATCATGGAAGGTTTTTCCCTTTGCCATATTTCAAGTCCTGAATGAACGCATGCTCTATAAACTTATGCATCACATGGAGAGTTTTCCTTTGCCAATTTCCAAATCCCATTTAGAGAGGCTAACTTTTGGAACAACTAATCAACTTCTGGATCATTCAATTATTCATCTCCCAAAACTCCAACCATAGTTTAAACATCTTCAGGATATAACTTTCAGACTTCTAATGATTCATCTACCTGACTTCCAATGTTGCTCTTCAGGACCTTCTTCTGCCAAAACAACCTCTTAGTTCTCTACTTCCAATCAACAAAACAAACAACATTCTAGTCATTGATTGTGAACAAATCCAAAATTCAACAGCTTGGTTGTATCGCCTAGTCACCCAACAATTTGCATCATTCAACAACTTCAAAATGTGATTTTTGACATAGATGAGCAAATCCTCTAAAACCAAATCGAATTAAATTAATTATTATTAATTTTGTAAATATATTATTTCATATAATGTAAAAAATTTAAATTTTATTTATTTATTTATTTTGACTGTATTCCACATTGTGGTGTGTGTGGCTTGAAGTTTTGGATTTGAGGAGATGACTTGGAAGACATATATTTGAGGGGGTGGTCAGTGACCTTGCATTGAATGGGATGCCTTGAAACCTTACATTTCAAGGGGTGCCCTGAAGGAACCATATGTTTTACAGATAAATTTTTTTCATCGAACATGATACCAATTCCTTGTCTTAGAGGTTGGTGTAAATAAATTCTAAATATGAATTCTCAAAAAAAATATTATTAATTTTTTAACTATACGTTTTTAAATGATAACAAAATGATATATTTATTTAATTAAAGATCTAGTCATTTTAGATTTATTAAAGAATTTTGACATTTTGAAATTATAAATGATTTTTCAATTATATCGAAGAAGTCAAACGACTATTTTAATATATAATGGTAGAATTAGGATAACGTGCTTAAAAAAATAAACAAGTCAAAGACCAATTTAGAATTTTATAAAATTAAGTAGGTTAAGGTTAGGGTATCCAAAATGTCATAATTATTTAACAGAATCGAAATTAAATAAATATCTTTTATAATTTAAATATTATTTAAAAATATATTATTTGTTATCCGTAAAAATCAGGGAACACTAGCCCACCAAGTCAGCCGATGATTGGAGGACATGGCATTCTTATCTGGTAGGACCCCGCCCCAAGTTGGGCTGCCCCAGACAAAATAAATGGGCCACTGCCACGTGGGCCGCCAGTTGGTACCAGTGAGGTACAGCCCTCACTGATGGCTGACGTTCGCCCTCCCCACCTTCCACATATCTCCCGTTTAGATCCGACCGGGCCCGCTTTATTTGGATTTTTTTTTTTAGCATGTTTTAATCAACATATAATGAAAAAATTAAGAAAATTAATCTGAAAATTCAATTTTTTGAATTATTTACGGCCAAATTCACTTTAAAAAAATCGACGATATGTTTGTTATATGTTTATAGAGACAAGGCACAAAACGCATAACACGAAATTTTATATTTTTATTTGTTTTGTGTAATAATTATATATGTTATGTGATATAAATAAATAAATATATCTATGTATGTATGCATTGTTATATATTTAAATATATTTCTATATCTATACATGTATTTTGTTTTATATTTATATCTTCATAAAACATAGAATTCAAAACATTATATTTTATATTTACATATGCACTATATATACACACATATATATTTGTAAAAAAAATTGTTAAATAAATTTAAATCTAACAGCCCGTCAGAGTTAAATTATATATTTATTTAAAAAAATTGTAAAAAACATGTTAAATTGGACTAGAACATGGGCCGGTCCAAAACAATATTCCGGGTTCATCCACTGCATAGTATTTTAATGAATTAAATTTGGTAATCATGAGTGCTATCAAATACGAAATCATGTAGGCTGGGAAAGACAATTATGTTAAAAACAAATAATCATCACCAAAATTTAATATTATTAAAAATCATACTTTAATATATAAATATATTTTATATCGATATATATAAAATATATTTATGAATCTATATAACACTAGATATATATTTACAATTAACATGTAATACATTCGGTGAAAAATTGATTAAAAATAATTAAAAAATAACATTAACTAATAATTTGATTATTAGTATTGAGTAATCGATACTTAATAACAATTTGGTGACGGGAAACATTTACAAAATAATTAATATATTAAGATACGTTGAAAATAGGAATTGAAATTAAAATGACTATAACTTTTTGATCCGACTATCTGTTTGGACTCTACCACGCATCAAATCGAAGTATGCGAAGAAAGATAGGTCATTTTAACTTAAGAGGTCTAGATCGCTGTTTTTTTGAGCTCAAAAAAGCTTCAGAAGATCTCCAAAACTGAATTTTTAGTTGGGATACCCTAAATTTTTAATATTCACTGAGATTTCAGTTTTGTTTAAAATGACTGAAGTTCTAAAGGATCAAAAAACAACTGAGAAGGATGAAGGTTGAATTAGTTGTCGACTTTTTACAAATTTCAACTTTAAGAAATTCAACCTCTGCAATTTGTTAGAGTTTCTTCCTTATCAACTTTTAATAAATTCAAGTATGTGCAAAAATAGAAAGGTAAATATGACACATGATTTATAAGGTTAAGCTTCAATGTGATAACATACATTCTTATAACCACTCCCGTGAGTCTATGAAAAATCACCATTATGAATAAGTGAATACAACTTGTGTCTAACTCCCGTTAGACACCTTCCATCTCCCAATATGAATAATTATACCAACTCTTGACAGTTTCTAATTTTTTGCTTACAACAATTTGAGCCGCAACAAAATATGTAATTTGTTCAAATTGCTCCACCAAAGGTCTCCCTGGAATCTCAGTCTGATCCGCCTCAATCTGGTTCGCCAGTGTCTGATGGCTTCAATCCGATAGCCTCAATCCGATGACCCAATTCTCAGTATAACAAATCTTCACTTTTTAAACAACTTCTCAAAGCTTAGACCGATACCCTCAGTTTGATTCCTTTAATCTGATTGTCACGACCTCTTCCCCACAAAGTGTACCCCTCCTGGGCTGATAATGGGAGAAGAGTGATAGTGACCCCTGAGTTCCGCCTCCAGTAGGCCTTGGGTTGGCAACTAGCACTGAGAGTATAATAAACATGTAGATGAGAGACATTACCCTCTAAGAGAAACACATGCGGAGGAGAGAGATAAGATAGACACCAACCAACTCCTGCTCAGACTACAATATAAAGAAACCCAAGTACACAAATGTAATGTCATGCAAGAACTACTGCAACTGAAAGGAAAAACTACAAGTGCCAAAAGAAAGTAAAGACGACAGCGACCACAAAGTCCAAACAACTCCTACAACCCACAAGCTAGTAGTAACCAACCCGATCTCCAACCTGCTCCAACTGACCTGAAAAACAATTTATATATACGCATGGTGAGTATAACAACATACTCAGTAGGATCCTCCCCAAAGCCTCTCATGAAAAAGTAAAGAATGCATGTTAAAGCACAGTGAATAACAAGTGAAACTAACTCGTCACCTAAACAGATATTCTAAGTTTCCAGCCTCACCATGACTACTCTCACCAAGTATCGTATATAAGAGCATATTATATGATAAAGAATATCAAGGGTACCCTGCCACCACTTCCCCACTAGTTTGCTGCTTTGCCCCAACGTCACACGTTCTGAACATCTCTCTCCAAAAAGGCTAGCCCGCAAACACCTGTGCGATACACCACAACATGCATCTCCTGCAACACACCACCACGTCCACATAACTAAAAGTAATCAGCTAGTTTTCGAGAGCCATCCACAGCTCGTATAACATGTATCAAATGTAACACCCCGAGATTTTATGAAAAATATTCTTTTAATTTCATTGATGTCTTTTATTATACACTACACCAAGCTTAGCTTGTATTATAAGCAACACCGTATTAGCTTGCAGTATACGCAACACTATTCTTGGCTCGTGTTACACATAATTTCAAGTTCGTTTTGTGGAAATTATTCTACGCAACATTAAGTATAGATTTTGTTTAATGTATAAATGAAATAAGTTTTGATTATGTTATACGCAACACCAAACAGAGCTTTCACTACACGCAGCCCTGGCTTGGCTTGCTTTACACGCAATCGCGACATTCCATAATAGCGTGTGTTGTACGCAATACCAAGTTTCACTAAACAAAGATATGCTATTAAAATATTATATAAACTAGCCGTTATGAATAGTAACACCAACTTTTTGGAATTTTATAAATTTTATTTTTCAAAATGGACTTCATTTTTGGATTTGGAATATCGAAAATAGCCTGGGGTGAATTTTTGGTATTTTTCTGAAAACTTTCAATTTTTGATGAATAGTGAAAACACTGGGTTACTATTTAAAAACCGACTTTTTATTTAAATAATTATTTATTTTATTTAAATTTATTTTAGGTCAAAATTGATACATAATAGCTATATAAGTTCAATGTAATTCATTGGAATCATTTTATAATAATTTTAGATATATAAAAATTTTATTGAACTATTCGCCGTCTTTTACCCACCTCTTAGGAGAGTTTGAAAATTTACATAAAACTTAATTTTACCGCTTCTGTGAGTGGAATTTCGAAAATCCGAGAGACACAGTTAATATCAAGGACTAAAATGTGGTTCAATGAGATGAAAATAATTTTTGGTGAATAGTAACTTTTTACTTTTATTTACCATAATTAAAAGTAAATAGAGTAATTAAGGGTAAAAATGATATTATTATTACCCTAACACATGTCCTAATTCTATTGGATAAGTGTAATTCGACCAAAAACAACCTTAGGAATAAAATATGACCATTTAGGTCTACTTGGATTAGATTAGGACATTTATTATTAATTTATTTAAAGAAGGGTTAAAATAGTTAAAATCAAAGTTTAATAACTAAATAATTTTTAATATAGGGTTATAGATAAGATAAATTCTACTATAAATATTCATTAGAAAGATAAAAAAATTTCCTACATAATGGTATTTTATTTATAATTTTTAGACATTAAATAAGTTAATTTATTTATGACACAATGATGATGCAGTAATTACCTTATTAATGAAATATTAACATAATTGATGTTATAAATACCCAAATAAATTTAATTTGAGACTTTTTATGAATTACACTAATTTTCTAGGTTAATATGACATGTTAGTATTAATTTAATTAACTTTTTTTGAACTAATCATGCTGTTATGATTTTCAAAAAAATCAATTACCAAATAGTGTCTAAATTGACATAAAATAGTTTTTAAAACAAATATTATATTATTAATTGTTATTATATTTCTAAAAATATAAGGTTAGGCCAATATACTTATATCATGATAGGTGTATCATTAATGGACCACTTGGAGGTAGCTTGGATGTATATGGTAAGTTTATTAACTATATAATATAAAAATACAAAGTGACATGGTAAATGTCAATCTAATTAACTAATAGTTAAAACTAAAAGATAAGGTTAATATAATGACCCAAACCTGTCTAAAATCTATTGGTTGAGAGTATTTCGACCCATACCCACCTTAGCTTAGAAATAAATCAATATGGAGCTATTAAAAACCAAATATGACTTTATTATAAAATAATATTTTAAGTTTTCCTAAGGTGCCCCTCTCCTCCCTTATAAAAAGGGCACCCCTTCCCTCTTCTCTTCACACCCTTTTGAGCCTTGAAGCTCGGCCAACCCCTGCCCATTTCTCTTCTCCACTTCCCTAGAAACATTCTGGAGGTTCTGGTCTTCTCAAAATACCAACTCTACTTCCTTAAGAGAAGGCTTAAAGGAGGTGCGTCGAAGAAGAGGTAATCTTTTCTTCCGATTCTCTCAAGTTTCTTTCTTCTTCAACTTATTCTTCTTTAGTTGTCTCATTATAAAGTAATAACATCAGTATTACTTATATACTGATATGTTATTATAAATATGAAACAACCCTATTTCACCTTCTATCCATCCTACGGAAAACGAAATCACCACGCGTGCGTACGTACGAAATACCGTCTCCACACCGTGGTGTAATCTGTTTTCGACCACCACCTTACTTGGATGGGTATAATGATGTAAATAAATAAATAAATATTATTATTTTAATGTGATATTGATTCTGAAATATTATACATACACTTCAATACAATTCCACGATCATGAGAATGGTATCATCGCTCGTGCGTACGTACGGACTACCGTCTCCACGACGTGATGAGATTCATTATCAATGATTAACCATTCATGAATGATTATAAAGTATATATAATAAGTAATCATATGACATAATAGTGATACTGGATTTATGTATAAATATATGTATGTCATCTACTTAATTCCATTCAATTCAATAAGGAAACGAAAACAACATTCATGCGTACGTACGGCCTACCGTCTCCATGAACGGTGTATTTCATTCCATTTATCGATCTATCATATATATATGTATATGCTGAATATATATTATATACAAATCATGTTTTAAATTCTGGAATTAATTAAATTAGGATATAAGTAATAATATCAAGAACAACAAGTCCAAACACGTACGATAAATAAAACAATTTTACCCAAAACGCTGCTTTAACATGGAATTTACAAAAGAACGGGTAATATAAAGTCATAAGTGAACCATTTATGACATCATAACAATGAATATGATTCTGTAATAATTCAATGACATTATTTAAATCATTATACAGGAGGTTCAGATACGTACGAAGCATATCGGACCTAAGGTAACGGATAATTATTCCAATCTCATTCTTATCCGAGATTGTTTATTCGTAAGTATTTACCGGGGTTATGTTTATTATCCATGTCCATATGTTCTCAAAATGTTTTCATAAAATTTTTACTTTTCTTCCTTGTATTTTTAAAGTCATTTTTACCCTTTTTTACCTTTACCACATCGTATGGAAGGAATCTTTCTTTTGTTTACCATACGAGGTACTTTTTGACTTTTCGGGCAAAAATACGAGAAGAATGTTTTTTTAACTTATACGGCGTGAACGGATTTTTACGGTTTCATAACGCCTCATTTTCATGAAGCTTACTCTACAAAATTGCATGATTAGTTTCAACAAAACCCTTTTCTTTTAAGATTGCATGGAATTTTGTGAAAAGAAAATGATTTTGAAGAAGAAAGGATATTTTACTCAAGAATTCATTTCAAAAGTTTTATCAAAACCATTTTCCATCTAAGATGACATTATTTCATATGTGTATGTTTCAAGTTTAATGTCTCTATGATTTACATGGTTTCACTTTTCTTATGATGAAATGTCCATTTGTTTTATATGTATTATGAGATGATGGGATGATATTTATGAAACCCATTTTATTCTTTGGGTTATGATGAATGTTTTAATTTTATTTTGTGGCACAAGTAAGAATGATTTCATTTATGAGATGGGTGAGACCTATATCTCCCTCCAATTCATTGGGTAAAGATTTATATCTCATGAGATAGACATGGCTGGAACGGTAAGTTAATCCGGTTCAGTGTTATAGGACTGAAACGAGGAGTGAACTCGATTTAGAAAGAGACTTTGTCCACTAAGATGGTCTTGGCAGCAATGCCTTGGCTACTATGGAAATCATAACATGTGCTTAATGGTTGCCACAATTACATGTTTTATTCCCATGCTATTTTATCATGATTGATGTTCCTTTATGATATATGCCTTACGTACTTCCAAGATTTATGTCTTTGCTCAAGATTTTGATGTTTAGATTTTATGTTCAAGCTTTTGCATTCAAATGTTTATCGATTGTTTTATGTTCTCTATGTTTACCTTTACTGAGCATTTGAGCTCAACCTTTTTATGTTTTCTTTTCCCCAGGATATAAAGAAAGGTTTTAGGTAAGAAAACAAAAGGGGAAGATCTTTATGGGAGAAGTTGAAGATCTTTCACCACGATTAGAAGATTAAATTCCGAGTTTCCAAAGACACTAAACTATTACGGTCCTTGTGTGTCTGTGTTTGTTATATATTAAGTATTCCACAAAAGTAATGTAATTTCCATGTACGCCAAGCTTTGGGTCTCTACAGTTGGTATCAGAGGAAAGGTTTAGTTAACCTTTGGAAACTAGGATGCGAAAACTTTAGTGAGATCCCTAGAGATATTTCTAAGGTATGTCTAGGTATGTCCCTAAGGTGAAGTATAAGTATAGGTTATAGTCCTAGAATTACGATAACGATCTTAGAATTTAGCCTAATATTTTAGTTATTGAAGGTAATCCCCCTTGATTATGATTTTGGCCTCTCACACTATTCTTTTTAGGTTTTAGAAAATGGCTAGGAACGGGAAGATTCACGATAATAGAGGATATAATGGACAATGGAATGATATTCTTCATGAGCAACCGAATGAAATTGGATCTGGAGGTCCCCATATCGTTATTATTACTAATCATCAATCTCATAATATGATCAATAATCTCAACTTTGGTAAGTTTCTCGACTCAGCTAATAAGAGAAAGATGGAGTTTTATGATGATCATAGAGGAAGGAAAGTTCAATTTATGTCATGTAAATCATGTGGGAAGAGGCATCAAGGAGAATTTTTCAAAGGAACTGAAAGATGCTTTGGGTGTGGAAAAGAAGGACACAAATCCAGTAAGTGCAAAAGAAAAGGTTCAGTTAACACCATGGATAAGGATAATGGTATTGCTATGACATCAACAATGATTAGATGTTTTAAATGTGTAATGTATGGGAATTATGCAAACCAATTCCCTAAGGGAAAATCTCATGAAGAGAATCAGCATGGTCATATGGGTAGTATTTATGTGGATGATGATGAGGAGACTACAAATGATATATGAGATAAAAGAAGTGTTGAAGCTTGGTCAATGGTTTAAGAAGGTAGTGGAATGATTTATGTTTATCAAGAGTTATGTTGTATAAGTAATGGTACTATGGAATAAAAACACATCTAAGGATTGTTACACTATTGTTTTTCCTAGAGTATTTGAAAGTATATGTTGAATGGTACTGGTAACCATAAAAGGTTATTCAGATATTTTGGAAAGAAGATGATATGCGCATAATGAATGGATAAAGAGAAAATAATATGTTTGATAGTATTCATGAGCTCATGATTGATATAAGGACTAAGTGATATCATGGTCTGAGTATATAGAATTTTTGGGTTTTTTGGAATGTGGAAAGAGTTAACTTTTGACAAAATTCATGTTTTTACTAAGGTTCAATGGGTATTCATTTTTTAAGAGAATACATGATTAAGGTATTCACATGTTTGGAATGTGACCAACAAGATATATCGTATGATATATGGGGGATAAATGATGGTATTCACGTGCTTGTTATGTGACCTTTCAAGTAATCGCTTTCTTTATACTATGATATTGGACATATGTATTTTGGATAAGCCTAAAGATTGGAATGGATTATGTTGGACACAAGTTAGAATTGTTTAAGGCTAGAACTTTTTTCGATATTTTTGATGGAATGTCATAATGTTGTAATTTTAGAAAAAGGAAAACCTGCAGGATGGGCGACAACCCATCGCATCGGACAAGGATGCGGGAATCAAACCCACAACCAAAGTGCGACAGGCTTTTATCGCCTACCACTAGCCTACAGAAAGTCCCTGGTTAGTAGAAACTAGTTTTATTTTATTAAGCGCTATGATTGCTGAAGTATAAGTTTATTTTAGCAACCATATACGATTAATATCAGCATAGATGGACTTCTGTATATTTAATAAATTGTACTAAAATTTTTGCGAAAGAAATAGATGGAATGACCTATCATTGTATCGCATAATCTGCTAACACTTCACAGAAGACAAATTCAACTTAATTTCCTTGAGAGATGAAGTGGAAATTGTTCGAGGCACGAGCAACGATGAGATTGTACCAAAATCAAGTAAGTATTTCTTTTAATTCAACAATTCTTCAACTTTAGGGAAATGATCTTGAAAACAAAAAAATGTTGTCATAGTGCTCTCATATCTGATGAATCGGATGGTACCTTACATCATAAAAAATTTATGGCTTTGTGATTGTTGGCTTTTTCATAGCCATGTCCTCTATTACTCATCATCAAAAGTTGATGGTTATATTTCTCTTCCATATCCATATTTTCACCTATGTTCTACTATGTGGAAACTCAGTGATTAGTTAATTTGGGTAACCGTTACGTTTCATACTTTAGCTTTTAAAGTCAAGTTTTGGTATTCCTTTTTACAATGTGGGTTTCTATTAAAGAAACTTTCAAGTAGTAAACCATTTATAACCCCGACAAATTTCGAGAGTGAAATTCATTTTAAGGGGGGTAGAATGTAACACTCCGAGATTTTATGAAAAATATTCTTTTAATTTCATTGATGTCTTTTATTATACACTACACCAAGTTTAGATTGTACTATACACAACACCGTTTTAGCTTGCAGTTTACGCAACACTATTCTTGGCTCGTGTTACACACAATTTCAAGTTCATTTTGTGGAAATTATTCTACGAAACATTAAGTATAGATTTTGTTTAATGTATAAATGAAATAAGTTTTGATTATGTTATACGCAACACCAAACAGAGCTTTCACTACACGCAGCCCTGACTTGGCTTGCTTTACACGCAATCACGACCTTCCATGATAGCGTGTGTTGTACGCAATACCAAGTTTCACTAAACAAAGATATGCTATTAAAATATTATATAAACTAGCCATTATGAATAGTAACACCCAATTTTTGGAATTTTATAAATTTTATTTTTCAAAATGGACTTCATTTTTGGATTCGGAATATCGAAATTAGCCTGGGGTGAATTTTTGGTATTTTTCTGAAAACTTTCAATTTTTGATGAATAGTGAAAACACTGGGTTACTATTTAAAAACTGACTTTTTATTTAAATAATTATTTATTTTATTTAAATTTATTTTAGGTCAAAATTGATACATAATACCTATATAAGTTCAATGTAATTCATTGGAGTCATTTTATAATAATTTTATAAAAATTTTATTGAACTATTCACCATCTTTTACCCACCTCCTAGGAGAGTTTGAAAATTTACATAAAACTTAATTTTACCGCTTCTGTGAGTGGAATTTCAAAAATCCGAGAGACACGGTTAATATCAAGGACTAAAATGTGGTTAAATGAGATGAAAATAATTTTTGGTGAATAATAACTTTTTACTTTTATTTACCACGGTTAAATGTAAATAGGGTAATTAAGGGTAAAAATGATATTATTATTACCCTAACACATGTCCTAATTCTATTGGATAAGTGTAATTCGACCAAAAACAACCTTAGGAATAAAATATGACCATTTAGGTCCACTTGGATTAGATTAGGACATTTATTATTAATTTATTTAAAGAAGGGTTAAAATAGTTAAAATCAAAGTTTAATAACTAAATCATTTTTAATATAGGGTTATACATAAGATAAATTCTACTATAAATATTCATTAGAAAGATAAAAATATTTCCTACATAATGGTATTTTATTTATAATTTTTAGACATTAAATAAGTCAATTTATTTATGACACAATGATGATGCAGTAATTACCTTATTAATGAAATATTAACATAATTGATGTTATAAATACCCAAATAAATGTAATTTGAGACTTTTTATGAATTAAACTAATTTTATAGGTTAATATGACATGTTAGTATTGATTTAATTAACTTTTTTCGAACTAATAATGCTGTTATGATTTTTACAAAAATCAATTACCAAATAGTGTCTAAATTGACATAAAATAGTTTTTAAAACAAATATTATATTATTAATTGTTATTATATTTCTAAAAATCTAATGTTCAGCCAAGATACTTATATCATGATAGGTGTATCAATAATGGACCACTTGGGGGTCTCTTGGATGTATATGGTAAGTTTATTAACTATATAATATAAAAATACAAAGTGACACGGTAAATGTCAATCTAATTAACTAATAGTTAAAACTAAAAGATAAGGTTAATATAATGACCCAAACCTTTCTAAAATATATTGGTTGAGAGTATTTAGACCCATCCCCACCTTATCTTAGAAATAAATAAATTTGGAGCTATTAAAAAACAAATATGACTTTATTATAAAATAATATTTTAAGTTTTCCTAAGGTGGCCCTCTCCTCCCTATAAAAAGGGAACCCCTTACCTCTTCTCTTCACACCCTTTTGAACCTTGAAGCTCGGCCAAACCATGCCCATTTCTCTTCTCCACTCCCCTAGAAACATTCTGGAGGTTCTGGTTTTCTCAAAAGACCAACTCTACTTCCTTAAGAGAAGGCTTAAAGGAGGTGCGTCGAAGAAGAGGTAATCTCTTCTTCCGATTCTATCAAGTTTCTTTCTTCTTCAACTTCTTCTTATTTAGTTGTATCATTATAAAGTAATAACATAAGTATTACTTATATACTGATATGTTATTATAAATATGAAACAACCCTATTTCACCTTATATCCATCCTACGGAAAACGAAATCACCACGCGTGCGTACGTACGGAATACCGTCTCCATGCCGTGGTGTAATCTGTTTTCGACCACCACCTTACTTGGATGGGTATAATAGTGTAAATAAATAACTATATATGATTATTTTAATGTGATATTGATTCTGAAATATTATACATACACTTCAATACAAATTCCACGATCATGGGAATGATATCATCGCTCGTGCGTACGTACGGACTACCGTCTCCACGACGCGATGAGATTCATTCTCAATGATTAACCATTCATGAATGATTATAAAGTATATATAATAAGTAATCATATTAAATAATAATGATACTGGATTTATTTATAAATATATGTATGTCATCTACTTAATTCCATTCAATTCAATAAGGAAACTAAAACAGCATTCATGCGTACGTACAACCTACCGTCTCCATGAACGGTGTATTTCATTCCATTTATCGATCTATCATATATATATGTATATGATGAATATATATTATATATAAATCATGTTTTACATTATTTAATTAATTAAATTAGGATATAATTAATAATATCAAGAACAACAAGTCCAAACACGTACGATAAATAAAACGATTTTACCCAAAACACTGCTTTAACATGGAATTTACAAAAGAACGGGTAATATAAAGTCATAAGTGAACCATTTATGACATCATAACAATGAATATGATTCTGTAATAATTTAATTACATTATTTAAATCATTATACAGGAGTTTCGGATACATACGAAACATATCGGATCTAAGGTAAGGGATAATTATTCCAATCTCATTCTTATCCGAGATTGTTTATTCGTAAGTATTTACTGGGGTTATGTTTATTATCCATGTCCATATGTTCTCAAAATGTTTTCATAAAATGTTTACTTTTCTTCCATGTATTTTAAAGTCATTTTTACCCTTTTTTACTTTTACCACATCGTATGGAAGGAATCTTTCTTTTGTTTACCATACGAGGTACTTTTTGACTTTTCTGGAAAAAGTACGAGAAGAATGTTTTTTTAACTTATACGGCATGAACGGATTTTTACAGTTTCATAATGCCTCATTTTCATGAAGCTTACTCTACAAGATTGTATGATTATTTTCAAGAAAACCCTTTTCTTTTAAGATTTCATGGAATTTTGTGAAAAGAAAATGATTTTGAAGAAGAAAGGATATTTTCCTCAAGAATTCATTTCAAATGTTTTATCAAAACCATTTTCCATCTAAGATAACATTATTTCATATGTGTATGTTTCAAGTTTAATGTCTCTATGATTTACATGGTTTCACTTTTCTTATGATGAAATGTCCATTTGTTTTATATGGATTATGAGATGATGGGATGATGTTTTTGAAACCCATTTTATTCTTTGGGTTATGATGAATGTTTTAATTTTATTTTGTGGCACAAGTAAGAATGATTTCATTTATGAGATGGGTGGGACCTATATCTCCCTACAATGCATTGGGTAAAGATTTATATCTCATGAGATAGACATGGCTGGAACAGTAAGTTAATCCGGTTCAGTGTTACAGGACTAAAACGAGGAGTGAACTCGATTCAAAAAGGGACTTTGTCCACTAAGTTGGTCTTGGCAGCAATGCCTTGGCTACTATGGAAATCATAACATGTGCTTAATGGTTGCCACAATTACATGTTTTATTCCCATGCTATTTTATCATGATTGATGTTCCTTTATGATATATGCCTTACGTACTTCCAAGATTTATGTCTTTGCTCAAGATTTTGATGTTTAGATTTTATGTTCAAGCTTTTGCATTCAAATGTTTATCGATTGTTTTATGTTCTCTATGTTTACCCTTACTGAGCATTTAAGCTCACCATTTTTATGTTTTCTTTTCCCCAGGATATAAAGAAAGGTTTTAGGTAAGAAAACAAAAGGGGAAGATCTTTATGGGAGAAGTTGAAGATCTTTCACCATGATTAGAAGATTAAATTCCGAGTTTCCAAAGACACTAAACTATTACGGTCCTTGTGTGTCTGTGTTTGTTATGTATTAAGTATTCTGAAAAAGTAATGTAATGTCCATGTACGTCAAGATTTGGGTATCTACATCAAATGTTGGGTATTATACCTCAAGCAATCACAGGCCATACACTGAGTAATGATCCTCAAGTCATCACAACCTATGCACGTTATACCTATAGTATTCCTTAAGAAACTATATCCAAAATACATGTGAGTGAAATAACCACAACCCATTACAACCCTTTATACACATATATTGGGAAAACTAACCCCCCATGCATACAAGCACAAGTAACTACCAAAAGAAGAGAGTGAGGCCAAAGGAGATAGTCAGTCAGTCATTTATCCTCCACCGGGATGCTGAGGAAAACACCCCCCTCAAGGCTCAGAATCCCTGGGGTGTTAGTTGACCTAACCGATAGGGTGAAGTAGCGTATAGAAACACAAAAAGTACATGATATAATATAGCTCACAACCACACTATGAGCATAACCCAGTCTTAGACTCAACTACAACTAACGTCTCTCAGACATCCGACTTCCACTACTAAGACTAGATATCTTATAAGCACACAACTACATTAAGTTCCTTTATCCATTTTTATCAGTTACACTTTACGTTATTTAATTATTTAACAATTAATTAACCATTATCCTTTTCCACATTTCATTAAATTAGCATCACAACAAAGTTCCATGCCCTCCAGGCATAACCAAACAGAGTTCACAACTTCTCAAAATTACAACCTCAACATTTCATTCCAGCAAGATCGAACCCCATAGGTTAAACATTTATTCATTTATTTAACAACATTACAAATTTCCATAATTACAGACATTCTAGGAAAATATTATAAGCTACCAAGCAAAAGGGGGCTCAACATGATGAGTAGATGAACTACCCATCGAGTCTTTGCCACCTATAGTAGGAGCATAGACCCATCCAACCACCAGAAGCTAAAAACAGAAAGCACGTGACATACCCCGCGCATCTTCACTTATCATGGAAGGAGAGTAAGAAAAACCATCTGCCTTAAACAATGGGGAAGGTAAAACATATAAACAAACAACAGATTCAATGAGCATCCAACTTTCATATCAATGAGTAAGCCCAGCTTCAACCCGTTCCATCATCTCTGGTGTCCTTCCCAACACCACATGCATAAACCGATGCATGTCGCCACTCCAGGCGTCAACTGCTGCCACGACAACTTGGACTCCCTACCCCACGTACCACAACGTCCTTCCAGACTCAGCCATACTAGGCTGACATCACGTCCAGGCCTCCCTACCCCATATACCACAAGTCTTATATCCAGAGCACATCACAAGCAGCATGAACAAACATAGAAACATGCTCTTGACCCTAAAACAAGGCATCCAACCTTCACACAAAACAAGCTATCACGACTCCAAAGAACATGACACTTGGCATTTACAAGAAAACAGACAACTCATGCCCTATAAAGACACTATCTTTATCACATAACCAGTTCTTATTCCATTTTGAATTAACTGATTCATTATTCACAGGTTCCAACTACATGCAACCTGAGTAACAAGCTATCACAAGCCATAAAAAATTAATTAGACAATTAATTTAACATGCCTTTAATCATTTATCAAAAAGCATCAACGTGCTTTAGGTTCATTAACCAATTCCATTATACATGCATATCTGCATCAATTTGATTAATATCAATTAAAACAACAACCAGATTCATTAAACCAACCTCTTTAAACCTTTAGCCAATTAATTATCAATTAATTCCGTCTTTACGTTCTTTACCAATTTCCATTAATAATGACATAGTAAATCAATCAAGGCATAGATATCACACTATCTAGAAAATCAAGAGGCAAATCGTTATCATGGTATAAAGAAAAAACATCGCTACACGATTAATACCAATTCTTTAATCCGGTTCAAGTATTTAATTATGTCAATTCCATTGCGATCCAATGACTAAATCATGATACCTCTACAATTACACATAAATAAATAGATAATCCACGAATCCCCTACCACAAAAGGTCATTGACATTCTTCGCACGAGAATAGATCAAAGTAATGGATCACGATCACCTCTCCCGCAACAAATGCATCCACCCGAGGATGCTGCAGTATAACCACACCAACCAACAACCAAGAAAACTCCATTAGAAACATGTAGATCACACACCACCACATGGAAAAGAGAAAATAAAGGAAAAATAATGAATAAACCACAATAACATAGGTAGATCGTACCTTATATTGAAGATGAATCGCTAGAGATCAAAGGAGATAGCTAGGGATCGTTCCTTGATGAAGGAATCCCTAAAACACTGAAGAGAGGGTCATCGGGTCACCTAAGATCTAGGGAGAACCACTGTAGCTATAGTTTTGTGAAAACCCAAGTGGATTAAATGTTTTAAAAACATACAACAGTGGGACATTACATGACGTGAAATTCCCTTTCATGCCGTGTAATGCCTCAGGGTCGATTTCTGCTAAAAAATGCATCACCTCAATGATTTATTTTATTTTTCATACCCATGAAGTATTTCATGTTGTGAATTAATCTTTCACGCTATGTAAATGTCTACACGTTGTGAAGCATTCCAAGACAACCCATGAAACAAGATTTCACGTTGTGTAATTCAGCTACACGATGTGTAATCCCTCCTTTTCAGATTTTACTTAACTGAACTTCTCTAAACTTCTTCTGAGCCTCCTATGAGCACTTAGATCTTTGAAAACATGAAAAGGGTCGATCCACACAAATCTAGGCCCTTACATCAGATAGCTCTCAAAACACTTTCATCCCTGATAATCCAAAACCAACCCAGAGAGGAAACAGAAAGGGGTCATCTGAAAATCCACCCTGCGAGATAACTCTCAAAGATTTTTCCACCACATGAGCTCACCACCTCATTAGAGGAACAAGTGTAAAACCACGCAACAACCGAAACCAGATCCTAAACACTCTCCCAGGGGAGATACCTCTCAAAAGAGAGTAAGCCACAACAAGTAACAAGAGAAAGTCGTCTCATAAACAGAAAGGGTATACAACCATCAAACAGATAACATTACAAGAGAAGAGATAAAAATAAAACAACTTGGGGTACTGAGCATGTATCTATGACTCGCGTTCCTTGGTACTCTCCTGCATGCCACCGTGCCGCCACAAGACATGAACCAAGGGGATAACATTCCCATGTAACACCTTCTCCTGACGATCCTAGATCTCTACAGGCCACTCCTTGAAGGTCACATCATCGTCAACATTGATCTCTCCCCAATCGATGATGTGAGAGTCGTTATGAAGATAACAATGGAGCCGTGACACATGAAAAACATTGTGTATTCAGATCATCTATGGGGGAAGTGCTACCCGATATGCCACGACTTCAGCATAAGCCAACACCTCAAAAGTCCCAACAAAATGAGGAGAAAGTTTACTCCCATGACCAAAACTTCACTGCCCTTGACGGGGAGTCACCTTAAAAAACATGTGATCCCCAACACCAAACTCCAGAAGTCTCCTCCTATGATCGACATAGGATTTATGGTGATCCTGCACTACCTTCATCCTCTCAAGAATCACATAAACCATCTTTGTCATAGTCTATACCAGTTCTGGCCCGAGAATTGCTGACTCTATGACCTCAGTCCAATGCAATGGAGAACAACACGGTTGACCATACAAGGCTTTAAATGGATCCATACCAATAGTGGAGTGAAAACTATTGCTGTAATAGAAATATACCAAGGGAAAGTGCGTCATCCATTAACCTCCAAAATCCAGGACACAAGAGTGAAACATGTCTTCAAGAGTCTAGATGATCCGCTCTGTCTGACCGTCCTTCTGCAGATGAAAAGAAGTTCTAAAACATAACCGAGAACCAAAATCATGCTGGAGACCTATCCGAAACTTGGAGGAAAATGTCACAACCCGTCCCCCAGGGCCCGTGCCATGACTACCCCAAGCCCGCCTTCCATAGGCCAGGGGCTGGCGACTAGCACCAAAGGCGTAATTCCCTAAAACTGGGAAGACATTGCCTTTATAACCTATAAAAAAAAAAGAAAGATACGAACATGAGTAAACTGTATAACCAAAAGAGTGCTGAAAGTAAAAGGGGCCGGAATACATTCCCAACAGTAAAGGTACAAGTACAACTGAAAATAATACAACTGAAGAAAAAGAAAGAAAAGTAGCTACTGGGTCTTCCTCCGGGATTCCTACCGGAAGGGTAGGTACAGATATCCTCCTTAGCACTCCGCGTTCTTCCATCTCCTCCACGTATCGACACGCCGTATGGTCCACCTCCGGGAACCGTCCAGTCCTGGTACTCTTAGACTCAGTCAGTGTTGTCTGTCGTCTGCAACCAACACAATAAGGTGCGGGCATAGCTCGTGCAGGGGTGAGTATAATGATACTCAGTAGAGACCCCGAGACCCTTAAGGTCTCATAAAATCCAACAAAGATAAAACAAAAAGTAAGAAATCAACAGATAACCCTACTTAGGTATATGACCATACATATACCTAAGTTATCCAGTAATCCATCTCAATCATGAGGAAAACACAGAGGTACTAACTCAGCTCAAACAAAGATTTTATTATAGGGGTAGTATCAAGTAACATCCCCAGTCACATTGTCGAAACATTGGCTATTAGAGAACTCCTGCTCTATCGAGTACAGTGGGCCTTCCGTGACACCGAGCATTCTTCCCACTAACCTTGGACTGCTGAGGTACTCCTCCTATCGAGTACCATGGATCTGCCACGTCACCAAGCGTGCTCCCAACCGTGGGTCTGCCGCGTCACCAAGAGCGCTTCCCCTTATAGCCTGCTGAGGTACTCCTCCTGTTGAGTACCGTGGGTCTTCCGCGACACCAAGGTGCTCCCCACCGTGGGTCTACCGCGACACCAAGGCGCTCCCCATTGGGATAGTAGAGTCACTTCGAGTCAAAATGGTCAGCAGTCGTCAGGTCTTAGCCAACTACTAGGTCTCCGCACCATGCTTGCTCGTCTCTAGGAGGATCCGCTCCACAAGCTACTGGTTTATACTAAAACTGTCACAAAGTCCCACGAATAAGTATCACAAAGGTCTGCCACGTCCTAGGGGTCTCAACGTAACAAACGACGTGTCAATTCGACGCCCGGTCTGTTAGTTACTAGCCTTTTAGTCCTGGGGGCCTGGTTGGATTCGTGCTCGACCCAACCTGACCGTACCCAATCTCAATCCAAAACTCAGTGGGGAATCACTCAAAAGGACCGTCTCTCTACAAGGTTCCCAACGCCACTGACGGTTCATCAAACGGACATCCGGTGCCAAAGTTATGGACAAAAGAAGTATACGGGTCGTAGTGGGCCCGGGTCCGGTCCGACCCGGTCGGACTGACCTGGTCTGACTGACCCGACATGACCTGGTATGGGTTGACCTGGTTCGGGTTGACCCGGCCCGACCCGGTATGGGTCGACCTGGTTTGGGTCTACCCGGCTCGACCCGCAGGGTCAGGCCCGACCCGCAATGCGGCCCGGTCCGTTGGGAGGTCTAGTAGGCCGCGAGGGCCGCGAGGGTCCGTGGAGCCCGCGGGTGCCGTGGGGTGGCTCGGCTGTGGGGGTGCCGCGAGGGCACAGTGCTGGTTCGGCTGGGGCACCGCGAGGGGTGCGGGCCGGCTCGGTCGGGGCACCGCGAGGGGTGCGGGCCAGTTCGGTCGAGGTGCCGCGAGGGGCGTGGGCCGGTTCAGCTGGGGTGCCGCGTGGGGCGCGGGCCGGTTCGGCCGGGGCGCCGCGAGGGGCGCGGGCCATTTTAGGAGGCCGAGGGGCGGCGTGAGCCAGGGCGGCTCGGCTGACGGATGGCGCGGCCGGGGGGGGGGGGGGGGGGGGGGGCGCAGCCAGCGGGCGGCGCGGTCGGGATGGTGCAGCGCGGCCGGTGGGCAGCGCGGTTGGGGTGGCGCGGTCGGTGGGTGGCATGGCCGGGGTGGCTCGGCCGACAGGCGAGGGGCCGGTTTGGCCGAGAGGCTGGAGCGCCGCGGGGGCGTCGCGGGTCGCGGTGACCGTGGGTGGTGGCGCCATTGCCTTCGTCTCCTTCCTTCATTCCGAAGAACACCACAAAGAAGAACATCGGAGGGGGGTCGGGCCATGTTAGATTGACCAGCACCCTCCGCGTTTAGAGTGGTAGCATACAGTTCATAAGAACGAAGGAAATAACATCAACCATGATCTTTTGTAATTTAATCATTCCCAATCCCACACAAGAGAAGAAGGGAGTACCTGGAAAGTGATAAACAAATAGCATTAAACCCCTACCTCGGGTTGATACTTCGACAGAGTCGCGGGGAAGAAGACAAATTGTTGGGAAAAAGACGGATGTCGGTGTCGTCGGTGTTTTCCTCGATTGTCGGTTCGTGCATCGGTTTGTCATAGTCGAAGACATCCTACGTCGGAGGAAGTCTCGAGGTAGAAGGTCAAAGTCGGGCTCGATGTTCTTTTTCAGCATTCTTTGTTGGAAGAACGTGTTCTTCGTTTAGAGAAATAGTTCTTCGTTAGAGAGCTTTTCTCCCAAGTCTACACCAAAAAGAAAATGGCCAACTAATGTGTTTCCCCCAACTTTAATCTTTGGCACAAATTCAAAATAGCCCAATTAATCACCTAGGTTGGCACATTTAATTAAGGTGGGTTGGCGTAATTAATGTGGAGGAAGCTTAAGAGACTCCTCCACATTAAAGAGGGGGGTTGAGTGGTTTCTTCTCCCCCCATTAATAGGGGTCGGGTGGTCCCCTCCCCTAAATTCAAATTGGGAGGTTATTGAAAACTCAGGTGGTCCCCACCACAATTAAACATGAAGAGGAGGTTAAGTTCTGGTGGACCCCACCCCTGAACATTCACAAGGGAGGGTGGTTACAACAAAATAAAATAAAATGTGTGTTTATTTTATTTATTATTTCCACAAAAACCCAAAAACTAACTTTCACCGTCGACTATCTACCGTCGAGGTGAAAGTCTCCTTAAACGAATACTGGCACTGTGAGTTCAACAATGACCTCATATTTCAATTCTGAGCACCGATTCAAAAGTTATAAAAACCCGCTCATATGTTTATTGAACGTACAAGAACAAAACTTCAGAAATTCATTCTGGGCACTCTGGGCCTCGGAATCACACGCCATCAATTTTTGCAGACTCGTAAAATTCCCATTAAAAGAAATTACATGGAAATTCCGGGTCTTTACATTCTCCCCAACTCAAGGCTCTATGTCCTCGTAAGCCACAACTCAAACTTGGTAAACAAGTGGGGGTACTGAGCACACATCTAAGCCTCCTGCTCCCATGTGCTCTCCTGGAGGTTCCCGTGCTGCCAGCGAATGCACACTAGAGGTATCGACCATCTACGAAGGAATCATTCCTGTTGACCCTCAATCTCTACTAGAACCTCCATAAAAGTCACCCCATCATCGACGTCCAACTCTCCGTGGTCGATGATGTGAGAAGGGTCGTGAACGTATCTCCTCAGTTGGGATATGTGGAAGACGTTGTGCACCCGGTGCAACTGAGGTGGAAGAGTTAAGCGGTATGCCACCTCATTAACTCTGTTGAGGACCTGAAAAAGTCCGATGAACCTCAGAGATAACTTGTCGCCTCAGCCAAATCTCCACAAATCTTGTCGAGGTGAGACCTGTAGAAAGATGTGGTCGCCATCCTCAAACTCTAGAGGTCTCCGTCTCTTGTAGGCATACAACTTCTGCCTACTTTGTACAGTCCTCATCCGATCCTGGATGACCTGCACCTTCTTTGTGGTAGCCCATACCATCTTTGGTCCCATTAGTGCTGACTCCCCTAGGTTAGTCCAGCACAAGGGTGATATGCAAGGTCGCTCGTATAACACCCCAAAAGCTGGCATCCCAATGGTGGAGTGATAGCTGTTGTTGTACACAAACTCCATCAAAGGCAAGTGATCCTCCCAGCTACGACTGAAGTCAAGGACATAAGCACTTAGCATGTCCTCGAGGGTCTGAATGGTCCGCTCGGTCTGGCCATCCGTCTGAGGATGGAAGGCGATGCTCAAATGAAGCTGCGTCCCGAAAGCCTCCTACAACCCCTTCCATAGCTGAGAAGTAAAATGTGCATCACGATCAGAGACAATCGTCGAGGGTACTCCATGTAACCGCACAATCTTCTACACATAGTGGCATCCCAAGATCTCTACTGAACCCTGCTCTCTGATCGGTAGGAAGTGGGCAGACTTGGTGAGTCGGTCTATGATCACCCAAATCGAGTCATATCCCCTGGATGTATGTGGAAGTCCTATCATTAAGTCCATGGATATCCCATCCCACTTCCACTCTGGGACCTCTAAAGGCTGAACCAAGCCTGCTGGTACCTGATTCTCCTCCTTCACTTGCTGAAAAGTGAGGCATCGAGAGACAAACTCTGCAACTTCTTTCTTTATTCCCGGACACCAGTGCTATCGTCGGAGGTCCTGATACATATTTTCCACTCTTGGGTGTACCGCTAGAGGGGATGTGTGTAACTCCCTCAACACTTCCTCCTTAAGTGACACTGGTACCATGGTACGTCCTCTGAAGAGGATGATGTGCTCCCCACCTTCAGAAAATCCATCAGGTGCTTGCCCTGTAGATATCTGAGCATTTCGAGCCTCACAGTCAGCGTCCCCATACTGCACCCCCCTGAATCACTGAAGAAGTGGGGGATTGACTATAAGAGACTGAAGGAAGGCTGCTCCATCTCTATCCACAAAGGATATCTGTAAAGTGGCCAGCTGCTCTGTCACCTAACCTAGCAGCTGTATACCAGAACTTCTGCTGAGTACATCTGCTACAATTTTCCCCTTCCCCGGAGTATAGACTATCCCAAAGTCATAGTCCTGGAGGAACTCAATCCATCGTCACTGTCTCAGGTTCAGGTACTTCTGAGAGAAGATATACCTGAGACTCTTGTGATCAGAGTACACTGTAAAACGTTCGCCCATCAGATAGTACCACCACATCTTCAAGGTGAAGAACACTGCTGCTAACTCCAGGTCATGGGTAGCATAGTTCTGCTCATGCTGTCTTAGTTTCCGAGAACCATATGCGATCACTACTCACTCCTTCATCAGGACACATCCGAGCCCGGTCCTTGATGTGTCGCAGTAAACTACGTACCCTATGCCCTCCTCTGGAAGCCTCAAGATGGGGGCACTAGTCATCCTATGCCTCAACTCCTCAAAGCTCTGCTGGCATCTATCTGACCACATGAAGGGTTTCCCCTTCTTCTTCAAGGCTGATAGTGGTGCTTCAAATCTGGAGAAGTCTGGCACAAACCTCTGGTAATATCCAACCAAACCCAGGAAACTCTGTACCTCTGTCACACTTTTGGGTGGCTCCCAAGAAAGTACCACGTTAATCTTCGTTGGATCCACTGCAACTCCAGCCTCTGAGATGACATGTCCCAGAAAGTGAACCTCTCGAATCTAGAACTGGCACTTCGAGAGATTACCATAAAGCTGGTGCTCTCAGAGTGTGTCCAATACTACTTGAAAATGATAGGCATGCTCCTCCTCAGTAGTCGAGTAGATCAGAATGTTGTCGATGAAGACTACTACGAAGCGATCAAGGTATGGATGGAAGATCCTGTTCATGAGGCCCATAAACACTGCTGGAGTGTTGGTCACACTGAATGACATAACCAAGAACTCATAGTGGCCGTACCGACATCTGAAAGCTGTATTCTGCACATCCTCATCTCGCACTCTGAGCTGGTGATATCCTGATCTGAGGTCTATCTTCGAGAACCACTGTTCTCCCTTCAGATGATCAAAGAGGTCATCAATCCTTGGGAGTGGGTACTTGTTCTTCACAATCACCTGGTTTAGGTGCCGATAGTCAACAAAAAGACTCAAGCTCCCATCCTCCTTGGAAAATAGAATCGGGGCTGCCCATGGAGAAACATTGGGCTGGATGAATCCCTTCCCCTGCAAGTCCTCCAACTGTACCCGCATCTCACCAAGCTCGGTGGGATCCATCTGATACACTAGAGTAGATATTGGTTCCATCCTGGGGTACAAGTCAATGTAAAAGTCCACCTCTCTGTGAGGAGGTAGACCTGGGACATCAACAGTGAAAACATCCGCGTACTGGTCCACCACTACAGGATAACTCAGAATCTCCACTTCAACTACTCCGAGGGTAAGGCTAGACAACTGATGTGTAATAGGCTGAACCCTCCTCCGGGTAAGTCCATCCTGCACTAAAACGGCTCCCTTCTCACCGGTGAAGGTAAACCTGGTCCCATCCGTGCTGATACACCACACTTTGCGCCTAATACAGTCAATCTGTGCATTGATTGTAGATAACCAGTCTATACCCAAGATGATGTCGTAAGGCCTCAACGCTGCTACTAGGAGATCCCAGTCGAAGCTCTCACCTCCTAGAGTAAGCTCACACTGCCGGAACCGGTGCGAAATCATCGAATCTGCTCCCATAGGAGACTCTATCTGTAAGGATCGAACCAACAGGTCCGTTGGAATCTCTGAGCTCCGAACGAGGGAAGTGGAAATTAAAGAATGACTGGAACCTGTGTCTATAAGTACTACAGCTATGGTGGAGTAGACAAAGATCGTACCTCGAATCATCTCCGGAGTTCCGTGATCTTAAGCCTCAACTGCCTGGAGCTGAGCTCTCCCCTGTCCACCTGCTCCCTGCAGTCGGGGTGGACCTCCTGGTGGTGGTGGCAGTAATATCTCGAATCGTCTCCCACCGTCAGCTGCACAGTCAGCTCCTCTACCACGCCCAACTGATCCCTGCAGACCGCCTTGATCGAATCTTTGTCTCTGCCTAGGTGGTCCCTCGACCATCTTCTTATCATCCGTACGACGGGTCGGAGAGTCATGATCCATGTGACCCTGCACGATGTATGTGAAACACTGCCTGCTCCTGGCATGTCTGTCTCCGCTTCGGGTGCCTCACACAACCGATCCTGAGTCATGTGGTCATCCACCAGTAGGTCTGGTCCTCTTGGACCTCTGCGATGTCTGTCTACTGCCAGCTATAGAACACTCTGCTATGTGTCGACTGGTGGTGGATCTCACTGCTGGAGACTGCTCAGCAAGGAAACTCTCCACTAGGAGGGCTCTCTCTAACACCCCTGCCTGCGTTGGGATGCTGAGTGAGATCACTGAATCCCTGATCTCCTACTTGAGTCCTTTCTCGAAGGTCCGAGCCCTAAAGAATGGGTCCCACACCATATCGGTGGAGTAGCGTGAGAGGTCTGTGAACCTCGCTGAGTACTGAGCTACAATCATGCTTCCATGTTACAGATGAAGTAGCTCCTGAATGCGTACTGCGCGAAGAGTTACAGGGACAAACTATTCCAGAATCAGGCTCTCGAAGTCTGCCTAGAGAAGCGTCACCTCGTCGTGAATCTGGAGCATTAAGCTCCACCATCTGCCTGCTGCTGCCTATAAAAGGCTGGTGGAAAGTATCACCATGAGATCGGTTGGTGTCCCCACCAAACAGAAAACTCTCACCACAGCCTCCAGCCAATCCTCAACCACCTGTGAGTCCGTCTCTCCCCTGAAACTGGGTGGCCTCTGGCGCTGGAACTCGTGCAACACGCTCAAGCGACATGCATCATCTGCTGCTGAGGCTTGTGGCATCGGTGGCCCAACGGTTAGTGGTACCATTGGTGCCTCTACTGGAAGAGGGACCTGCACCGAGGCCTCTTCACTCAGTGGGATATCAGTGCATAGAACTCTCGGAACCCTGAGTGACTATCTGCGTGGATGCATTCTGAAAAGAAACAGGTATTACACAGTCAAAAAGTTAAACCTAGTGAGCAGAACTAGTGAGTTGACTTAAAGAAAACTTTTGAAAACACACATGCAATCTGTGTTTTCGTGCACTGAGTTGGAAATCAGAAGTCAGGGTCCTGGTTTATGGATACGTCGGCCTCTACACCAACACTGGACTCCCTGAACTGAAAACCACACTCACTACACTTAACACTATTTCCATTAAAAAGATAGATCATAGTCCTAAGTTCTGCGGTAGAACCGACTCCTCTGATACCAATTTGTCATAAACCATCCCCCGGGGCCTGTGCCGTGACTACCCCAATTCCACCTTCTATAGGCCAGGGGCTATCGACTACCACTAAAGGCGTAATTTCGTAAAACTGGGAAGGCATTGACTTTATAACCTGTAAACACACACAACAAGATAGAAACATGAGTAAACTGTATAACTAAAAGAGTGATGAAAGTAAAAGGGGCTGGAATACAAGCCCAACAGTAAAGGTACAAGTACAACTGAAAATAATAAAAATAAAGAAAAAGAAAGAAAAGAAGCTACTGGGTCGTCCTCCAGGATTCCTACCTGAAGGGAAGGTACAAATAGCCTCCTCACCACTCCACGTCCGTTCGTCTCCTCCATGTACCGACACACCGTATGGTCCACCTCCGGGCACCGTATAGTCCTTGTACTCTTAGCCTTAGTCAGCGCTGTCTGTCATCTGCAACCAACACAACAAGGTGCGGGCATAGCCTATGCAGGGGTGAGTATAACGATACTCAGTAGGGACCCCGAGACCCTCAAGGTCTCACAAAATCCAACAAGGATAAACCAAAAAGTAATAAATCAACAAATAACCCTACTTAGCTATATGCCCATACATATACCTAAGTTATCAAGTAATCCATCTCAATCATGAGGAAAACACAGAGGTACTAACTCAGCTCAAACTAGGATTTTATTCTACGGGTAGTATCAAGTAACATCCCCAGTCACATTGTCGAAACCTCGGATACTGGAGAACTCCTCCTCTATCGAGTACAGTGAGCCTTCCCTGACACCAAGCGTTCTTCCCACTAACCTTGGACTGCTGAGGTACTCCTCCTGTCAAGTACCATGGATCTGACGCGTCACCAAACACGCTCCCCACCGTGGGTCTGCCGCGTCACCAAGCACGCTCCCCTTCGTAGCCTGCTGAGGTACTCTTCTTTTCAAGTACCGTGGGCCTGCCGCGACACCAAGGAGCTCCCCACTGTGGGCCTTCTGCGACACCAAGGCTCTCCCCACTGGGCTAGTAGAGTCACTCTGAGTCAAAATGGTCAGCAGTTGTTAGGTCTCAGCCTGTTACTAGGTCTCCGTACTATGCTCGCTCATCTCCGAGAGGATCCACTCCATAAGCTACTGGTCGATACTCCAACTGTCACGAAGTCAAACGAAGAAGTATCACAAAGTTCCTCCACGTCATAGGGGTCTCAACGTAACAGATGACGTCTCAATCAGATGCCCGGTCTGTTAGTTATTAGCCTTTTAGTCTCAGGGGCCCGGTTGGATTCAGGCTCGACCTAACCTGACCGTACCCCATCTCAATCCAAAAGTTAGTGGGGTATCACTCAAAGGGATAGTCTCTCTCCAAGGTTCCTAACATCGTTGAAGGTTCGTCAAATAGACGTCTGGTGCCAAAGTTATGGCCAAAATAAGTATACGGGTCGCAGTGGGCCCGGGTCCGGTCCGACCCGGTCGGACTGGCCCGACTCGACCCGGTATGGGTCAACCCGGTTCGGGTCGGCCCGGCCTGACCCGCAGGGCCAGGCCTGGCCCATAATGCGGCCCGGTCCACTGGGAGGTCCAGTAGGCCGCGGCGGCCGTGAGGGGCCACGAAGCCCACGGGTGCCGTGGCGCAGCTCGACTGCGGGGGTGCCGTGAGGGTGCGGTACCGGGTCGGCCGGGGCACCGCGAGGGGGGATGGCCGGTTCGGCTGGGGCACCGCGTGGGGCACGGGCTGGTTCGGCTGGGGTGCTGTGAGGGGTACGGGCCGTTTCGGGAGGCCGGCGGGCGATGTGAGCCGGGGCGGCGCGGCCGGCGGTCGGCGCGGCCGGGGTGGCCTGACCGGCGAGTGGCTCGGCCAGCGGGGGGTGCGGCCGACGGGCGGCGCGGCCGGGGCGGCTAGGCCGACGGGCGCAGGGCCGGTTCGGCCGGGAGGCTGGAGCGTGGCGGGGGCGGCGCGAGTTGCGGTGGCCATGGGCGGTGGTTCCGTTGCCTTCGTCGCCTTCCTTCATTCTGAAGAACACCACAAAGAAGAACATCGGAGCAGGGTCGGGCCATGTTAGTTTGCCCCACACCCTCCGCGTTTAAAGTGGTAGCATACGATTCACAAGAACGAAGCAAAAAACATCAACCATGATCTTTCGTAATTTAATCATTCCCAATCCCGCACAAGAGAAGAAGGGAGTACCTGGAATGTGATAAAAAAATAGCATTAAACCCCTACCTCAGGTTGATACGTCGACAGAGTCACGGGGAAGAAGACGAATCCTTTGGAAAAAGACAGACGTCGGTGTCATCGACATTTTCCTCGATTTTCGGTTTGTGCGTCGGTTCATCATAGTCGAAGACGTCCTACATTGGAGTAAGTATCGAGGAAGAAGGTTGAAGTCGGGGTCGACATTCTTCGTCGGCGTTCTTCATTGTAAGAACGTGTTCTTCGTTCGGAGAAATAGTTCTTCGTCAGAGAGCTTTTCTCCCAAGGCTCCACCAAAAAGAAAATGTCCAACTGATGTGTTTCCCCCAACTTTAATCATTGACACAAATTCAAAATAGCCTAATTAAACACTCAGGTTGACACATTTAATTAAGGTGGGTTGGCGTAATTAATGTGGAGGAATCTCAAGAGGCTCCTCCACATTAAAGAGGGGGGTTGAGTGGTTTCTTCTCCCCCCATTAATAGGGGTCAGGTGGTCCCTGCCCCTAAATTCAATTTGGGAGGTTATTGAAAACTCGGGTGGTCCCCACTACAATTAAACATGAAGAGGAGGTTTAGTTTCGGTGGAACCCACCTGTAAACATCCACATGGGAGGGTGGTTACAACAAAATAAAATAAAACGTGTGTTTATTTTATTTATTATTTCAACAAAAAACCCAAAATATAACTTTCACCCTCAACCATTTTCCGTCGAGGTGAAAGTCTCCTTAGGCGAATACCGGCACTTCGAGTTCAACGGTGCCCTCAGATTTAAATTCAGGGCACCGATTCAAAAGTTATAAAAACCCGCTCATACATTTATTGAACGTACCCGAACAAAACTTCAAAAATTCATTCAGGGCACTTCGGGCCTCGGAATCACGCGCAGTCAATTTTCACGGACTCCTAAAATTCCCATTTAAAAAAAATTTACATGTAAATTTCAGGTCTTTATAGTAAAATGAGGATCTCGATCAGAAATTATCGTCCTTGGGACTCTGTGGAGTCTCACCACCTCTTCCAGATACTTCCTCGACAAAACCTCCACTGAGCTCGACTCCTTGATCACTATAAAGTGGATTGATTTTGTCAAATGGTCCAGTACCACCCATATAGTGTCATAGACCCCCTGAGCTCAAGGAAAACCCCTAACAAAGTCCATCGATATATCCTCCCATTTTCCATGAGGAACATATAATGGCTAGAGAAAACCACTAGGAATATGATGCTCGACCTTCACCTTATGGAAGAACAAACATCAAGACACAAACTCCGCAACTGCACGCTTCAACCGAGGTCACCAAAACTGACCTCTCAAGGCTCGGTACATCTTCATCACTCTAGGATATACCGCTAAGTGTGAACTATGGAACTATCTGAGAAACATCCCACACATCGCCAAGGGAACAAAAATACTTCCCTGAAACAACACTCGATGTTGTTCATCTTCAGACCAACCATAATGGGCCTCGACACAAACAACTCGGTCTCTCCAGACCTCTACCACAAGATCCCCCAACTAGGACTCTTCCACCTGCTGCACCAGAGATGACTGCACCGTCATCTGAAAAAGACAACTTCTTCCCCCAACTTCTCCTATATCCATATGTAAAGCTGAAAGTTCTTCCATCACTCTCCACGAATCACCTGATTCGCGCACTGCATCACTATGTGACTTCCTGCTCAACGCATCAACAACAACATTTCCCTTACCAAGTGTATAAGAAATCTTGAAGTGGTAATATTATAAGAACTCCACCCACTGACGCTCGTACAAGTTCAAGTCACGCTAGGGGAAAACATACCTCAAGCTTTTATGATTGGTAAAGACCACAAAACCACTACAAAAAAAACATCAAATTAACGATGGTTTTTTAGAAAGAGTTATGCACAACCCCCTCTAAATTCATTTTAGAGAGGGTTATTCACAACCCCTTCTAATTTTTTTAGCATTTTTCTTTGTAATATGTGGTTGGATTTTAGAGGCGGTTGTGTCAAAACCAGCACTAATTTAATAATTAGTGGTCATATATGTTCAGTTGGATTTTAGAGACACTATATATATATATACATACATACATATATGATTCATTTAGATATTAGAGGGTATATATATATATATAACAAGGAAATTGTTTTTTTAAGGAAATAGTGGGGGTTCACAACCCCCTCTAATCTCTTAAATTAGAGGGGATTCTTAAACTATCGTTAATCACTTAGATTAGAGGGGGTTATGAACCCCCTCTAATATATGACATTATAGGGGGTTTTGAAACCCTCTAATTTAACAAATTAGAGGGGGCTGTGAACCCTCTATAATTTATGACATTAGAGGGGGTTCATGAACCGCAACTAATCAATTTGATTAGAGGGTTTTTTAACCCCCTATAAATTTTTATTTATTTTTTAAAATAAATATCATATAAATTCAAATTTTATAATATATATGTGTGCATGTGTGTGTGTGTGTAACATAAACAAATTATATAAATGTATTTAAATGCATTATAAATATATATATAAATACATTATATAAATACTTTAAATAAATACTTATACATATAAACAAAAATGTATATACATATAAATATTGGTATACATAATATAAATGTAATTATAAATATATTTATTCAAATATATAAAATTTATATATGGTTTTATAAATACTATACATTTATATTATGATTTAAATTATACATATATTATATTAAATACATTTTATTGTATATTTATGTATAAATACATTTATATTATATTATGTATACAAATAAATATAATATAGACAGAATTAAATATAAATATAAATATAAATATAAATATAAATATAAATATAAATATATATTATATATAAATTTATATATATTATATAATTATTATATATATATTTAAGTATACCATATAAATTATAAATTAATTTAATAAATATATATATCATTTAATTATATTATATATTTCCAATTATGTGAATGTATTTAATTGAATTTACATGTATACATAAATATAATTGTATAATTTCATGTACATTTATGTATATTTATTTGTATAAATTGAATTTTATATAATATAAATTATATATAATATAAAAGCATAAAAATATTATATAAATATATACAAAAACATATTTTATTTATAAAATATATCATATAAAAACTCAAGCTTATAGTTTTTATAATTTATATTATTATAATAATAAATATATTTTTAAATAACATGTTTATACTTTTATATTATATATAATTAATATTATATGATATACAATTTGTAAAAAAAAATATATTAATGTACACAATATTAAACTATTATATTTATTGAAATACATATATATTGTACATAATATTATATAATTATATTTATTTAAATAAATATATATTAATATGGATAATATTAAATATCTGTATTGAAATACATTATATAAATATATGTATAAATTTTATTTCATATAATATTAAATATATATAATATACATATTAATTATATATAATATAAAATTGTATTTCATATAACATTATATAAATATTCGAATAAATTGTATTTCATATAAAATATTTGAATAAACTGTATTTCATATAAAATATTTGAATAAATGGTATTTCATATAATATTAATTATATATAACATAAATATTTGTATAAATTGTATTTCATATAATATTATACAATTTATACAAATAAATATACATTAATGCCCATAATAATAAAAATATGTTTTGAAATAAATTATATAAATATATTTTTAAAGACATTATATAAATATATTAAATAAATACTTATATATATATTATAAGAATGTACATAATTTATAAATATGTATTTAATTATATAAATAATTTACATAAATATATAAATATATGTGTATATACATAACATAAATAGAATTATAAAATATATTTACTCAAATTTATGTAAACACATATAAAATATGTAGTTAATATGAATGTATAAATTGAATATAATATAAATTTATTATAATGTAAATACATAAATACATAATATAAAAAAGTATATATCAATCTATCTATATATATATATATGCTATATATTTATATGTATTCAAATATTTATTGAAAATTATTTATTTAAATAAGCTTTATAAAATATATATAAATATAATAATGTGTACTTACATTAACATAATTGCAATTGCCATAGTGGTGGAGGTGCCAGGTGTTAAACTAGAGGTCCTGGATTCAAAACCCACCCAGATACTATTTTACAGGGAGTCGTACAAATAATGGACTTTGAGGGGGAGGCGTGGGGCTATGATAAAGATTTTGGGGGAATTGAACAGGGGGGGGGGGGGTACAGGAGAACGAGAGAATGTGGAGGTGGGGGCGGCTACGGGAGGCGAGGTGGGGGTGGCTACAAGAGAACGAGAGAGGCGAGATGAGAGAACGTGAGAGGCGAGATGGGAGAATGAGAGGCGAGTAGAGGGGAACAAGAGAGAGGCGAGGTGGGGTGGGTGAAAAAGAGGCGAGTAGAGGGGAACAAGATAGGTGGCGAAGAATTGAACAGGGTTGAGGAGGGAATTTAAAAAATTTAATATGTAAAAATTTATTAGAGGCGGTTCATTTAACTGCCTCTAATAATGTTCTCAATTAGAGGGGGGTTTAACCCCTTCTAATATGGGTCTTGATTAGAGGTGGTTTTAAAAACCACCCTTAATATGGAGCTTACAACTCAATTAGATGCGGTTTACAGCCACCTCTAAAATGAGTTCGAGATTAGGAGGGGTTAAACCCCCATCTAATCTAACAAATTTCGGTGAAATTAGAGGGGCTTAAAACAACCTATAATCTAGCCGCCACTAGTTGCGAGCTACTTTACCAGTGCTTTCCGAAAACCACTGGTAACACAATGTGGCAGGCACATTAGTAGCGATTACGGTTAACCGCCACTAATGTGTTTAGAATGGGTTATAACCCCTTATAATCTAAATAATAACCCCTTCTAATTGGGGCATTTTTTTGTAGTGAGTTCTCGTTGATGAAGTAATGTCTCCACAACTTCAGGGGAAACCCTATGACCACCGAATCAAGATCATGGTTGGAGTATTTATGTTCATGGGGACATAACTTCCAGGACCCATAACAAATGACTGATCCCTACTATATCAGAACACAACCCAACCCAATACATGAAGCATCATAGAAAATCTCAAATTGAACTCCTTCTACTGGAAGACAAATAACTAGAGCACTGACCAAATTATCCTTCAAATACTTGAAAGATGTCTGACACTAATCAGTATACATGAACGCATGATCCTTTCTGGTTGATGCTATCAGAGGATCCACAACCTGAGAGAAATTTGCTATGAACCTCCTGTAATAGCCTGTGAGACCAAGGAAACTTCGCACCTATGCCACTATCTTGGGGGATTCCCAAGAAAAAACTACTTCAATATTTGAAAGATCCAAAACTACTCCCTAATGGGATAAAAAATGCCCTAATAAATGGACTTCTTGAGCCCAAAACTCACACTTCGACAACTTCCCAAACAACTTCTCACAATGAAGAACTCCCAAAACAATATGCAGATGCCCTGTATAATCCTCCTTGAATGTGGAGTACACAAGGATGTCATCGATGAAAACCATCATGAACTTATCCAGGAATTCATGGAACACAATGTTCATCAACCCCATGAACACAACTAGAGAATTCATCACACCAAACGACATCACAATGAACTCGTAATGCCCATTATGACAACGGAAAGCAGTCTTCAGGATATCCACATCCTTCAAACGCATATGATGATATCCCGACAGAAAACCGATCTTTAAAAACCAACTTGCACCCTTCATTTGATCAAATAAATCATCAATCCATATAAGAGTATAGAGGTTCTTCACTATCACTTAGTTCAAGCGATGATAATCGACACACAACCGCAAACTATTGTCAGCCTTCTTCATGAACAAAACTGGTCTACCCCATGGTGACACATTTGGCTGAATGAAACCATACCACAATAGACCATCGAGATGTATACCCAGCTCTCACAACTCAGAAGGTGTCATCCTATATAGTGATATTGATATAGGAGACACGCCTAGCTATAGTTTAATCCCAAAATCGATCTCTCATCAAGGGGGTAACGCTACAACCTTCTTTGGAAAGACATCAGGGTACTCTTCTATGGCCATGGGAAATGAAAACTGCTAAACCTATGAATAAATGAATGTTAACTTAGCCATCAAGGATGACAAGGAAGAAACACGCCTCTAACCCATCCGAGGGTCTTGGTCACTAACAAACACTGCTGTCTCTCCATCATCATCGAAGAACATGACCTGCCTCTTGAAGAAATCCACGATAGCCTGAACTGAATACAACCAATCAATGCCAAGGATGATATCATATGGTTGTATTCGTAAACATAGGAAATCTCCCCAAGAGCGTTGCTACCACAATACTAGCTCACAATATATACATACATCAAAAAATTCAGCTCGACCTCCAACTGGCGTAGTCAATGCCAAGGGCACTAGAAGTATCTCTACCCCAAGTACCAAAGCATGGAAAAGGGGAAATTATATAAAGGAGTGCATCAATACTAAATCAAACAATGCATGAACCCAAGTAGAAAACAATCAAAGAGTACCTCGAATGACATTTGGCTCGCCCGATGCTGGTAACGCTAAAGCATGAAGCTGACCATGACCTGCTCCATGAACTCTCTGATCCGGCTAATGACCACCTCCATGGACACACTCTACTCTCTGAGGATGGGGAGCATACCAAGGCTATCCTATGACTAATCCATATTCTCTTTGCTGATCCCAAACTGGAGTAACCTGATGCTGTTGCCTCGGCTAGAACTGCCTTAGCAGAGGAACCTGAAGCGGAACAACTGGCACACACTGACTGCTCTGAAAGGTCGGGCACTCTCGCCACTGATGACCTCAACATCTACAATAAAAAAATTCATCTAATCCCTTGGTATAGAATTTAGAGCCTCCACCCCCAGAGAATCGTGATACTAAGGGTTGGGACCTACCCCCGACTGATCGAAAACTCGTTTTCCCTAAAAACCGAGAACCTTGGACCACAACTTTGCTTCATGAGGAATCCTGACAACTCCCCTCTTGTGACAATTTGGTTTTGGATAACATCCTCTTGATTAACTATGCTCTTTACAACACCTCAAGATACATATTCAGCATAAACATGGTGACCTGGAACTGGATCTCTGGATGCAAAGTCTCCTCGAAATGCCTCACCCTGGCCTCCTCATCTGACAACAGGTCTGAAGCATATTGCAAAATGTTTTTGAAATGGATTCCAAACTCTCGCACACTGGATCTCCCCTACCGAAGGGTAAGTATCTCTTGATGATTGGACACCTTTATGGTCAAAAAAAAAGAAACTTGGCTCTAAACTGGTCTCAGAACTCCTCCCACGTGACTACCGACTCCTCACAATATCCGAGGAACAAAAACTACCACTAACTTACTTCCCCATGCAACATATTCACAACCAATTACACCCAGTACTCCTTCTGAGCATGGATAAAACTAAAAGATATATAAACCTCCTCCAAACAGTCTTATATGATTACATCTAAAATAGATCCTTCATACTTATGTAGACTCTGGTGCTGAAACTCTCAGAGTTTCCTCAAAGTTTCTTCATCGTCAACCTCTACACTATGGTGATTGGATGGTGCAACCTACTGAACATCTTATGCATAAACCTAATGAGGACATCGACCTAGATCCATACCTAAAAAATAAAAAAATAGAGTTTCTAAACCTGGAATATGGAATACTTTAACATTAATTAATTATTTCATTTTATTCATTTTAGGTTAAACTATCCCAAGGTCTACCCATTCAAACATAGGTGTAAAGAAGAATGATGCATGATCCTTTCCTAGGTCTCTACGATGAAACTAGTATCACTTCATTTAGTAGTCGCTATAAGAATCCTCAATCCATCACAACATACACGTTATACCTATAGTAGTCCTTAGGAAACTATATCCAGAATACATGTGTGTGAAATAATCACAAGCCATTATAGACCTCTACACACATATATTGGGAAAACTAACCACCGTGCATACCAGAACAAGTAACTACCAAGAAAAGAGAGTGGTGCAAAAGGAGGTAGTCAGTCATCCATCCTCCCATCAGGATGTTGGGGAAAACACCCTACAGGGATCAAAATCCATCGGGTGTTAGTTTCCCTAACCAACAGGGTGGAGTAGAATATAGAAACACAAAAAGTACATGATATAATATATATCACAACCACACTATAGGTATAACCTAGTATTAGAATCAACTATAGCTAATGTCTCTCGGACTCCTAGTTTCCACTACTAAGACTAGATATCCTATAAGCACACAACCATTTAAAGAGATAAATTAAGTTACTTTATCCCTTTTTATTAGTTTCACTTTATGTTAATTAATTCTTTAACCATTAATTAACCATGATCCTTTCCACATTTCATTACATTATCATCAAAAAAAGTTCCATGCTCTCCAAGCATAACAAAATTGACTCCATGACTTCTCATAATTACAAACTTAGCATTGAATTTCAGCAAGATCCAACCCCATGGGTTAAACATTTATTCATTTATTTAACAACATTACCACTTTCCATAATTCCATGTATTTTAGGAAAACATTCTAAGCTACCAAACAAAAGGGGTCTCAACACGGTGAGTAGATGAACTACCCGTCGAGTCTTTTCCACCTATAACTAGATCATAGACCCATCCAATCATGAAAATATAAACATGAAAAGCACATGTCATACCCCATGTGTCTTCTCTAATATTAGAAGGAGAGTAAGAATTTTTTTTCCTTAAGTAGTGGAGAAAGTAAAGAAGATAAATAAACAACTGATTCAATGAGTATCTAACTTTTATATCAATGAGTAAGCCCGACTTCAACCCATTCCATCATCTCCGGTGTCCTTCTCGACACCACATGCATAAACCGACACATCTCGCCACTCTAGGAATCAACTATCACCACAAAAACTAGGCCTCCCTTCCTCACATATCACAACAGCCCTCCAGGCTCAACAATCCCAATATCACATCACGTCTCGGCCTCCCCACCCCATATGCCACAAGTCTCGTATCTAGATCACATCACAAGAAGAATGAAAAAACATAGTAACAGGCTCTCAACCCTAAAATAAGGCATCCATCCTTCACACACAATGAGCTCTCATGACTTCAAAGCATAAGGCACTTGGACTTTACAAGAAATCAGGAAACTCAGGCCCTATAAAGGCATTATCTTTATCACACAACTATTTATTATTCTATCTTGAATTAACCGATTCATTATTCACAGGTTCCAACTACGAGAAACCTAAGCAATAAGATATCACAAGCTATCACAAATTAATTAAACAATTAATTTATCATGCTTTTAATCATTTATTAACAAGCATCAATGTGCTTCATGTTTATTAACCAATTCCATTATACATGCATATCTACATCAATTTTATTAACATCAATTACAATAATAACCAAATTCATTAAACCTGCCTCTTTAAACCTTTAGCCAATTAATTATCAATTAATTCTGGCTTTACATTCTTTACCAATTTCCATCAAGAAAGACATACTAAATCAAGAAAGGAATAAATATCACACTATCTAGAAAATCAAGAATTAAACCATTATCACAGTATAAAGAAACAATATCTCTACGCGATGGATACCAATTCTTTAATCTGGTTCAAGTATTTAATTAGGTTAATTCCATTGAAATCCAAGGGCTAAATCATGCTATCTCTACAATTGTATATAAATAAATAGAGAATCCAAGAATCCCCTACTTCAAAAGGTCATTGACGTTCTTCATACGAGAATGGATCAAAGCAATGGATCACGATCATCTCTCCCGTAACAACTGCATCCACCCAAGGATGCCACCCAAGGCTCGTGCTTGGCATCCAAAAGACCCAGGATCAAATCCGGGCAGGGGAGAATTTCTGGGGTACTATAGCAGTATGTAGCAGGGAACTATAACAGTACTGTAGTAGCGGTGGAACTATAGTAGCGGTGACACTGTAGTGGCGGAGGGACTGTAGCAGGTATTATAGCGGCGATTGTACTGCAGCAGCACATGTACTGTAGAAGTACTGTTCACTGAGGGGTCCTTTGGGCCAAAAAATGGGCTTTCAAGCCTTGTATTCAGGCCACTTGGCCTTGGGCCTTCGGGCTATGTAATGGGTCTCCCTCTACCCAGTCTAAAGAGGTCTTTGCTTTAAATAATAAATTGAGGCTTTGGCCCCAACTTTTTTAAAAAAATGGAGATCAAACGCCATTGAATATAAAATAGAAATAGAAGAAAAAAGATCAGAGAAACCACAAAAATAGAGGTAGATCGTACCTTATATCGAAGATGGATTGCTATGGATTGAAGGAGAGATCTAGGGATTGTTCCTTGACGAAGTAATTCCCAAAATGCTGAAGAGAGGGTTGTCAGGTCACCTGGGGTCGGGGAAGAACCGTTGCAACTGTAGGTTTGTGAAAACATGAGTGAATGAAATGTTTTTAAGACATATAGCAGTGGGGAATTACACAACATGAAATCCCCTTTCACATCGTGTAATGCCTTGGGGTCAGTTTCTGCTGAAAAACGTGTCACCTGAATGCTTTACTTTATTTTTCAGACCCCTGAAGTATTTTACGTTGTGAATCCCTCTTTCAAGCCATGTAAAAGTATGCATGTTGTGAAGCTTTCTAAGATAACCCATGAAATAAGATTTCATGTCGTCTAATTTAGTTACACAACATATAATCCCCCCTTTCCAACTTTTACTTAACTAAACTTCTCTAAACTTGTTTTGAGCCTCCTCTAAGCACTTTAATCTTCAAAAACACACAAAGGGTTGACCCACTAGGATCTGGAACCTTATACTGATAATCATAACTTGGATTAGTCTAATATTCTAATAAGAATACTCTATTCCAAAAAATTTTCTTCAACTTGAAACTACTTCGGTTGGCAAACTCACTTCTGACACTAATTTTGCAGCGTAACAATTTTTTTGAATGGGTGAATAGTATTTAAGTACGATGTACTTTCCACCTCTATTTATAGGTTCTCTAGAAATTGTAAAGGGGAGAAACTAAAATATTTCCCCGCACACCCAAATTCTAAATCTCTGAATTTCACTCACATTTTAACTTCATTTTTGACCACGTCAAACCTTATCATATCTTATGGTGTCTTCTCAAAGTATCTTCACAACTATTCTAAAATTTTCTAAACATCAATCCATAAACAATGATCCAAAAAATTCATTCTAAAATAATTTTGATTATTCTAATACTCATGATCCAATTGAAATATAGAACAAGTTTTTTCTCTTAACACTTTGAAAAAAAAATATAATTACTCGCTCTGATGCTCCAGGTAAACTAAAAATGGCTGACTACATTGTTTCAACTTCTAATGACTTTAGTTTCCTACAAACACTTTAGTAGTGACTCAAAAATTTCTAAAAGCTTCTTTGTCTAAAGGATCTGTCTACTCGTCCATATCCGATCACTCAACTTATGATATTTTCTGTCTAGAGAATAGAGTCCAATGGAACTTGATCTCCCCCATTTGTCTTTGCTTAGGTACAATGGATCGATGTCAACAACTATTTTATTGGACCGGTGTCAACAACTATTCAGTGTCAACAAATATTTGGTGTCAACAAATCTTCTGTCAGATTGGTGTAAAAAACTCTTCTATTGGATTAGTGTCAATAACTTAGAACTCAAAAATCACATTTGCATCTGATTGGGTGTGTCTGATGACTTGCAACTGATGAACCATGTTCGATCAACAACTTTTCATTTCTTCAAACTTCAGTAGATTCAAACTTCACGTCTTCTGAAAACTTATACATTCGGTTCTTCTCAGTCCGATGATTTGGACCATGAAAACCCCAAGCCCGAAAAACTATGTCTGGATAACTTCAACATCTCCATTTCTTCAATAGCTTATATCATGAGATTTTTCATGATGTTGAGAACTTAAAAGAACAGAAAAACATCGTCCGACTTGTTTTGGAAATTTTTACAACTTCCCAACTTCCCAACTTCCTCACTCTACAAATTTCTTTAAATGAATAACTTTTGACCTTCTCAACCCGATTACCAGCAGCTTCTGACCCTCTAGAGAAATCACAATATAATGGACTGTGTCTGATGGATTGGCCGATCAAGCATTCCATCACCAACTTTACCAAAACACATTTCTTCATTTGAATTTTCAGTAACTTCTCAACAAAAAACTTATTTACTTCAGAAACATATCTTTCACCTGATATACAAAAACATTATTTTACAAAAATTTAGTTATTAACAAAAACAAAAACTTTGAAAACATCATAAAGGATCTTCAAGGGTCTTCTTATCTTTTTTTGTTGAAGACTGAATTTATTCAAAGGGATTACACTCATATGCATGTTATGGTGTTAAAATTTTAATATTTTTCATAATTTAGTGTTATCAATACTATATAAATATTCTTTATAAGTGCTAGAAAATGGATTTGTTAGAACTAAAAATCATTAATATGCTAAATGAATTTAAAATCCCATGTCTTCTATCAGTACTGGAAAAAGTGATGATAAATGATCTGTTTATCAATACTAAAAAAAGTGTTGATAAATACAACCATTACCAGCACTTATGTGTTAGCACTAATAAAGTGATACCTTATCAATGCTGATAAAGGTTATAACACCTACAGCAAAGCTGATTCCCTATAGAAGCCCTATAACAAAAAACCAAACACTACTAGAGAATCAGGTTTTTGCATCCGTTAAAGTGGGAGACCACCAAAGGTGGCCTCTACCAAAAAAAAAATAAAACACTTATTGACCCCCCACCGCACGCACCCCCGTCCTCTCCCTCACTACACCCTCCCCCTCACCCCATCCTCAATGATCCTGCTTTGGAGCCTCCGCCGCTCCCCCTCACCTCACACACCCACTCCCCCTTCCCCATTCTCTCCCTCACCCTTGCCGCACCCTGTGTTAGAGTCTCCACCACTACCACCCATCCACAAGCCTTCTCCCTTACCTGATCACTGCACCCCCCACTAGAGCCGCCACTGTCCCTCTCTACCACCGCCTCTGATCTGGTCCCTACCTCTAATCATCATAACCCCCTCAGGGTGAGGCCATCCCACCCAAATACACCTCTTCATACCAGATCTGTCACTTGGTTCTGGATTTTTCATGCTATCAGGCAATCCCTAATTTTGGTTTTAGGGTTTTGATTTTGGGAACTTCCATCACTTAGATTGCATAAATCACTTAATTTCACAAGAAAATATATTCCCATTTTGAAATTCTAAATTGGAAATAATAAAATATCATGATTAGTGTTTATAAGTTTTTTATTTTTATCTTCTACATTTTCTCCTATATAATACATGTTGCTTCTATTGTACATAGATCTAGGTCATGTTTCTTAACCATATCTATTACTATTGAGTTTAGTCAATGAATTTATTTATATATTCCAGTATAAGTCTCTAAATTGAAAACTAAACATTTTGAAAATGTTATATTCATTGAAAAAAATATTTTAAAAATTCGTTATTTCCATTTTATGAATTTTTTAATTATGAAATCCCGAAATTTGAATTTTTTTTGCATGATTGGTGAATCTAAAATAATTGAAGGTTGTTTTTAAATATATGTGTTTTTTATTGTATTAGTGGCACGGTTTTGTTTAATTGGAACCTCAACATTCCATGTTTCCAAAATTGAAAGTCCATAGAATGTTATAATTTTCTCTCTCTTTAGTTTTGTTTGATTTTTTGTTATCCATTTCTATTATCATGTGAAAGGATTAAATTGTATATTGTATGATTCATGTGGTGTCCCCAAGTATATTAATTTTTTATTTAAAAGTTATGGGTAATTATGTTTCTTTATCATTTCTATTCACACTGTTTATGAATTTATTACTGATTCTGGGGAGGTTTGGTTACCTTGAACTTGCAATTTAAGCTGGTTTTCACTTGGAAGCGTATTAAAATTTTTTCTACATAAAGTCAAATATCAAGTTCTCTAAATTAGTTCCAATTTAATTATAGGTTATTACACTGGTCAATATCACCAGTGCTGAATTTCTTTCCCACTCCATGTATAAATGCTTCATGCATCGAAACTCTTTAAAATTTCATTTCATATGTTTTCAAGAAATTTTCTACCATGTTAGACATCTAACACATACTTTAGGATAAAGGGAAAGATACCAACCTTAGTCATCCTAATCCTTTGTGTAAAAGAATATGTAATCCTTTTAGATAAAATTTATTGATAAATAACTTAAATAATTTTTTACGGCCTTCTGCCTCATTTTTTTTGTAAACATAGTTGATATCTTTCTAAAGAAAATTCATGGATTAATACCTGTTGGAAATAATAATGTATATTTAGTTGAAAATTTAGAGGATAACTATATTTTTTTTGAAAATATTTTCTATCATGTACCTTATTAAATGTAATATGTGCTTAAATGGTATTTTCATGTTTTTTGAATGTTAATTTGAAGAGATTTGTTATTGTGTACCTTATTAATATTAATACATGGTAAGTAATGTATTTATATTATTTTTATATTTGTGTTTTTTTATTTCAAATCCCATCACTATGAGAGGTTCGGTCCAATGATAAGTGTTCTCCAATTAACTAAAATGAATTTAGTTAAGACAATTGGGATTGTTTTAATTAGTAAAACCATGGAATCATGGATTATATGATGTTTGAGTTAAATTGTGCCTTAATATTCTTTTCCATTATTAATAAATTTTCTCACCTAATTATTCCTATGTATATAACATATTTTCATCAAATTTCATCAACAATTTGTATAATAACTGGGAGGTCACACCATTTCTTAAATTTTCTAATTTATTTTGACATAATTTTGGAATAAAAATTAATTTTTAGGGGAAAAAGGGTAGTTTATTACAAGATATTAGGAAGATGTTGTTTCAAAAGAATCTGGTCTCACTGAAGAGGAGAAGCCTGGAAAGTATCCAACATATCTGATTCCATTTCTAACGTGGAAAAATCATAGTCTTATCAAATTATATTTATTCCAATGTAATCATGTGAATGATTCATGCATCATTATACTGCAAACTTATATTTATATTTTACTATTACATTATATGTTCTTAAAAATCATATACTTAATTCTATTTCAGGTTATTATTAAATTAATCTACAACTCTACTTTATATTAAATCAATAAAGTAGATTGTGATTATAAACACTGGTGTGGATATATCTAGATCAGTAAGGAAGAAATGTCAGATTAAATCTAAAGTTTTTGTGCATTATATGAATAAAATGTTCATTTTTTTAATCTTTCATATATAGAGTCTAAGTAATTCTTGTAACACCCCAAGATTTTATGGTACATCTCTTTTAAATTTAACAACTTCTTTAGCTTATGTTTCACATAACACCGAGCTCAAACGAACAATGATATAAAATTAAATATAATTATTTTAAAATGAAAATTATTGCTTAGCCATTTGAATGGAAGGAATGAAATATATTATTTAAATTATAAAAATATAGTTTACACATGTTAATAAAATGAATTCTTTGGTTAATAATTAATTAGAAATGAAAATAAAAATCAACTGAACATAAAATATGTGTTTTTATTTTTAAATTAAATTAATCACTATTAGTGAAATATCATAATGAAATTTATATGTTAAATATTCAATCATATGTTTTTTATAAATTCAACTAATAAGTTTTATAGGCTTAATATAAGAATAAATTCACTTTTATGCATAAAAGACTATTTTCTGTAGACATTTTTACCACCTTTTAATGACACACTTGTTTTAAAGCTAAATTTTGACACTTTTATAAATTATATTTGAAAAAAATAAACTTCATTTTTAAAATTAGAATTTCAATATTATTTTAGGGTGAAATTTTGGTATTTTTTTGAAAATATTTATTTTCTAGTGAATAATGAAAAATCCTGATTTTTATAAAACTTTCATTTTCATTACATTAATATTATATTTATTATTTGAATATTAAACTCACCTATAAAAGTGTAAATAAAATTTTGGTATCTTATAAAAGAAAATATGATATATTTATATCATGAAATAAGTTAATATTTTTTTTTAAAAATGATAAATTAAGCATTTGTATTTTTGTAAAGTGTAAATATTTATTTACAATTTTATCTTTAATATAATTATTTTAAAAAAAATTATTTCTAAAAAATATATTTATTTTTCTTATGATTATAAGATAATTTTATAAAACCTTAATTAAATTTTCAAAGTGTTATAAAATCAGTTATAATTTTAAAATCGGCATTTTTTGAATAAATGATGATTTTAATTAAAAATTAAATTTCTCATATTTAGAAAATTATTTTCATAAAATAAATTATATTTTTTAATTCTAAACATCTAAAAATAGTTAGGGTTAATTTTTGGGATTTTTCTAAAATTGTTGAATTTTTGGTGACTAGTGAAATACTGTAATTTACGATATTTAACAAATACATGAGTTATTGAGTCATAGATGATGTATGGATGATTTAAGCCCATAATCTAGAACTATGATTTATTATTTTAATATATTTAGTGATAAGTTTCAAACTATTGATAGTATTGAGCCAAAATAATAAACTAATGAATACAATAATCAAAAAACACCCCTCTCCTCCACTATAAATACCACCCATCACCACCTATTTTACCTAAACCTCTAAAGCCTAGAATATTATAAAAATTCTATCCAATATCTATCCCAAACCTATCCCTCATGTTTTGGTCCTACTAGTATCACCCAAAAGACCATTTCCAGGTCCCTTAAGGAGGTTCTCAAGGAGGCAACACCCGAGGTAAAACATTCTCTCTCTCCCTCTTTTTCAATTTCTTTTCTTATCCTTAAATCACACTCCCTATCCAAAGTGATATAATAACTCTATTATCTTTTATATACTATAATTTTATTATTTTAATGGTATATAAACCACCAATTCTCTTCTCTTCCCCTTTTTATTCTAAAAATGAAAACATCATTCGTGAGGTGCTGATTTACCACCTTAATGGACGATGAGTTTTTGTTTTTCAATCACACCTTAAAAGTTGGTCATAAAAACATTTTTATGGCTAAATAAAACTTTCATATATGTAATATAAATTATTTAATGTTTTGGAATTGATATATATACATAATAGTAATTCATAAGACAAAACTAGTTCGTGATGATAAAAAAATACCAATATAATCTAAATGGTTATCATTAATGCTTTATCTAATGAATCATTATAATATATAAAAAAATGATATATAAGACCAATAAATATCCTGTAATTTAATTAATAATATATAATTTCAATTCTATATAACTATTTCTATTTTACATGATCTTTCATACATGTATACAAGTGAACCAATCAGAAAAACCAAGGAAACGAACACTCACAAACAAAGAAATTGAATCATATAACTCATCAAAAATTCCATAAATGAAATTAATAAAATTATAATAAATCAAATAAATGTTTTATAGGTTATTAAATAAATTATTAATGAATCTAATTTCATTATCCATGACATTAAGTACAAGTGAATAACAATTCCAAACACAAGGTAATGGTTTTCTCATCTCACCTTTATTTCTATGAGATATGCCTCATTCACCACTATTTCTTTTGTATGGTGTATTTATAATTACCTTTTATTTATAATATCACGAATCTCTTTATCTTCATGGTATTAAATTTTTCATTTGATGATCATTAATTTTATAGGGTATATGGTGTGACTGTTTTCAAAGTGGTAAGTGATTCTCCCCGAACCTCAATTTTTCATTCGGGTTATGATTTATCTCTCTTTACACCAATGTAGTTCTTAGTTATTTTTATATAATTATTCTACATTCTATTTATATGTTCCAAACTCATGTATCCACATTATTCCATCTTTATTTGATGGGAGAATACATATTTTATAAGTTTTCTTGTAACGGTTTGTGCTCTCCCGGTCTGTTACTTTTCTAGTTTTGGTTGTTGGTGGTGTTTGTGGGAAGTTTCAGGAGTTTTCATGGAAGTTAGAGGTGTAGAAGAACTACTAAAGGAATTACACTCCGTGTAATTGTATTACACGATGTGAAAGTTGGTTTCATGGCTTATATAGGGGAGGATTTCATGTGGTGAAAAGTTATATGATGTGAAAGAGGGTTTAAAAATTATGTAATCCCCTGGAATATTGCAGATTTAAAATTATTTTAGGCTGAATTTTCATTCATTCGGCCATGGTTTCTTCTTAATTTCATCTTGGGTGAATCCTAGGTGCCCCGAGGTGTTCTTCAAGCCCTTTTACTCCCTCTTTGATCTGTTGATCTTAGTGGTTGTTTTTTGGTGATCCTCCTTTGATCCACGGTGAGTTCTCCTCTCGTTATCCTCAGTTTATTCCATTATTCTCCTAGGGATCTTCCAAGGTGGTGTTTCTTTGGTTTGGGGTGTATTTGGGATTTGTTTTTATGGATCCTTAGAGTGATATAGGTTTATCCACAGTTCGCATGGTGCAGTTGTGGTTCGCGAGTGTTCTTCTTCACCCTACAATGCACAGTGAGTTGGAAAGCTTCTTTAAGGTAGGATTTCCCTCGTTTCTCCGTTTTTGTGTGTCATGTGAGAGGGGTTTGGTTTTTTTCTCTGTGGATTATGGTTTTTACAGATTAATTAAAGATAAATAATTGGTTAAATTTAAATTGAAGGGTAAAGTAATATGATTTGCATGTTTTTACAGCCTTGATATGATTGTGATATTGTGGATTGTACATGCTTGATGCCCCACTGAAAATTGTGTCTGTTGGTGGTTTTGTTTTCATTGGATATATGTGTTGTGACTATTGTGACTCTTGTGATTGTTTTTATATCACCCAAAAAGTAAATTGGTTAATTAATTATACTTTTCTAATGAAATGGTTGCCCCAGGATTTTGGTTTGAGTGATAACACCCCTAAAATAAAGTGGAATGTGATAAAAATCCCCTTTGTAAATCTGTAAAATGGATCTTTATGTGTTTTGATTCATGGTAGTGCTTGTGGGATGACGGTGTGTGGTTGCAATGGGGTGTGGGGTTGATAGTTTGTGTACCGTGCTTTTGGGGTGATGAGGTGATAGTTTTTGGGTCATGATTTTGGGATGATGAGCTGGAAAAATGTTAAGTTATTTGTGGAATGTGGTTGCTTTGTGCTAGATTCTCATGTAGTGATGGAATGAATAAATAAGTGTTTAATAATGTTTGAAATGGAATGGGTTGGTTGGTTAATGGGATGAGATTTTTAATAAATAATTTAATGATGGATTTCATAATTAAAAGTGGTTGATGAAAAATAATGAAATGAATGAGTGTTAAACGAGGAGAAAATGTGAAGATGTATTAGATTATCAAAACTCTTTACCTTATAAAATGACTACTAAAGATACTAATAAATTCATTTAGAGGCGGAAGTAAAGGTGATAGTTTTTTGAGTTAGTTGTTTGTATGAGAACCCATAGGTTGGTATTGAGTGTTTGATACTATATATACTTGGTATGGTTAGAATACTTGTATAAGTTTTTCTTGGTTATGTTTTTTTCTCATAGGTGCATTAATATGATTCTTTCATATGTGCACAAGAGACTTGATTTTTTTCTACTGAGTATACTTTTATACTCATCCTATGTATATAAAACTATTTTCAAGTTTCCTAGAGGATTTCAAAGACCATTTTGGACCTTACTAGCTTGGATCTATGATAGTTGTTATACCACTACATTATCTTTACTTTTGGGTATTTACTTTGGAGAATTTTATTTGTACCAGTTCTATTTATACATGCATGCAGGATGGTTTGGGTCTCCCTTTTATATTATGTATTGTAGTTGTTTGTGGATGATTCATTCTATCTACTGCTCATATTTATATTACAAAGGGAAATACCTTTGATATTGTGTGATTTGTACACCCTTGGTGCTAGTCACCAACCCAGGGCCTACTGGAGGCAAGAATCAGGGGTCATTATCTCTCTCCCTTCATTGTGGTATCTTTGGAGGTAGGGGTCAGGACATAGTGGTATCAAAGGTTATTGTTGATAGATAGGATTAAGTTTGGAGTTAGGAACAATGAGGATTTCATGGCTTGGTATGGAAACAATTTCATATGATCATGGTGTGTGACATAGGCCAGGGAAGACCGACCAAGAAAAAGGATTTTAGGGCCCCATGATCCGATGCAGGGACTCTTAGCCAACCGAATGACCAAGTGAGGCTACACTACTTGCAGGGTAGAGACCTAGGAGAGGTACATGCATCATAAGGACTTGTGTTCTTATTTGAATTGGGTTGTTTTGGGAAAGTTTAAATAGATAACAAAATGGATTAAAGTTAATTAAAATATATCATAATAAAATTACATAAAACTCGAGCTTAGGAAATCCTTATTTACCTTTTAGCTATGGCTCCTGTTTTTCATTCGCATATAGATTAGATAGTTGAGGTTTAGCAGGCTGATCTGGTCAATCATCGTAGGGTTGATCCGGTTGAGAAGGATGATCAGTGGAAGATGATGTTGCACGCTTTCCAGTGGCATGATTTGGGAAAGTGTGAGGGAAATGTTTCATATGTGGAGATAGAGAGATGGCTGGAGGAGCTCCAGATCACTTTTAGTTTGATCTAAGACCCGACAGAGTACTAGGTCCCTTTGTCAGTTATTCAGATGTGGGGAGATGTGCATTAGTGGTGGATGCTATATTTGGGAGAGCAGAAGGAAGAAGATGTTTTATGGGTAGAATTTTAGAAGGAGTTATGAGTAGAGTTCTTTTCATTGACCATGAAGGTAGTGAAGCGGCATGAAATTCTTTCTATTCAGTAGGGAAACATGTCTGTGTAGGAATTTGGAATCGAGTTTAAAGACCTTCTTCTTTTTTCCCTAGATCTTTTTCTAGATGAGGAGTCTCATGCAAGATGTATTGAGGAGTCCCTCCATCCTTCTATCCAGTATGAAGTTACTTCTTTTAAATTACTGATGTATCTGAAGGTTTCAAAGAAGACACAAGTGATCGAGCGAATTCAATCATGAGGAGGTTTGATATTGTAAGGGAACCAACAAGGTTCCTTGAGGAGAAGAGTTGTTAGTGGCAGGTATCAGGTGATAGGACCTTGAGGTTTCAATCAAGAGGGATTTGACCTTAGCAGTTTCCTTTCTAGCCATATAGTGCCAGTAGATTCATTTATTTTTCTAGGGGCTTTGTTCTAGTGTGTTTTGGTTGTGGGGTTTATGGCCATCGCTAGAGAAAGTGCCATGTGGATGCTAGTGCCCAATTTAGCGGAGGTGAACAAGCTCATTGTCAGCCTCAACATCAATTTCCAGTGAGGCCATTTCAGTAGTAGGGGTAATAGGTTTTTCCCCACCAAGGGGAGATATAGAAGGCATAGGCTGACCTTAGGATGATCATCATGTTTAGGGACCACAACTTGAGCATGTTTGTGGAGGTGGTCATCAATAGATAGGTAGAGGAGTTGGGTGTGGTCATTTTCACGTAGTGGAGACAATAGTTCCAGAGGGTCCAAAGATCGTCAGAGGTACAATCATTTTATTTAGTACTATTGTTTGTGATTTTTTTTATTCAAGAGCTTCACACTCCTTTATTTCAACCACTCTAACCCATTCTTTGGGAATAGACATAAAAAGGCTTCCTATACCTCTGGTGTTAACTACACCTGTCGGAGGCCAAACCAGCTTGTTTGATGTGTGATGGAAGTGTAGACTGATGATGAGGTCGCATAAGTCCCGTGGGGATCTTTACTTGACATAGATGAATCCATATGATGTTGTTCTCAACATTGACTGGTTATATTCCATACGTTCTATCATTAACTGCTTTTAGAGTAGAGTCATGTTTTTGGATGTGGGTGGACAATGAGTGATTTCCATTAGTGAGCGGGGTTTCCAGGTGGGCAATCAACATGTGGACCCCCTTCTTTCCTTATTGGATGAGTTTTTAGTGGAATCCGTGGACGCTGAGATGGTAGAGGTCTCCAATGTTATTGGGGAATTCCTAGATGTTTTCCCCAAGGAGTTTGCGGCGCTACCCCCTCAACGTGATGTTGAGTTCAGGATAGACTTGAAGCCTGATGCTTCTCTGATTTTGATGGCTCCTTATCAGATGAAACCTTCTGAGCTGTGGGAGTTGAGGGTTCAGGTATATGATCTTATGTAGAATGGTTTTATCTAGACCAGTGTGTTGTAGTGGGGTGGTCCAGTGTTGTTCAAAAAGAAAAAAGATGGTAGTTTGAGGTTGTGTATAGACTACCAGTGGTTGAATCGGGTGATGATAAAAAACTATTATCCTATTCTGATGATGGACGATCTTTTTGACTAGCTGAGAGGGGTGATTTGGTTTTATAAGATCAATCTATGGTCTGGATATCACTAGTTGAGGGTTAAGGTGGATGATATACCAAATACAACCTTTATATACAAGTATAGGCACTTCGAGTTTGTAGTCATGTCATTCAGTATTATGAATGCACCAACCATGTTCAAGGGGGATTATGAAATCCGTGTTCCGTGAGTTCATGATCAGTTTATTGTTATATTAATTGATGATATATTAATATACTTGAAGTCATAGGAGGATAATTCTAAGTATCTCAGAACTTTCTTTCATGTTCTTCGACACCACCAGATCTATGGAAAGTTATCCAAGTGTAATTTCTGAACATGAGAGGTGTATTTCCTCAGGAATGTAGTGTCTTAGAAGGGTATGGTAGTAGAATCATTGAAGGTTGAAGTAGTTGTTTCTTGAGAAGAACCTAAGAATGTGGCATAGGTTCACAATTTCCTTGGTCTCATAGGCTATTATCATAGGTTTATACCCGATTTCTCTCAAGTTGTAGCCCCATTGACAGTTATGACTAAGAAAGACCAAGATTTTGTTTGGAGTGATCAGTTCCAGGAAGCATTCGGTTACCTAAAGGGGAAGTTATTTAGTGCTCCAGTGCTTCAGCTGCTAGTGGAGGGTGTGTTGTTTGAGGTGTTTTGTGATGCTTCTCATTTGGGCTTGTAATGTGCATTGATGCGGTAGTGGGAAATGATTTCTTATGGGTCTAGGTAGTTATGTCCTCATGAGTGTAACTATTCCACCCATGATCTGGATCTAGTAGTGGTTGTGTTTGCGCTAAAGTTGTGGTGACATTAACTCATTGGGGAGAACTTTATGGTCTTTAAAGATCACAAGAGCTTAAGGTATATCTTTTCTAGTGTGATATAAACTTTCAAAAGTGGAGGGGGATAGATTTTCTTCCGAATTATGATTTTGAAATATCCTACACCTTAGGAAAGGGGAACGTTGTGGCTGATGCTTTGAGCAAGAATTCATGGAAGGGTGTTGTTTGAGAGTTTGAGGATGATTAGAGAGTAATGGTGGAGTTGAAAGCCTTACACTTATATGTAAGAGTGGATGGTGGTAGAGGATTTTTGTTTCAGATTATGATATAGTCTTCTCTAATGAAGCAGGTGGAGGAGTCTCAGTGGTGGGACTCAGAGGCAGATGTGATACATGATCGTGTTGGCTATAATGATGCCCTAGAGTGATGGTCAGAGGATGGTTGGGACTAGATGTTGTTTCATGGAAGGTTTTTTGTTCTGATTTTAATGAACAATGGAGTCCTTCATGAGTTTTATAACTCACCTTTGGTAGTACACCCAGGAGTTTCCAATATGTATCATGGATTTTGGGTGTAGTTTTGGTGGCTCGAGGTGAAATAGGAAGCGGCGAAGTTTGTAGAAAAGTGTTTGATTTTCCAGCAAGTAACGATCAAGCATTGTGTTCCTGATGGTTTGTTGCAACCCTTGGATGTTCTTGAGTGAAAATGGGATAACATATCGATGGATTTTTTTATAGGTTTACCCATAAATTAGTGAGGTTGTAATGTTATCTCGGTGGTCTTAGATCAATTGACAAAATCAAACCACTTCTTAGAGATCAAGGAGTCAGGTGCAGTGGATGCTTTGTCTATAAGGTATGTGGATGAAGTGGCACGGTTTTATAGAGTTCTGAGGTCCATTGTCTCAGATTGGGATGCACATTTCACCTCATGAGTCTAGAGGGTATTGCATCATACTTTTGGCACTCAGTTACGCCTCAACACTACTTTCCACCCTCAGACAGATGGAAAAATGGAACAGGCTATCCAGACATTAGAGGATATGTTACGGACATGAATCTTGGACCTTGGTGGATCTTGGGTATGACACCTACCTTTGGTAGAGTTTTCTTATAATAATAACTATTACTTTTCCATTGGCATGGCTCCATTTGAGGATTTTTACAAAAGACCATGTCATTCTCCATTGTGCTGGACAAAGGTTGGGGAGATAATCATTTATGGTCCCGATGTGGATTAGTGCATGATAGAAAAGGTTCAACTTGTTCATGAGAGGATGAAATAAACACATGATCAGCAGAAGTCTTATGCCGATCATAGGAGGAGCCCCTTGGAGTTTGAGGTTGGGGACCATGTGTTCTTGAAGGTTTCCCCTCAATGTGGGAAGTGGAGGTTTGGAAGAGGGAGTAAGCTTTATCCTAGGTTTGTTGGGCCCTTTGAGGTGTTGGGGTGAGTTGATGAGGTGGCATGTCGGTTGGCATTTCCACTACAGTTAGAGAGGATCTACAACGTCTTTCAAATCTCTTAGCTTCATCAATATCTTCATGATGAATCACATTTCATTGAATGGGTAGAACTGGATATTGAAGATAAAACAAAGTTTTTGGAACAACTAGTAGAGATTTGGGATCACCAAGAGAAGGTGTTATGTGGAAGGAACGTTTCTTTGGTTCATGTGTTGTGGAGGCATGGTGGCCTAGAGAAGAGTACTTAGGAGCAAGAGATGAAAATGTGTGCCCAGTACCCAAAGTTGTTTTGAGTTTTTATTTTCTCTGTTTTTCTTTGTGATGTGATGTTTGGATCCTTTTGTTTTATGAGATGAACCGTTTTCCTTGGTTTGTGATGTGTGTGGTGTGATGTGTGATAAAGTCTTGTCATATGAAAAGGGGATGATCTGATTACTAATCAATACAAATTAGCTGTGATGCGATTAAGCCTGTGCGGGTGAGTTAGTGTCACCCATAGTGGATAGTATCTTGACATGAAAGATAGAATTATCTAATTCATGTGTTCAGGATAGTGCATTTCATTAGTTATAGTGGTTGTTGGTTTGGGTTTCATGGAAGTTGAGATAGTTGTGTAGTGGTTATATGGTAGTGTGGTTGTGTTAGAGGAGATGGTTTGCGATTGTGGTTTTGTGGTGATGAGGTTGTACAGGATGTTTGTGGTCATTTGGTTTGGAATGATTAGATGGTGGTAGCATTTGAGGTATAATGAGATCCTTGAGAGGTATCTCACAGGGTGGTTGTTCAGACCCCCATTCCTTCTGGGCTTGTTTTTGGATTCTCGATGGTGATATTTGTTTGATAGTTATTCGATGTAATGGTCCATGCCCCCCTGGTCTATTACTTTTTTGGTTTTGGTTGTTGGAGGTGTTCGGGGGAAGTTTTGGGAGTTTTTATGTGAGTTGGAGGTGTATCCTAACTGCTGTAAGAATTACACATTATGTAAGTGGATTACATGACATGAAAGTTGGTTTCACATATCATCTAGGGAAGGATTTCATGTTGTGAAAATTTACATGACATTAAAGAGGGTTTCATGATATATAATTTATTTGGGTTTAAAAATAAATAATAAAATGAAGAGACAATGCATTTTTTGGTGGAAACTGAACCCTGGGGATTACACGTCGTGAAAGGGGATTACATGACGTGTAATCCCCCAATACAGTGTAGATTTAAAATTATTTTTGGCCGAATTACCATTCATTAGACTGTGGTTTCTTCTTCCTATCATCTTGGGTGAAGCCTAGATTCCCTAAGGTGTTCTTCAATCCCTTTTCCTCCCTCTTTGATCCATTGATCCCGGTGGTTGTTTGTTGGTGACCCATCTTCGATATGTGGTGGGTTCTCCTATCGTTCTCCTCTGTTTCCTTTCATTATTCTCCTAAGGATCCATTGGGGTGGTGTTTCTTTGGTTTGGGGTGAATTTTGGTTTTGTTTTGATGGATCCTTGGTGCATTATAGGTTGATCTATTGTTCTCATGGTGCGATTGTGGTTTGCAGGCATTATTCTTCACCCTGCGATGCATAGGGAGTTGGAAATATTCTTTGAGGTTGGATTTACATCATTTCTACCTTTTTGTGTATCATGCAGGAGGGTTTTGCTTCTATTTCTCTATGTATTATGGTTATGAAAAATTAATTAAATATAAATAATTGGTTAAATTGAAATTTAAGGGTAAAAGGGTATGCTTCACATGTTTTTATAGCCTTAATATGATTGTGATATTTTGGATTGTATGGGCTTGATGCCCCACTGAAAATTATGGTCGTTGGAGGCTTTGTTTGCACTAGATATACGTGTTGTGATCTTTGTGACTGTTGTGATTATTGTGATATCAACAAAAAGGAAATTGGTTAATTACTTATACTTTTCTAATAAAATGGTTGCCCTAGGATTTTGGTTTGTGTGATAACACCCCTAAAATGAAGTGAAATGTGATAAAAATCCCCTTTGTAAATCTGTAAAATGGCTCTTGATGTGTTATGATACATGGTCGTGGTTTTGGGATGACTGTGTTTTGTTGCAATGGGGTGTGGGGATGATAGTTTTTGTTCTATGATTTTTGGGTGGTGAGGTGATGGTTTGTAGGCCGTGCTTTTGGGATGGCAAGGTGATAAAATGTTGTTCTATTTTTGGAATGTGGTTGCTTTGTTCTAGATGATTGAGTAGTGATGGAATGAATAAATAATTGTTTAATAATGTTTGAAATGGTATGGGTTGGTTGGTTAATGGGATGACAATTTTTAATAAATAATATAATTATGGGTTGTGTGATTAAAATTGGTTGATACTAAATAATTAAATGAATGGGTGTTAAACGAGGAGGAAATGTGAAGCTGTATTAGATTATCAGGACTCTCCAACTTTTGAAATGACCATTGAAGATACAAATAAATGCATTTAGAGGTGGTAGTAAAGGTGAAAATGTTGTGAGTTAGTTGTTTATATGATAACCCATAGGCTGGGATTGAGTGTTTGATACTATATATATATATATACACACACTTGTACATTCTTGTGATTTCTATACGCACCCCACCCATGTTGAGCACTATGTGCCAAAAACCCACATATTCACATGGGGTGCCTTTCCCAATATTCTAGTGGATGGATGGATGGATTACCACACTCTCTTCCTAGCCCCCTCTTCTAGGAGAGGTAGGTATTGTATATGCTGTGATGGTAGGAGGTCTGTTAGTGCATTAGATGGTAGTTGTGGTATCCCAAGTGTCTTCAGGATGAGTTGCGATACAATGTCCCGAGTGTCTTTGGTATGAGTTGTGATGTGATTTCCTAGGTGTCTTTAGGACGAGATATAATTTGATGTGTTATGTTGTGAGTCCCAGGTATGTGTGGGTGGGATACGTTATGAGGTCCAGGTGTGTGCAGGCGGGATACGTTGTGATTCCCAGGTGTGTGTGGGTGGGATACATTGTAAGGTCTAGGTGTGTGCGGGCGGAATGTGATATGGTATATTCAGAAGAGGTGGGAGCACCAAGAAATTTTCCTTTGGGGTGTGTGAGAGGATAATCAGTGGGAAAGTGGTGCAGGGTTCCCTATCATCGACGTGCTTTACTTTATATTATATTAATTAGCTTTTGTTATTTTGTGAGTATGCCTTAGTGATGTTGGTATGGTTAGTATACCTGTATAGGTGCTATTTGGTTTTGTTTTTTTCTCAGAGGTTCATTAGTATGCTTCTTTCACATGTGCATAAGATACTTGAGTTTTTCATATTGAGTATACTTGTATGCTCACCCTTCATATATAAAACTTTTTTCAGGTTTCTAGGAGGATTTCATGGACCATGTTGGACCTTACTAGCTCAGATCCCTAACAATTATCGTGAATCTACTTTAGATTTACTTTTGGGTATTTACTTTGGAGACATTTATTTGTATCATTTCTATTTATACATGCATGTGGGATGGTTTTGGTTTCTATTTTATATTATGTCTTGGAGTTGTTTATGGATGATTCATTCTATCTCCCAATACTATTTATATTACAAAGGGTAATTCCTCCCATATTGTGTGATTTATACACCCTTGGCGCTAGTTTCTAACCCAGGGCCAACTAGAGGTGGGACCTGGGTGTTATTATCTCTCTCCCTTCATTGTAGTATCTTTGGAGGGAGGGGGTCATTACATTTATTTTTCAATTCCTCCTGATAAGCAAGCCTAATTGAAGGGAATCTCCCAATTTATTACCCATTTTCAAACACACTTCATAATCTATTTTAATCACCCAATATTTTTATAAAATCACCCTTTTTATCATGAAAAACTATCTTAGTTTATTTTTGGTTTTATAAAACAATTACACCTTTTTCCTCTTTAAAGAATCTTTTATATTTTCCTTTAAACCACACTAAAGTGGCTCATTTATAAAGTTACTTAAACACTCTTTTTAGATGATTTAACTTAAGTTTCCAAATTTCAGTATGAATGTTATTTTAATATTCCTCAAATATAATTTCATTATCTTCTATTTTATGGTATATACATGTTTACAATCTGATTTTTATGAAAAATACAAATGATTTTCCAAAAACAACCCTTCTTTCCAAAGTAAAAGGTTATTTCTCTCAAGAATTTCTCAATGATTTTATTATATTATTTTTATCTATTTAAATACCCTCTATTGAATCTTATACGTAATTGATATTGATCTCTTATATTACCATATACCAAATTTTATTGAATCTTGTATGATTATTTTGACTGGGGATGTACTGTCTTGATACCATTCACCATATTACTCTAGATAGTTTACTGATTGGTGATATTATTTACATTTCATATTCTAGTTTCAATATGAATTTATATATTGATTATGTTTCAAACTTTTCATACAAGTAATGAATTAGACTTAGTAAGTGATGGGTAAGGCCTATTATATCCCCTCAATGCATTGGTAGGTCTCATGAGACAAACTAGATTGGGTTTTTACCTATTTATGTATGGTATCTTGGATGAAGCCTTGACAATATGTTTATGATGTCTGACATTATGCATTCCCTCATTATGATATTAGTAATTCATAATCCATGCGATTATTCGACTAGTATAATATTCATGGTTAAGTTTCATTCTCATGTGATTATTTATATGAAATTATTTATTCGGCTTTTATTACTGCAATTTTATACTCAAGATTATGTTTTAATGGCATGTGTTTTTAGTTATTCACATTTCCTTTTTATTTATGTTATCTTACACTATATTTATTACCCTTACTAAGCATATAGGATCATTCCTTTCTTATATTTTATTTTTCCCCAGGATGCGAAGATGTATATTATGAACAAATTGTAGGGATAATCTTTGAGTTTATGGGTGTTTCCAAAGGAGTTTCAATGTTTTATTTATTTTCCAGTTTTAATGTAATGATTATGCTTGTTTCTAGTTTTCCAAATCTACTAAACTATTCAGTCCTTTGGGATTCAAATCTTGTATCTATGCCAATGTAATAAAGTATGAAACTGACTCCGGGCTACTAGAGTCGGGGTATTTACAGTTGGTATTATATCCATGTTTAGTAGAAACTTTGGAAACTTGATTTAGGAAAACATAGATTAGTGAAATTAACCCTATGATATAATTTGAGGATAAATATATAATAACATCCCAAACAAACCATGATTATGAGTTTAGTTACGTGTAAAATTTTCAATTTATATTAATTATTTCACTAGTTTTGGGATTATACATTATATTTCATAATGATATGATCTAATATAGTGTATTTCGTCATTTAGAAATGGAACCTCATAGAAGGAACACGATGATCACAAATACACATGATCCAAAGAGTAATAAAGATCAACTATTTTATAGTATTATGCCAATATTTTTAAGGGAACAAGTATCCCAGTCATTCTCATCATACGAGGACATAATATCATGTTCCAAAGAGACAAATAAATAATTATCTAAGTATTATGGCTTCGAAGGGAAACACAAGAAGAAGAGGATAACATGGAAACATATGGATAAAGGGAAGAAGAGAAAGAAGGATTTTCCCACATGTGATAATTATGGAAGGAGACACCATAGTATATTATTAAGAGGAAAAATGTTTGCTTCATGTGTGGATGAAAAGTCCACCCTGCTCATGATTGTAAGTAAATGAAATAATTTTAAAATGTTCAATACTTAAACTATAAGGATATGGGGAACTATGCAAGAAAATTCCCCAAACATCAAAGGAAACTAATAGATCATGGTAAAACTTAATATCTTACCACATATGAAGAGGAATGATCAATGTGATTATGCTTGGATTAAAGAATGATTTCATTTGAGTATTTTATCAATGATGTACGAGTCATAATAATTATGGAATAAGTTTTGTACTGAAATACTTCTTATTTATGGATTTGGAATCATTAATGTTTACATTAAGGTTTTAAGGTAATCAAGGTATTCATATATTTGGTATGTGATAATAAGAGATAAATTATTCTATTTGGGGAAAATATAATCCTAATTTTATTTTGGGAATTTAGTGACTTTCCTTTTAATTTTTTTATTGAATGTGGACAGACATGTTTTAAACAATTCTTAAGATTAACTACTTGTGAAATAGATCAAGTTAAAATTTGTAAATTATTGTTTGTTGATTACATGTACTAACCTTCTTAGTTTCAAAAAACATTTAAAGTTATAAGGAATAACTTATGGATCATCTGATAAAAGTTATTCAAGCATAAAAAAATTCATTTTGAATATCCATATCCATATTTAAGAAATGAAATGGAGATAGATCAAAGAAAAACCAAAGGATGAGATTATGACATGGAAATGGAATCAAGTAATTTTATTTTCTCAAGTGATTCCATAGATATTAAAATAAACCCTCAACTCTAGGAAAAGGATTTTGGAACAATAATGTTATCCATTTACTTTTCTTTTTGAGAAATCAATCATTTTTTAACCAATCACATATTTACAGTCATGTAATGGTTAACTTTCTAATGACCATGTTTTTATTACTCTCCATTAGAAATTAATATTTAGATTTTTCTTCCCTGCCCATAGTTTCACTTCACCCTAATGTTATCCTATTTGAATGCCTAATTTTGTAGTGACCTTCACATTTACCTTTCCCTCTTTTTAAGAGGGGATTTTATTAAGCCTTTTTACGATGTGGGATTTCCATAAGGGTATTTTATAATAAAAACTCCATGATTACTAATCACAAGATTAAATTATTAAGGTGAAATTTATTAAATAATGGGATAATGTAACACCTCAAGAATTTATAGTACATCTCTTTTAAATTTAACAACTTTGTTAACTTGTGTTTCACACAACATAGAGCTTAAATGAAAAAATGATATACAATTAAATATAATTATTTTAAAATGAATTCTATAACATAGACATTGGAATAGTTGGAATAAAATATATTATGTACATTATGAAAATATAGTTTACACATGTTTATAAACTGAATTATTTGGTTAACAATTAATTAGAAATGAAAATTAAAATCAATTGAAAATAAAAGATTTTTTTTTTAATTTTTAAATCAAATTATTCACTATTAGTGAAATATCATAATGAAATTTATATGTTACATATTAAATCAATTTTTTAAATTAAACTAATAAGTTTTATAGGCTTAATATAAGAATAAATATGATTTTATGCATAAAATACTATATTTTCTAAAGACAATTTTACCACCTTTCAATGACACACTCTTTAAAAAATAAATTTTGAAACTTTTATAAATTATATTGAACAAAATAAAATTAATTTTTAAAATATGAATTTAAAAATTATCTTAGGGTAAAATGTTTGTTATTTTTTTGAAAACATTTATTTTCCAATGAATAGTGAAAAATTCTGATTTTTATAAAACTATCATTTTCATTATATTAATAGTATATTTATGATTTTAATAGTAAACTTACCTATAAAAGTATAAATAAAACTTGGGTATCTTATAAATGAAAATATGATATATTTATATCATGGAATAAGTAAATAAATGTTTTAAAGAGGATAAATTAAGCATTGGTATTTTTGTAAAGTGTAAATGTTTATTTAAAATTTTATATTTAATATAATAATTTAAAAGAAAATTTATTTTCAGAAAATAGATATATAAATTAATATTTATTTGACTTGTGATTATAAGATAATTTTATGAAACCATAATTAATTTTTCAAAGTGTTATAAAATCATTTATAATTTTAAAATCAGTATTTTTCAAATAAATGATTATTTTAATTAAAAATTAAATTTATCTTATTTATAAAATTATTTTCATAAAATGGAGTCAATTTTTTAATTTTACACATCAAAAATGGTTAGGGTGAATTTTTGGTATTTTTAAAAAATGGTTGAATTTTTGGCGAATAGTGAAATACGGTAATTTACGGTATTTAACAAATACATGAATTATTGAGTCATAGATGATGTATAGAGGATATAAGCCCATAATCTTGATCTCTAATTAATTATTTTAATATATCAAGTGATAAGGTTTAAACTATTGATAGTATTGATCCAAAATAACAATCTAATGAATAAAATAATCAAAAAACACCACTCTCCTCCACTATAAATACCACCTCTCACCACCTCTTCTCCTCACACATCCAAAGCCTTGAAGATGGTACAATTTATAACCAATACCTCTCCCAAACCTCTAATCGACATTCCGGTCCTTGTGGTCTCACCCAAAATACCATTTCCAAGTCCCTTAAGGAGGATCTTAAGGAGGTGACACTCAAGAGGTAAAACCCTCTCTCTCTCTCTCTTTCAATTTCTTATCCTTCCCTCACCTCCCCCATCCAAAGTAACATGATAACTCTAAAATATTTTATATAATATAATTTTATTATGTTAATTCTATATCATCCATAAATTTTCTTCTCTTCCTCTTTTTATTCTAAAAATGAAAACATCATCCGTGAGGTGCTGATTTACCGCCTTCATGGCGACGAGTTTTTGTTTTTCAATTACACATTAAAAGATGGTAATAAAACCATTTTTATGGTTAAAAAATAATTTAATATATTTAATAAAACTTATTTAATGTTCTATAACTAGTATATATATATACATATAATATTAATTCATAAGAAAAAAATAGTTCGTGCCGATCAAAAAAATGCAAAAATAATCTAAATGGTTATCATTAATGCTTTATCCAATGAATCATCCTCATATATAGAAAACAAAATGATATATAAGACCATTATTTTTTTTAATTTCATTATTAACATATAATTTAAATTCTGGAGAACTATTTCCATTTTACATGATCTTTCGTACATGTATACAAGTGAACCAATCATGAAAACCAAGGAAACAAACACCCCCAATGACGGAATTGAATATTAGGACTCATAAAAAATGGCATCAATAAACTTAATAAAATTATAATAAATAAAATACATGTTGGATATGTTTTTAATTAAATTATTAATTAATCAAATTTCATTATCCAGGACATTAAATACAAGTGTAGAACACTTTCAGACATAAGGTAAGAGTTTTATCATCTCACATTTATTTCTATGAGATATGATTTATTCACCACTATTTATTGTGTGTAGTGTATTTATAATAAAATTTTATGTATAATATAATGAATATATTTATCTTCTTGTTATCAAATGTTTCATTTTATGATTATTAATTTTATGGGGCATATGGTTCGACTGTTTACAAAGTGGTAAGGGATTCTCCTTGAACCTCCATTTTTCATTTGGGTTACGCTTTATATCTCTTTACCCCAATGTAGTTCTTAATTATTTTTATATAATTCTTCCAAATTCTATTTATATGTTCCCAAATCATGTATTTAGATAAGTTCATTTTTCTTTGATGGGATAATATGTGTTTTATAAGTTATATTTTTCAAATCCTCTCGATAATCAATCCCGATTAAAGGGAACTTCCCAATTTATTACTCATTTTCAAGTAGACTTCATAATATGTTTTAAGCACCCAATATTTTTATAAAATAAATATTTTTATAATGAAAAAAATATCTTAGTTCATTTAGGGTTTTATGAAAACAATTATTCCTTTTTCCGCTTTAAGTACTCCTTTATATTTTCCCTTAAACCACACTGTAGTGATTCATTTATAAAGTTTCTTAAACACTATTTTTACATGATTTCACTTCAGTTTCCAAATTTTAGTATGGATTTTATTTTAATATTCCTCAAATATAATTTAACCCCCTTTTCTTTTCTTGGATATATTGTTTACAATCTTATTTTTATGAAAAATACAAATTATTTTCCAATAGAACTCTTTTTTCCAAAGTAAGAGGGTATTTCTCTCAAGAACTTATCAATGATTTTATTAGAGTGTTTTAATATATTCCAGTAAACTATTTTGAATATTATACATAATTGATATTGATCTCTTATGTTATTATATACCATATTTTATTAAATGGTTTATGATTGTTTTGATTGGGGATGTATTGTATTGATACTATTCTTCATATTACTCTAGATAGTTTACTAATTGGGGATATTATTTATATTTCATATGCTAGTTTCAATATGAATGTATATATTGATTATGTTCCTCCAATTTAATATGAGGAATGCATTGGACTTAGTAAATTATAGACGGGGTCATCTATATCCCCTCGATGCATCATTAGGTATCATGAGAAAAACTGGATCAGGTTTTTACCCATTTATGTATGGTTTCTTTGACAAAGTCTTGACGGTATGTTTATGATGTAAAAAATTATGCATTCCCTCATTATGATATTATTAATTGATGATAAATTTGATTATACAACTCTTATAATATCCATGGTTATATTTTATTCTCATGTGATTATTTATATGGAATTATTTATTCATCTTTTATTCTTTCCATTTTATGCTCAAAATTATGTTTTACTGGCATGTGTTTTTAGTTATTTACCTTGCCTTTTTGTTTATGTTAGCTTCCACTATATTTATTACCCTTACTGAGTATCTGAGATCACCCCTTTCTTATGTTTTATTTTCCCCCAATATGTGAATATGTATATTATGAATGACTTTTAAGGATAATCTAGGATTTTATAGGTGTTTCTAAAAGAGTTTCTATGTTGTATTTCTTTTCAAGTTGTAATGTAACAATTATTTTTGTATCTGGTTTTCCAAAGAAACTAAACTATTTAGTCCTTTGGGATTATAATATTATATCTACACTAATGTAATAAAGTATGGAACCAGCTTTGGGCTACTAGGGTTGGGGTATTTACACTTCTCAATGATCATATAGGATCCATCTCTATTGTTTTATTTCACAAACAAGTTATGAATTTAATATAAAAACCCACATCTAAGCTTAGATAAAAACTAATTTAGGTAATTATTCAACTGTTATTATGATTTATATATTTAGATATGAATTAAAAGATTAAATTAAACCACCCTTATTACTTTCAGAACAATGATCTGTCCTGTTTCTCTCCAAGTTTAAATATTTTTGAAATCCAAGAAATTCCTGACATTACTCTCTAGTCAAAGGTTTAATTCCCAGCCCTCACCATTGTAGTTCTAGATGAAGATAAACAAGAGTATTATACGTGATAAGTGTTTTAAATAGTTATAAATAAGTTTCAAAAAATTCCTCACTCTTTTCATCAAATATATGTTCCTACAATTCTATTTTTTATATCATTCCAATTATATGGAATAATAGAAAAGAATATTTATTTATAGATCTAGGAAAGGAACCATCACAATTAACTGGCATGGAAATTGAGGTTTTTTATTATCCTTGGTTTTGATCTATAGTGTTTATTTAGTATCAATTTCTATATATCCATTCTATGAGATAAATGGTGGGGCTATGTTTGTAATTATAAAATATGGGAATCATTTTTATGCTTTTATTTTTCTATTGGGAAATAATTTTTAGTGACATTTTATTATGTTTTATCATCATTTAATTGTTTTCATCTCATCCAAATCCCATGATTCATCTATTAAAACTAATGGAATACATTAGGAAATAATTGTATGCTGGAAAATTCCAAGTTCATGGATTGGGATATGATGCAGGTTAGGAGGTTTCTCTCTCTATAGTTTTAGGTTGTATCATATAACGCATAAACATGTAGATCTTCCTTTCATTTATTTGAGAAGTGATATAGGAAGAGGTATTTAATAATAATATTGTTAATTATGTTGTTTAATTTGTTTATATGATATGGACTTTAAGAGGGTGGATTTGGTGTTGTAGGAGGTGGCCTCAAAGAGGTAAGCTACTGCATACCATTATGGAGATTCAACGGACCTACATTGAATAGATGAGTGACATAAAAAGTGTTAAGAGTCACTTAAAGGATATGTTTATTAGTATATTTTATGTCCCTTTCCTTTGGGTTGACTTCATCATTGTGATATGATATTAAAGAAAGTGCATGTTGAAATTTCATGTTGAAGGAAGTAATTTTTTATTTGAGATGGGACTGACCCGGCCTGAGAATCCTTCCATTATCAAGAAACTATTTCTGAAAGTTTAATAATTCACCTATACGAGGCACCTTCTAGTTATTATTTTGTGACATGTAATGATTAAAATCAATGTTTTTAATTTTTAAGAATATTTTTGTTCTATTGCGGTTGTTTTTTTGTTTTCGTTATGTGAAGGCTGTAAAACTATATTTTTTTAAAAAATTCTACAGGCCAGTGACCACCTTAGGTGGAAACTAATGATTTTATTTTTTGGATTCTTTAGTGATTTCTTATAGCGGTCTCTATATGATTAGGCATTACAATAGCCTATGGTGGTAGTTAATACTCTTCCTAACAACCATCATTGAAGTCATGTAGGAGACCCCTATATAGACCACTAATGGAGGTCACTATTGACCTTTAGTGATGGTCCAACTGAAATTGACACAATCATTTGGATGATGGTCACTAAAGACCTTTAGTGACCTCTTTTGGTGGCCACAAAAGCCGAAATTTGTAGCAGTGAAATCAGAAAACATAAAAAAATTAGTATACAAATATACAGAAGACTAGATTGGAATAAAAATATTACATTACAACATCATTTTTTTTCAAAAGGTTGGGGCCAAAGACTCAATTTATTATTTAAAGAAAAGACCTCTTTAGTGTGGGTAGAGGGAGACCCATTACATATCCCGAAGGCCCAAGGCCAAGTGTCCTGAATACAAGGCTTGAAAGCCCATTTTTTGGCCCAAAGGACCCTTCAGTGAACATTACTGCTACAGTACTCGCGTAGCTACAGTACCCTGCAATTGTGCCACCACCGCTACAGTGCTACCACAGTACCCGGAAATTCATCGCTGCCCGGATTTGATCCCGTGTCTTTTGGATTCCAAGCAGGAGCTTGTACCATTTGGGTACAAGCTCGTTGGCATACATTACAACATCATCTCTATTCAAAATTTATATAAAAATTATCTACATTGATGTCATATTTAAAATTAATAAAAAAATTGCAAACCAATATAATAAATCAAAAGTCTTATAGTATTTTTCAAATGGTCAACCTCTATACAAAACATTGTCTCTATAATAAATATAATATTTATTTTATTAACAATACATAAAAAAATAAAAAAATTATAATTTTAAAGTTATATAATCCACATATGATAAATTATATTGTTAATGACTGTATATTTTTATGATATAATCAGTTATACAATTAATTATATTATTAATGATTATATTTTTAGTTTTATATTAATAATTAAACATACTATTAATTAATAATTGTATTATAAATTATTAATTACATTATTAATTAATAATCTATATAAATTATATTATTAATTACCAAATATATCAATGATATTATTAGTTACTAATTATCTTAATTACTTAAATAGTTTTTCATAATCTTATCATTAAACTAAAATGAAACTTCTATATTAAACACTCACCTCAATAATTACCACTCATATCATGTGTTAGATTGACATGCGATCAATTTTTACACGTCAAAAATTAATTATGGATCATTGTTCTAAAGTTTGAAAACAATCTTAGCTCATTTTCTTGATTTTAGCTATGTGACATCCATTTTAAACTAAAATGACATTTTTATATTGAAAACACACACTTCGAGGCATACCAACCACGTTGTGTGTCAGATTGACATGTGGTAGATTCTTACATGTCACAAATGAATTATGGATATTTTTCCTAAAATTTTAAAATAATTCGAACTCATTTCTCAGTTTTGGCTATGTGATGCACATTTTAAAGTAAGATGACACTTATATTAAAAAAAATGAACTTCGAGTTACACCATCCACATCGTGTGGTAGATTTATGTGGGGTCAATTCCTACATGTCACAAATGAATTATGGATAATTTCCCAAAATTTTGAAAACAATATGAGCTCATTTATTTGGGTTTGGCTATGTGATGTGTGTTTTAACCTAAAATGAAACTTCTATGTTAAAAACACACGCTTCAAGTTATACCGACCAAATCATGTGTTCAATTGATGTGCGGGTTATTCCTACACATCAAAAATGAATTATGGACCATTTTACTAAAGTTTCAAAATAACCTCATCTCATTTTCTTTATTTTGGCTATGTGATGTGTGTCTTAAAATAAAATGGCATGTCTGTATTGAAAAAACTAACTTCAATTCATAATTACCACATCATGTGTCATATTATTCTACAATCGATTCATACACACCATAAATGAGTTATGAATCATTTTTGTAAGGAACCGACCTTAAAAATTACATATTCTAGTGTTTTTGAACTAGAATTAACATTTGAGGACCTTTTTAGTTTAGAGTTTTAGAGAATTAGGAAAAAATATTATAAATTAAACACATTCATTAAAATTAGACACTTATATAAAGTATCCATTTTTTATTAAACCAAAAATCTTTAAAATAAAACATGACTTCTTATGATGACAAATCTTCACAAATTTCCCCTGTATCTCATCCTTGTCCCTAATCTTTCTTAAAACCTATGAATTTTTTTTTTCAAATTTGGTACGAGTAAAAAAATTCAATAAGGGATATAAAATAAAGGAAACCAATAGTCTAGTAAAAACCTATAATTTTTTTTAAAACATAACTTTTTACCCTGAAAAATGAATCATCTTTTCAAAAGGATCACTATCTTACCTTTTGAAAATCAAATGATTTTCATGAAAACTTATAATAAATCATATAAGATATAAATAGGTGACTTGGGAAATAAATATAACTAAATATAATAACCCTATGTTTTACATCCATACATGTCACTCTTACAAATGGAATAACCACCCTATCAAATTTCAAAGTACCATTATATAATAAAAACACATAAATTCTTTCAATTTTCAACATTTCACTATTAAAATTTCATTTTACCTTATAAGAAAAAATTTCATGTTATTTAAATAATCAATCCATTTTCAAAACCCACTTTAAACATTTAAAATGTGATTTTTAAATCAAAGTGTTCTATACAACTTTGAAACATTTGAGTCATAAAACATTAAATAAAGTTATAAAAAAATAAATTCATGATATGATATGTAAAAGGGGCTATATATACACCTTATAAAAGAAGGTGTATGTATAACATCAAAATATGCCTTAATGAAAGGAGATTGACATGAAATCTATTACATCGAGTCCGACTCTCACTTAAAATATTTATATTCTTGAATAAAAAACTTATAATAATTATTTACTTTCTTGAGAACCATTATCAACTTTATTATTCCATTTATATCACTTATTAACTTTTTATAATAATTAATTAATTATTTATGTTCATGTCTAACGTTTTGATGATATTCGGTACTTGAGTCCAAAATGAATTTAATATGATATCAAAATTCAAAGTGGTAATTAGTCCATAATTTACAGAATAATAATCATCAAATAATTATCATTTTTATGCATAAATTATAATTTTATATCCATCCATTAAATATGGATATGAAAAATGAACTACGTTAAAATCATAGAGACAGTAAGCCGTACGTACGTATGAGTAACATTTCCATTTTTCCATGATAATTATAGAAAGGAGGTAAGTATCACTCTAACTTCATATAATGATCATAAAATCATTAATATCATATTAATAAATTAAATATAATTATATGTATCATCCATGTGATGTGGTGATAAAAAACAAATCACATCGCTTTATGGAGGTGATAATTTACACATACGCACGAACGATGTTATCATTTTTATGTGCATGGAAATGTAAGAAAATAAATGATATATTATTTTTTAATAATGATAAATATTTCATTAATATAATATATAAGCTTTAATTCCATCATTATAACTAATATTTATAGATAGTGATGGAAAAAAATTTCATCAGCTCGTGAGGCGGTAGTCTGTCATACACACGAACGATAACTTCTTTTGCCATTTGATGGAAATGGAGATGGATTTAGGTAATGATATCAAAATAATAACATATTAGTATGTTTTGGATACTGTATTTATTATTTCATAATGGTTGAAGAATATTTTAAGTAAGTGTAAGAAGAAGTAAAACTGAAACACTTAATTAAAAACGATACCTCTTCTTTAGGAATCCTTCATTGCATAATACCTTAAGACCACTAAGGATAGTGTTATACCTAAAATAATAACTCTATAATGTGGGTAGGGATTATAGGAAGGTATTTTAGTATAAATTTTCTAAACCAAACTAGTTTTTTAATTGTTAATAAAAGAGTAGAAGATGTTCTATTTTATAATAGGGGAGGAACACTCGTAGAAAGTTTCAAAATATTAAATTAATATAAATTAATTTACTTTTAAAAATGGACCCAAAATGATTTATTTATAATATATGATGATTTTGGTACTAAATAAATTCATAAAATTAATAACATACATTTTTTTACTATTTTTTTATCCTTATATTTTGGATTTCACCCTTATTTAACCTCTTTAATTCTTATCTTGACAACATGGTTTTTTACTCTTTAAGTGTTAATATAGTTACTATAAAATGAAAAATGAACCATAAATGAATCAATAATTAAATTTTCAACATTATACTAATAATTTGGATAGATGTAATATTTTTAGGTATGTTATATTATTTGATTATATATTATTTATTTCAAAATATCATTAATGTCAATTTTGACACTATTGATTATTTTGACTTAAAAAAAAACAATACAACAAGATAAATTCAAAAAAAAATTATGATACATAAATAATAAGTAAAATTAATCTATAAAATTTATGGATAAAATTAATTACCTCAAATTATATTTATTTTAATATTTCTAATATCATTTATTTGATATTTCCATTAATTAAACAACTACTACATCATCATTGTGAAAGAATTTAAGGTAATTATTTCTTCCATAAAAATTAAAAATAAAGTATCATGATGAAGATAAATATTTTATATTTAAAAATAATATTTATATTAAATTATATCTTATGAATAAACCTAAATTAAAATAATTTAACTTGTTAAAAATAAAAATATGACAAGTTTAACTTTTCTTAGAATAAAATATTATAAAGGTTATATTCTCATAAAAATGGACATAAATGGCCACATAAACGATCCTTTAAGTTTTATGGATGGATAATACTCATACAATAAAATTGGGGAAAGTTTTAGGATCATTTTATAATATTTATAATATTATATTTACCCTTAATTACCCTATTTACACTTCACCATGATAACAAAAATTTCTAAAGTTACTATTCTTATTATTCCAAAAATAAAAGGGTTATATTTAATATTTTTTTACCATTTTATTCAAAATATGTAATCCATTTTTGAAAATTAAAAACTCAATTTGTTTTAAATCAATTTAATATTAATCCCATAAATGAGGTGAGAAAATGAGGTTTTAAACTGAAAATGTTCAAAAGATTGAAATGTTTTTATATCCAAATTCATTATAAAAATGATTATAATAACCTAAATAATTAATAAATATATAATTTATCTAATTTTAATTTAAAATCAATTTAAACTATAATCTAACTAGATAAATAAATTAGATGAAAAAAAGTTTTCAATTAAAATGCAACATTTTTTCACTATGCATCAAAAAATGAAACTTATTAGAAAAAAAATGAAAATTTAACCAAATTATAATATGATATTCTGATTTAAAAAATTAATTTTATTTTTTTAAATAAAATTTATAAAATTTTCAAAATTTATTTTTAAAAAAGTCTTCCATTAAAAGGCGGAAAAGCCACCTTTTAGAAAAATAAAGCCTTTTATACTTAAAATTGATTTTTTTCTTATTTTATGCCTATAAAAATTATTAAATGAATTTAAATTTTTTTATTGAATATATAACATATAAATTTCATTAATATCATTCAATAATAGTGATTAATTTAATTATTAAGATGAAATGCCATTGTGGGCATATAGATAGTTTTTTATAAAAACACATCATTTATATTCAATTAGTTTTTATTTTCATTTATAATTAATTGGTGACCAAAGAATTAATTATATAAACATGTGTAAACCATATTTTCATAATTTAATAAATATAGTTTATACCTACCATTCTAATGGATATGTTAAAATGGTAATATTTAAATAATTATATTTAGTTGTTTGTTTAAGCTCAATGTGGCATATCATGTATGCTATCAAATATAGCATTTCATTCTTAAAATATCAGGATATTAAATTCTCCCCCCTTTTATAAATTCAATCCTCTCTATTTGATCTCAATATTGGTAACCAATGTTTGACTATTCAAAATACCTTTATTGAAATCCCACTTTGGAAAAAGAATTAGTAAAACTTCCACTTAAAAATAAAGAAAAGAAAGTGCGAAGGTCATTTGAGATAACACATACTAGGATTCCATTTAGAAAACATGGATATGGAATAGAAAACTAACTATCATGTTTTGATGGGGAGTTATAGAGAACATGTTCATTATAAAGTTAACCATCACAAAACCTTAAATCTGTGATGGGTTTAAAGGTCATTGATTTATTAGTAAGAAAAGTAAACAGATAATGTGTTTGTTTCAATATTCTTTTCATAGATTTAAGGAATTCATTTACTTCCTAGACTAAGAACATAATAAAACATAATTACTTGAAAAGTAGAGTTTCATCCTTTAATCAGTTTCCACTATAAACTAATCTTTTTCTCTAAACGAGGAGTATTAAAGATGAATTTTTTACACATGAAGCGCTAGAATCAACTTCTAGAGAATAACATAATCCAAAAAATATTAACTATATATTTACCCTATCTTGGAACATTAACCAAAACCAAAATGGTTAGGATATGATAAGATAATTCCCTAAAAATAATAATCCTTTATATGAGGAAAATCTACTTTAATCTCTAAAATTCAACAGTAACACCACAGATTATTTAACAAATCATTAAAATTCCTCAAAATATTTTTAGACTAAGATTGAAACCCTAAAATGATTTGATCACATCATATTCCAAGAATTTTTTTAACATTTATCTCTAAAAAATATTAATCACTCATAAAATCTCATACCAAAATGTTTATTCCCAACTCACATAATCCCAAAGTATGCTAACCATTTATATAAATAACATGAATCACCATAAGTCCACAATAAAAATATATATTCTTAAAAAATATAATTAAAACTTTATTTATCAAATAAAATCTCATAGTATTATATTTACCATTATCATATAATGTTCCCCAAATAGTGAACATCTTCCAAAATCACTTAATCATCAAATCATTTTCCAACCCATGGTATTCTATACATATGTTTCCAAAATAAACTTATTATTCTTCCACAATTTTTTTAACTAAAAAGAAAAATTCATACTAATTGAGACTTCCTATAGTCTAGTGTTAGTTAATTAATTATTTTCGGCCTTCGGTTATGGGTTCAATTCCTATGGCCTTTCTGAACGCAACGAGTTATCACCAATACCGTAGGTTGTACATTTTTTCTTCTAAAAATATATTATTAGAATCCTTATAAAATTCAAAAAATGAGAGAAAAATTCTAAAAAATATCCTTAATATGTTTTAAACTCAAATTTTATCTTATACCTTTCATTTTTCATCCCTTAATGTAATAAACCATAATTAACTCAAAAATAAATGTCTCCAAAAATACTGTTAGTCACCTTAAAAATTCATAACTTAAAGTCTCAAAAGTGGTTTTTAAGACACAAAAATTATGATCTACCTGAAAATTATAAACCCATAATGATATCCATAACTCTTAAGGAGACATTATAATCTCCAAATATGTCTAAACCTTTCCTTTGATACCAACTTTAAGGACCCATCCTTAAACATTACATATTCTAGTGTTTTTTAACTAGAATTAACATTCAAGTACCTTTTTAGTTTAGAGTTTTAGAGAATTAGAACTAAATATACAAAGTAAACCCACACATTACAATCATAAACTTCTATATAACATCCTTTTTTTTCATAAAACAAAAATATTTAAAATAAAACATGATTTTTCATAATGATAAATCTTCACAAATTTCCCCTTGATATTATCATTGCCCATAATCTTCCTTAAACCATGTGAAAAAAATTTTAAAACTTATGATGGAAAAAAATCTCAGTAAGAGACATAAAATAAAGGAAACTAATAGTCTAGTGAAAACCCATACAAACATTTTTTTTAAAAACGTACCTTTTTACCCTGAAAAATGAACTATCTTTTCAAAAAGATATTATCTCACCTTTTTAAAATCAAACGATTTTCATGAAAAATCATAATCAAGAATATAATATATAAGTAGGTAACTTGGGAAATAATTATAATAAAATTGAATAACCATGTAGTCAACTTCCATACATGTCACTCATACAAATGGAATAACCATACAGATGACTTCCATACCCAATACATTAGAGGGTTATCTCAGACCCACCCATCATTAGTTTATCATGGAACCAACCATCATTGGTTTACCATGTAACAACCCATAAAATTTACAAGTACAATTATATAATAAAAACACATAAAATCTTTCAATTTTCAACATGTCACTATTAAAATTTCACTTTCACTAACAAGAAAGCATTTCAATTTATTGAAATAATCAATCATTTTCAAAACCCATTTTAAACATTTTAAAATAGATTTTTAAATAAAAGTGTCCCATAACAATTTGAAACATTTGAATCATAAAACATTAAATAACATGAGAATAAATAAATTCATGATATGAGATTTCAACGGGGCTGTATATACACCTCATAAAATAAGGTGGGTGTATAACACCAAAATATGCCTCAATGAAAGGAGATTGAGATGAAATCTCTTACCTTGAGTCCGAATCATCTTATAAAATATTTATATTCTTGAATATTAAAATTATGATATATATATTTAATTTCTTGAGAACATTTTTCAAGTTTATTATTCCTTTTATATCACTAATTAACTTTTTATAACAATTACTTAATTGTTTAAGTTCATGTTCGATGTTTTGATGATATTCGGTAATTGATTCCAAAATGAATTTAGTATGATATCAATAGTAAAATTTTTCAATAGTAAATCATCTAAATAATAATAATCATGACATAATTATAATTTTTATACATCAATTATACTTTTAAATTTATCCATTAATATGAATATGAAAAATGAACTACGTTGCAATCATAGAGACGGTAAGCCATAAGTACACATAACTAACATTTCCATTTTTCAATGATCCCTATGGAAAGGAGGTAAGTATAATTTTAAATTTATATAATTATAATATATCATTAATATAATAATAATTAATTAAATATATTTATATATATCATTCTTGCGATGTGGTGATGAAAAATGGATCACATCGCTTCGTGAAGATCATAATTCACACGTATGCACAAATGATGTTATCATTTTTATGCAAGTAAAGGTAAGAAAATAGATGATATATTATCTTTTAATAATTATAAATATTTCATGATTATAATAAATAAACTTTAATTCCTTTATTATAACCAGTCTTGATTGATGGTGATGGAAAACGAATTTCATCAGCTTGTGAGGCAGTAGTCCGCCGTACACACGAATGATAACTTTTTTTCCCATTTAATGGATGTGGAAATGGATTAAGGTGATGATATTAAAATAATAAAATCTCAGAATATTAAATATTTTTTATTTTTTATTTTAATATGGTTGAAGAATATTTTAAATAAGTGGAAGAAGAAATAAAACAAAAACACTGAATTAAAAATGATACTATTTCTTTTATAATCCTTCGTTACGTGACACCTTATAACCACTAAGGATAGTGTTATTACTGAAATAAGAGATATATAATTTATTTATGGATTATTGGAAGGTATTTTGGAAGATATTTTACAAACCAAATAGGTTTTTAAATGTGAATAAAAGAGAAGAAGAGGTTCCCTTTTATAAGAGAGGGGAAAGACACTCTTGAAATTTCTCAAAATATTAAATTAATATAAATTAATTTTCTATCCCAAATGGCTCAAAACTGATTTTTTAAAGATAAGATGATTTTGGGTAGAAATAAATTCATTAAATTAAAATTAGACAAGTTTTGATGATTTCTTATCCTTATCTTTTGGCTTTATCTCTTATTTAACCTCTTTAACTCTTACCATGACAACATAGATTTTTCACTCTTTAAGGGTTAATATAGTTACTATAAAGTTCCAAACGAACCTTAAATCAATCAATGATAAATTTTTTAGAATTATAAAAATTATTTGGCTGAATATAAAATTTTTAGAAATTTTATATCATTTAATAATATATTATTTATTTTAAAATATCATTAATGTTAATTTTGACACTATTCATTATTTTGACTTTTAAAAAAAATCAATAAAATAAGATAAATTTGAACCAAATATTCCAATAGATCACTATCATGTAAAAATAATCTATAAAATTTATGTATGACATTAATTACCTCAAATTATATTTATTTTAATATTTTTAATATCATTTATTTTATATTTCCATTAATTAAACAATTATTGCATCATTATTGTGCAAGCCTTTAAGGTAATTATTTTTTCCTTAAAAATAAAAAATAAAAAATAAAAAATAATATAAATATTTTATGTTTCAAAATACTATTTATAGTTGAATATAGCTTCTTAATAAACCTATATTAAAATTATTTAACTTGATAAAAACAATAGTATGATAAGTTTGACTTTTCTTTGAATAAAATATTATAAAGGTTTTATTCTCACCCAAATAGACATAAATGGTCACATAACTGATCGTTTAATTATTATGGATGGATAATAATCATCTAATAAAATTGGATCAAGTGTTTGGGTCATTTTCAAGTATTTATAATACTATTTTTACCCTTAATTACGCGATTTACCCTTAATCGTGGTAACAAAAATTACTAAAGTTACTATTTATATTTTTTCAAAAATAAAAGGGAACTATTTAATAAATTTGGAACCTTTGATTACAAATATTAAATAGTTTTTTAAAAATTAAAAACACTTAATTTTTTAAAATTTATTTAAAATTAATCCTGTAAACGAGGTGAGAAATGAGTTTTTAAAGTGAAAACATTCAAAATATTGAAATGTTTTTATATCCAAAATCATTATAAAAATGATTACAATTACCTAAATTTGATTAATAGACTTATAATTAATATAATTTTACTTTAAAATAAATTTAAAATATAATATAACTATATAAATAATTGTATGAAAAAATAGTTTCAATTAAAATACAATATTTTTTTCTCTATTCATTAAAAAATGAAACTTATCCCAAAAATACTAAAAACTAAACCAAAGTGAATTTTGATATTACAATTTTAAAAATAAAGTTTATTTTTCTAATAAAATTTATAAATTTTTCAAAATTTAGTTTTAAAAAAAGCCTACCATTAAAAGGTGACAAAACCACCTTTTTGAAAAATGAAGCCTTTTTATGCTTAAAATTGGATTTGTTATTATTTTATGCCTATAAAACTTATTAGATGAATTTAAAAACATTTTATTGAATATATAACATATAAATTTCGTTAATATCCTTTAATAATAGTGATTAATTTAATTATTAAGATCAAACACCTTTGTGGGAATAAAAATAGTTTTTCATAAAAACACATCATTTATATTCATTTGGTTTTTATTTTCATTTATAAATAATTGGTAACAAAAAAAAATAATTCTATAAACATGTGTAAAGAATATTTTCATAATTTATTTAATCTGCTTCATACCCACCATTCTAATGACCTTGTTATAAAGGTAACATTTAAATAATAATATTTAGTCATTAGTTTAAGATTGATGCAGCCTATCATGAACGCTATCAAAAACAATGTTTACTTCTTAAAATATTAGGATGTTAGAATTTTCCTAATGTTTTAAAATAATTTGATAACTTTTTCTTAGTTTTGACAATGTGACAGACATTTTAAACTAAAATGACACTTTTATATTGAAAACGTGCTCTTTGAGTCATTCTGACCATATCTTGTGTTGGAATGATTTGTGGTGGATTCCTACATGTCACAAATGAATTATATATCATTTTAATAAAGTTTGAAAATAATTAGAGATTTTTTGATTAGTTTTGGTAATGTGATGCACATTTTAAATTTAAATGACACTTATATTGAAAACATATTCTTTGAGTCATACCAACAACATCATGTGTTGGATTAAAATGCGATCAATTAATACATGTCAAAAATGGATTATGGATTATTGTTCTAAATTTTAAACTAAACTTGAGATTTTTTTTCTAAGATTTGGCTATGTGACGTGCTTTTTAAACTAGAATGACACCTTTATATTGAAAACACACACTTTGAGTCATACCGCCCGCATTATGTATCGGGTTGACGTGTGCTCAAAATCTAAATCTCAAAAATAAATTGTGGATCATTTTACTAAATATTAAAAACAATCCAATATTTTTTGTTTAGTTCTGAAAACATGATATGTGTTTTAAACTAAAATGACACTTTTATATTGAAAACATGCACTTCAAGTCATATTGACTATATCATGTGTCCTATTGATTTTCTATTGATTTTTTTCTCATCAAAAATTAATTATGAATCATTTTACTAATGTTTGAAAACATTAAAAACTCATTTGATTGATTTTGATAATGAGACACACATTGTAAACTAAAATGTCACTTTTTATATTGAAAACAAGCACTTTGAGTCATACCGGACACATCGTGTGTTTAATTGAAATGCATTTAATTATTACAAATCATAAATTAATTATGGATTGTTTTCATAAAGTTCAAAAACAATATGAGCTTATTTTCTCAGTTTTGGCGATGTGACATACATTTTGAAGTAAAATGGAACTTATATTGAAAACACACACTTTGAGTCATACCACCCATATCGTGTATCAGATTGATGTGCATTTGATTCCTACACATCAAAAATGAATTATGGATCATTTTACAAAAGTTTGAAAACAATATAATCTCTTTTTCTTAGAGTTTTCTATGTGAAGAATGTTTTAAACTAAAATAACACTTTTATATTGAAAACATGCACTTTGAGTCATACCTACCACATCATGTGTCCAATTTACATGAGGTAAATTCCTAAAAGTTAAAAATCTATTATGGATAATCTTCTTAATTTTTTAAATCAATCTGATCCATTTTTGTTAGTTTTGGATTTCTGACATGTGTTTTATACTAAAATGACACTTCTATATTAAAAGCACACACTTCAAGTCATAACGATCACATCATGTGTCAGATTGACGTGCAACTAATTCTTACATTTCAAAAATCAATTATGGATTTATTTTATAAAATTTTAAAATATTACAATCTCATTTTCTCGGTTTTATAGCACTCCTACCCGATTAGCCACCCGAACAGTGCTTTCAGGCTGAGTGCCACTGGTCTTAGGCACACATCCCTATACGCCAAAGGATAAAGACTAGTAGGGAGGGTGTAAAAGGGATGATATTTGGGAGACTATAACCTCAAGTTATGATATAATAGTGGTCCAATTCATATATAATACATAGAAGTAGAAAATAAATAAAAAACACTCGAACTGGTAATACCAAACAAAAGAAGTTTTATAATGAACATCATAAAATAGTAAAAGAAATAACTAAACAATAGCCGTGTAATAAATAAAAATACTAGCCAAACATTCCATTTATTGATAATAATGCATCCAATATATTCCATACAATATAGTAATAGAAAAGGGTCACCAATGGATGACCTTAGTGTATATATACACTCATAATCATGCTGATACAAAAAAAAAACAAAAACAAAAAAACTAAAAAGTAACTATAGATAGGGTAAGAACCTCAAGGTCCCTAGCCCTCCATTCCATACAAACCAACTATTATGATCCAAATTTAGAGTTTTAACCCTTAAATGCACACAAAAACATGAAATTTACATGCATCCCAAATGTCCAGTTTAGGGTGTGAAAACGAGTCTTAGTTGGTCACCACCAATGTGTGCCTACCTTACATTTGTGATTAAGCAGGTGTGCACATAAAATAAATAAAAAAAGGCAGTGCATGCATTTAATTAAACACAAGCTTACCTAGTGCTCAAAAACAACTATGAAACTATCATCAACTTCAAACAATATTGGAATACTGAGAAGGAGAGGATCCTTATCCCAAGGCCCAAGGCATCCCATATTGACATATAGTCCCAGGTGAAGCTTCAGGTTCCACCTCCAAATACCACCTAGAACCTCATGCCATCAACCAAGTAATTGACATCTCGAAAGAATGCCCAATAAATAGAAACCTGGTCCCTCAGACCACTGCTTGAAAGAACCCATCGGCTCGAAGCCTGATATCCAGAGGTACAATGATATTTGTCCTCAAATAATAACTATCACCAGATCACCAACCTACATCCTGAGGAAAGACTATATCTGTCCTCCCAAAATGATCCTGGACTAAAAAACTCAAGCACAACAAGCCTCAGCTCTCAACTAACAGCCTTAATGTTGTCATCCAATGGTTCCTCACTATCCCCATGGCTCTGTATGACAAGTACCCCAACCTTTTACCTAATCCACAACTACCTGGGCCCGTTACCCACACGAGTGGTCAAAACCACCTCATCTCTGATTCATCCAGTGTTCACACAACTCCAAATGGTTCTTTGGACAACATAAGTGAGAAAAAACACAAATATGCACCTAAGACACACCAATTACCAACACCTCATGCCCCTATGACCATGTTGCTTAAACCGATGACCATGCCATCCAAAATATCCTAGGCCATGCCCACAACCATATGGAATTTTCACCCCAACCGATGATCGATTCACCCAACCATTGATTATTATCACTCATAGATCTTGGACCTCACTCATCACAATATCATCATATCAAATCATATATATATATATTTCAATTTAAATCAAACTAAAAAATTCAATGAAATTGAATTGAACAATTCAAATTAATAAAACAAAGCAATTCAATTTAATATAAAGAACACCCCGACCTAACTGACAATGGTCTATAGCCTCTCATATAGCTTAAACCACCTCTAGTATCATGTAAGCATGAACATTAGCATCTCAAAAGGTTCAATTTAATTAATCAAAGGAAACCATTAAAATTATAGGGTCTCACTTGGATAACACAATGGTTCACTAAAATCCACACCAAAAAACAATCATGAAAACACAAATAAAAATATGCACCTCCTACCATGTATTCATAGACATAAGCACATACAATATTAGCCATTAACTCCAACCAATTTGGAAGAAATCAGAGTTTTATACGAATACACTAAAAATAGGAAAAAATGACTAACACAAGTTTAGTGGTCCATGAGTCAAAGGAAAATAGAAATAGAAGAAAGAGAGTGGAGAGCCTTAATGAGATAGATCCAACACAACTGAAAGATTAAAAAACAGAGCTCATACAAAAGAGGTATCTCAAATCTAAGGGGAAGAGGAGAGGGGGGTTTCTTCTCTACTGTGTACGACCCATGGAGGAAGGAGAAAGAAAAATAAGTAGAAAAGAAGAAATAGAGGGAGGGGTAAAAAGGTCATTTCACATATTTAATTAGCCATACAGTTATCTTGAATAGTTTTCCAAAATGTGCAGAAACTGTGCGACTCCTGTTGCTTAGGAGCCAACCCCCACACAGTTAGCCTGCATGGTTAGGCCTAACTGTGCATGTTATAGTGCAAGGTTACTTCCCAAATGGAACTAAACCATTAAAATCACATGACACATCATCACTTATATACCCAATCTGGTGCTCCCATGTCATACCTGAAACCCATTAGAATCTTGTATCACATTGATGCCTGCCTTGTGCCCATGTCCCACATGGCACCAAATAGGTCCTGCATCTCAAAAGATACTCAAAAAATTCTTGGTGCCTCACACCTCAATCAAATCCCACATCACAATGATTCCCATATGCCTATTCACCTCAAGTAACCTATATCTCCTTGATGTCTCAATGCTTACACTTATCAATATCCACACACCCAATGATGCTCAATTATAGGTCCTGGTTCCATGCAACTCATACATACATATATAACACATCCTGAAATGATGCCAACCTACTAACCAGTGTCTGGTTAGTCTGTGCACCTCATGTACCAAAATAGACATGCCACTAAAAGTCCATGCCAAACAAAACAAAATAATATTTTGATCATGCCCATGGTGTACCTCAGACCGTCGTCAACTCACCAGTCTGCTATGACCATGACAGCTCTACAGCATGAACATGGTCTGAGGCCTGATTGCCTGAATCCTGGCCACCTTGTGGTGCTACACCAACCAACAGCCACTGACCCCACTATTGGGTCCTATAATAACTACCACGACTTCTGCGTATAACTAAAGATAACCTACCATCACCTGATACTACCCTTGATCTGATCTTAGAACCTTGAGTCTGCCCTCTTCCTTGACAAATGGTAGCCTGAGAAGGCTTCCTGCAGAACCTCTTGAGATGACTGACCTATCTACATGCCCAACACTTATTTGGAGGATGCTCACAGTAATTCTAGACATGTCCTGGCTGCCTGCACTGAATGAACATAATCAGCAAACCACTTTGAGGAAGTCTGATCGAGTCCTTGGCCTAACCATACCGTTGGAACTCATCTTGTCCTCACTTCCTGCTATCTAAAGCATCACCACTGAAGTCACCTGAAACCGTCACCTAGCTTTAGTATAACCTATCAATCAAGTTTCCCTCAGCTATGAATGCACGATTCATTTCGTTGGAGAATGATTGAAACCTAAAGATGTTTATTTTCACCCGAATAACATGCCTTAAACCATCCTTGAAACACATCACCCTCGAGGTTTCTTCACCCACCATGCCAGATAAAAATCGAAACAACTTGGTGAACATCACTACATAGTCCATGATGGAAATTTCACCTTACTGATGGTTCAATAACTCCCAAGATATCTCCTCCCTCAGCATCTGAGAAAAGTGTTTGAAGAACTCAGCCTCAAAGTCCTTCCAAGACAGTCCCTCATGTATGCTTTCCTGAAACTGCATATCTATCTAGCACTTAGCTAGTCCTCTGAGCATGTACATCGACAACTTCATCCTCTACCCTAGATGCATCTCTAGTTACTTGAAGATCATCTGTATAGACTTGATCCAGTTCTCAGCTGCCTGCAGACCACCCTCACCATGAAATAGTGGTGGGTGCTATGAATGGAACTTCCACATTAGATAATCCATAGAAGTATTTTCTCCCCAATCTCACCTATCAATCCCCTAGATGACCTGTACCAGAATCGCTCTGAGCTACTCATCAATCCATGACCCAAAAGTGGTCAAATCTAGAAGCTACCCCACCTATACTAGAATCTGATCATGCGCTCGATCCTAAACCTACAACTCATGATTTTCTTGACCCTCAAGGGACTCAACCTACTCATGCTCTTACAAAACCACACCATTTCCAGCCTAATACTCCATATTATCTATATAGGTGGTAACTTAATTAATACCAATACATGGTTAGAGAACCCATATAACATATATATAACACAAATTGGGAAATTAGTGAAAGTAAGAGTCAACTCACTACCCTTAACATCCTCCATCATAACTATTCCACATGACATACCTACCTCATGACCTCCTAACCCACCCATATCAAAGCCAAGTATCAAATATTCCTTGGGCCATGCCTATCCTAACCAACCATGTCACCTTAATCCAAAGACCATGTCACCCAACCTGGTGATCAACATCACCTCATTCCATTGCACCCACCTACTCTTATAATATCTAGGACCAAGCATACATATATCACATATCATAATCAAATTCCATTGGGTCCACTTTCCAAAACTGGATGAGTAATATTCCACCAAAGAGAAGTTAGGTAGGAAAACACCACTTAGCTTCCTTTGTTAACACTTTAGACAACCCAACCCCTCTTAGCGCAATCCAGGTCCCCAATGGAAATTACAAAAATTCTATAATAGGAACATGCATGTATATAATTTAAAAAATCATACTATGTGCCTAAAAAAAGAATAACAAGAATACACCCCTTGCCATACCAGGCCAAGGGTCCAAATATCCTTCCATACCATACCAGAGTAAGGATCATAATCCATAACAAATAACAATCACATTTAAAGTGTACCACCCAATCTGGAAATCATATCATTTGCAAAACAAGAAAAAAAGAACAATAATTCCACCCATGGTAACTTGATCCATCCCACATGCATGGGGATGCATGCATCTATACATGAGTTATAAACCCAGTTCTAACATTATCTTAATCTCTAGTATACTATATCCCAAACAGTAAGACCAAACAAAAAAAGTAAGAGCACTTGGTACCATTAGTAGCCAGCTGTATGCTGCTACTAATTCCCCCCCAAAATCCTCTCTAATAACATTTGTTGCACCCTGACCTTATTTGGAACCCAAACAATGATTTTGAGTAAAGTTCCACTGGCTTTAGGCATTCCTCCCGGTACTCCAAAGGCTTCCAACTAGTAGTGAGGGTGTAAAAGGGATGATAGTGGGGAGAATATTCCCTCAGGTTATGATATAATAATGGTACAATACATATATAATACATTGGAGCAGAAAATAAATAAAGGTAGACTCAAACTAGTAATATCAAACAACAGTGGAAGCATAATTAACATCATACAAAAGTGTAATAAATAACTAAGCAACACTAGAAAAATAAACAAACAAACCATCCAAATGTTCCATTTATAAATAATCATGAATCCAATATAGGTCATACAATATAATAAAAAAGGTTTTCCAATGGTTGACCTCAACATATACATATACATAATAATTCTAATACAAATGAAACAAAAGAAAACTCAAAAGTAACTCCAGCTAGGGAAATAACCTCAAGGTCCCTATCCATCCATCCCATGCAACCTAACCACTAGGATCTAGCTCTAAAGCCCGAACCGTTACATGAATACCAAAGAATGAAATCCAAATTTATCCCGAAGGGCCATTGTAGGGTGTGATAATGAGTCTAAGTAGGTCACCACCAACATGTTATTACCTTACATTTTTATTAAGCAGGTGTGTAAAAAAATAAATAAATAATGGAAATGCATTCATTTAATTAAGCAAAAGATTTTTTGGTGATCAAAATCCCCCAAGAAGTTTTAACCTACTTCATTCAACACCAGAATACTAAAAAGGAGAGGATACTTATCCCATGGCCCAATGAATCCCTTGATGTCATATAGTCCTAAGAGAACCCTCAGGTTCTACCTCCAAATGTCACCAGGAACATCATGCCATCAACCAAGTAATCGATGTCCTAAAGGCACGCCCAATCAATAGAAACTTGGTCCATCAGAATCTTGATCAAAAGCACCCATTGGATTGAAGCTAGAAATATAGAGGTAAATTGATATTTTTTATCAAATAATAACCATCCCCAACTCAACAAATAGTTTTCCAAGGAACGTAAATATTCGTCCTCCCAAATTGATCCTTGCCCAATAGCCTTAAGTACACAGAGCCTCCACGCCAACCGATAGCCACAACACTGTCATCTGATGGTTCCTCACCATCCCCATAGATATGGATATAAAGAACCCAAACCTTTTACTTAAGATATTGGGGGAATCTACCCACATTAGTGGTCAAAACCATATCATCACTGAGTTATTCTGTGTGCACACAACTCCAAATAGAGATTTGGATAATACGGGTGAGCGACAATCGCCAAGAAGCACCTATTCCACACCAATTCCTGGTACCTTATTCCTATATAGACACATCAATCAAATCGATAGCCATGAAATCCCAAATATCCTAGGCCATGATTATAATCTGACTACCTTTCCACCCTAACTAACGACCGAGTCACCAAACCTGTGATTATCATCACTCATAGATCTCAGGCCTCACCCTTCACAATCTCATCACAACAACTCATATATATATATATATATATATATATAAATTAAAATAAACCTAAAAAATTCAATGAAATTAAATTGAACAATTCAAATTAATAAAAAAAACAATTCAATTTAATATAAAGAACACCCACAGCCTAACTTCCCAAGGTCAAGAGCCTCTCGCATGGATCAAACCACTTGTCATCTCATGAAAGCATGCCCATTTTCATCTCATAAGGTTCAATTTAATTAATAAAAGGAAACCATTAAAATTACACGGTCTTGTTAGATCAACATAAAGGTATGATAAAATATGAACCTTGAAACACTTACAAAAACACAAAGAAAAGTAAGTACCACCTACCACATAGTTTGTAAAGACCCGTAAATTTCAAGGAAATTTTTTTCTTAATTTTCTTTGGAATTTTACAAGAACGCAGTTTCAGACGGCACCTGATTCCGAGGCCCGGTGTGCCCGGAATCATTTGCCGAAGTTTTGGCTCGGGTACGTTCAGTGAACGGACGAGCGGGTTTTTCTAACTTTTGAACCGGTGCCCGGAATCGAATTCTGAGGGCACCGATGAAATCGCAGCGCCGGTATTCGCTTAGAAACGCCTCTTCCGGAGTTGCGTTTGCTCGGGTGTGGTTTTTAATTTTCGGGCTTAAGGTTAAGAAATAAAATAATTTTGCGACAACTTTATTTTATTTCGCTTAAGCCACTTGGAAGCCACTTGAAGCCACTTAAAGGCGGCTTGAACTGAGTTGAACTGGATAGGATGCTATCCAGAAATATCCTACCCCTTGGTAGGATATTTGTGAGGTGGGGCCCGCACGAGCCCCGCCGTTTCTTTCCGTTAAGAAACGCATCCGTGAAAACCCGTCTTAATGAAGGTCAACCGACGCGTTTTCTAAATTCTTAACAGACCATTTAATTGGGCGGTTTATTTCGTGAATTAAATGGGCTGTTTCTTTCGTGAATTAAATGGGTCGTTTCTTTCGTTGAATTAATTCAACGAATTGATGGATCGTTTCTTAATCTTTTTTTTCAAATTCGTTGGCGTATTAATAAAATAAGACCAACGCTTAACCTCTGGTTTTTATGCGCTTGAGAGCTTTTGGGAGATTTCCTTCTTCTTCTTCAACCTTGACGAAGAACCTTCGAAGAACGAAGAACGCGAAGAACGTCGTTCTTCAACGAAGAACTTCTCCGCCGAAGAACACGATCCATCCACGACGTGACGTTCTTTTTCCGCATCATCTCTTCCGCGACGGTTTTCCGCGACGAACGCCTTCGATAACGACTCTTCCTCCGACGTCAAAGGAATCGACACCGATATTCCACGACTCCGTCACCGTGCGACTATCGAGGTAGAGATTCTTGAGTTTGTTGTTCTCTTTATTATTTGACTTTCCTCAAGACTTGACGAGGAACGCTCTTTTTCCGACGAAGAACGCCGCTCCGCTCTTCTTCGTCTTCGGTGACAACGAGAGAGAACACCGTACCTTCCTCGGAAAAACCTTCGTCGGCGTACAAGGATTCGCCAACGACGTGCTTCTTCGGACGCGCCTCTTCGTCAACGGATTTGACGAACGACGACCGCGACGCCCGACTTCCGCGACGCCGTCTTCCGCGACGCCGTCTTCCGCGGACATAGTCGAATCCTCGATCTTGTACCCAAGGTAAGGGTGGTTGATTTAATATTTAATTATCTCTTTTTTTTTTTCTCGTGGTTCGTATAACTAACGTGGGATGTTGATTATTTTAAGATGCGTTATTAATTTAACGTGAGGGGGGCCGGACCGCACGAACACGGCCGAACCCCCTCCAACGATCTTGTTTGTTCTTGCGGGTGGAAGCAAGAGGCGTGGTGCCGTCGCACCACGTGGTTGATCGTGCGTTTATTTTACGCAACGCCGTCGCGCGCACACCATGGAGGGAACATCAAGAACGCGACGCCGTCGCGCCGCGTTGAAAGAAATTAACGCGTGGCGAAGGGGGCGCGGTGCCGTCGCACCGCGCCGGACGACGAACGCCGCGGCCGGTTCCGGGCCGCGGCGGGACGAGGAGACCGCGGCCGGTTCCGGGCCGCGGCGGAAGGAAAGACCGGCGGCCGGGCCGCCGGCGTCGGAAGCCGAAGGGGACCGGAAATTTCCGGTCCCGTTGGAGAAAACCGGCCGGCCGGCTGGCCGGCCGGAACCGGGGAATTAATTCCCCGGCCAACTGGAAAAACCCCCCTCTTAAAGAGGGGGGCGGTTTTAATTTAAATGGAGGGGGCCGGCTGCCCCCTCGGATCCGTACAGGCAGGCCCCCCCTCATGTGAGGGGGGGCGGTTTTATTAAATCGGCGCGGCATAGCCGCGCCGCCTCCTTGAAGAAGCGGGGGTTTTAACCCCCCGCGTGCGCAGCCCGTGCGGCACCAGCCGCCGCCAGAGCGGCCCGCCGCCGCCGCCAGCGCGGCCCGCCGCCGCCGCCAGCGCGGCCCGCCGCCGCCGCCAGCGCGGCCCGCCGCCTCCGCCGCGCCGCCACCGCGCGCCGCCGCGCGCCGCCGCCGCCGCCCGCCGCCGCCGTCCGCCGCCGCCGGCCGCCGCCGCCGGCCGCCGCGCCGCCCCGGGGGGGGTCGGGCCGGGTCGGCCTGGACCCGGACCCCCCCGTTTCGAACCTGATTGGGTTTTTGGCTCATAACTTGAGCCTCGAACCTCCGAATGACGAACCGTCTGCGGCAACGCGATCCTTGGATCGAGACGGTCGTTTCGATATATCGCACTCAAGGTTTCGGTTTACTTTGAGTTCGGCCGGGTTGGTTCGTTCACGGAACCAACCGGGCCTTCGGAGCGGAAACGCTCATATCTTGAGCTACGGACGTCCGATTGACGCGCCGTCAGTTTCGTTGACTTCCTCTTGATGAGACGGAACTTTTGATATACTCCGCCCGAGTTTTGGATACAGTCGGAGTATGGCCGGGTTGGATTGTACCCGAAATCCAACCGGGCCCCTGGAACGGGAATGCTGATATCTTTCAAACAGGACGTCCGCTTGACGAGCCGTCAGCGGCGTTGGTGGTTACGTTGAGTAACGGTCCCTTTGAGTATACCCTATGGGAGTTCGGGGTGCAGTTGAGATACGGCCGGGATTGGTTTCGCTCACGAAACCAACCGGGCCCCTGGGACGAAAAGGCTAATAACTCACAGACCGGGCGTCCGATCGACGCGCCGTCTGTTGCGTTGAGACCCCTGTGACGAGACGGACCTTTGAGACACTTCTTCGCGGGACCTTGTGATACTTGGAGTATCGACCAGTAGCTCGTGGAGCGGACCCGTGGTACTTGACAGTGGTGGTGCGCTTGGATGCAGCAGCAGACCCTTGACGGTGGAGCGCTTGGTTGTAGCGGCGGACCCGCGTTACTCTACGGAGTGTGTACGCTTGGATGCAGCAGCAGACCCTTGACGGTGGAGCGCTTGGTTGTAGCGGCGGACCCGCGTTACTCTACGGAGTGTGTGCGCTTGGTTGTAGCGACAGACCCGCGACGGTGGAGACGTGCGTGCAGAGTACGGAGACCGTGTAGCCGGCTGAGACCTGACGACTGCTTGACCGACTCGACTTGGAGTGAGTCGACTAGCCCAGTGGACGGAGCGCCCGGTACTTGGCGGCAGACCCACGGCGGACGGAGCGCCTGGTAGTTGGCAGCAGACCCGCGGTACTCGACGGGAGGAGTACCTCAGCAGGCTATCTGGGTAGCGCCCGGTATTTGGCGACAGACCCTCAGCGGACGGAGCGCCCGGTAGTTGGCCGCAAACCCGCAGTACTCGACAGGAGGAGTACCTCAGCAGTCATAGGTTAGCGAGCAGTACCTCGGAGTCGTGATAGGACTACTACACACTTCAGAGACGGGGCTCTTCAGCAGTTACGGTTTCGATAATGAAAATCCTGGTTTGAGCTGAGACTTTTGACCTTTGTGTTTCCTCATGATTGAGATGGGTCGCTTGATAACTTAGGTATATGTATGGGCATATACCTGGGTGATGGTTATCCGTTGATTTCATGACTTTTGTGTATCCTTGAGATTGGATGGGTTACTTGATGACTTAGGTATATGTATGAGCGTATACCTAAGTAGAGTCTGATGTTACTTCGTGATTGCTGCCTTTACTTTGTGGATATCCATGTTGGATTTAGTGAGACCTTAAGGGTCTCGGGGTCCCTACTGAGTAGCTTATACTCACCCCTGCACGGGCTATGCCCGCACCTCGTTGTGTTGGTTGCAGACGACGGACAGCGCAGATCGCAGTTGAGACTTGCGGAGCAGGTCGGTACCCGGAGGTGGACCACTGGGCGGACGTACCCGGAGTAGACGACAGGACCTGTGGAGTAGAGGAGCTATCTGTACCTACCCTTCAGGTAGGATCCGTGGTGGACGATCCAGGAGCTGAGCCATCTGTACCTACCCTTCAGGTAGGAATCGAGGCGGACGACCCAGGAGCCGCTTCGTTCTTCCAGCTGCTGTTTTTCCCTTTCGAGTTGTACTTTACAGTTGGGCTTGTATTTCCGGCCCCCTTTACTTTTCTGCACTTGTAGTTACTTTCCGCTTGCTGACTCTGTGGTGGTTGTTACTTATAAAGGCAATGCCTTCCCTGTTATCGGGATTTACGCCTTTGGTGCTAGTCGCCAGCCCCTGGCCTATGGAAGGCGGGCTTGGGGTAGTCACGGCACGGGCCCCGAGGACGGGTCGTGACAAATTGGTATCAGAGGAGTTCGGTTCTACCGCAGAACTTATAACTCTGATGTTTCTTTCTGTGAAGCAATAGTGTTGAGAGTACCGAGTGTGGTTTTCAGTTCAGGGAGTCCAGTGTTGGTGCGGGCGGCCGACGTATCCATACACCAGGACCCTGACAACTGATTTCCGACTTTGTGCACGAAAACACTGATTGCGTGTGTGTTTTCAAAGGTTTTCCCCCTTAAAACAGCTCAAACCAGGTCAGCTCACCAGGTATAATCGTTTGATCGTGTTACGTTGTTCCTTTCAGGATGTCTTTTCTCGGACGACCAGCTAGAGCCCGGAGGGATGTGCGTGCTGACAGTTTGTCGAGCGACGAGGCTTCGGTACAGGGCCCTCTTGCAGTTGAGGCACCAGCGGTACTACCATACGTTGGGCCACCGATGCCACCAGCCCCAGCAGTAGGCGATGCCCGCTACTTGCGCGCACTGCATGAGTTCCAGCGCCAGAGGCCACCCAGGTTCGGGGGAGAGATGGACCCGCAGGCGGCTGAGGATTGGCTGGAGGCTGTGGTGAGAGTCTTCAGGCTAGTGGGGACGCCGACAGACTTCATGGTGATCTTTGCTACCAGCCTCCTTCAGGCAGCAGCAGGTAGGTGGTGGAGCCACTTGTTTCAGTTTTGCGATGAGATGGACTTCGCATGGGAAGACTTCGAGACCTTCTTCAGGGTGGAGTTTGTGCCAGTATCTCTACACCCCGAGCGTGATCAGGAGCTGCTGCCCTTGCCACGTGTTTCTCGATCAGAAGCCGAGTCATCTGTGGGCAGTAGACAGATGATGCAGAGGCCCAGAAAGACCAGACCAGCAGTTAGACGGTCTCGGGTTTTGCGACCGGTGGTGCAGGGCACCCGGAGTGGGAACAGAGCTAGCCGTGCAAGGAGCAGGTTGTGTTACTCATGTCGCGGAAAGGGTCATCTGGCACGTGACTGTCCGACTCCCGATCCGCAGGCTTTGGGGGAGCCACCGAGATAGAGGCAACGACAAATGCTTGAGCAACAGTAGAACTCTTGGAGCAGGTGGACAGGAGCAGAACTAGTGGATACGTCTCTTGTACTTCTAGTTCCTTGTTGATGTTGCTTTTGTGTAGCGTCTTGTATTATGAGCTGCAATAATAAAAGACGCATCCTTTTGTGATGTTTTCATTCCTGTCCTCTTTTGTGATGTTACTAAGAGGTTCCAGTTGACTGTTGACTTGACCCTCACTTGTGAGACATCTACTGGAGGAGACCAGTTACCACACACTGATGCCGACAGTGTGACTCAACCCTTGGAGGCGAGAGTAACGGTTGGATCTCTTAGTAGTAGCGTCGAGGCCTTACGACGTCATCCTTGGTATGGATTAGTATCATCCATGTTAGGATTGACTGTTTTAGGCAAAGAATGTGGTTCATCCTGGGGATGAGACCAGGTTTCTCTTATCGGCAAAGAAGAAATCTTGCAGCTCTTGTGGGACCAGAAATGGTCCGGGCCACGTCAGAGGAGGTCCATATCATCCAGGAGCGGATGAGGACAACACAGAGCCGGCAGAAGTCATACGCTGACAGGAGGCGGAGGCCACTAGAGTTCGAGGATGGTGACCACGTCTTCTTGCGGGTCACACCTCGACGTGGTATTCGGAGATTTGGCCGAGGCGGCAAGTTGTCTCCCCGCTTCATCGGGCCTTTCCAGGTCCTCAGCAGGGTTGGCGAGGTGGCTTATCGCCTGGCTCTGCCACCTCAGTTGCACCGGGTGCACGACGTCTTCCACGTATCCCAGCTGAGGAGATACGTGCTCGACCCCCTTCGCATATCATCGACCATGAGGAGCTAGACGGTGGCGATGAGTGTCTTATACGGAGGTTCCTGTGGAGATCGAGGATCGACAGGAACGGATCCTAGGAGGATGGTCGATTCCTCTTGTGCACTTTCTTTGACAGCGCGGGAACCTCCAGGTGAGCACATGGGAGCGGAAGGCTCAGATGCGTGCTCAGTACCGCTTTGTTTCCCTAAGTTTGTGGTGAAGCTTTACGGGGACGTAAAGCCCTGTGGTGGGAGTAATGTAAAGACCCGTAAATTTCAAGGAAATTTTTTTCTTAATTTTCTTTGGAATTTTACAAGAACGCAGTTTCAGACGGCACCTGATTCCGAGGCCCGGTGTGCCCGGAATCATTTGCCGAAGTTTTGGCTCGGGTACGTTCAGTGAACGGACGAGCGGGTTTTTCTAACTTTTGAACCGGTGCCCGGAATCGAATTCTGAGGGCACCGATGAAATCGCAGCGCCGGTATTCGCTTAGAAACGCCTCTTCCGGAGTTGCGTTTGCTCGGGTGTGGTTTTTAATTTTCGGGCTTAAGGTTAAGAAATAAAATAATTTTGCGACAACTTTATTTTATTTCGCTTAAGCCACTTGGAAGCCACTTGAAGCCACTTAAAGGCGGCTTGAACTGAGTTGAACTGGATAGGATGCTATCCAGAAATATCCTACCCCTTGGTAGGATATTTGTGAGGTGGGGCCCGCACGAGCCCCGCCGTTTCTTTCCGTTAAGAAACGCATCCGTGAAAACCCGTCTTAATGAAGGTCAACCGACGCGTTTTCTAAATTCTTAACAGACCATTTAATTGGGCGGTTTATTTCGTGAATTAAATGGGCTGTTTCTTTCGTGAATTAAATGGGTCGTTTCTTTCGTTGAATTAATTCAACGAATTGATGGATCGTTTCTTAATCTTTTTTTTCAAATTCGTTGGCGTATTAATAAAATAAGACCAACGCTTAACCTCTGGTTTTTATGCGCTTGAGAGCTTTTGGGAGATTTCCTTCTTCTTCTTCAACCTTGACGAAGAACCTTCGAAGAACGAAGAACGCGAAGAACGTCGTTCTTCAACGAAGAACTTCTCCGCCGAAGAACACGATCCATCCACGACGTGACGTTCTTTTTCCGCATCATCTCTTCCGCGACGGTTTTCCGCGACGAACGCCTTCGATAACGACTCTTCCTCCGACGTCAAAGGAATCGACACCGATATTCCACGACTCCGTCACCGTGCGACTATCGAGGTAGAGATTCTTGAGTTTGTTGTTCTCTTTATTATTTGACTTTCCTCAAGACTTGACGAGGAACGCTCTTTTTCCGACGAAGAACGCCGCTCCGCTCTTCTTCGTCTTCGGTGACAACGAGAGAGAACACCGTACCTTCCTCGGAAAAACCTTCGTCGGCGTACAAGGATTCGCCAACGACGTGCTTCTTCGGACGCGCCTCTTCGTCAACGGATTTGACGAACGACGACCGCGACGCCCGACTTCCGCGACGCCGTCTTCCGCGACGCCGTCTTCCGCGGACATAGTCGAATCCTCGATCTTGTACCCAAGGTAAGGGTGGTTGATTTAATATTTAATTATCTCTTTTTTTTTTCTCGTGGTTCGTATAACTAACGTGGGATGTTGATTATTTTAAGATGCGTTATTAATTTAACGTGAGGGGGGCCGGACCGCACGAACACGGCCGAACCCCCTCCAACGATCTTGTTTGTTCTTGCGGGTGGAAGCAAGAGGCGTGGTGCCGTCGCACCACGTGGTTGATCGTGCGTTTATTTTACGCAACGCCGTCGCGCGCACACCATGGAGGGAACATCAAGAACGCGACGCCGTCGCGCCGCGTTGAAAGAAATTAACGCGTGGCGAAGGGGGCGCGGTGCCGTCGCACCGCGCCGGACGACGAACGCCGCGGCCGGTTCCGGGCCGCGGCGGGACGAGGAGACCGCGGCCGGTTCCGGGCCGCGGCGGAAGGAAAGACCGGCGGCCGGGCCGCCGGCGTCGGAAGCCGAAGGGGACCGGAAATTTCCGGTCCCGTTGGAGAAAACCGGCCGGCCGGCTGGCCGGCCGGAACCGGGGAATTAATTCCCCGGCCAACTGGAAAAACCCCCCTCTTAAAGAGGGGGGCGGTTTTAATTTAAATGGAGGGGGCCGGCTGCCCCCTCGGATCCGTACAGGCAGGCCCCCCCTCATGTGAGGGGGGGCGGTTTTATTAAATCGGCGCGGCATAGCCGCGCCGCCTCCTTGAAGAAGCGGGGGTTTTAACCCCCCGCGTGCGCAGCCCGTGCGGCACCAGCCGCCGCCAGAGCGGCCCGCCGCCGCCGCCAGCGCGGCCCGCCGCCGCCGCCAGCGCGGCCCGCCGCCGCCGCCAGCGCGGCCCGCCGCCTCCGCCGCGCCGCCACCGCGCGCCGCCGCGCGCCGCCGCCGCCGCCCGCCGCCGCCGTCCGCCGCCGCCGGCCGCCGCCGCCGGCCGCCGCGCCGCCCCGGGGGGGGTCGGGCCGGGTCGGCCTGGACCCGGACCCCCCCGTTTCGAACCTGATTGGGTTTTTGGCTCATAACTTGAGCCTCGAACCTCCGAATGACGAACCGTCTGCGGCAACGCGATCCTTGGATCGAGACGGTCGTTTCGATATATCGCACTCAAGGTTTCGGTTTACTTTGAGTTCGGCCGGGTTGGTTCGTTCACGGAACCAACCGGGCCTTCGGAGCGGAAACGCTCATATCTTGAGCTACGGACGTCCGATTGACGCGCCGTCAGTTTCGTTGACTTCCTCTTGATGAGACGGAACTTTTGATATACTCCGCCCGAGTTTTGGATACAGTCGGAGTATGGCCGGGTTGGATTGTACCCGAAATCCAACCGGGCCCCTGGAACGGGAATGCTGATATCTTTCAAACAGGACGTCCGCTTGACGAGCCGTCAGCGGCGTTGGTGGTTACGTTGAGTAACGGTCCCTTTGAGTATACCCTATGGGAGTTCGGGGTGCAGTTGAGATACGGCCGGGATTGGTTTCGCTCACGAAACCAACCGGGCCCCTGGGACGAAAAGGCTAATAACTCACAGACCGGGCGTCCGATCGACGCGCCGTCTGTTGCGTTGAGACCCCTGTGACGAGACGGACCTTTGAGACACTTCTTCGCGGGACCTTGTGATACTTGGAGTATCGACCAGTAGCTCGTGGAGCGGACCCGTGGTACTTGACAGTGGTGGTGCGCTTGGATGCAGCAGCAGACCCTTGACGGTGGAGCGCTTGGTTGTAGCGGCGGACCCGCGTTACTCTACGGAGTGTGTACGCTTGGATGCAGCAGCAGACCCTTGACGGTGGAGCGCTTGGTTGTAGCGGCGGACCCGCGTTACTCTACGGAGTGTGTGCGCTTGGTTGTAGCGACAGACCCGCGACGGTGGAGACGTGCGTGCAGAGTACGGAGACCGTGTAGCCGGCTGAGACCTGACGACTGCTTGACCGACTCGACTTGGAGTGAGTCGACTAGCCCAGTGGACGGAGCGCCCGGTACTTGGCGGCAGACCCACGGCGGACGGAGCGCCTGGTAGTTGGCAGCAGACCCGCGGTACTCGACGGGAGGAGTACCTCAGCAGGCTATCTGGGTAGCGCCCGGTATTTGGCGACAGACCCTCAGCGGACGGAGCGCCCGGTAGTTGGCCGCAAACCCGCAGTACTCGACAGGAGGAGTACCTCAGCAGTCATAGGTTAGCGAGCAGTACCTCGGAGTCGTGATAGGACTACTACACACTTCAGAGACGGGGCTCTTCAGCAGTTACGGTTTCGATAATGAAAATCCTGGTTTGAGCTGAGACTTTTGACCTTTGTGTTTCCTCATGATTGAGATGGGTCGCTTGATAACTTAGGTATATGTATGGGCATATACCTGGGTGATGGTTATCCGTTGATTTCATGACTTTTGTGTATCCTTGAGATTGGATGGGTTACTTGATGACTTAGGTATATGTATGAGCGTATACCTAAGTAGAGTCTGATGTTACTTCGTGATTGCTGCCTTTACTTTGTGGATATCCATGTTGGATTTAGTGAGACCTTAAGGGTCTCGGGGTCCCTACTGAGTAGCTTATACTCACCCCTGCACGGGCTATGCCCGCACCTCGTTGTGTTGGTTGCAGACGACGGACAGCGCAGATCGCAGTTGAGACTTGCGGAGCAGGTCGGTACCCGGAGGTGGACCACTGGGCGGACGTACCCGGAGTAGACGACAGGACCTGTGGAGTAGAGGAGCTATCTGTACCTACCCTTCAGGTAGGATCCGTGGTGGACGATCCAGGAGCTGAGCCATCTGTACCTACCCTTCAGGTAGGAATCGAGGCGGACGACCCAGGAGCCGCTTCGTTCTTCCAGCTGCTGTTTTTCCCTTTCGAGTTGTACTTTACAGTTGGGCTTGTATTTCCGGCCCCCTTTACTTTTCTGCACTTGTAGTTACTTTCCGCTTGCTGACTCTGTGGTGGTTGTTACTTATAAAGGCAATGCCTTCCCTGTTATCGGGATTTACGCCTTTGGTGCTAGTCGCCAGCCCCTGGCCTATGGAAGGCGGGCTTGGGGTAGTCACGGCACGGGCCCCGAGGACGGGTCGTGACATAGTTGTAGACATACGAAAATTCGATCTTAGCCTTTAACTCTGAATGATTTGGAAGAAATATGCATTTTATATAAACAAAATAAAAATAAGAAAAAAGGAATAACATAGATTTATCAGTCCATGAGGTGAAGGAAAAGAGAAATAAAAGAAAGAGAGAGGAGATCCATACCATGGTAGATCCAATGCAATCGACGACTCAGAGAACAAATCTCAGACGAAGCAGGTAGCTCAACTCCAATGGTAAGAGGATAGGAGGGTTTCTCCTCTAATATGTGTGACCCATAAAGAAAGAAAAAGGAAAAATAAGGAGAAAAGAAGAAATAAAAGGAGGGGTAAATAGGTCATTTCACCTCTTCAATGAGCCTCATGGTTAGCTCGCAAGATTTGACAAACCATGCGACACCTGTGCGGATCCCACTACTTAGGATCCAAAAACCGCATGGGTAGACATGGTTAGGCCTAACCACGTGCAAACCATTTATGATATAGTGAAATGTTACTATCTAAATAGAACTAACCATGTGAAATATATGCAGATGCCCTCTACTAAAAATATTATAGGTTCTACATGGACATGCACCCTAACCTGCAAGGTTTCCCAAACCATTCTCAGTGAAAAAGGAGGTCCACATGTTTTTCACTAAGAGGCTACATGGTTTAATCTAACCATGCACCTCATCCTAAAATTCTCCAAAACTAGTTTTTTGAGCCTCTTATGCACCGAAAACCCATCCAAACACCTGAGTAATTTTCTAAACCTCTTAGCCCATCTAAAAACAAGGTTTTGGGTAAAGGAAAACTCAAAATTAAGTTATGTTGAATGAGAAAGATGTTGATCTACCCACCAAACTTGAAAAATTCAAAATGGGTGAGGATTAAAACCTTCTCAAAAAACTTGGGATGTTACGATTTTAATAACGTGGCATGTGTTTTAAACTAAAATGACAATTTTATATTGAAAACATACACTTTGAGTCATACTGACCACATCATGTGTCAGATTGACACGCGGTCAATTCCCATATATCAAAAATGGATTTTTGATAATTTTTATATAGTCTGAAAACAATCTGAGATTATTTTATTGGTTTTTTCTATGTGATTTTTTAAAGATAAAATGACACTTCTATATTAAAAATACACACTTCAAGTCACAACAGGCACATTGTGTATCATATTGACAAACAATCAATTTTTATGTGTCACAAATGAATTATGGATAATTTTTATAAAGTTTGAAAAAAATTGGAGCTCATCTATTTGTATTTGAAAATGTGATAGGTTTTTTAAAATAAATTGACACACTTATATTGAATACACACACTTCGAGTCATACCACCCTCATAATGTGTCATATTGATGTGCGGTCAATTTCTACACGTTACGAATGAATTATGGATCATTTTCTTAAATTATAAAAACAATATGATCTCATTTTATTGGTTTTGTCTATGTTATGAGAATTTTAAACTAAAATAAAACTTCTATATTAAAAAAACACTCAAAGTTAGACCGAACACGTCATGTGTTGGATTGACGTGTAGTTGATTCCTATACATCAAAAATGAATTATGGATCATTGTTCTAAATTTTGAAAACAATATGAGATCAATTTATTATTTTTTGGCTATATGATGTGAATTTTAAATTAAAATGATACTTATATATTGAAAACACACACTATGAGTCATAATGATCACATCGTGCATCAAAATGATGTGCGGTTGACTCTTAAATGTCAAAAACGAATTATGGATCCTCATCCTAATATTTGATAATAATCTGATCTTATTTTCTTGGTTTTAAAAATGTGATAGACATATTAAACTAAAATGAAACTTTTTTATTGATAAAATTCCTTTTGAGTAACATTTAATTACTCATTTCTACTTTGAGAAATTGAAAATGTAAGGTTAGAATAAAAGTATAACTAATAGATTTCCAATGCTACATGAATTTTATTTTAGAAAAATGTAATGCCCTGACCCCAGATACCCAGAGCCAGTGCATTATTTTAATACATTGGCACGATTACAAGGAATAATGTCCTAAAGGACCGATCATTTTAGAAGTTTTATAAAATAGATTACATACTTGAACTTTACATTACAATTCAAAACATAATATGACACATAGATAAATCTTTTAGAATGCAATTATTCTACTAGATTAACCCTGTATATCAATCATAAAACACTTCTTGGAGTCCTGGGAAAATAAAACATAAGAAAGGGGTGAGATAAAATTCCCAGTAAGGTTAAACAACACAAAAAAAGATTTCATAAATAAGCATAAATTTTATGGCAAGGTATAAAATCAAAACCCAAGCCTTTTAAACAAATCTTGAGCATAATATGGCAATAATAAATAAAATAATTCCATATAAACATTCACATGGATATTCTAATCATCAAATAATCTCATGTAATATCAATAAATAATCTCTTAAAGAGGTAAGTCATAATACTAGACATCATAACCACACTTTCAAGGCCTTGTACCAAGACCATACATATGGGTAAGACGTTATTCAAAACCCAAACTAAATTGTATCATGATGACTACTAATGCATCATGGGGATTTCATTAACCAGTCCCCAACCCATAAGGATTTCATTAAGTGGTACCCAAACCATCACTTACTAAGTATAATTCATTCCTCATATGAAAAGGGTGAAACATAACCAGCATAACCATTTATATTAAAACTACATACAAAATGTTAGTACTTTAACCATAAACCGTTAGTGGTATAAAAATAACACATCCATAGTCAAACATATCATAAAACCTTCAATAAAATATGGAAGATTGTATCATAATAAATCAACTTCCATTAAGAATAAAATCCAACAAAAGATATTGAAATAGATGAAAATAATCTAATAAAATAAATAAAACTCTTTGAGAGAAATATCACTTTTTTACTCTGAAAACATTTAAAAGTCACACAATTGAAAAAAATATATTTTTTGAAAATAAACTTGTAATTTTTTAAGGGAAGCTTCAAAATGTTAAGGTGTCATAATGGTGGAAAATATCCGCTCATGCCGTATAAGTCTTAAAAAATTTCTTTCTTTAATTTTTTTGAAAAGTCCATAAAGTACCATGTTTGAAAAATGATGAAACGATTAATTTCAAAAATTTTTTATTAAAAAAATTCAAACATGGGTAAAAATGACTTTAAAAAATTGTAGATAATATTTTGTAATACATTCTAAGAAACATGGACATGGATGATAAAGATGTCCCAGTAGATACTTACATATAAACAACCTTGGATAATAATGAGATTGTGAAATTATCCCTTACATTAAACCTTAAAATATTACCCTTTAAAAACATTTGAATGAACTTCAAAATAGACATAAAAATTACTTTATAATCCTTTTATATCCATATAAATAGTTATGTAAAATAATATCAAGAATATTGAAATAGATAAAGGATTAATTCTTTAAACATTCAAAGCATCCCATACCACTTTGAACATTAAAAAAAATAAGCCTAATATATTCAAATAAATCTTTAAATACCATTAAGATAAATTTATTTGGGATATAAAATATAATAGGGGTAGTACATACATCACACATAAGAAATAGGCGGTGAACATGACTTATATCTCATAAAAATTAAAAGTGAGATGGAAATTACCTTAGAAAGACTGTATAATTAGAGTGAGGATAAATCAATGAAATAATTATGTGTGATAAATATAAATACACCCAATATAAGTGGATATTCAGTATAAGAAAATCAGGGGTCATTCACAAATATTCATGGAAGAACATAACCAAGGACATAGATGTTTAACTCAATGAATTGAAATTGAGTAAAGATTTCCCTTACCTTAGGTTCAATACTCTCAGTAGATGTCTGAAACTCCTATATAATGGTTTTAGACATAATAAATTCCACAAGAATCATAATAATATTTATGATATCATATATTATTCCCTTATGACTTTATATTACCCATTTATTAATAACTTCCAAGCTAAAGCAATATTTTGGGTAATAACCGCTTTGTTTATCGCACGTGTTTTGAATTGTTATTCTTGATATTATTACATAGATCATGATTTAATTACCTACATAATTTAAAACATTACTTATATACAATATATATTTAGTATATAAATATATATAATATATAGATTAGTGAAATGGAACACACTGTTCATGGAGACGGTAGGCCGTATGTACGCATGAACACTGTTTATGTTTTCTTATCATATTGAATGGAAGTAAGTAAATCACACACACACACACATTATTATAATAGAATTATTATTTCATATTTTTCATATTTATTAAGTATATAAATTTTTATAATCATTCTGAAATGGTTGTAATGGAGGGTGGATCTTATCATGTCGTGGAGACGGTAAGCCGTACGTAAGCACGAGCGACGATATAATTTCTTTAATGGTTAAATGGTATGTAATTTGATGGTATATTAATTATATATAATAATTATCATGTTATATTAATTATTTATACCCATTATATTCATCATTATTCCCATTTAAATAAAGTACAAATGAAAAATAATTTATACCACGACGTGGAGACGGTAAGCTGTATGCACGCACACATGGTGATATTATTTTTCATAGGAAGGGTAAAAGAGGGAATATGGTTGTACCATAATAATAAAAAAATATCATCATATAATAGATTATGTATTTATTACTTTATTATGGAAACAACTTAGGAAAAGTAAGTATAATAAGAAATGAACTTTGAAAGAGTTGGTAAAACAATTACCACTTCTTCTAGTGTCTCCTTTTGATTTGCACAAAATGAATCCTTAGGTAGGATTTATGCCAAAATTATGGCCTCTAGGATGAAGTTATGGAAGTTGGGAGGAGAAATGGATAGGGTTTTTCTGATCTAAATGGATTTGGATGTGTGAATAAAAGAGAATTATAGGTACCCATTTATAAGAGAGGGGAGGGGAACTTTTGAAAACTCCAAAACTATTAATTTATTATAAATTTATTTTCAATATCAAATAGCTCAAAAGTGAGTTATTTAGAAGTTAAGGTGAGTATGGTTCTAAATAATCTCAAAAAATTAATTTTATACATGATTAAGCCTTAAAATTAACCTTATATTTTGGCTTTAACCCTTAGTTAAACAATTTAACTTTTACCGTGAAAACTTGTCTTTTTTACTCTATAGGGTTAATATAGTTACTATAAAATTCCAAATGAACCCCAATTTGATCAGTTATGAAATATATAACACTATAAAAGTTATTTTTTTGAAATTTATATTTTTATTACTTTTATATCATTTAATAAAATATTATTTATTTTAAAGTATCATTTATGTCAATTTTGATACTATCCAATATTTGAATTTTTAAAAATATCAAACCAACATGATAACTTAGAAAAAAAGCTTCCAATATGTCACTAACATGTATAAGTTATCTATAAAATTAGTGTCTGTCATTAATTAAGTTAAATTATATTTATTTTAATATTTTTAATAATATTTATTTGACATCTAAATTAATTAAACAATTATTGAATCATTATTATACAAGCCTTTAGTTAAGTTATTTATTATATAAAAATTAAAAATAAATTATTAAAATGAATATAAATTCCTTATATTTCATATGAATAATTATTATTTGTGTTTTAATCTAAAATGACACTTCTATATTAAAAACACGCATTTCAAGTCACAACGAGCACATTATGTATCAAATTGACAAGTAGTCGATTTTTATATGTAACAAATAAATTATGGATCATTTTACTAAAGTTTGAAAAAAATATGAGCTCATTTTTTTTTCTTTGACAATTTTATATGTGTTTTAAAATAAATTGACACACTTATATTGAAAACATACGCTTCGAGTTATACCGCCCTCATAATGTGTCAGATTGATGTGCGATCAATTTCTACACATTACAAATGAATTATGGATCATTTTCTTAAATTCTAAAAAACATTTGAGGTCATTTTATTGGATTTGTATATGTGAAAAGTGTTTTAAACTAAAATGAAACTTCTATATTGAAAACAAAAATTGAGAGTTATACTAACCACGTCATGTATTGTATGGACATGTAGTTGATTCCTCCACATAAAAAGTAAATAATGGATCATTGTTCTAAATTTTGAAAACAATATGAGATCATTTTATCAGTTTTGTCTATGTGATGTGTGTTTTAAAGTAAAATGATAGTTCTATATTGAAAACACACACTTAGAGCCATAATGACCACATCGTGTGTCAGATTGATGAGCGGTTGATTCCTACATGTCTAAAATGAATTATGGATCATTGTCCAAATGTTTGAAAATAATCAGAGCTCATTCTCTTGGTTTTGATAGTGGAACTGACATATTAAACTAAAATGAATTTTTTTATTGATAACATTCATTTTTAGTAACATTTAATTACTCATTTCTACTTTAAAAAATTGAAAATTTAAGGTTAGAATAAAAATATAACTAACGGATTTCCAATGCTACATGAATTTTATTTTAGAAAAATGTAACGCACTGACCCTAGATGCCTGGAGCTAGTGAATTATTTTAATACATTGTCATGATTACAAGGAGTCATTTCCCAAGGGACCAATTAGTTTAACAGTCTTGGAAAATTGGTTACATACTTTAACTTTACATTACAATTCAAAACACAATATCAAACATAGATAAATCTTTGAGAAAGAAATTATTCTTCTAGAATAACCCTATATATCAATCATAAAACACTTCTTTGAATCCAGGGAAAATAAAACATAATAAATGTGTGATCTTAGATTCTTATTACGGTTAAACAATACAATATAAGCTTTTATAAATAAGCATAAACTTTTAAGGTAATTTATAAAAATGAAACACATGACTTTTAAACAAATCTTGAGCATAATATGGAAAGAATAAATAAAATAATGCCATATAAACATTCACATGGATATTATACTAGTAAAAGAATCTCATGTAATATCAATAATTAATATCATAATGATGTAATGAATAATTCCAGACATTATAACCACACTTTCATGGCCTTGTGCCAAGACCATACATATGGGTAAAATGTTAGTAAAAACCGAAAATAATTTGTCCCATGATAATTACCATTGCATCACGGGGCTTTCATTAACTTGTCCCTAACCCATAGAGATTTCATTAAGTGGTCCCCAACCCATTACTTACTAATTCCAATGCACTCCTCATATGAAAAGGGTGAAACATAACCAACATAAACAATTGTATTAAAACTATAATATGAAATTTTAATACTTTAACCATAAACCATGAATGGTATAAAAATAGAACATCCATAGTAAAACATATCATAAAATCTTTAATAAAATATTAAAGATTTTAACATAATAAATCAACTTCAATTAAGTATAAAATCCAACAAAGGATGTTGACATAGATGAAAATAATCTAATAAAATCATTAAAACTCTTTGAGAGAAATTTCTATTTTTACTTTGAAATAATTTAAAAGTCATGAAATTATAAAATAAAAAATTTATTTTAAAAATAACCTTTTAAGGTTTTAAGGGAAAATTCAAGATGTTAAGGCATCATAATAGTAGAAAATAACTGCTTGTGCCATATAAGTTAAAAAACATTCTTTTTTTAATTTTTCAAAAAGGTTATAAAGTACCTCATTTGAAAAACAATGGAAAGATTACTTTCAAATCATTTTATAAAAAAGTAAAAAATGGGTAAAAATTACTTTAAAAAATTGTTGACAATATTTTTAAAGACATTTTAAGAAACATGGACATGGTTGATAATGATTCCCCAATAGATACTTATATATAAGTAACCTGAGACAATAATGAGATTGTGAAATTAGCACTTACATAAAACCTTAAAATATTACCTTTTAAAATCATTTGAATGAAATTAAAAATATACATAAAATTTCCTTTATAATCCTTTTATATCCACATAAATAGTTATATAAAATAAGATCAAGAATATTGAAAAGGAGAAAGGATTAATTCTTTAAGCATTGAAAGCGTCCCATACCACTTTGAACATTTAAATAATAATCCCAATATCTTCAAATGAATCTTTAAAAACCATGAAGATAAATGTATTCATGATATCGCATATAATAGGGTAATTACATACACCACACATAAGAAATAGGTGGTGAGTGTGACTTATATATCATGAAAATTAAAAGTGAGACAAAAATTCCCTTATAAAGATTGTATCATAGAGTGAGGATAAATAGATGACATAATTATGTATGAAAAATATAAATCCACCAAATATAAGTGGATATTAAGTATAAAAAAATCATGGTTCATTCACATATATTTGTGGAATAACATAACCAGTGACCTAGATTTTTTACTCAATGAATGGAAATTGAGTTAAGATTTCCCTTGCCTTAGGTCCAATACACTCCGTACATGTTCGAAATTCATGTATAATGGTTTTAATTAGATTAAATTCCACTATAATCATAATAATATTTATTATATCTCATATGATTAATTTATGACTTTATATTACCTGTTTATTAATAACTTCAAATTTAAAGGAATATTTTGGGTAATAACCGCTTTGTTTATCATAAGTGTTTTGAATTTTTTATTCTTGATATTATTACATAGATGATGATTTAATTACTTACATAATTTAAAAAATGATTTATATATCATATATATCTAGTATATAAATATATATAATATATAGATAAATGAAATGGAACACATCGTTCATGGAGACAATAGGCCGTACTTAAGCATGAACGCTGTTTCTATTTTCTTATCATATTGAATGGAAGCAAGTAAATGACAAACACACACACACACACACACACACATATATATATATTTCAGTATCATTATTATTTTATATATTTCATATTTATTCAGTATATAAATTTTTATAATCATTCTGAAATGTTTGTAAAGGAGGGTGAATCGTATCGCGTCGTGGAGACAGTAAGCCGTATGTACTCACGTGCGATGATATCATTACTTTAATGGTTAAATAGAATATAATTGGATGGTATATTAATTATAAAGAATAATTATAATGTCATATTAATTATTTATACCCATTATATTTATCATATACCCATTGAAATAAAGTATAGTTGAAAAACAATTTACACCACAACGTGAAGAAGGTAAACCGTATGTACGCACACATGGTGATATTGTTTTTCATAGGAAGGGTAAAAGGAGGAATATGGTTGTCTCATTATCATAAAAAAATATAATCATATAATATATTCTGGATTTATTAATTTAGCATGGAAATAACTTAGTAAAAGTAAGTATAAGAGGAAAAGAACTTTGAAAGAGTCGGTAAAACAATGACCTCTTCTTCAAGTGTCTCCTTTTGATTTTCCCAAAAGGACTCTTTAGGTTAGTTTTTTCCCAAAAGTATGGACTCTATAGTGAATTTAGGGAAGTTGGGAGGAGAAATTTTTAGGTTTTAGCCAAACTAAAGGGAATTATATATGCAAATAAAAGAGGAGGGGCACCCTTTAATAAGTGAGGGGAGGGACACTTTAAGAAACTCCAAACATATTAATTTATTATAAATTTATTTTCAATTTCAAATAGCTCCTTAGTGAGTTAGTTAGATACCAAGGTGAGTATGGATTGACCGCCTCTCAAAAAATTAATTTTATACATTTTTATGTCATAAAATTAACCATATCTTTTATATTTAACCCTTAGTTAAACAATTTAACTTTTACCGTGACAACTTGTATTTTTTACACTATAGGGTTCATATAGTAACTATAAAATGTCAAAATAACAGAAATTGGATAATTTATGAGTTATTTAACACTATAAAAGTTATTTGGACTAACCTTATATTTTTATGACTTTTATATCATTTAATAAAATATTATTTATTATAAAGTATCATTTATGTCAATTTTGATACTATCCAATATTTGAATTTTTAAAAATATCAAATCATCAAGATAACTTTGAACTAATACTTAAAATATGTCACTAAAATGTATAATTTATCTATAAAATTAGTTTATGTCATAAATTAAGTTAAATTATATTTATTTTAATATTTTTAATATCATTTATTTGATATCTCAATTAATTAAGCAATTACTGCATTATTATTATACAAGCCTTTAATTAAGTTATTTATTCTCTAAAAAATTAAAAACAAATTATTCTAATGAAGATAAATTTATTATATTTATAATTAATAGTTATATTCTAATTTATCTTATGCATAAAACTATATTAAAAATTATTTATTTATTAAAATTTGAATATGACATTTTTTACTCTTCTTTAAATAAAATATAATAAATGTCCAAATCAAACACTAGTGGCTTAAAAAGGATAATATTTTCACCCTAAGGTTTATTTTGGTCAAAAAACACTTATCCAATGAAATTAGGACAATTTTTATGGTAATTTGATAGTATTATAATATTATTTTTACCTTTAATTACCCTATTTACCTTTAACCGTGATAAATAAAATCCAAAGGTTACTATTCACCAAAAAATATTTTGATCCTATTAAACCAAAATTTTCATACTTATTATAACCATGTATATACATTTTTCTAAATTCAATTCACAAAAGTGGTAAAATTACTTTTAATGCTAATCTCATAGATGTGGTTAGAAGGCGGGTAAAAGAGACGTTCCAAAGTTCAATAAATTTTTATATCTAATTTGATTATAAAAATGATTTCAATGACCTAAATTAGGTTAATATATGTGTTATTTATCTATTGTGACTTTAAAATCAATTTAATTAAAAATAATTATTTTAATGAAAATTTTTTTTTAACAAAAATGCAGTATTTTTCACTATTCATCAAAAATTGGAACTTTTAAGAAAATTACCAAAATTTCTCCCTGAGATAATTTTGGTATTTAAAATTCAAAAATAAAGTCTATTTTGAAAAATAAAATTTATAAATTTCAAAATGTGGTTATTACTATTCATAACCGCCTTTCAAACGACTAGTTTGTATATCGTCGTATGCTCAAACTCAGTGTTGCGTACAACACAAGCTATTAAAGAAACTGAGTTTATTTAAGAAGAGACTTAATATAAAATATTTGTATTTTACATTCTTCTATCCTTTAATAAATTATTTCCCCTCAATTTGAACTCAAGATCGAATACTACGGGTTGGATTTTTTAAAATATCTTTATTGAAATCTCACATCGGAAAAAGGATTAATGAGACCTCTATTTTAAAATAGAGAACAAGAAGTATGGATGTCACCAGAGATAACACATACTAGGGTTCTATATAAGAAAACATGGACATAAAAGAAAATGTAACCATCAAGTTCTGGTGGAGAGTGATAGATAACATTATTAGGAGATAGCTAACAATCACAAAGCTATAAATTTGTGATGATCCAAGGGACTATTTGATTCATCATAAAAGAAAGTTATAGGAATTATTTTTTGGTTTTATGATATTTCCCCTATAGTTGAATAATTCATTTACTTCATACACTAAGAATAATATGAAACATACTTACTTACTTAACGAGTAGAGTTTCCTCCTTTAATTAATTTCCACCACAAGCTCATCTTTTTATCTAAACGATGAGTGCTCAAGATGAATTTTTTTAATGCTTGAAGCACTAGATTAAACTTTTAGATAATATCATAACCCACAAAATATTAACTATCTTTTTCTATTATCTTTAGTCATTAAACCAAATTTTATTACAAGATAAGATAATTTTCAAAAATAATCTCCAAAATTATATAGTAAAACCCCAAAGTTCAACATAGATCGTTGCTTAAATAACTAACCTTCTTAAAAAATATTCAAGACTAAGATTAAAATCTAATATTCAGATGTATTTGGTCATATAGTCTTTCAAAAAATCACTTTTAATGTCTCATACCAAATTTAATTTTCTAAATCTCATAATCTCCAAATTTTGATGACCTTTTAATAAATAAACTGAATCTCCATTCATTCACAATGAAATCATATTTGTCTCCAAAATATAATTCAAACATTATTCATTAAAATATTTTGTTCACCTTATTGATAGAGGATTCCAAATATAGTGAAATTATTCCAGGATAACATTAATTACTTAATCCCTAAATCATTTTCCAATAGCAAAGTTATATATTTGATAAAAAAATGTCACTTAAATAAAAATAATCTTTATCTGTATTAAAAAGTTCATGTTAACCAATACGTCACTTAGGATAGTGGTAGGCACTGTACTTTTTTTTCACTTAGGTTGTGGGTTCAAGACCCACAACCTTCCCGGACGTGACAGGTTTATCACCCTTGCTACATGTTTTCCTTTTTATAAAACTATATAATTATTATAACATTCCCAAAATTATATAAAATCTTCAAAAAAAAACCATAATATATTTTAATCTCTAATTTTATCTAATTCATTTCATTTTTCATCCCAAAATGTTATATCCCATAATTACCTCCGAATCATATAAACCTTAGAGGTTATTTATACGTTTATAATTATGTCAAAGTAAGAAAAGATAATTTTTACTTGAATAACAATTTTACATAACAAACGTCATGGTTACACATACTAAAAGAAATTCTTCCAAAGTAATCCCATAATAAAAAGAGCATGAATACTTTTAAACATTTCACCATCCATTTATTTCCACATAGGTCCTTCCTTGTCTAATAGGTTATCCTATATAATAGGGAATTGAATCAGGTAATTTCTAGGTCACCAACATTTATAGCAAATTACTAAAAATGGATTATTAGGATCGGTTTATTTTCTTCCATTGTACTCTTCATTTTTCCTTGGAAATTATTTTCTTTATGCCATTTTTTCCCACACATAAAGCATTTATTTGTTATATTGAGACACTTTCCTAGGTGTATCCTTCCACATTTACTCCATAATGGAAATTAAGCTTTCTTTTCTCTATGGTCTCCACCATCAGATCTCTTAGCACACTCCTCCTTTATCTTATTTGGTGAGTTCAGGTGTTGGTTAATGTATATGTTGTGAATCATTTTTTTGGAAAACTGATTAGGTATGAACATGATATCTTTTACACCTATAAACATTCCATTTGGATGCTCATCACCACCACCTTGTCCACCTTTTTCATCATGTTCAAAGTTAATATGAATTCTTTTGGATCTAGCCATTTGACCAAAACCAAAAATCATAGTATGAGAAATAATAGTCATAAAATCATTTAAATAATATCATGACACCTTATTTTCAATCTTAAACACCTTATGTTTAACCATGATTATTAATTCTCATCTTATATTAAAATCCTTCATATCAATTTGTAAATAAAATGTGAATTACCCTAAGCATATCCCCCAGGAGTATCAAAATAGGTGCATAGTAAGGCCTGTTTTCATGTACCAGGTTACGCCGAGTCAGGATTGAGATACCTTATTCTAGATTTCACCACTAGGTACATCTGTTCCAGAAGCACTTCCACTTGTAGTATCCATACAGGGATGTATTTTCTAAGAATACCCACATAATCTCTACATTACAAAAATTATAATATGTTCTTCTATACTTATCCTCAAATTATATCTCAGGGTTATCTTCCCTAATATAAGTTTTCTAAATCTAGTTTCCAAGGTTTCTATTAAACTTAATTTGATACCTACTCTAATGACCAAAGCCCAGATGCCTAAAACTGGTGCATTATTTTAATATATTGTCATGATTACAAGGAATCATATCCCAAAGGGCCCGTAAGTTTAGCAGTCTTGGAAAATATATTACATACTTGAACTTTACATTATAATTAAAAACATAATATTCAACATAGATAAATCTTTGATAAATCCATTATTCTCCTAACTTAACCCTGCATATTAGTCATAAAACACTTCTTGGTATCCTGGGAAAAATAAAACATAAGAAAGGGGTGACTAAGATACTCAGTATGGTTAAACAATACAACATAATCTTTCATAAATAAGCATAAACTTTTAAGGAAAGGTATAAAATTGAAACATAAGACTTTTAAAAAAATCTTGAGCATAATATGGCAAGAATAAATCAAATAATTCCATATGAAAATTTCCATGTATATTCTTACAGTCGAATAATCTTATGTAATATCAATAGATAATCCCATAATGAGAGAATTCATAATGCCAGACATCATAACCACACTGTCAAGGCCTCGTGCAAAGACCATACATAGGGGTAAGAAATTAGTCAAAATCCAAACTAATTTGTCTCATGAGAACTTCCGATGCATCATGGGGTTTTCATTAACTGGTACCCTACCTATAGGGCTTTCATTAAGTGGTCCCCAACCCATCACTTACTAAGTCCAATTCCTTCCTCATATGAAAAGGGTGAAACATAACCAACATAAACATTCATAATAAAACTAGCATAAGAAATGTTAATATTTTAACCACAAACCATGAGTGGTATCAAAATAGAACATCCATAGTCAAACATATCATAAAACCTTCAATACAATATGGAGTATTGTATCATAATAAATCAACTTAAAATCCAACAAAGAATGTTTATAGAGATGAAAATAATATAATAAAATCATTCAAAATCTTTGAGAGAAATATCCTTTTTCTACTTTGAAATCATTTAAAAGTCGCACAATTGTAAAAGAAAACAGTTATTTTAAAAATAACCTTATAATCATGTAAGATAAGCTTCAAAATTTTAAGGTGTCATGATGGCGAAAAATATCCACTCGCGCCGTATAAGTTAAAAAAACATTCTTTCCTTAATTTGTCGAAAAGGTCATAAAGTACCTCATTTTGAAAATGATATAAAGATTAATTTCAAAACATTTTATAAAAAAGTGAAACATGGGTAAAAATTACTTTAATCAATTATCAATAATATTTTAAAATACATTCTTAGAAACATGGACATGGATGATAAAGATGTCCTAGAATATACTTAAGTATAAACAATCTCAGATAATAATGAGATTATGAAATTAAACCTTACATAAAAACTTAAAAGATTACCTTTTAAAAATATTTCAATGAAATTAAAAATAGATATAAAATGTCCTTTATAGTGCTTTTATATCCATATTAATAATTCTGTAAAGTAAGATCAAGAATATTGAAATAGAGAAAGGATTAATTCCTTAAACATTCAAAGCGTCCCATACCACTTTGAACATTTAAGGAATAAGACCAATATATTTAAATGAATATTTAAATACTACGAAGATAAATTTATTCTTGATATCAAATATAATAGGGGAGTATATACACCACACATAAGAAATAAGCGGTGAACGTGGCTTATATCTCACGGAAATTAAAAGAGAGATGGAAATTCCCTTACAAAGATCATATCATTAGAGTGAGGATAAGTCAATGACATAATTATTAGTGAAAAATATAAATCCACCCAATATAATTGGATATTCAGTATAAAATAATCAGGGGTCATTCACCTATATTATTTTAATAACATAACCAATGACATAGATGTTTAACTCAATTAATGGAAATTGAGTTAAGATTTCCCTTACCTTAGGTCCGACACTCTCTATACGTGTCCAAAACTCATTTATAATGGTTTTAAAATCATTAAATACATAAAGAATCATAATAATATTTATGATGTCATATATTATTCATTTATGACTTTATATTACCCTTTTAATAACTTCTAAGTTAAACCAATATTTCGGGTAATAACCGATTTTTTTGTCGTACGTGTTTTGACTTTTTATTATTGATCTTATTACATAGATCATGATTTAATTACTTACATAATATAAAAAATGATTTATATATCATATATATTCAGTATATAAATATATATAACTGATAGATAAATCAAATGGAACACATTGTTCCTGGAGACGGTAGGTCGTACGTACATATGAATGTTGTTTCTGTTTTCTTATCATATTGAATAGAAGAAAGTAAATGACACACACACACACACATATATATATTAATACAATAGAATTATTATGTATTATATTTCATATTTATTCAGAATATACGTTTCTATAATCATTCTGAAAGGGTTGTAGTGGAGGGTTAATCTTATCGCATCATGGATATGGTAAGTCGTACGTAGGCACGAGTGACTGTATCATTCCTTTAATGGTTTAATGGTATAGAATTGGATGGTATATTAATTATACAGAATAATTATCATATCGTATTCATTATTTATACCCATTATATTAATCATTATACCCATTTAAATAAAGTATAGATGAAAAATAGTTTACACCACTGTGTGAAGATGGTAAGCCGTACGCACGAATGTATGGTGATATTATTTTTCACAGGAAGGGTAAAAGGAGAAATATGGTTATAAAAAAATCATAAAAAACATATCAGAATATAATATATTTTGTATTTGTTACATTATTATGGAAATAACTTAGGAAAAGGAAGTAGAAGAAGAAAAGAACTTGAAAGAGTTGGTAAAACAATTACCTCTTCTTTGAGGGTCTCCTTTTGATTTGCACAAAAGGACTACTTAGGTTAGATTTTAACTTAAATTATGGAATCTAGGATAAATTTAGAGAAGTTTTGAGGATAAATGGTCAGGGTTTGGACAAAATAAAGGTTTTTATATGCGTGAATAAAAGAGAAGGAGAGGTTCCCTTTTATAAGAGCGGGGAATGACACATTAGGAAGCTCCAAAACTATTAATTTATTATAAATTGATTTTCAATTTCAAATAGATAAAAAGTGATTAATTTTAAGAATAAAGTGAGTATGGGTTGAAATCCTATCATCCAATTAATTTTAGACACGTTCATGTCATAAAACTAACCTTATCTTTTTTTCTTTAACCCTTAATTAAACAATTTAACTTTTACCATTACAACATGTCTTTTTTACACTATAAGGTTTATATAGTTACTATAAAATTATAAAATAATTACAATTGGATAATTTAGGAAATATTTAACACTATAAAAGTTATTTTTATTAACCTTATATTTTTATGACTTTTATATAATTAAATAAAATATTATTTATTTTAAAGTATCACTTTTGTCAATTTTGATACTATCTAATATTTAAATTTTCAACAATATTAAACCAACATGATAACTTCAAACCAATACTTCCAATATGTCAATAACATGTCTAAGTTATATATAAATCTAGTGGATGTCATTAATTATGTCAAATTATATTTATTTTAATATTTTTATATCATTTATTTGATATCTCTATTAATTAAACAATTACTGCATCATTATTATAAAATACTTTAATTAAGTTATTTATTCTATAAAAATTAAAAATAAATTATTATGATGAATATAAATTTATTATCTTTAAAATGAACAATTATAGTAGAATTTATCTTATGTATAACACCATATTAAAAACTATCTAGTTATTAAAATTTGAATATGACATTTTTAACTCTTCTTTAAATAAAATATAATAAACGTCCTAATCAAACAAAAGTGGCTTAAAAAGGATCATATTTTCTCCATAAGGTTGATTTTGGTTGAAAAAAACTTATCCAAATAAATTAGTACAAGTTTTAGGATAATTTTATATTATTATAATATTATTTTTACCTTGAATTATCTTATTTACCTTTAACCGTGGTAAATAAAATCCAAAAGTTAATATTCACCAAAAATTATTTTGATCCTATTAGAAAAAAATTTTCATACCGATTACAACCATGTATGTCCGTTTTTCAAAATTTATTTCCCAGAAGCGGTGAAATCATGTTTAATGCTAATCTCATAGATGTGGCTATAAGGTTGGTAAAAGAGACGTTCAAAAGTTCAATAAAAAAATATATCTATTTTTATTATAAAAATGATTCCAATGACCTAAATTGGGTTAATAAATGTATTTTTTATCTATTTTTCCTTTAAAATCAATTTAAAGTAAAATAATTATTTAAATGAAAAAGTCAATTTTTAACAAAAATGCAGTATTTTTCACTATTTATCAAAAATTGGAACTTTTCAGAAAATTACCAAAATTTCACCCTAAGATAATTTTGATATTCATAATTTAAAAAATAAAGTCTATTTTAAAAAATAAAATTTATAAATTTTAAAATGTGGTTATTACAATTCATAACCACTTTTCAAATGGCTAGTTTAATATATCTTGGTACGCTCGAACTTGGTGTTGCGTACAATTCCAGCTATTGAAGAAATTGAATTTATTTAAGAAGAGACATAATGTAAATTATTGAGGTGTTACATTCTCCCCTCCTTCAATAAATTGTGTCCTCTCAATTTGAGCTCGGGATCTATGACTACGGGTTGGAATTTTTAAAATATTCTTATTGAAATCCCATATCAGAAAAAGAATTAATGAGACCTCCATTTTAAAATAGATAATGGGAAGTACGATGATCACCAGAGATAACACATACTATGGTTCCATGTAGGAAAATATGGACATGAAAGAAAATATAACTATCAAGTTATGATGGAGAGTGATAGAGAAAATTACTATGAGAAAGTTAACAATCACAAATTTAGAAATCTGCGATGATCCAAGGGACCATTTGATTTATCAAAAAAGAAAGTACTATGATTTTTTTTGGTTTTATGATCTTTCCCATAGATTTTAATAATTCATTTACATAATATACTAAGATCATAATGAAACATACTTACTTAGTTAACTAGTATAATTTATTCCTTTAATAAATTTACACCACATACTCATCCTTTTCTCTAAACAATGAGAGATCAACATGATTTTTTTCACACTTGAAGCACCAGATTCAACTTTTAGATAATCTCATAATCCACAAAATATTAAAAATATTTTTCTACTATCTTTAGTAATTAAACAAAATGTTATTACAAGATAAGATAATTCCCAAAATGAATCTCCAAAATTTTATAGTAAAACCCCAAAGTTTAACATAGATCATTCAACAAATAACTGGACTTCCTAAAAGATATTCCAAACTAAGATTGAAATCTAATATTCAGATTTATTTGGTGATATTTTCTTCCAATAAATCACTTTTAATGTCTCATACCAAATTTAATATTCTAAATCTCATAATCACCATGGTTTTCTTACCATTTCATAAATAACTTAAATCACCATTCATTCACAATAAAATCATATTTAACTAAAAAATATAATTAAACCATTATTCATTAAAATATTTTATCCACCTTATTCATATAGGATTCCAAAAATAGCAAATGTATTCTGGGATAACATTAATTACTTAATCCCCAAATAATTTTCCAATGCCAAAGTTATCTATTTGATAAAACAAATGTCTCTTAAATGAAAATAACCTTTATCCATATAAAAAAGGTCATGCTAACAAGGATGTCACATAGGCTTGTGGTAGGTACTACACAATTTTAGCCCTTCGGTTGTGTGTTCAAGACCCACCGCCTTACCAGATGCGATTGGTTTGTCACCTTTCCTAGGGGTTTTCTATTTTATAAAACTATATAATTCTTATAACATTCCCAAAATGATATAATATATTTAAAAAATAACCATAACATATTTTAATCTCAAATTTTACCTCATGCCTTTCACTTTGCATCCCAAAATGTAACATCCCATAATTACCTCCAATAATATAAACCCTAAAGGTTATTTATACCTTTATGATTATGTCCAGACAAGAAAAGATTATTCTCCCTAAAATAATAGTTTCACATAAAAAACATCATGGCTATACAAAGTAAAAAAATTATTTTAAAGTAATACCATCATCAATAGATCATTAATAGTTTAAAACATTTAATCATCCATTTATTTCTACATAGGCCCTTACTTGGCCTAGAGGTTATCCTATAGAATATGTAATTGACTCATGTAATGCCTATGTTCCCTATATTTATGGTAAATGACTAAAAATGTATTCATAGGATCAGTTTTATTTTCTTCCATTGTAATATTCATTTTTCCTTGGTAATTCTTTACTTTATATCCATCTTTCCCACACATAGAGCATTTATTTGTTCTATTTATACACTTTCCTAGGTTTCTCCTTCCACATTTCCTACATTATGGAAATTGAGCATTCTTTTCTCTATGGTCTCTACCATTGAATCTCTTATAATGCTCTAACTTTCTCTTCTTTGGTGAGTTTAGGAGTTGGTTAATGCATATGTGTTTAATCATATTTTTTGAAAACTCATTAGGAATGAACACCATATATTTTATTCATATCAACATTCCATTTAGTTTCTCATCACCACCACCTGGGGAATATTTTCCATCATGTTCAATGTTAATATGAATTCTTTGGGATCCATCCATTTAACAAAAACCAAAAAGCATAGTGTGAGTAAAAATAGTAGTAAAATCATTTAAAGAATATCATGAAACCTTATTTTCAATATAAAATAGCTTATGTTTAACTATGGTTATTCATTACCATCTTATATTAAAATACATCATATTGATTTGTAAAAAAATGTGAATTACCCTAAGAATATCCCCCGAGAGTGTCAAACCAGGTATGCAGTAGGGCCCGTTTTCATGTATTAAGTTACCCTGAGTCAGGCCCTAGACACCTTGTCGGAGTTTTCACCCATAGGTACATCTCTTCCAAAACCACTTCCATTTGTAGTATCCTGATTGGGATGTATTTTCTAGAAATACCCACATAATCTCAGAATTACCAAAATTATAGGATGTTCTTCTATACTTATCCACAAAGTCTATCTTAGGGTTATGTTCCCTAATCTATGTTTTCTAAATCTACTTTATAAGGTTTCTATTAAACATTTTCTGATACCAACTATAACTTCCCGACCCCAGAAGCCTAGAACCAGTGAATTATTTTAATACATTGGTTTGATTACAAGGAATCATGTCCTAAAGGACCGATCAATTTAGAAGTCTTGAAAAATAGATTACATACTTTAACTTTATATGACAAATCAAAACATAATATGAAACATAGATAAATATTTGATAATTCCATTATTCTCTTAGCTTAACCCTACATATAAATCATAAAACACTTCTTGGAATCCTAGAAAAATAAAATATAAGAAAGGGGTGATCTTAGATACCCAGTAAGGTTAAATAATACAACATAAGCTTTTATAAATAAGTATAAGCTTTTAAGGAGAGGTATAAAACTAAAACACAAGCCTTTTAAACAAATTTTGAGCATAATATGGTAAGAATAAATCAAATAATTCCATATAAACATTCAAATGAATATTCTATTAGTCAAATAATATCATGTAATATCAATAAATAATCTCATAATGATGGAATGTATAATACTAGACAACAGAACCACACTGTCAAGGCCTCATGCCAAGACCATACATATGGGTAAGACATTAGTCAAAACCCAAACTAATTTGTCTCTAGAGAACTACTGATGCATCATGGGGATTTCATTAAGTGGTCCCCAATCCATAGGTATTTCATTAAGGAGTCCCCAACCTATCACTTACTAAGTCCAATTCTTTCCTCATATGAAAAGGGTGAAACATTAGCGACATAAAAATTTGTATTAAAACTAGCATACATAATGTTAATAATTTAACCACAAATAATCAATGGTATAAAAATAGCATATCCATAGTCCAACATATCATAAAACCTTAAATACAATATGGAGGATTGTATCATAATAAATCAACTTCAATTTAGCATAAACTCTAACAAAGGATGTTGAAGTAAATGAAAATAATCTAATAAAATAATCAAAACACTTTGAGAGAAATATCCATTTTTTACATTGAAATAATTTAAAAGTATCACAATTATAAAAGAAAAAATTTCTTTTTAAAATAACCTTGTAATATTTTAATGGAATCTTCAAAATGTTAAGTCATCATAATGATGAAAAATAGCTGCTCGCGCCGTATAAATTAAAAAACATTCTTTCCATAATTTGTCAAAAAGGTCATAAAGTACCTCATTTGGAAGATGATGGAAAGATTAATTTCAAAACATTTTATAAAAAAGTTAAACATGAGTAAACAATACTTTAAACAATTATTGATAATAGTTTGAAATACATTCTAAGAAACATGGACATGGATGATAAATATGTCACAGAAGATACTTATATATAAACAACCTCAGATAATAATGAGATTGTGAAATTAACCCATACATAATACCATAAAATATTACCTTTTAATTTTTTTAATTAATTTCAAAATAGACATAAAATTTCCTTTATAATTCTTTTATATCCATATAAACAGTTATGTAAAATAAGATTAAGAATATTGAAATGGAGAAAGGATTAATTATTTAAACATTCAAAGCATCACATACCACTTTGAACATTTAAATAATAATATGAATATCTTCAAATGAATCTTTAAATATATTTAGGATAAATTTATTCATGATATCAAATATAATAGGGGAAATACATACAACACACACAAGAAATAGGTGGTGAACATTGCTTATATCTCACAAAAATTAAAAGTGATACGGAAATCCTCTTACAAAGATCGTATCATTAGAGTGAGGATAAATCAATGAAATAATTATGTGTGAAAAATATAAATCCACCCAATATAAGTGTATATTTAGTATAAAACAATTAGGGTTCATTTTCACATATTCATGGAAGAACATAACCAATGACATAGATGTTTAACTCCATGAATGGAAATTGAGTTAAGATTTCCCTTACATTAGGTTCGATACTCTCCATACATGTCTGAAAATTATGTATAATGGATTTAGAAAAATTCAATTCCAACAGAATCATAATAATATTTATGATATCATATATAATTAATTTATTACTTTATATTACCTGTTAATTAGTAACTTCCAAGTCAAAGTAATATTTCAGGTAATAACCGCTTTGTTTATCTTATATGTTTCGACATGTTATTCTTGATATTTTTACATAGATCATGATTTACTTACTTACATAATGTAAAAAATGATTTATATATCATATATATTCAGTAAATAAATATATATAATAGATAGATAAATGGAATGGAACAAACCATTCATGGAGATGGTAGGTCGTACATACGCATGAACGTTGTTTCTGTTTTCTTATCGTATTGAATGGAAGCAAGTAAACGAAACACACACACAAACACACACACACACACACACAAACACACACATATATTATTCCAATGGAATTATATTTCAAATATTTCATATTTATTCAGTATATAAATTTTTATAATCATTCTAAAATGGTTGTAATGGAGGGTGAATCTTATCACGTCGTGGAGACGGTAAGCCGTACGTACGCACGAGCGACATTATCATTCCTTTAATTGGTAAATGGTATGAAATTGGATGATATATTAATTATAAAGAATAATTATCATGTTATATTAATTATTTATACCCATTATATTCATCGTTATACCCATTTAAATAAAGTATAGATGAAAAATAGTTTACACAATGGTGTGGAGAGGGTAAGCCGTACGCACGCACGCACGGTGATATTGTTTTTCGTAGGAAGGGTAAAATGAGAAATATGGTTGTACCATATTTATAAAAACATATAAGAATATAATATATTCTGGATTTATTACTTTATTATGGAAATAAATTAGGAAAATGAAGTAGAAGAAGAAAATAACTTTGAACGAGTTGGTAAAACAATTACCTATTCTTCGAGTGTCACCTTCTGATTTGCATAAAAGGACTCCTTAGGTTGGATTTATGCACAAATTATATCATCTAGGATGAATTTAGGGAAGTTTTTAGGATAAATGGGCAGGGTTTGGCTGAAATAAATCTATTTATATGTGTGAATAAAAGAGAAGTAGAGGTTCCGTTTTAGAAGAGAGGGGAGGGGGAATTTAGGAAACTCCAAAAATATTAATTTATTATAAATTTATTTTTTATTTAAAATAGATAAAAAGTGATTAATTTAGAGCCTAAGGTGAGGATGGGTATAAATCCTCTAAACCAATTAATTTTAGACATGTTTAGGTCATAAAATTAACCTTATATTTTGGATTTAACCATTAGTTAAACAATTTAACTTTTACTGTGACAAATTTCCTTTTTTACACAATAGGGTTAATATAGTTACTATAAAATTCCAAAAGAACCCAAATTGGATAATTTATGACATATTAAACACTATCCAATTTAGTTGTCCGAAACTTATATTTTTATGAATTTTATATCATTTAATAAAATATTATTTATTTTAAAGTATCATGTATGTCAATTTTGATACTATCCAATATTTGAATTTTTAAAAATGTCTGACCAACATGGTAAAATAAAAAAAAATACTTCCAATATGTCACTAAAATGTATAATGTATCTATAAAATTAGTTTATGTCATTAATTAAGTAAAATTATATTTATTTTAATATTTTTAATATCATTTATTTGATATCTCAATTAATTAAACAATTACTGCATCATTATTATACAAGCCTTTAATTAAGTTATTTATTATCTAAAAATTAAAAATAAATTATTATGATGAATATAAATTTATTATATTTTAAATTAATAATTATAGTTTAATTTATCTTATGTATAACACCATATTAAAATCGATTTAGTTATTAGAATTTGAATATGATATTTTTAACTCTTCTTTAAATAAAATATAATAAATGTCATAATCTAAAAAAAGTGGATTAAAAAGGAACATAGTTTCTCTATAAGGTTTATTTTGGTCTAAAAACACTTATCTAATGAAATTAGGACACGTTTTAGGGTAATTTTATATTATTATCATATTATTTTTAAATTTAATTACCCTATTTACCTTTAACTATGGTAAATAAAATCCAAAAGTTACTATTAAAAAAAATTTATTTTGACCAGATTAGACCAATTTTTCATAATTATTACAACCATGTATGTCCGTTTTTTGAAATTCAATTCACAGAAGTGATAAAATCATGTTTAATGCAAATATCGTAGATGTGGCTAGAAGGCGGGTAAAAGAGACATTCAAAAGTTCAATAAATTTTTATATTTAATTTTATTATAAAAATGATTCCAATGAACTGAATTGGGTTAATATATTTATTATTTATCTATTTTTACATTAAAATCAATTTAAAGTAAAATAAATATTTAAATGAAAACGTCAGTTTTTAACAAACAGCAGTATTTTTCACTATTCATCAAAATTTGGAACTTTTCAAAAAATAACCAAAATTTCACCCTAAACCAATTTTGATATTTCTAATTAAAAAATGAAGTCTATTTTGAAGAATAAAATTTATAAATTTCAAAATATGGTTATTATGATTCATAACTACTTTTGAAATAGCTAGTTTAGTATATCATGGTGGGCTCGAACACGGTGTTACATACAATGCAAGTTTTTGAAGAAATTGAGTTTATTTAAGAAGATACATAATATAAAATATTGGGGTGTTACATTCTACCCTACTTCAATAAATTGTGCCCTCACAATTTGAACTCAGGATCGAAGACTACATGTTTGACTTTTCAAAATATCCTTATTGAAATAACACATCAGAAAAAGGATTAATGAGACCTCCATTTTAACATAAAGAATGAGAAGTACGAAGGTGAAAATAGATAACACATACTAGGGTTACATGTAAGAAAATGTATAAATTAAATAAAATTTAACCATAAAGTTCTGATGTAGAGTGCTAGAAAACATTTTTAGGAGAAAGTTCATAATCACAAAGTTATAAATCTGTGATGTTCTAAGGGACCATTTGATTAATCACAAAATAAAGTACTAGGAAATCATTTTTGGTTTTATGATATTTCCCCTAGAGTTAAATAATTCTTTTACTTCATGTACTAAGAACATAATGAAACATACTTACTTACTTAACGAGTAAAGTTTCCTCCATTAATCAATTTCCTCCACAAACTCATCCTTTTCTCAAAACAATGAGTGATCAAGATTATTTTTTTCATTATTGAAGTACTAGATTAAAATTTTAGACAATCTCATAATCCAAAACATATTAACTATCTTTTTCTACTATCTTTATTCATTAACCAAAATTTTTGCACAAAATATGATAATTCTTAAAAAGAATCTCCAAAATTCTATAATAAAACACCAAAGTTCAACATAAATTGTTCAGAAAATAACTAGACTTCCTAAAACATATACCAGACTAAGAATTAAATCCATTATTCAGATGTATTTGGTCATATAGTCTTCCAATAAATCACTTTTAATGACTCATACCAAATTTAATTTTATAAATCTCATAATCTCCAAGGTTTACTGACCATTTCATAAATAACCTGAATCCCCATTCATTCATAATAAAATCATATTTGACTCCAAAATATAATTCAACCATTATTTATTAAAACATTTTTTTCACCTTATTCATATAAGATTCCAAAAATAGAGAATGTATTCTGGGATTATATTAATTACTTAATCCCCAAATTCATTTTCCAATACCAAATTTATCTATTTTTTTTTAAAAAAATTCTCTCAAATAAAAAAACCTTTATCCATATTAAAAAGGTCATGTTCACCAAGACATCACGTAGGCTAGTGGTAGGCGCTGTACCCTTATCACCCTTCGGTTGTGGGTTCAAGACCCAAAGCTCTTTCGGACGCGATGGGTTTGTCACCCTTCCTATGGGTTTTCCTTTTTCTAAGAATATATATTTCTTTTAACATTCAAAAAATGAGATAAAATCTTCAAAAAATAACCATAACATATTTTAATATCAATGTTTATCTCATGACTTTAATTTTACATCCCAAAATGTAATATCCCATAATTACTACCAAATCATATAAACCCTAAAAGTTATTTATACCTTTATTATTATGTCCACACAAGAAAAGATAATTCTTCCTCAAATAACATTTTCACATAACAAAATTCATGGTTACACATAATAAAAAAAAGTTTTCCAAAGTAATCCCATCATTAAAAGAGCATTAATACTTTTAAATATTTCATCATCCATTTATTTCCACAAAGGTCTTTAATTAGCCTAGAGGTTATCCTATAGAATAGGGTATTGACTTGAGTAATGTCCTAGTCCCCTATATTTACAGCAAATGACTACAAATGGATTCTTATGATCCATTTTATTTTATTCCATTGTACTCTTAATTTTTACTTGGTAATTCTTTGCTTTATATCCTTCTTTTCCACACATAAAGAATTTCTTTGTTTTATTGAGACACTTTCCTGGGTGTCTCTTTCCACATTTCCTGCATAATGGAGATTGACCTTTCTTTTTTGTATGGTCTCTATCACCGAAGATCTTAGAATGCACCACCTTTCTCTTCTTTGGTTGGAGTTGGTGAATGTATATGTTGTCAATAAAATTTTTGGAAAACTGATTAGGTATGAACACAATATCTTTTATTCCTATCAACATTCTATTTGGTTGCTCATCACTACCACCTTGTCCAACTAGTCCATCATGTTCAATGTGAATATTACTTCTTTAGGATCCATCCATTTGACTAAAACCAAAAAACCTAATTTGAGTAACAATAGTCATAAAATCATTTAAGTAATATCATGGAATCTTATTTTTAATCTAAAAAACCTTAGGTTTAACCATGGCTATTCATTCTCATATTATGTTAAAATCCTTCATATCTATTTGTAAAGAAAATGTGAATTACCCTAAGAATATCCCATGGGAGTGTCAAACTAGGTGCGTAGTAAGGCCCGTTGTCATGTACCAGGTTACCCTGAGTCAGGCTTGGGACACCTTATTAGAGTTTTCACCCCTAGGTACATCTGTGCTAGAACCACATCCACTTATGGTATCCAGATAGGGATGTATTTTCTAAGAATACCCACATAATCTCTACATTACCAAAATTATAGGATGTTCTTCTATACTTATCCTCAAATTCCATATTAGGGTTATGTTCCCTAATCTAGGTTTTATAAATCTAGTTTCCAAGGTTTCTATTAAACTTAATTTGATACCAATTGTAATGCCTCGACCACAGATGCCCAAAACCAGTGAATTATTTTAATACATTGGCATGATTACAAGGAATCATGTCCCAAAGGACCAATCAGTTTAATAGTCTTAGAAAATAGATTTAATACTTGAACTTTACATTACAATTCAAAACATAATATGCAACATAGATAAATGTTTGATAATTCCATTATTCTGTTAGATTAACCCTGAAAATCAATCATAAAACACTTCTTGGAATCTTGTGAAATTAAATATAATAAAGGGGTGATCTCAGATGCTCAATAATGTTAAACAATATAACATAAACTTTCATAAATAAGCATAATTTTTTAAGGCAAGGTGTAGAACTGAAACACAAGCCTTTTAAACAAATCTTGACCATAATATGGAAAGAATAAATCAAATAAGTCCATAAAAACCTTTACCCATATATTCTATTAGTCAAATAATCTCATGTAATATCAATAAATAATCTCATAATGAGAGGATTCATAATACTAGACATCATAACCACACTGTCAAGGCCTCCTTCCAAGCCCATACATACGAGTAAGACTTTAGTCAAAAACCAAACTAATTTATCTCATGATAACTACCAATGAATCATGGGGATTTCATTAACTGATCCCCAACCCATAGGGCTTTTATTAATTGGTCTCTAACCCATCACTTACTAAGTTCAATGCATTCCTCATATGAAAAGGGTGAAACATAACCAACATAATCATTCATATTAAAACTAGCATAAAATATGTTAATAATTTAACCATAAATCATTAATGGTATCAAAATAGAATATCTATAGTCAATTATATCATAAAACCTTCAATACAATATGGATGATTGTATCATAATAAATCAACTTCAATTAAGCATAAAATCTAACAAAGGATGTTAACATAAATGAAAATAATCTAATAAAATCATTAAAACTCTTTGAGAGAAATATCATTTTTTTAATTTAAAATCATTTAAAAGTCTCACAATTATAAAAGAAAACATTTTTTTTGAAAATAACCATGTAATATTATAAGGGAAGCTTCAAAATGTTAAGGCTTCATAACAATGGAGAATAGCCGCTCGTGCCGTATAAGTTAAAAAAAATTCTTTCCTTAATTTTTTGATAAAGGTCATAAAATACCTCATTTTGAAAATAATGGAAAGTTTAATTTCAAAAAATTGTATAAAAAATTAAAACATGGGTAAAAATGACTTTAAACAGTTGTCGATAATATTTTGAAATACATTCAAATAAACATGGACATGCATGATGAAGATATCCCAATAAATACTTATGTATAAACAACCTTAGATAATAATGAGATTGTGAAATTAAACCTTAAATAAAACCTTAAAATATTCCATTTTAAAAACATTTGAATGAACTTCAAAATAAATAGAAAATTTCCTTTATAATCCTTTTATATTTATATAAATAGTTATGTAAAATAAGATCAAGAATACTGAAATGGAGAAAGGATTAATTATTTAAACATTCAAAGCGTCCCATACCACTTTGACTATTTAAATAATAATCCCAATATATTCAAATGAATCTTTAAATATCATGAAGATAAAGGTATTCATGATATAAAATATAATAGTTTCAGTACATACACCACACACAAGAAATAGGTGGTGAACGTGACTTATATCTCACAAAAAATTAAAAGAAAGATGGAAATTCCCTTACGAAGACCGTACCATTCGAGTGAGGATAAATAAATGACATAATTATGTGTGATAAATATAAATACAACCAATATAAGTGGATATTATGTATAAAATAATTAGGGTTCATTCATATATATTTGTGGAAGAACATAACCAATGACATAGATGTTTAACTCAATGAATGGAAATTGAGTTAATATTTTCCTTACCTTAGGTCCGCTACTCTCCGTACATGTATGAAAATCCTGTATAATAGTTTTAAATATATTAAATTCCACCAAAATAATAATAATATTTATTATATAACATATGATTCATTTATGACTTTATATTACCCTCTTATTAATAACTTCCAAGTTAAGGCAATATTTCGGGTAATAACCGCTTTATTTATCGTATGTGTTTTGACTTGTTTTTTTATATTATTACATATATCATGATTTAATTACTTTTATAATGAAAAACATGATTTATATGTCATATATATTCAGTATATAAATATATATAATAAATAGATTAATTAAATGGAAGACACCATTCATGGAGATGGTAGGCCGTAAATACGTATGAACGCTGTTTATTTTTTCTTATCGTATTGAATGGAAGAAAGTAAATGATATATATATATATATATTATTAAAATAGAATTATTATGTCATATATTTTATATTTATTCAATATATACATTTTTATAATCATTCTGAAATGGTTATAAGGGAGGGTGAATCTTATCGTGTCGTGGAGACGGTAAGTCGTACGTACGCACGAGCGACGATATCATTATTTTAATGGTTAAATGGTATGGAATTGGATGGTATATCAATTATAAATAATAATTATCATTTTATATTCATTATTTATACCCATTATATTCACCATTATACCCATTTAAATAAAGTATAGATGAAAAATAGTTTACACCACGGTGTGGAGAGGGTAAGCCGTGGGTACACACGCATGGTGATATTATTTTTTGTAGGAAGGGTAAAAGGGGTAATATGGTTGTACCATAATCTTAAAAACATATAAGAATATAATATATACTATATTTATTAATTTAGTATATAAACAACTTATGAAAAGGAAGTATAAGAAGAAAATAACTTTGAAAGATTTTGTAAAACAATTACCTCTTCTTCGAGTGTCACCTTTTGATTTGCACAAAAGGATTCCTTCGGTTGGATTTCTGAAAAAAGTATGGACTCTAGGATAAATTTTCGGGATTTTTGAGGATAAATGGGTAGTATTTGGCCTAACTAAAGGTCTTTATATGCGTGAATGAAAGATAAGTATATGTTCCCTTTTATAAGAGAGGGGAGGGACACTTTAGAAAAATCCAAAACTATTAATTTATTATAAACTGATTTTCGATTTAAAATAGCTCCAAAGTGATTTATTTATAGTATAAGGTGATTATGGTTCTACATAATCTTATCCAATAAATTTTAGACATGTTTAGGTCATACAATTAACCTTATATTTTGGCTTTAACCCTTAGTTAAAGAATTTAACTTTTACCATGAAAACTTGTATTTTTTACACTATAGGTATAATATAGTTACTATAAAATTCAAAAATAATCTCAATTGGATAATTTATGACATATTTAACACTATGAAATTTATTTTTCCAAACCTTATATTTTTATGACCCTTATGTCATTTAATAATATATTATTTATTTTTAAGTATCATTTATGTCTATTTTAATACTATCATATATTTGAATTTTAAAAAATATCAAACCAACATGATAACTTAGAACCAATAATTAAAATATAAAACTAAAATGTCTAAGTTTTATATTAAATTATTGTATGTCATTAATTAAGTCAAGTTATATTTATTTTAATATTTTTAATATCATTTATTTGATATCTTAATTAATTAAACAAATACTGCATCATTATTATACAAGACTTTAATTAAGTTATTTATTATCTAAAAATTAAAAATAAATTATTAAAATTAATATAAACTTCTTATATTTTAAATGAATAATTATAGTCGAATTTATCTTTTTTATAACACCATATTAATAATTATATAGTTATAAAAATTTGAATATGACATTTTTAACTATTCTTTAAATAAAATATAATAAATGTTCTAATGAAATACAAGTGGCTTAAAAAGGATAATATTTTCAACCTAAGGTTTATTTTGGTCAAACAAAACTCATCCTATTAAATTATAACAAGTGTTAGGGTAATTTTATGTTATTATAATATTATTTTTACCTTTAATTACCCTATTTACCTTTAATTGTGGTAAATAAAATCCAAAAGTTACTATTGACAAAAAATTATTATGATCGTATTAGAGTATTTTTTTCATAATTATTATAACCATGTATATCAATTTTTTGAAATTCAATTCATAGAAGTGGTAAAATCATGTTTAATGTTAATCTTGTAGATGTGGCTAAAAGGCGGGTAAAAGAGACTTTCAAAAGTTCAATAAATTTTTATGTTTATTTTTTTATAAAAATGATTCCAATGACCTAAATCAGGTTAATATATGTATTATTTATCTATTGTGACTTTGAAATCAATTTAAAGTAAAATAATTTTTTAAATGAAAAAGGTGACTTTTAACAAAAATGCAGTATTTTCACTATTCAACAAAATTTGGATCTTTCAGAAAATTACCAAAATTTCACCCTATGCTAATTTTGATATTCCGAATTCAAAAATGTAGTCTATTTTGAAAAATAAAATTTATAAATTTCAAAATTTTGTTATTACTATTCATGACCACTTTTCAAATGACAAGTTTAGTATATCATGGTACGCTCAAACTCAGTGTGCCTACAACACAAGCTATTGAAGAAAATGAATTCATTTAAGAAGAGACATACTGTAAATTCTTGGGATGTTACAAAAAATAATATCTAAGCATTACGATACTAATGATTCACATTCGAAATGTATCTCTATGGTCATAGCGTATACTTGATCACAAATGTAATAGGTAATCACTTTAACATGATGTGAGAAAACATTCTGACACCATGTACCCTTCCCACTCATCTCTAAACAAATTTAATTCTTTTTCAGTATGTATATTCTTGGGAATATTGGTAGTAATGAGAAAATATCGAACAAAAAAATATTATAAAATATTTTAAATTAAATTGTAATTACCTTTGGATATTATCTATTTGGGGATTCTATTTTGTTGATGGTATATGATATCTTCCAAAAATTTTCAAATGTAATATACACAATAATTTTCGTTATTTTACTATAGAAATATTGAAAAAATAAGTAAATTGTTTTGAAATATGTTTTAATAGTTAAATATTACTATATATACCTTAATCTAATTCAATTTTAAGAAAATTTTAGGCATATTGTGTTCAGTCATTAACCTCATACCATGATTTAGCTGATATTTCTAGATCAGCCTATTATAAGAAAATCCTCAACATGGTTGGCTTGTCATTTTTTCCATCAGTAACACCATACCCTATTCAAACATTTTTTCATCAAATGTTAAAGGTTTTTCATTTTTATTTTTTAAGGACATACCTCACATGTTTTTATAAGATTATATGGACATGCTAAAAAATTTCCAAAAGCATTATCAACCATGGTAACATCTAAACCATCTAATAGAACAAGAAACTCAATTTTCATATCATGAGCTACTTCAATCTACACTCTCATGCGATATTTTGGGAGTTGTTTATTGTGTATCATGTATCTTAGGATATTGTAGACTTTACCCCTTAAAACAAGGTGATGCATGGGTCTTGATAGATATAAATAATATACAATTTCACCCTATAAAATTTAGTAATATATATTTATCAGAAGTTTTTTGGTTAACATTTAGTATAAAGAGCTATGAAAAAATTTATTACCTCAGGTAAGGAAATCAGTTGAGGTTAATGACTAACCTTAAAGCTAGTGGGGTCATGTTACTATTCATTTATTGATCATTATTCCATTACTAGTTTTTTTAATCCTTTCACATATACTACTCTTCCAAAATAGACAAAAAAATAATATCTTTAAAATCATATGTCTATGACTAAATGCCTCTTATTATCTCATATGTATCTCCTTACGACCTTGTCTTCTCAAAATATGTTCTAGGTGACACTTCAAAACATGTAACTCTAACACGACCATATTGTTCTGGACGATTCAAAGTTACTGAATGTAGTTTTTCTTCTAGTACAGTCGATGATGATTCTTATCTATAAACTATATAAAAAATGTACAATCATAAATACATATTTTTATATAAATCCATTATAAATCATAAAAATTACTATTATGTCATACTTACACATGATTCTCATACCGCTCGTGTGTTTTCATCTACTAATTTACCCTCTTTATTCACACGAGCCTCCTTTCATAACACATGATATGGTATGGAAGTGGTTTTGGATTCTAATTCATGAACCTGAATATAAACAAAGGAATATATGTTGTTTTATATCACATAAAACTTTAACTATAAATTTTAAATACACACTGTATTTCTCACAACCCGACCCAACGGGGCTCGATCCGCGACTCCCCAAGCCGACCTCCAATAGGCTAGGGGCTGGCGTCTAGCGCCGAGTAGGCTATCACACACATGGGAGGAATTATCCTAAGTTACCTATACACACGCATCCACATACACCTCCATGAAATAGTGCAGAGATATATAAAAATGAAAAGAAAATGGATGCATACAACTATCCCAACCATAGTACATCAAAAGTACAAAAGGGAAAAATAGGGCCCACCAAAAGAAAAGTGCAAAGTGTCCAACCTGCTCAGAAGGAGGGTAAACACTGCCAAAACACCTGCCGGTAAGCTCCTCGGTCAAACCCGCTCACTAAGCTCCGCCTGCTCCGGGTCCTCTTGGGACTCTGTCAAAAGGCCTGTGGTCTGCACAAGACACAAACATGTGTGGGAAAATCCGGTGCAGGGGTGAGTATAACAATACTCAGAAGGCACCCCAAAAACCAAAATCAAAAGAGAGAAACTGAAAGGCAATAATCCGCTCATCCCAGCCAGAGGGAACCCAGACGAGAGAGAAACTCCATCTCGTGGCCATCCTTGGCTAAACACAACTAGTCAGCTCAGCTCAGGTGTATGCCCATACAGACACCTTGAACAATCCATATATACTCAGCTCACGCAACAAGCCACATGAGGTACCGATCTCATCACAAAAAACGGTTCACAACCAGGATATCACACTCCAAAATCACCGTCATACCATATGACACTCGTCCATGAGAAACACTCCATCGGGTCCCAAGAAAACATCTCAGAACCTCACTTGAGAGACCACACTAATCGAATACCGTCACTGAGGAAAAACCCCGCTAAAACAACATAACCACCAAACTCCTCGGATAGAGGATCGCTCCTTGGGTCCGCTAGGTGATACCATAACCCACACCGGTATGCAAGGCTCACAGATAGGGGATCACTCCCAGGGTCTGCTGGGGGATACCACGACCCGATCCGACACTCGACAGAAACACATCACTCAGATAGAGGATCGTCGCCCCGCGTAAAGGTGGTCACAACAATTCCAGAACCCTATCTGGTACATCTCGTGTTGTAGGGGATCGAACTGAAGATGCCACAACCCTACCGAAACCACGCACTAAGTATGGGATCATATAACCAATGATACCACAACCCTACCAAAACCACGCGCTAAGTAGAGGATCATATAACCAACGATACCGCAACCCTACCGAAACCACGTGCTAAGTAGGGGATCATATACCCAACGCTGCCACAACCCTACTAAGTATGTCCCATCGCATAGGGGATCATAATCCCGATGATGCCACAACCCTACAGAGTTAACCAGCTAGATAGTGGATCGCCGCCTGTAAATAAGCGGTCACAACAATACCAAGAACCCGATCGAGGGAAAAGATGCTTGAGGATCTCGCTCTGGGTCCACTGGAGGGATGCCACAACTCTAACAAATTAAACATCCCATCGAGTGGATCACAAAACTATACGAAGGTTGTGATGCCACACGAACCCTCGTAGGAATGAACCAAGGGAGTACCCTCAACCATTGCTGGTCCATACCTCGCTAACCTGATCGAACCACCACAATGCCACATTGCGCACCTCCTAGGCCGATACCGAGGCTACCATCGCGATCCATGTGGAAAAACACATAGGATAGGCTGTTTACTCACCCAAAACGGACAACCGGTGAAAAAGGAACTATTCATCGTAGTTAGCCCGTGCAGGGCCCTCACAACGATCCCGAAACCCCTCAAGCGGAACATACCACGACGATCCCTTCTAAAAACACACGAACTTAACTACTCGTTCGTCCGAAATAGACTCATGGTGAAAAAGACACTATTCAATGAAGCCAGCCCGGGTGGGGCCCATGCCACGATCCTTATACTCATCGAGCAGATCACACTGTTATGATCCCCTCGGAAAAACACGCAGGATTGACTGCTCAAACGCCCGAAACAGACACCCGGCGGGAGAGTTGCGTTTCTCCGAAAATGCAAAAAACCCAGCCTCGTGGGACCCGCACCCCGTTCTCAAGACCAACACCCAGAAACCATCTCAAAAAGTCCGCCGTTTCATTAGAGTCTCAACACCACTGATGACACGTCATTCAGACACTCCGGGTAGAAGTTACAACAGCCTGAAGTCGTAAAATAATAAAATATTATTAATTTATACGACGTTTCTAACTCCCAAGCCACGATCCCAAACATTTAAACCCTCGAACTCAAATTGGAGGGTTTTCCTCGCCCCCAGGGTCACATTGCCGCAGACGGCACACGATTTGGACTCCAGGATTGCAAGAAACGGGGGTCTAAAACCCCTGTGTAAGAAAAAGTGGCCAGACCGGCCTGAACCGGCTGGCCTGGACCGGCCCGCCGCCGCCGACCCTCCCTGTCCGGCGGCCCTCCTCCCCGCGCCACTGCCCCGGGCGTCTGGCCGCTGCGCGCCGCCGTGGGCCTCTGCGGTTCCGCCGGCGCCGGCGCCGCTGACCGCCGGGGGCACCCCGGTGGTCCGTTTTGCGATCCAAAGATACCAACGCGACCCTCGGGTCACGATCTTCCCTACGACGACATCAAAATAAAGCAATTCGTAGAAAAAATGGGATCTAGGGATTAAAACTCAAACCACCTACCTCGCGGGCGAAACGCCAAAGCTTTAGGTGCAGATCGACGCCGGCGACGCCCTGAAGCTCAATCCGCTGACGATCGGCGCAGAAAACGGACAATTCTGGATCAAATCGACGAAGAACGGAGGAGGCGGGGTGGGGTTCCGTCCGCTGCGTGTAGGAGGTGAGGGATGTGAGAGGAATTGATTTTCTTTCTTTTTTATTTAAAAACCTCCAGTTAAAGCAACGCCCCCGACTCCGCGCCCGACGCGGACAAAGTTAAGGCCGCCCCTAGGGTAAGCACAACATTATGAACGCAATGGCGGGCTCAGATTTTTGATCCGAGACTCTTTTCAGAAGTTATTGAAGCCGATGCACGTAAATAAATTTTTCCACTTATTTACGAAAATTCCCTTGGTGGCTTTTCTCACCGCAGGCCCGCTTCCGCAAAGTTTACACCACGCCTAGGGTAAAAGGCACATTCCGGACACAACCGTGCCCTCAGATTCCCGTTCCGAGCTACCGTTTAGGATCTATCACACCCCCGCCATGTGCATAGTATAAAAAAACTTAACATTTTTACAATATTAATTTCGGGTACACCGGGCCTCAGAATCGCACGCCATATTCACGCCTAGCTCTGGAATTATTCATAGAATTATTCCAAAATCTGACAGGGCCAAAAACCGAGTCTCTACATCCTCCCCCCCCTATAAATTTTCATCCCTGAAAATCCATATGTACAAGGAAAGTGACTGGAATCTCAACTGGGTCTCCCACGCCAGTGAGTTCACCAACAAACACCCATGCCCGAACACATAAGTCAGAAGAACTCATCCCCACATCTCAACACTATCCGCTTTGGGCAGCACTGACTTGCCTACACGGTTTTTAATCGCATCACAAAAATGCGTCTCAGTGGGGGAAGGATCTATCTTCCTCACGCATTCAAAGCACGCCGAAAAACACCCACACAGGGTCTTACCAACTCCCTGAACAAAACTCGAGCAAGCAACGGAAAGGGAAGAGTACCACTAAACAGTGTCTATCAAACTACTGTAGAAAGTAGAAAGGACACAAGGCGTACCACTATCCATTCACGGAGCCTCTGGGTCAACTGCCTCCAGGACATGCATCTATCCTCGTCCTCGCCCACCAGCTCCCTGAGCTTCGTGTGGACCACCTGGGGGTGGGGGTGGTGCAACTGATACCGCCTACCACCTCCTGCTACTGTAACAGCTTCGTCACCACGTCTGCCTCCCAATGGATCTCCTTGCTCGAGATGCTGCCTCTGCCAAGGCGTTCCATCGACCGGCTCCCTCTCAGCAGCATGACGGGTCAGATAGTCTCTAGCAAGATGTCCTAGACTGTCTCAAGCATAACACTGCCTCTCCTGCAGCTGACCGAAACTGGCCTGAGAGCCCTGAACCTCAGATCCTCCCTCCTGGGGTCACCTCCTGAAACGTCGCCCACGTCCGGACCCCTGTGTCTGTCCTCGGTTACCAGATGCCGATCCGAGTGACCAAGTCTCATCTCTCACGTGCCCAGCACTAACAGGTGGGATCTTCTCGGCCAGAAAGCTCTCCACCACCAAAGCTCGCTCTAGCCCTCCAACATAGGTGGGAAAACACAATGAAACCACACCTGTCCGGATGTCTCGGTGTAAGACCTGATCGAAGGTCTGAGCCCTAAATAAAGGGTCTCGAACCATATCCAGGGCATAGCGTGATAGGTCTGTAAACCTCGCTGAGTACTTTGACACAGTCAGGCCCTCCTGCCGAAGCTGCAGAAGCTCCTGAATCCGCACTAACCTCAGCGCCACCGGATATAACTCCTCTCTGAAGAGCCACTCAAAATCTGTCCACGTGTGCATCTCCTCATCGTGAGACTTCATCACTGGGATCCACCATCGGCCGGTCGAACCATGTAGAAGGCTCGCCGCTAGGACCACCATCTGATCTGGAGGTGTCCACACTAGGCGGAAAACATGGGTGACTGCTTCAAGCCAGTCATCAGCTGCCTGAGGGTCTGGATCACCTCAGAACCTTAGAGGTCGCTGCCTTTGGAACTCGTGCAGTGCACTCACCCTGCATGCAACCTCATCCTAAACTACCGGTATAACTATCTGCTCGACAAGTGGTGGCTCAACTGGCGGACCACCGGGAGGTCCAGCCTCAAAACCTGCGCCCTGGTCCACAGCCTCCAGACAGGGCAGATCGTCACCACAATCCTGCTGCGGAACTCTCACTGGTTGTCGTCGTGGAGGCATCCTGAAATAAATTCAAGACACACCATAGTCAAAGAGTATATCTGGAGAGATGACTCAAGAAGGACAAGGAAAACCGAAAAACCCAGTCCTATATGATGCATGTACCGTTTTTCCCTGCGACCAATGTATGAATGTCCCGAGTCAAAAGTCAGGTTATTAGAGTCCTGGTGAATGGATATGTCGGCCGCTGCACCAACAATGGAGTCCCTATCCTGAAAGACGAACTCAAAACATCCCAACACTGCCAATATGCAACCCAAACCAAACTCAAAGCTAGAACAACTACGCTCTAAGATCCCAAAGGTGGAACCTCATTTGATATCACTCTCTCACAACCCATCCCCACAGGGCTCGAGTTGTGACTCCCCAAGCCCGCGTCCATTAGGCCAGGGGCTGGCGTCTAGCACCAAGTAGGCTATCACACACATGGGAGGCATTAGCCTAAGGTACCTGTACACACGCATCCACATACACCTCCATGAAACAGTGCAGAGATATATAAAACTGAAAAGAAAATGCATGCATACAACTATCCCAACCAGAGTAAAACAAAAGTACAAAAGGGAAAAACATGGCCCACCAAAAGAAAACTGCAAAGTGTCCAACCTGCTCAGAAGGAGGGTAAACACTGCCAAAACACTCACCGGTAAGCTCCTCGGTCAAACCTGCTCACTAAGCTCTGCCTGCTCCGGGTCCTCCTGGGACTCCGTTGAAAGGCCTGTGGTCTGAACAAGACACAAACATGTGTGGGCAAAGCCGGTGCAGGGGTGAGTATAACAATACTTAGTAGGCACCCCGAAAACTCAAAACAAAAGAGAGCAACTGAAAGGAAACAATCCGCTCATCCCAACCAGAGGGAACCCAGATGAGAGAGAAACTCCATCTCTTGACCATCCTCAGTTAAACACAACTAGTCAGCTCAGCTCATGTGTATGCCCATACATACACCTTGAACAATCCAGATATACTCAGCTCATGCAACAAGCCACCTGAGGTACCGACCTCATCACCAACAATGGTTCACAACCAAGATAGCACACTCCATGATCACCGTCATCCCAGATGACACTCGTCCAAGAGATACACTCCATTGGGTCCCAAGCAAACATCTCAGACACTCACCCGAGAGACCACACTTGTCGGATACCATCACTGAGGAAAACCCCACTAAAACAACATAACCACCAAACTCCTTTGATAGGGGATCGATCCTAGGTTCTTCTAGGGGATACCAGAATCCACACCGGTATACGAAGCTCACAGATAGGGGATCACTCCTAGGGTCCGATGGGGGATACCACGACCCGATCCGGCGCTCGACAGAAACACATCACTCAGATAGAGGATCATCGCCCATGTAAAGGTGGTCATGACGATTCCATAACCCTATCTGGTACATCTCATGCTATAGGGGATCGAACTGATGATGCCACAACCCTACCGAAACCACGGGCTAAGTAGGGGATCGTATAACCAACGATACCACAACCCTACCAAAACCACGCGCTAAGTAGGGGATCGTATAACCAACGATACCACAACCCTACTGAAATCATGCGCTAAGTAGGGGATCATATACCCGGTGATTCCACAACCCTACTGAGTATGGCCCACCGTGTAGGGGATCATAATCCCGATGATGCCACAACCCCACGGGGTTAACCAGCTAGATAGGGGATCGCCGCTCGTGAATAAGCAGTCACAACAATACCAAGAACCCGATCTAGGGAAAAAATGCTAGAGGATCTCGCTCCGGGCCCACTGGAGGGATGCCACAACTCTAACAAATTAAACATCCCATCGAGAGGATCATAAACCTATACGAAGGTTGTGATGCCGTGAGAATCCTCATAGGAACGAACCAAAGGAGTACCCTCAACCACTGCTAGTCCGAACGTCGCTAACCCAAGCGACCCACCACAACGCCACACTACGCACCTACTAGGCCGATACTGAGGCCACCATCGCGATCCATGCGTAAAAACACGCAGGATAGGATGTTTACTCGCCCAAAATGGACAACTGATGAAAAATACACTATTAAACGAAGCTAGCCCATGCGGGGCCCACACAACGATCCCGAAACACTCAAGCGGATCATACCACGACGATTCCCTCAGAAAAACACACGAAATTGACTACTCGTTCGTCCGAAACGGACACCTGGTGAAAAAGGCACTATCCACCGAAGCCAGCCTGGGTGGGGCCCATGCCACGATCCCGATACTCGTCGAGCGGATCACACTATTGCAATCCCCTCAGAAAAACACGCAGGATCGACTGATCAAATGTCCCAAATGGACAACCAGCGGGAGAGTTGCGTTTCTCTGAAAACGCCAAAAACCCGGCCTCATGGGGCTCACACCCCATTCTCAGGCCCAACACCTGGAAATCAGCTCAAAAAGTCCTCCGTACCATCAGGGTCTCAAAGCCACTGACGGAACATCATTCGGACGCTCCTGGTAGAAGTTACAATGGCCCGAAGTCGTAAAATAATAAAATATTATTATTTTATACAACATTTCTAACTCCTGAGCCACGATCCCGAACCTTTAAACCCTTGAACTCACACCGGACGGTTTGCCTCGTCCCCAGGGTTGTGTTGCCGTAGACGACATGCAATTCAGACTCCCGGATTGCAAGAAACGGGGGTTTAAAACCCCAGTGTAAGAAAAAGTGGCCGGACCGGCCGGGATCGGCCCGCCGCCACCGGCCCGCCCTGGCCTGCGGCCCTCCACCGCGCGGTGCCCTGCGCCGCCGTGGGCTGCCATGGTTCCGCCGGCACCGGCGCCGCCGTGCCGACGGAGCTTCTACGGACCGCCGGGGGCACCCTTGTGGTCCGTTTTGCGATCCGAAGGTATCGGTGCGACCCTCGGGTGGAGATCTTCCCCGCGACGACATCAAAATGAAGCAATTCACAAAAAAAAACAGGATCTGGGGATTAAAACTCAAACTGCCTACCTCGCGGGTGAAACGCCGAAGCTTCGGGTGCAAATCAACGCCGGCGACGCCCTGAATCTCGATCCGCTGACGATCAACGCAGAAAACGGACGATTGTAGCTCGAATCGACGAAGAACGGAGGAGGCATGGTGGGGTTCCGTCCGCTGCGTGTAGGAGGTGAGGGAGGGTAGAGGAATTGATTTTCTTTGTTTTTTTTATTTAAAAACCTCCAGTTAAAGAAACGCCCCCGACTCCACGCCCGACGCAGAGAAAGTTAAGGCTGCCCCTAGGGTAAACACGACGTTCTGAACGCAACGACGACCTCCGATTTTTGATCCGAGACTCTATTCAGAAGTTATTCGAGCCGATTCTTTTAAATAAACTTTTCCACTTATTTATAAAAACGCCCCTGGTGGATTTTCTCACTGTAGGCCCGCGCCCACAATGTTTACACCACTCCTAGGGTAAACGGAACGTTCCGGACACAACCGTGTCCTCAGATTCCCGTTACAAGCTACCTTTTAGGAGATATCACACCCCCACCACGTGCATAGTTTAAAAAAACTTAGCATTTTTATAAAATTAATTTCGGGCACATCGGGCCTCAGAATCGTACACCGTCTTCGCTTCTAGCTCTGGAATTATTCATAGAAATATTCCAAAGTCTGACAGGGCCAAAACCCGAGTTGCCACAGTTTTATTCTTAAGTGAAACATACCCCATCCATTCTTTATGGTAGCGGTGCATGGGTTTTGATGCACACTAATTATTTTTAGCAGTCATTTTCTATTTTATAAATCAATAATTTTGAATCAAAATTGATAGAATAAATATTTTAAAATAAAATATTATCGATTATAATGCACTTGAAATGATTTCTCATCATGTAAAATAATGAAATAATTCTATGTTTCCTCATTTATAACATGCACATACATAGCTGGTGGGTGGGGGCTTACCTTACCCTCAACATCCTTGAGACAATGCTTTTTTAAAAGTGTCTAGAAGCCACTATGAGCTTTTCTAATGAAAATTAATACAAATTTATTACGACAATCATCTTAAATAAATTTACTCTTCAAGGGGTAATGAAAAGTAAATCAATGTTTTATTTTATATAATTTTGGTAAAATGGAGAAAGTATATCATAACATTACCCTAATGTCTTCTCTAATGGTTTTCTTCAATGAAATCACAAATTTTTTGCATGTATCTATATCAATTGGAATGTGCATTCAAGTTGTGACCCTAATGTAACTAATGAACATTAGCTTATTTGGGTCAATAGGTTAGCCCGATTGATTCCATCCAACCTCAAATTTTATACCTTTTTTCATTTCCTTGATAACTATAGTTAACATGGTGATGTTATGATGCTTATATTTTTTCATCTACATGTAGTTGATCCCATAATAATTTCATAGTTTTATCATCTACAATCTATTATTCCTCAAGATTATTAAAATCATTATGTGAATAAGTCATTATCTACATGAGTAGTTAAAAAATTTAATTTAATTTATATAAATGTAGTAGATAACACATAATATTATGAGGAAAAGCATAGTATATTAAAAAATGCTTTAAGTTGTTCATTGAACACCCTTCATTTTTTTCTTTAAAGGTTAAAGGGATTTGGGTACTCTATAGAGTATCCAAATCCCCTCTTTATGGACCCCTATAATGTACAAGACACTCTCTACATTGGGAGCATTGTAAAATGATTGTGATCACCCAATGAAAGGGTAATCCTTAATTTAATTTTTATCTAACCCCATAGTTGTTTTATTCACCAATGGAAAAATTGAAAAATTCTTGTTTTTTGGATATGGGACATAAAATACTTGCACTATTTGTGATTCCATTATAAATGACTCATCCTTAAACCCTTCCACACTAAAATTCATCTTCACAAATCCTAATTCATTGAATTTAACTACACTTATATTTTCAACCCATTTATAATGGAAAATCAACATTTGAAATTTTGTATAATCCAAATAGTATATCTATTCGATGGTACTGAAATATGATATATTTTCATAAATTGGATTTATATACATGGAACCGAATAAATGTATCATTTCTAACCAAAATTAAACTCCCCTATTTTTCATCATATTTCATTTATTTTTTTATTTATATAGAACATATAACCATCAATTACAAAACTAATATAAGATATAACATTTATATTTGGTCCCTTAGCTAGCCATAAAATTCATTTGACAATTGAATTCAAATTTTCAGATATATTATTATAGATATGATATTAGAACCATCCTATAATTTTTTTATTATTGGTATTTGATATCAATCCTTCAACCCTTGATGGATTCAAATGCCCAAAAATTACCTTGTGGTATTCAACATATAGAGAAACCTCTACACTATTATGTAAAATGTGATGGTTATCCCACTATGTAATGGTAATTTTAAAGACATATCTTCCATGAATCCCTTCTCCCATAAGTAATACACTTTTACAAGATTTTGGGAGACCAATTATATCAACATTCATTTGGTAATCAGTATAGAATTCAATAACTTCTTCAACAATATATATCTCTACAATAAATCCTTCTAGGAAACTTTAATTCTTGACACACTCTTTCAAAATATTCATATTCCATTCAATGAGGTATATCCATATATAATGGACAAGACCATATAGTTTAATCTATATAACCATGTGAACCTTTGTGTGGACCATCATATCAAATAATTATGGAGATAAGAACATCTCCAATTTACATTATATGACTTCAATCTCCTTATTCATTGTTGAAAAATTCACCAGATCTATAACTTTACTTCATATAGATTTGAAAAAGAAGAAAAGTATGGTTAATTTATGTTATATATTTTTAGGTAGAATGTAACTTAAAGTGACATGTATCAAATCTTGCATCAAAACATGACAGTTTTGTTATTTAAACCCTTTAACTTAAAATTAGTCATTGAAACAAAATTATTTATAGTTTATAAATACCCCTATGGAACTTTTACACCATTAAAAAAGTTTAGAAATTTAAAATTTTCTTCTCAGGATAGAGTGTAAGTTACTGGTGTAAGAAAAATTCATCTTTCACCATTCACTGGTGCCAACTTTTCCCTTATCTCTATGCCAATCATGTCCAACCTATCCTAGATTCTATATTTTGTTTTTTCTTGGTATATTTAGTAACATGAAAATAAAACTATCACATACATCTTTTTTCTACATGCATGACATCAAGAAAATGTATGATGTACAAAAAATTCCAGTATGGTAATTTATAGAAAATTGACCTTTTTTTTCCAACCTAATTTTGTAAGTTTTCTTGAAAAAGTTTTTCCAAAAACAATGTCAATATATTATACTTTCTCAAATAGTAGATCAAATATTATTAGAGACAATGTTGTACCTTTTTCTGTAGTTCCATCAAATGATTTCATCCAGAATCAATATTTATGTCTCTGGGGTAAATATTTATGATTTACTAAAAAAAATTCTTTATGGAATGTTTCAACCTAAAAGACTTTGTGAATTATTCAAAAAATGGGACATCCCAACATTCCTTTAATGCTATAGCCTAAAAAATTTTCATAAGAAGGAAAGTGATTTATCATCACATACAACATATATCTCAATGTGAATTCTATACTTCCTATGAGAATTATACAATGAAATTCCTATATCCCACATCAATTTCAGATCTTTAATCAATGGATCCAAATAGACATCAAAATCATTACTAGTTTTTTTGGTCCATATATAAGCAGAGACAACATAATATATGTGTAATTCATGCATAACCATGATAGAAAGTTATAATTTACCAACATAAATGGACATGTACTATGAATACTACTTTGTACACCAAAATGATTTATTCCATCTATAGATAATTAAAGACAAAGGTTTCTTGGCTCATTTCCAAATTCAGGACACTCATAGTCAATTTTATTCTACCAAGGAGAGTCTACTAGGTGACATGGTTTCTCATATTCAATTATTGGATCCATGTGACATGTCAATTATCTAGCAGTCTCATGAAATCTATATTTTCCTCAAAACCTTGGAATGATAGGAAAGTACCATACAAAGTTTCAAGGGCTTGACTTATCTTTCTTTGATCGATTCACACTATACTTAGGGAATTTTCTTAGTGATTCATGGTCCATGTGAAAAAATATTTAACCATTTAGACAAGTATTTATTTTTTCCAAGATCATACCCATTGAATATTGAATTCATTTATCATCATTTGTTTGATAAGAAATATTATTTTTATTTGGTATCATACCATTTAGTAGAAAAAGTATTTTTGTAAATCATCTACTTCTCTATCTAATTCCAGGTTACAAATTATATAACTTCAATACAGTTGAAAATGTTGTATATTTAGTAAAAACAGTATACAATAGTATCTTTTTAAAAATATTTTACTTTTAAAACAACTTTTAACAACCAGGAAGTTCATCTTTAATTTCTATTTTCATTTCTTTTATAAGATATCTATCATCATTTAAACTATTACTCATATCAAATGATTCATAAATCATAGTATCATCCCAATAAGTATGTAAATTTTGTTTGTATCCATGTTTAGTATAGAATTTATAGCTTCAATCTATTCCATTAAAAATCAAATGTTCTTCCAAATCTTCTGGATGCTTTTTTTTGAATAACAACAATGTAAACAGGGGAAAAGGATCCGAGAAGGGTCGTATAAATGCTCTATTACAAACTTGATGAACTCTTTAACTCCACCCTCATACTCTTTTATTTTTTGATTAACATCCATACATTTTCAATTCATATCCATTCTATTTGGTTCAAAAAATATTCATTTTGTTTAAAAAATAAATAAATAAACAAAGGGTATTCATAATCAAAGGATAAAGTTATAGATACTTCTAATAAATTTAATTATTTTCCTAAAAAAAGTCATACTCACATTAGTCAATCAAGGATGTAATAAAACAAAGCTTTAATGACAAAAAGGATAGAAGTTATTGAAATTATAATGTTAGTATCCTTCTTATGAGAAGGTTTCACTTTGATAACCTCATGAATAGGAATCTTGAGTGTCTAAAACAAAGTAGTATGGTGTGTGGTAGCTTTAAAGTAGGAAATTGATGATGGATGAAAGATTTGAAGTAGTGATATCAAGGTTGAAGTTAAATTACAATATGAGGAACCCAAAATTTTAATGGTATTGGTGATGATTCCTGACAAGTTATCATTTTACACAAGGGTATCATGAAAAAAAACAACTTGCGGTAAACATGTGGCTATGGGTCTAGGTTATCAATTTGATGTTTTATGGGAAAATGTGGTAATTATATGAAAATTTATATCATCCCATACCCCAAGAGGGGGTGGGTGAATCAGGTTATTACAGATTAAAATAGATACCCCTTTAGATATTTTTTTTTCATTAAACAAAACTATCTTCTCTCTCTTTCCCATAGTAATGTATGAAAAGAAATGAAAGTATGCACGGGACACATCAATTTTACTTGGTTAACCCACACTGAAATACATCCAAGGAGAATACAAGTGAAATGTGTCTATATACCAAATCCACTAAAGTGAACTACTATTACAATGTTAGGAGTGGACTCACTATCCCTCTTGGTTTACAACCAATCACAAAATAGAAGCTCACTGCTCTCTCAACTGAAGTGTGCTCACTGCTTATTCAGAAGAACCTACTTTGATTAATTGAAACAATATGTTTTACATGGAATTTAGTGTATCATTAATTTTCACTTTCATCCACAAGATGAATACCACTTTACCACATATTTACTAGGAATTCCCTTCTGGTTCACACTTTGACCTTCACACAACATTTGGATGTCTTGCACACAACTTTATCACCTTGCGCACAACATTTAACTTTTTCATGGAAGTCTAAATTGTGTGAAAATTTTATTCTTTGCATGCAATTACCTTGGTTATGTAGACTTAAGTCCCTTTTTGTACACAAAAAATATTTTATTTATTCTTTCATGCAACTCCCCTTGCATATAACTTTACTGTCTTGCACGCAACTCTTAAACAATTTAGAGCCCTAATTTTCTCTAAGGGTTGAGATTCTGAAATGAGGGGGGTAGATACCAATTTATAGACTTTTATAATCCCATGTTTAATTTTATCACACATAAAACACTTTTTCACAACATTTCCCTGAGCATGGAAAGCCATATTTGATGTTGTATTTGGTGCATAACTCTCTTTCACACCGATCACTCCATCTTTATTTCATGGGTGTGTGTAACTAGACCGATGCCATGTAAGATCACATTTCATGAAATTTTAGATATTGAATGAAAAATTTTCATTTTCTATATTTTTAAACGATAGTTATGAAACTACACTTGCATGTAAAATCCTTTTCCAAAAACAAAATTCTATATTCTCCAATTTTTAGACCCAAAAATTTGGAAAAAACTAGGAAAAGACATCACCTTATTTATGCGTCTTTATATACTACCTCTAGAGTATCCATTCCTTTGTATTAGATATTTTTAAACATACCTAGTCAACTATCTCTCTATAACTCCATAATATACCATGGAAACCTGCTTTGTCAACAAACACAATCAACCAAAAAACACTGAAATGTTACCTTGAGGGATTTCCCCCCAACAATCTCCCCTTTAATTTTGTTGAAAACTCATCTTATTTTTATATATAATTAAATATTATTCAATATTATACCACCATTCAATTATTATGATTTATATAGTGATCAAATATTTACTCAACACACACTCTAAGACCACATGAGCCATGCTCGGTGTGAGAAACAAGAGTAGCATGAAAAGACCACCAATGAAACACTTCATTATTGAAACTAGAAAAATTATTTTATCAAGAAATTCATCTATCATGATATTTATCCTTTGATTGATCACCTTTATCATCATCATATTTCAAAACCCATACTTCATTTTCCCCTTTATCAGCTTCTCCCCTATCTTGATTAAGAAAATTTCTCCCCTTAAATAGCCAAAAGTTCTCCCCCTTTTTCAATGAACCTGAAGGTCACTTATTTGTGGTCTGTAATAGGGTAAAGAAAACACATCATCAAATTAGGGAAAAACATACAATAACTCAGGGATAGGGGGTCCCACATCTATGCCTTTTCAAGTGTGTGGAGTCGACTAAACTCCAAGAGCCAATCGATGCCTCTCAAATGCTACTTTTGGTAAGGCCTTTATTAGAATTTAAGAAACCTGTAGTTCTATAGGCACATACTCCAACTTCACAAGCCCTTTATCCGCCTTCTCTTGGATAAAATTATATTTGATTTCAATGTGCTTAGTCCTCATGTGATAGAATGGATTTTTGCTAAGATTTATAACACTTGAATTATCACAATGGATTCCGATTAGAGACTTCACTTCAACTACAATATCATCAAGCAAATACTTCATCTAAAATAATTGTGTGCAAGATTGAGTAGCTGTAATATATTCAGATTATGTGGTACACAATGAAAATCAATCTTGTTTCTTGCTTAGATAATAAATATACAATCCAAAAAGACAAAATGAACCACCTAACATTGACTTTATATCATCTACTGAACCAACCCAATATGCATTTGTATATCCCAAAAACTCTTGATAAGATTTTTCATTATACATTAAACCAAAATCAACCATGCCCTTGATATACCAAATATTTATCTTCACTACAATCAAGTGGATTTACTTGGTATTTATTTAATATCATTCCAATTAGCATGTGGTGAAAATAATATCAGATCTTATCACTATCAAGTACAATAGACTGCCAATGATTTTCCTGTATTCTATTACATTAACTTCATTTCCGTCATCTTCCCGTGACAGTTTCATATGGGTAGCCACTGAATTTATCATCTCCTTAGAATTATCCATTCCAAATCTTCTCAAAAACTCCGTGGAATATTTATATTGAGAAATGAATGTGTTATTATTTCATCGTGTTACCTTTAAACTAAGAAAAAATATCAGTTTTCCAATCATTGAAATTTAAAACTCACTTTTCATGAATTCTATAAACTTTCTTCACTAAGATTCATCTGATCCACTAAATATTATGTTTCTAACATACACCAGTAGCATATTCCTCTGATTACTACCATTTTTGACAAATATATTGTAATCAACTCCACCACACTGAAAATTGAGCTTTTTCAAAAACCAATCGAGCCTTCAATACCACACTCTTGGTGCTTTCTTCAACCCATATAGTGCCTTTCTCAGTCAAAAAACTTGTTCTCATCTTCATGAATTAGAAAATCATTTTTATTCTCAATATAAATTTCTTCTTCCAGAACCCCATTTAGAAATGATGACTTGACATCCATCTAGAAAACTTTGAACTTTCTTTGCGCATTTATGGCCAAGAATAATCTAATTGTCTCTAAACATGCGATAGGTTTAAATGTTTCATCAACATTGATGCCATATATCTGGGAGTACCCTTTTCACACTATTCATACTTTGTTTCGAATAACTACATAATCTTCATTTATCTTGTTGTGAAAGATCCATTTAGTCTTGATGATGTTTTTATCTGTTGGTCTCAAAAAAATCTCCCATGTCTGATTTTTCTCAATTTGGTCTAGTTACTCATTTATATCCTAAACCCAATTTTCATCACCATCTACTTCCTCAAAACATTTAGGCTCTACCTAAGATAATAAATATGTCTATTTTAAAGACATCATTATATGTGTTTGAACTAGTGGTTGTTCATCACCATTGATATTTTTCCTATAAATTTCATCTCGACTCTTTGGATTATGCATAAATACAGATTTAACCTTTTTCCTTCTCATCATCATTATCTTCTTATGAATCAGAATTTTCCACTTCATCTCCCCCTATGTTTCTTACCTCCTCATCACTTTCATCAGGGAACTGTTCACTACATTGTTGAATATTATATTCATTTTCCTCTATAGTGACATCATTTATTTTAGATACCTTTACCAGCCTCTTATTGAAGCATATATATGATTTTATTTTTCCTAAGTAGCAAAGGAATATCCCTTCATCTCCACGTGACTCAAATTTCTTTTGTTTATCTTTATTGACAATAAAATACTTACTTAAAATGATTTGAAAGTATTTTAATGTTGGATTATTTCCATACCACACCTCATATGGAGTATTTTATTCATTTGGACACAATAGATCCCCGTTAGATATATAGACTAATGTCAAGACTACTTTCATCCATAATTTCTCTAGTATCTCTTTTTCAATAAGCATTGTTATGGAAATGTTTTTGATATTCCGATTTATCCTCTAAACCACTCCATTTTGTTGAGAATTTCTCATAGCTGAAACTTGATGAATTGTCTTATGTTTCTCAAGATAATACCCCACTTGGCTATTTGTAAATTTTATACCATTATCAGTATGAAACTTAGAATTATTTCTCCAATAATCCTTTCTGATTCCCTCTAATATTTTTTATTTAACTGAATACACCGGTCTTATGAGAAATGAAAAATAACTATACCATCATGTAGAAATCATCAATGAAAAGACTGTAATACCTCTTCCTGTCAATATCTCTTGGTGAGATAGGTCAACAGAAATCTACATGCACCAATTGAAGCACTCTTGTTGAATTTATTTTCTTTTTCCTTATACATATTTTTGATGATCTTCCCTTGTTGACAAGAATTGCACATATGAATTCGATCATGGTATAGATTATGGAGGCCTCGAGTTACATCAAATTTGATCGGATCTTCTAGGGATGGTTGGCATAGATAGAAAATATGTTTATGCAACTTCCTATTTTCATCCTATCTAGATAAAATGCACACATCTTATTCTCCACTCAAAAGGTAGAGATTCCACTTTTTTTTCATTTTACATATAGAACAAATACACCATCTATTCCTTTAAAGATATGCATATTCTTATTAAATATTATAGGACGTACTGAGTCACATAGTTTAATAACACTAAGAAAGTTTTGACTGAGAACTTCAATGACTAAGAAATTTACACGTCTCATTTATTTTCCCCCAAACTTGGATTTTATCAATCCGATTATCTTCAATAATTCATGATTTTAAATTTGAAAAAAACTTCCTTATCATATTTTATGACTGTAAAAATATCCTTGTTGCCTACATATGGGATGTGCATTGACTATCAAGGATCCATACACCAGAATGATATGATACTTTAAGTGAAATTTATGCAACCATTATCTTATCATCTCTTTTATTTTTGATCCATGTTTTTGTCTTCATACTTGGTATAGATTGAAAATATTGATCTTCCTCAGATTATGATGGACTAGATTCATATTTCAGAGCTGCAAATCAATTTTTCATATTCAACTCACTTGATGATTCATTGATTCGTTCCTTATGACCAATTTGGTTATGCTTCAGCACATTACTCTAGATGGTTGATGTATATATCTAGACATGTTTCTAAATCCTCCACACCAGAAAAAAATTCCCTTGAAAGATATCCTATAGTATTGAGTTATGTTTTGATGCCTTTTTGTTCTTGGGACCTTTGGTATCTGTTGGCTATAGAACACAATTTTTGTGAGATTCCCATCTTTCAACAACAATAACACCTGATGCAGGGTGCATTCCTGCATGTTACTTCTACACTAATGGTTTTCCCTTGGGTTCTATGAATATTGTTGTTCTTATTTATAGACAAATCAATCTTCAATATCAAAGTGGGTGATTGTGGTCAGACATCAATCTTAATAGTTTTTTGTTTTTAGTTAATCCCCATATCATCCTTATCATTTTAACTTGACTATTGTTTCTTTTCTGATAAACTTCTTTGATCCACTTATGCCTTTTTTTAACTTTAATGATCAACTTTCCTAATAACACCCCAAGAATTAGGAGTTTTTCTTGATCCTTAATTTTTTATCATTGGCCGATGACTTACTCTTCAACTTCTTTAATGAATTTTATTTGTTCTTTTGCGGTGTCATTCAAACCATAGATCACCCTTTTTTGTTATTCAACTTTGAGTTTATGACCGCTAACCTTTTTTGAGTCCTTTGGGAATGAATACTTGATATTCTCAATTTCTTCCATTATCTTAGACTTTTCTTCTTCCTACTAATATATATAGAGTTTAGAATCATGAACCACTTTTCTAGATTTCTTTGTTTTGGTTCTCCAAATGTCCATATCTCTAAGGGAGGCTTATAATTCAGGCTACATATCAACTATTCCTTCGACCTATTCTTCATCAATGTCATGTTATTCCATTTTCTGGGAGTTACCTAAAACTTTCACTATAACATTCTCTCTACAGTATTTATAGTTCTAAACCTCTTCAACCTCATATTTATCTAAACTATCATTTTCTTTTGAAATAAGATTCTTTTTTTTGAAGAAATTTATCTTAAACCTTTTCTTACCTTTCACATAGGTTGAAGACTTATTCATGGGAATTTAAACTTCATCCTCATCATTATCTTGAAAATTATTAAGGCACCTTGCTAAAAAATTTCCAACCTTTTCATATCAAAAGCATGTAATCGAGAGTTTCCCTTTGAACTTTTCTTTTCCTCTTTGAAAATTTGAGTAAAGGAATGACATTACCTCATTCATATCTTCTTATTTTTGTCCATCTTCAATGGAGATCTTATTTATGGCCCTGAATGCCAATTCTTTGAAATTACCTTTTTCCATATATTAAGTATCTTTGTTTCTCATATCATATGAAATAATATTATTGTGTAGGCTCTCCAGTGTTAGATCCCTTAGATCTTTATATTCAAAAATATTTAATTTCATATTGATCAGTGGTGGAATTCTTCTCAAGATATGTTTCATAATATTTACATCTTCAATAATTTCTCCCAGAACACGAATTTCCTCTACAACAACATTTACCCAGTCAAATAATGCATCAAAAAACTCATTGGAGTTCATTATCAGATCCTCATATTTGTTCCATAGAACTTGTAGTTTTGCTTCTCTAAGTTTTGGATCACCTTCATAGTTATTTAACAGATTTTCCCACATGGCCTGAGTTGAATTACATAACATCACCTTTATATAGATTTTATTGGATAAAGATCCCCCTAATACATTGATTCCTCTAGCGTCAGGATCCAATTACCTTCTGTAAGATTCTAATAAATCACCACTGTATGCACTAGCTAAAATACCATGTGTTGTTATTGTATAGACATCCGTACATAAGGATCAAAAATAATGATGCATCTAATTATTCCATAATTGAATTTTTTCCATTGAAGATCAAAATCCCTTTATGATTAATAACCTACATGATAGAAACACTGAAATTAACCTTTGGCTATGATACCATTAGCCCAACTAGGTTAAATAACCTGAGAGGGGGCATGGGTGAAACGAGGCATGACATATTAAAACAACTTCCCCTTCAGATCTTGTTTTTTTGTTAAAAAACTATCTTCTCTATCTTTCCCATAGCAATGTATGAAAATAAATGAAAGCATGCATGAGACACATCAATTTTACTTGGTACACCTATACTAGGCTATGTCTAAGGTGAATATAATGGAAATGTTTCTATATACCAAATAAACTAAAGTGCACAACTATTCCAATGTTCAGAGTGGACTCATTGTCCCTCCTGGTTTACAAATAATCACAAAATTAAAGCTCACCGCTCTCTTAACTGAAGTGTGTTCCCTATTTCTTCAAAATATTACCCTTTAATTACTTGAATCAATATGTTTTATACCTCATTTAGTGTATCATCGAGTTCCAATTTCATCCACAATATGAAAACCAATTTAACATAGATTTACTGAACGTCCCCTTCTAGTTCACACTTTGTCTTTTGTGAAACCTTCAAATGTCTTGCGTGTAGCTTTATCACCTTACCCACAACATTTAACTTTGTATTGAAAGTCCAAATTGTGTTCCAATTTTATTATTTTCACACAAATCCATTGGTCATGTATTATCGAGTCCCTTTTTGTGCACAAAAAATATTTTATTCATTGCTTCATGCAAATCTCCTTGCATGTAACTTTACTATCTTGCGTGCAACTCTTATGAAATTTAGAGTCGTTATTTTCTCTATAGGTTGAGCTTTTGAAATGAGATAGTAGCTACCAATTTATAGACTTTTCAAACCCCACATTTACATTTCCCGCATGGAAACAACTTTTCATGAAATATTTCCACGAGTGAGGAAGACCATATTTGATGTCATATTTGGAGAATAATTCTTTTTCATGCTGATCACTTTATATTTATTTCAAAGGTGTTCATAACTTGACCCGTGTCATATAAGATTGGTTTTCATGCAATTTTAGATCTTGTGAGCAAACATTTTCTTTTCTATATTTTTATATGATAGTTCTGAAACTCCACTTGTGTGCGACATCCTTTTCCAAAAACAAAATTCTCCATTCTCCAAATTTTGGACCCAAAAATTTGGCATTGACTAGTAAATGATGTCACCTTGTTTACAAATTTTCTATACTAACTCTAGAGAATCCATTACATTTTATTGGATCATTTTCAACAAAACTTGTCAGCAATATCTCTGGAACTCCACAATTTACAATGGAAACACGATTTATCAATAAACACAATCAACCCAAAAACACCATAATGTTACATTGAGGGATTTTTTCCCAAAATTTTTTATAACTTTTCTAGGTGGGAGTCCAAAAAGAGTGAGTAGTTGATGTTTATTCATTTCTTATCTTGGTATGTGGTGGGCTAGGTTGTGTTTTAGTGACAAGGTTCTTATGAACCGAAGTTTGTGATCTTTCATCAGATGTTTAAAATGTTAATAGGGATCAATCACCTGATCTTGAGAGCAAACAATTTGAAGAAAATCTGGAATTTAAATATAATGAACCAAAAAATACTAGGACGGGGTTTTCAAGTTTCTGAAAAAACTGAAGAACAATATAATTATGGTTTGAGTAATGCTTTAAATTTAAACAATTCACATGTCTTGGATAAAGTCTCAAAGAATAGTAACGAAAATTCTACTTAGGGCCTTAAAGAACAATCAACTTCAACACAAGTTGAAGAAGTGTGCCAATAAGATCATCAGAAATACTCATCTAAAAATTATTATTGGATTATAATCCCAACTACCTTATATAACCTAAAAATAAAACTCATCCTCAGTGGAACCAACATAGAGAATCAAATTTGAAAAAAATGTCATAGTGGAAAATAGGAGTGATGTTTAAACAAGACAAAAGCAGATATGAATGTTTTGAATGTTGGTCATGATTTTAATTTAGTGGATCTTTAAGGAGACTTCTGGGAGTCCTTGTAACTAGGACTGGGGTTTAAATAAAACTATGGGTCTATCTTAATGGAATGAATTGAAAAATTCAACTAGAAAAAAGATCAAAATGAGGACTTAAATAAATTTAATGGTGGTAGGAATGAATTCAAGTGGGGTTAAGAGTAAGAAAACAATTAAAATAAATAACCACTTATTAATAGTCTCACTAGGTTAAATAAGCTAAGAGGGGGTAGTGAATTATGGTATGAAATATTAAAACAATTGCCTCTTCAGATCTTGTTTCATTGTTAAATAAAACATCATTCTCTCCTTTTCCTATAGTAATTTATCAACATAAATGAAATCATGCTCGAGACACAGTGATTTTACTTAGTTCACCCACACTGGGATATGTCCAAAGAGTATACAATGGAGATATGACGATGTATAAAATCCACTATGCCTCACTGCCAAATACAGGGTTCGGGTTAGATAACCTTTTTTCCCAGGCTCACTACCTTTACAAGGTTTAAGGTCAGCTCACTACTTTCCCAAGTGTCACTCCCTAAGTCTCTATATTTGAATCACTTCTAGTGGAAATGATCAATATCTTCATCTTCCTTTGATCACTGCTCTATAAGGGATCCACACATAGTTTATGTACTTTTAGGTCCCTTCATTATCTCTAATGAATACATCCTTAGTTGTCGATGAATGGTCTATTGAAGTCGGACTTTCATCAACTTGATGAATATCAGTTTACAAAAGTTTACTTGGAAATCCATTTTTATAACTTTCATGATTCTCACTACATTCATGAATCCCAACCCTTTTGTGAATCTCGATCAGTCTTCTCAAAGCAAGCACATTTCATGAAGCTCACTCCTTTTTCTAAGCTCAACTAGCATTTACTAAGATCACAAATTTCAGTCATATTTTTATAGCCTTCTTTAACCCCAATAATTTGAAAATTCTAAAATATTTTGGTTCGATTTCATAGCCTTTGAAAACTATATTTCTTCACAAACTTTTTTCTCAAGAACTACCTTCGCGTATCACCTTCATAAATCTGGAGCCTTAAGATTTTCATAAAGTTTTGCTTCTTTTATGAAGGGGAAGATGCCTATTTATAGTAATTTCCATAGATTCTATAAGTTTCTAGGGACATCATCAATATTTCATAATGATTCATCATTTTATTGATGATGTTCCCTATATCGTAGAGCTCCAAGAAAATTCTCCATTCACGAGCTCATCGTAATCACAGAGATCACTGTCAACTTCTTTGACCCTCTCAAAACCACCTTCGTGAATCCCATTCTTTGAAAAAATCACATTTTCCATATTATCATAAGGAATTCAAGGAAATACATCTTTTTTGATGCAATAAAAACTCTAAATTTTGGAACCCCAAAATTTGGAAAACATTGGGAAACGATGTCACCTTGTGCACACAATTTTCTGTATCGCTTATAGGGCATCCATTCCTCTATCTTGTATCTTTGTCAACATACCATTTCAGAAATATCTCTAGACTCCAAAAATTATCATGGAAACCCTATTTTTCAACAAATACAATCAATCCAAAAAACCTTCAATATTACCTTGAGGGATTTTTTTCCAATAATACCCCCTTTGGGTTTGTTGACAACTCTTCACATTTTGATACCTCATTGAAGCTTATTCTATCTTATACCAATATTCACTTCATGTGATTCAGATAGTAATCAAAGATTTACTCAATACACACTCTAAGACCACATGAGATGTGCTCGGGGGAACTTCCCAGATCCGAATGCCACTTAAAGGTGCCCTGTACCTGGTTGTCCAAATAGCCTCAAGCACATTTCCCCAAACACCATATTCTACCAACTAGAAGTGAGGGCCTAGGGTGTGATAGTGGAGAAACTATGCCCTCATTGGCAGAGTGTAACACAACATAATAAATAATAACAATATTGGAAACAGTAAACCACATGGAACTGAAGTAAACAACAAAAAACTGAAAGGTAAAGATAACCAGAAGGCATATAATATCAGAATGATACATCATGCCACATGTTCTAAGAAAACAATGAAAAAAGATACACTGCTATCAAGTACAACACAATACTAAGGTGAAACAATACAAAATGAAACATAACAACATCACAAACCTTGGCTTGGTCCCATGTTCTCCTACTCTTAAGTACCAATCAAGTACTTGTATAAGAAGACTTTCCCCTATCTACACATCCAACAATATAGTTTGTTTAGGCCAAAAAACATGACACAAATAGGGTGTGAGAAATAAATCCCTATAGGAAACCACCAAAGGTCTATGCCAATCCGTTAGTGAGTATATGCAGTAGTAGTGTATAATAATGAAAGCATTAAACTAGGAAGTAATCAAAATTAAACAACCCTACAAGTATTTTTTCATTTATACTGTTCATGTTCATTAAGCAATTCAGTTACATTGAATCATAAGTTCTTTAGATTCTGCCACATCCAGTCAATCCCCTATTCAAGAAACCACAACAGATACCTCAACATGCAATATATCAAGTAAAATTACAATCTAATCCAAGCTTGGGCTTTAGCTTGGAAGATGCGTCATAAGTCATCATAACAGTCAAACCTAAGTTCAAAACCTTTCCCTCTGACAGTCCATATACATAAAAAATCCTTTCCCATAGGCATAACAAAACATAACCCACGGGCACACAAAAACTTTCCCACATGCATGACAAATATCTTCCCACAGGCAGGATAATTCAACAGGGCCAAGCCCGACATATAAGCAATTCATCATTAGGAAACACATGCAATCTTTACACTATTACATGGATAATAATAAAACAATTCAAATTGGTAAGAATTTAATTAACCAATTCATTTCAAACCACCCATAACATAAAAAACAGATACATAACCATGGTTATCCTAAGACAAAGGTCCCAACAATAGTTATCCAAGGGAAACGCACCCACAAGGTTTCCCTTAATCAAAACAAGTAGTCTCAACATGTTTCAATTCATGTAATTAATCTCCTAAACATACTTAGGCATTAACATGGATCAAATTCTCAACAAAGAGACACCCCAAACATGGGAGCGTGTCACAATGACACATATAAACAACTTGACATTGAGAAATAAGCATGATACCACCTACCTCATCGTAGTATGACTCTCCTCATCCAGCCACTACATTCAATTCAAGCTAGAATGGTGTAGATCTACGAAACAAGGATATTCACTCAACCTTAAATTACTTAGTCAAGAACAAAATTCACCAATAATGGATCAAGAGTAATTGATAGCTTACCAATTAGGTTCAAACGAGACTAACGATAATTAATTTGGAGTTCGGATGATCAATTGGGATGGGGTTGAAGTTTCGGCGCTCCTCTTGAGTTCTTCTAGTGAGACCACTATACAATATATCGAAATGAGAGGCTACTACCCATTTTAAGTGAAAAACACAAAATACACGGTGTGTAAGTCCATATTAATAGTGTGTATAGAATTTAACTATTCATTAAGTGGCTAAATTTCATCAACTTACTTTACAAGGCCTACCGACATGACTACACGGTGTGTACTAGGAAGTACACAGTGTGTAGTTGGTTTTCCCCCTTTTCTCGCCGACATGACCACATGCCATGTGTTCCCTTAATACATGGACATACTATACGATGAGTTCTTGGGAGTTAAAGATGTGCAACCCCTGATTCCAGTACTTTTCCCAAATTTCCCTTGTTTCCTAAAAAAAACTCAAAGGAAAAAGAAAAGAAGAAACCGTACCTCAAAGAAAGAACTAGGTTTTTAAAAACTTCCCCAATTAAAACAATTCGTCCCCAAATTTTCATTCTAAGGGTGGTGAAGGAATATATAAGAATAAATATGGCCACTGAGCATGTACATCCAGCTCCCTCTCCCAAGTCTTATCCTGTACTCAGCCTTGCTGCTATAGCACCCATACGAGAGTAAGTGACTAGCCTCGAAGAACCTTTGTGCTCCTATCAACTATATGAATCAGATGCTCCTTAAAGGATGCATCTACCTGAAACTCAACCTCCTCGGGCTGAAAAATATGAGATGGGTCTGAATGATAATGGCATAGCTAAGATACATGGAAGATTTCATGCATGGATTAGTACCTCTGAGGTAACTGTAACTGATAGAAAACTAGAACAACCCTCTCCAGAATCTCGAATGGATCGATGTATCTCCGTGAAAGCTTACCTTTTCTCTTGATCCTCTTATGTTCCATCCTTGGTGCGACTTGAAGGAAAACTCGATCCCGAAATTCAAACTTCAAAGGTCATCTATGGTGATCAACATAAGATTTTTGACGAGACTATGCAGTAGCCATCCATCTCTGAATCAATTGGACCTGCTCAAAAGTCTCCTTCACGAGACATGTCCCAGTAATTCTGCCTCACCTACCTCTAACCAGCATAGGGGAGAAAGACATAACCTACCATATAAAGCCTCATAATGTTCCATCTGTATAGTATCCAAAAATATTTTATTGTAGGTGAACTTGAACAAAGGAATATGCTTCTCCCAAGACCCCCCCAAGTCTAGGACACATGAACACAACATGTCCTCTAGCACCTATATCATAGGCTCTGACTGGCCATCAGTCTGAGGGTGGTATGCTATGCTCATAATCACCTGTGTACCCAGAACCCTCTGAAAAATCTTCTAGAAATGATACAAAAAGTGTGCGCCCCTATCTGAAACGATAGAATGAGGGAACCCATGAAGTTGTACCACCTCTCATATATACAACTTTCCATGATCATCAACACCGAAGGTCTCCTTGATTGAAAATAAGTGAGTGACCTTTGTAAGACCGTCAACTACAACCCACATAACATCGTTTCCTCTAGGCAACCTTAGTAACCCCGTTACGAAGTCCACGGAGACATCATCCCATTTCCACTCTGGAATACATAACTTCTATAAAAACCCAGCCGACCTATGATGTTATAACTTCACCTGCTGTTAGGTGGAACATATCATAACAAAACTAGATACTTCTCACTTCATACTCAGCCACCAGTACTGATGGTGCAAGTCACGGTACACCTTGGTGACTCTGAGATGTACTACCCAAGATGAAGCATGAAACTCTCGCATCAGCTCCTCGCGTATATCCCATGGAACCCTCACACATCCATGGATATTCAAAAATTCATCCTTTCCTATCATCCATCCCAGAGGAGGTTCCTCACCTTCCATACTCTCCCATAGAACTAGAACTTCGTAATCTGATAGCTGCCTCATCCTCACTCAACCTAGTAAGGTAGAGGTAACAACCAAAGATGAAAGATAAGTCTATACCTGACTATCGTGCACCTATAAATGCATCTTAGAGAACAAATCCACAAGATTCCACTCACCACTGGCCTCCTGAACTACCTATATCTGAGTCCTCCTACTCAGTGCATCACCCACTATATTTCCCTTGCCAGGCATATAGGCAAGATCAAAATTGAACTAATGAAGGCATTCCACCCATTCTAAATATCTCAGATTCAAATCACACTGAGTAAAGATTTATTTGAGACTTTTGTGGTCTGTTTACACCTAAAAATTATCTCCTAATAAATAATGACTCCAACAGTGAAAAGCATGAATAATTACGGATAACTAGAGATCGTGCATAGGGTAATTCCTCTGATGTAGTCTCAACTGTTGAGACCCATATAAAACAAATTGACCCCACCCGCATAAGAAATACTCCCAGCCTAATAACTAATGAATCAAAGTATACAGTTTAACTCTTGATCGCCTTTGGAAATATCAATATCGGCCCTGAAGTCAAACATTCCTTCAACTCCTGAAAGGCTGTGTTACAAGAATCTGACCACTTATACTTCACACCTTTCTTAGTCAAGCCTATCATCAGTGCTGCTAAGTGTGAGGTGTTATTTAAAAAATTCCTATAGTAACCAGCTATCCCCAATAAACTCCATACCTTAACAAAGTTCTTGGGATTCTCCTAGGTAACTACTTCTCTCACATTCTCTGGGTCCACTGATACTCTAGTCTTTGAGAGGATGTGACCCAAGAAGTGAATCTAATCCATCCAGAAGTGTAATTTTGTGAGCTTAGCATATAATTGATTATCTCTTAGTGTATTCAAAATGACATCAAGATTCTTGTAATGGTCATGTATATTATGAGAATACACTAAGATATCGTCTACAAAAAACCACCACAAAAGAATCTAGGTAAGGATGGAACACTTGGTTCATCTGTACCATGAAAACTACTGGTGTGTTCGTGAGACCAAATGGAATAACCAAGTACTCATATAGACCATACCTACTATAAAACGTGGTACGAGGTATGTCTGTAGGTCAAACACGTACCTGGTGATTTACTGACCTCAAGTCAATATTCAAGAACACATGAGATCCTCAAATTTGATCAAATATGTCATCTATCCGTGACTAGGGGTATTAGTTTTTAATAGTCAATTGGTTCAGTTTATGATAGTCTATGCATATCATAAGGGTACCGTCCACCTTTTTTGCTAAAAGGACTGGTGAACCCCAAGGAGAAGTACTGGGCCGGATAAAACTTTTAGCTTCTAGATCCTCCAAATACATCTTGAGATCTTACAACTCTATAATAGACATCATGTAAGGAGGAATGGATACTAGTGTATCTTATATCACTATCTTGATAGTGAACTCCACCTCTTCGACCAAAGGTAATCCTAAGAAGTTGTCCTGGAAAACAACCCTAAAATGATCAAACATTGGACGAAAATACCCAAGACATGTTCCCTAGTTATCTAGATATAAACTCACAATATGGGCTATAATCCCACCCATCCCACGATGCTTAGGTCTAGGTTTTCTCACTTAGACATCCCGTTCACCCTTTTTTATAAAGGACCTACCCTCAGGTGATGTGAAACTCACCCTATGGTGATAGCAGTCAACAAAGGCCTCAAAGGAAACCAACCAGTCTATTCCGAGTATGACATAAAAGCCTATCATCTCTATGACATAGAGGTCCCATAAGAAGTTACGCTCACAAACCTCAAGAGGGTACTCCTTGCACTGATGCACACCTGCCGTAATAATCCCTAACAGAGTGTCTAGAATCATAACTTCAAATAAGTATGAACACTAATCCTAAGGTTTTCCACAACAACCACATATATAAAACTATGTGTAGCATGAGTATAAAAAAGTACAGAAGATATAACAGAGGAAACTAGGATAATACCTCTGACAATATAAGGTTTGGGATCCTGCTCCAGCTGGGTCTGTTGCACAGCATAAGTCTGACCTACACCACGACCCTCAGACACTACCTGGATACCCTGAGATGACCTACCCTGCTATTGTTGAGATCCTGGGGTCTGACTACCATGACCATGACCACCACCTTGGACTGAATGCCCTGATGTATTCCAGTTTCCAGACTGGTGAGAAGCTACTGACCTTGATCCTGCACATGGAGTCTGTACAGAACCACTCTCACTAGCCACTGGTGGGAATTTCCTACAGTAGTGTTGTAGATGGACCATACTGATGCAAGCTCGACACTCAAATGGATCCCTTGGGTAATGATTTCTCTTGTTCCCAACCTTTCAGTACAGGGAGGACATCACCTGGCCACCAGAGAAAACATTCTGGCAGCTACTATCACTATGAGAGAACTCCAAATGACACTTCCTCTTACCATTTGAGATAATACCAAAAAAACCGGTACCAAACTACCCGGGATCGCACCACTAGATTCCCACAGATTGCACTCAGTGATCAGTTCCCAATTCACAATAGCAGAGAGAAAAGGAAACCGGAAGACATTCACCTACAATCGGATTTCGAACCTGATACCATCCTTGAATCTTATAGCTTTTTATATGTCATCACCCATCAGAATAGGTGTGAATCGCTAAAGATCAGTAAATCGGGGAGAATAGTCCATAACTGACAATGTGTCCTGCTCTATGTGCATGAGATCCCAGGATTGGTCAGCTCTCTACGTCTGGGGGAAATAATAATCATATAAGGACACTTTAAATCCTTCCCATGTCATATCCCGATGATGCCCTACCTGAGTGATAACATCCCACCATCTCTTGACAGAATGATGCATCATATATGTTGTGAGATTTAATCTCCTCTAGAGAGGCATATACAGATGCTAGAAGATAGTTATCACTGATTCCATACATGATTACACATCCTGTGTTATTCCATCCCCTAAAAATGTAGGCAGATGTTGCTTCTAGAAGATACGCGTCATCTCTTCCATAGATGTGACATCCTATAGTGCTCCCTAAAAGGTATGCATGAAACTCACAAAACCTTCACAGAACTGTGCATCTTCACCTATGTCCAGAATAATAGCTAGTGTCACAACTGGCACAACTAGAAGATCCATCAGTAGACCGTGACCTACAATTTCTAGAGTATGATCATCGCCACTCTCCTGGCATACATCTCATGGTCGTCACAGCGACATGACTCTACAAGGTCAAGAACTTGCCTTAATTCATGCTCATCATCAAGGTTTTCTATTTAAGAGTGCAAAAAAAAAATAAGAAAATACCCCCAAAGTTTGGAAAAAAGGGAGTACACAGCGTGTAGAAAGAATACATGGTGTGTACCCTTACGCCGTCATGTGGTCAAGTTCTATCACTAGCCTAGGTGTGTATCAACCCTAGGTACACGATGTGTTCCACGTGCACACAATGTGTACACAGGTCCAACCTCCTAGCCATGTACTCCCACATGGCCAGGTCCACACGGGTTCTGCCTAGGCAGGCTACACGGCGTGTACCGAAAGTACACAACGTGTTCTGATAAAAACTCAATAGACCATGTTTTCTCTCACACATCCCGTTAAATGTTCATATACTACACAGTATGTACACAAAGTACATAACGTGTATTTAAGAAAAGTCTTTATTCCTTGAATAGGAAGAACACATGGCATGTGTTCCTAGAACCACATGCCGTGTTGTCTGAGTTTTTAGACATTAGGCCTTATAAGCTTCCCTGGAACCCATGTTTTTGAAAAATAATCCACTGTATGAGAAATTCCAATCTACGAGGGCCCATAATCCTCAAGAATCAAAGTTTGTCACCCATACATAACATAACATCACATGGAACAATTATATATAAAAGGCTGAATCATGATCCACCAAATTATGGTCCTATAGGGCCCATACACCTTAGGAACTAAAGTTTGGTGTCCATTCAATCCAAACCATAGCACATAACAATACACCTATCAAAATAGCAGGCATATTATCAAGGTACTATCACAACAACATGCTTGAGTAATTTTCCCTAAATGGAATGACAAGTATGCATGGAATGTGATTTCTTACAAGTTCCTATATGATCCATGAGATGACATACCCTCATCTCATCGGGTTTCAACAAAGTATAACCATAATAACATCAATAATAACAACAAAAAACAAGTTCATCACCCAAAGGTGAAATCAATTCAACTATAATAGATCAAAATCCAAAAGCACATTTTAATTTGAGTCAATTTGGATTTTACCTATACACGGGGTAGCTACTCCTAGTCCTAGCTAATTACCAAATTCCACATTGCTTATATAGTCAATAAATAGTAAAGAAAACTAAAAAAGAAACTGCTTTAATACCACTTTGTAACTTTGTGGATTCAGATGCCACTTAAAGGTTCCCTGTACCTAGTTGGCCACTTGGCCTCAAGAGCATTTCCCTGAATGCAAGAGGCTGCCAAATAGCAGCGAGGGATAATGGTGTTATAGTGGGGAAACTATGCCCTCATTGGTAGAGTGTAACAAAGCGGAATAAATAATAACAATAGTAGAAAAAGTAAACAATATGCAACTAAAGTAATAAAAAAAAGACTGAAAGGTAAAGATAACTAGAATGCATATAATTTCAGAATTATGCAGCATGTCACATGTTCTAAGAAAGCATCGAAAACAAGATACATTGCTATCAAGTACAATACACTACTAATGTGAAATAGTACAAAATGAAACACAACAACATTGCAAGCCTTGGATTGGTTCCATGCTCTCATTATCCTAAGAAAATATCAAGTACTTGTATAAGGAGCCTTGCCCCTATCTACACCTATAGGAATATAGTCTCTTTGGGCCCAAAAACATGGCTCAAATAGAGTGTGAGGAATAAATACCAGTAGGCAACCACCAAAGGTCTGTTCCAATCTTTCAGTGAGTATACACATCAATAGTTTATAATAATGAAAACATTATACTAGGAAGTACTCAAAAGTAAACAATCTTACAAGTCTTGTTCTATTTATACCATTAACGTTCATTGAGCAATTCATTTACATTAAATCATAAGTTATTGGGATCCGGCCACAGCTAGTCAATCCCCTATTCAAGCAACCACATCAGATACCCCAGTAGGAAATCTATCAAGTAAAATGACAATTGAATCCAAGCTTGTGCTTTAGCTTTAAATACGTTTCACAAGTCATTACAACAGTCAAACCTTAGTTTAAAACCTTTCCATAATGCAGTCCACAGACATAAAAAATACTTTCCCACAAAATTACTCATAGGCATAACAAAACGCAACCCATAGGCTCACAAAACCTTTCCCATATGCATGAAAAATATCTTCCTGTAGGCAAAATAATTCAACAGGGCCAAGAATGACATATAAGAAATTCAACATAAGTCAACACATGCAATATTTACACTATTACATGGATAAAAAGGAAACAATTCACATTGGTAAGCATTTAATTAACCAATTCATTTCAAACAACCCATAACTGGGAACACAGAGGTATAACCACAATTATCCTAAGCCAAAAGGCCCAACAATAGTTATCCAAGGTAAACACACCCATGGGGCGAACCTTAATAAAAAAAAGCATTCTCAACATGCTTCAATTCATGTAATTAATCACCTAAAAATCCTTAGGAATTAACATGGGTCAAAGTCTCAACAAAGAAGCACCCGAAACATGGGTACGCGACACAACGACACATATAAACAACTTAACATTGAGCAATAATCACAAGACCATACACCTCGTTGTAGTATAAATCTCCCCATCTATCCTCTACTTTTAATTCAAGCTCAAATGGTGTAGATCTACGAAACAAGGATATTTACTCATCCTTAACTAAATTTGCTGAGAACAAAAAATCCCCAAGAATAGCTCAAGAGTAATCAAGAGCTTACTGATTAGGTTTAAAAAAGACTAACGCTGATTGATTCAGATTTCATATGATCAATGAGGAAGGGGTTAAAGTTCCAATGCTCCTATTGAGTTCTCTTGGTGAGCTCACTATCCAATCTGCCAAAAGAAGAGGATACTACCTATTTTAAGTGAAAAACACAAAATACATGGCGTGTAAGTCCATATACATAGTGTTTATATCATTTAACTGTTAATTAGGCGGATGAATTCCACTGACGTACTTTCCAGGTCCTGCCGACATGACTACACATCGTGTACTAGGAAGTACATGGCATGTAGTTGGTTTTCCCCTTTTCTTGCCGACATGACCACACACCATGTGTTCTCTTTATACACTAACATACAACATGGCGTGTTCTTGGGAGTACACGATGTGTAACCCCTGATTCCAGTACTTTTCCAAAATTTCCCTTGTTTCCTCGAAAACAACTCAAAGGAAAAAGAAAAGAAGAAATTGTTCCTCAAAGGAAGAACTGAGTTCTTACACTCAGTGTGAGAAATAAGAGTAATATGCAAAGTTCATCAATGAATCACTTCATTCCAAAACCACTAAACTTCTTTCATCATGAAGATCATATGCCATGATATATAACCTTTGATTGATCACCTTTAGCATCATCAGATTAAATACTCCCCCTATCTCGAATACCCCCTATCTCATTGCTCTACTTATCAACTTATTCTCCTATCCAAATTAACACATTTCTCCACTTTAATATCCACAATTTCTCTCCCTTTTTCAACAAACCTAAAGGTCACTTTGTTAAGGTCTGTAATAAGGTAAAGAACACATATCAGTACATTATGAAAAAATACACCATACCTTGGGGAGAGGGGGTCCCACATCCACATGTTTTCAAGTGTGGGGAGTGAACTGGACTCCAAGATCCAGTAAATGATGCTCAAATGTTTCTTTAGGTAAGGCCTTTGTCAGAATGTTTGAAACCTGTAATTCTATAGGCACATACTCAACTTCATAATCCCTTTCTCCACATTCCCCTTGATAAAATGATACTTGATTTCAATGTGTTTTTTTCATCAAGTGAAGGAATGGATTTTTTCTTAGATTTATAGAACTTGAATTATCACAATGGATTTTGATTAGAGACTTCACTTCAACTCCCATATCATCAAGCTGTTACTTCATCAAAAATAACTACATGAAATATTGAGTAGCCATAATATATTCAGCTTTTATGGTGCTCAATAAAATTCAATCTTGTTTAATTATTATCCAAGAAATAAACAATCCACCAAGAAAAAATTCACCACCTAACATTGATTTTCTATCATCTGCTGATCTGGACCAATCTACATCTCTATATCCCAATAACTCTTACTTAGATTTCTCATTGTACAACAAACTGAAATCCATCGTGCCATTGATATACCGAAGTATTCTTTTCATTGCAAGCATGTGGATTTATTTGGGATTTATTTGATACTATGCTGCTTATTATGTGAAAAAATATAATGTCTTGTCACTGTGAAGTATAGTAGACTACTAATGATTTTCCAATATTTGGTGAAATTAACTGCATTTCCTTCATCATCACATTATAGTTTCATCCGGGTAGCTAGTAGAGTCATCATCTCCTTGGAATTATATATTCCAAATATTTTTAATACCTCCTTGGCATATTTATATTGAGAAATTAATGTTCCATTCATTCCTTGTATTACCTGTAAACTAAGGAAAAATGTCAGTACACCAATCATTGAGATTTCAAACTCACTTTTCATGAATTCGTTAAACTATCTACAATATGCTTCATTTGATCCACCGAAGATTATTTCATCAACATACACCAACACCATTATCCTTTTTTTACTCTCATTATTGAAATAGATATTATAATCAAATGCACTACATTGGAAACCAAGCTTCTTCAAAAACCTATGTAGCCTTGAATACCATGCTCTTGGTGATTTCTTCAACCCATATAGCACCTTTTTGAGCCGAAAAAATATATTATCATATTCGCGAATGAGAAAACCATTTGGATTCTCAATATAAACTTATTTTTACATAACCCCATTAAGAAATGCAGACTTGACATCCCTTTGGAAAACTTTGAAATTTATTTTCACTATTAGGGAAAAAAATAATTTGATTGTCTCTAGCCTTGAAACTGGTGCAAATGTTTCATCAACATCGATACCTTCTATCTGGGAGTACCCTTTTCACACTAATCTTGATTTGTTTCAAATTACCACACCATCTTCATCCATTTTGTTGCAAAAGACCCATTTAGCCCCAATGGAATTCTTATTTTTTAGCCTTAAAACAATCTACCATGTCAGATTCTTCTCAATTTAGTCACGCTATTCATTCATAGCCTGAAACTAATTCTCATCTCTAGCTACTTCATCAAAACATTTAGGCTCTACCTGTGATAAGTATAATTCTTACTATAGAGTCTTCATCCTCCTTATCTACACTAGCATTGTCTGATCACTAATTATGTTCTATCTATCAGTTTTAGATCTTCTCTTATGTCTTTTTTCATATACTGAATTACGTGCATCCTTTTCATTATCTGAATCTTATTCTAAATAATCTTCTGAAAAAATAATATCCCTTGATATTCTTATCTCTTTTTCACTATCCTCCTAATATAGATTATGTATTTGCTGAAGATTCTAATAAATCTCTAATATAGTTACATCATTGATTTCAACTACCTTTCCTAGATGTTTATTGAAGAATTTATATGCTTTTTTTTCTTTGAGTAGCCAAGAAATATGCCTTTATCTCCAAAAGATTCAAACTTCTAGTGTTTCTCCTTATTGAGAATGAAAAAATTACTTCTAAAGACTCGAAAGTACTTCAATGATGTATTATTTCCATACCATAGATCATATGAAGTATTTCCTTATTTCTAACATAGTAATTCTCTATTTGATGTGTAGACTGATGTTATTACTGATTCTTTCCCAAATTTCTCTAGAAGATCTATCTCAATGAGTATTGTTATACCCATGTTATTGATAAACTAATTTCTTCTCTCAACTACTCCATTTTTCAATGGATTTATTACTTCTGAAACTTGATTCCTTATCCCATGTTTCTTGAGATAATACTTCACCTGGATATTTGTGAACTTTGTTCCATTATCTATTTGGATCTTCTGGATTGTTCAACCCAACATCTTCTCAACTTTCCTATGATATTTTTTTATGCAACTGAACACCTCATATTTATGGGCGATGATTGAAACCCATTCCATTATTCTAAAATAATTAATGAGGAGAACATAATATCTCCTCCCATCAATAGATCTTGGTAAAATTGGTATGCACACATAAATATTCACCAACTCAAGTAATTTGGTTGACCTTTTCTCTTTTGACTTATATGTATTTCTAATGATATTCCCTTATTGAAAGGAATCACACGTATGGGTATGATCATGGGATAATCGAGGGAGGTCTTGAGCAGCATCATATTACACCAGATCTTCCAATGATTTCTGGCTCAAGTGACTAAGATGTTTATGTCATGAACTATTTTCTTTTTCCTTAGAGAGAAACCACACATCTTCTTCTCCACTCACAAGGTATAGATTCCATTTCATATGCTTTACCTATAAAAAACTACATCGTATTTTTCCTTGATGATGGATATTTTCTTGGAAAATATTATGGAATGTCCTAAATCTCATAATTTACTAACACTTACTAAATTGTGGCTTAGTCCTTCAACAACCAATACATCTACACTTCTCACATCATTTTTCCCAAAATTTTATTTTCTAGAGACAATAATTTTCAACCCTTCATCATTAAAAAACCTTAGGATAACCTCCTTATCATACTTAATTACTATCACTAGGTCCTTATTTCGTATCATATGAGAGGTGCATCCACTTTCAATGATCCATATTCTAGTGCGATCTGATGCTTTAAAATAAATCTCTACAACCACTGCCTATTCATCTCTTTTCTTTCTGATCTATGTTTTTGACTTCATACCTGATACAAATTGATAATATTTATTTTCTTTGAAGTATGATGGTTCAAATTCATTCTATAGAAATACAAATTGATTTTTCATTTTTAGCTCACTTGATGATACATTTAGATGTTGCTTATGACTTTATTCAGTATGCCTCAACACATTTCTCTATATTATTGATGTTCAATATCTTTCCATGTTTCTGATTCCTTTACAACCAAAATAGAGACCACTAAATGATATCCTAGAATATTTAGTTTGGTATGGATGCCTCTGTTGGTCTTGTTCCCTTTGATACCTATTTGCTATGGAACAAACATTATGTGAGTATCCCATCTTTCCAAAATAGTAATATCTAATATAGGGTGAATTCCTATGTGTCACCACTACACCACTAGCTATCCCTTGGGTTCTATTAATCTTCAGATTCTACTTCATACCCAAATCAATCTTTAATCTTGAAGTTGGTTCTTGTGTCCTGACTTCAATTGTTACTTATTTCTATTTTCGATCAATCCCTATACCAACCTTATCATTTGGATTTGACTATTGCTTCTGTTATACTAGACCAATATACTCCACTTTCTTCTAATTTGTTTCCTATATGAATTTTTTTTCCAATGTCATACTGAGAGTCAAAATTTTTTCTTGATCCTTAAAACCTTTTCACAGGCTGAATACTTTCTCTTCATGTTATTTGATATATTCAATTTGTTCTTTTCTAGTTTTATTCAAACTATTGATTTTTATTTTCTATTATTTAATTTTTATTTTTCACTCAAAAACCTTATTTGAGCTTTCTGGCATTGTAAACTTCAGTTTTTCAATTTCTTTATTTAGCTCAAACTTCTCTTATTCCTGTTGTTGTATATAAATTTTGGCATCATGAACCACTTTATTGGGTTTCTTCATTTTGGATCTCCAATAATCTATTTCCTCAAGAGAATATTCTAATTCGACCTGAATTTCAACTATTTATTCAAATTATCCTTCACCATTGTCACTTTATTCCCTTGTTTTGGAAATTATAAAAACTACCACCATTGCATCTAATTCATGATCTTTGCAGTCCTCCAACTCTTTTGCCTATGATTTTTTAAAACTATCATCTTCTCTTGAAAGTAGATTATTTTTTTGAAGAAATTTCTCTTAGAAATTTTCTTCCCTTTCATGCAAGATAAAGACTTATTGATGGGGATTTCAACTTCATCCTCACCATCTTCTTGAAACTTCTTTGGGAACCTTGCTTCAAGATGTCTAACTTTTCCACATTGAAAGCATGTATCCAGAAGTTTTCCTTTGAAATTTTTTCCTCTTTAAAGATTTGAGAAAAGGAATGAAATCACTTTATCTATCTCTTTGTATTTATGTCCATATTAATTGGTGAGTTTCTTCATGGCCTTGAATGAAAATTCTTTGGATGCCCCCTTTTCCTCAACATCGTTATTGTCATTTCTCATTTAATATGCTACAAGAGTACTATAAAAGTTATCCAATGTTATCTCTTCAAGATCTTTATCTTCCAATATAGAAACTTTCAGATTGAATCGAGGTGGAAGTTTTCTTGAGATACGCTTAAAAATATGTATATATTCAATAATTTCTCTAAGACCACACATGTATTCTACAACAACATTTACCCGACCAAAGAATGCATCAACGGACTCATAAGGGTGCACTATGAGATCCTTATACTTGTTTCATAGAACCTATAACTTTTCTTTTCTAACTTTTGAGTCACCCTCATAAATATTCATAATCTTTTCCCACATATCATGTGATAACTTACATGACATCGACTTTGTATATATTGAATTGTATAGGGCTCTCCCTAATGCCTTGATACCTTTAGTGTCAACATCCAATTCCCTTCGGTCAACTTTTGATAAAGTACCACTATCAATATTTCCTGAAATTCCATGCATCACTACTATAAATGCATCCATTCCAAATGATTAGAATTATTACTACATATAGTTTTTTCATAATTAAAAATTGTTTCCATTAATTATCAGAATCTATTTATGATTGACAACATTAATTTTTTTACTGAGAGAGAACCAGTGAATTTCAAACTTTAGCTTTGATACAAATTGTTAGTACCACTAGATTAAATACCCTGGGGGGGAGGGGGTGAATCTGAGTATGATAGATTAAAACTACTTCCCCTTTAAATCTTGTTTCATTGTTAAAAAAACACAATTCTCTCCTTCTCCTGTAGTAATGTATGAAGGGAAATTAAATCATGCATGGGACAAAATGATTTTACTTGGTTTACCCTCATTGGGTACATCCAAGGAGCATACAATGACAATGTGTTGATGTACCAAATCCACTAAGGCTCACTACCAAATACAAGGTTTAGTATAGATCACTTATATTCCTAGGCTCATTACCTCTACATGGTTTAGGGTAAGCTCACTAATTTCCCAAGGGTCACTCCCCAAGTCTATTTCTCTGACTCACTATTGGTGGAAAGGATCACCATCTTCCTCTTCCTTTACTCACTAATCTAGAAGGGATATACACATAGGTTATGTACTTGTAGGTTCTATCATTATATCTAATGAATACATCCTCAGTTGTAGATGGATGTTACGTCTAGGTACAACTTTCATCCACATGATGAATCTCATTTTAACTATATTTTACTGGTAAATCCATTTTTATAGCTTTCACAATGTTCATTTCCTTTGCGAAGATCAACCCTTTCATGAAACTCAATAAATCTTCACAAAGAAACCACCTTTTCTGAAGCTCACTCCTTTATCCAAGCTCAACTAGCCTCCACAAAGCTCAAAAAATTTAATCATATTTTTATAGACTTTACGAACCCTAACACTTTCATGACGCTCAAATATTTTGGTAAGATTTTATAGCCTTTAGGAGACACCTTTCTTTGTGAACTTTTTTGAAATAACTACCATCACAAACCACCTTCATGAATCCATAGCCTTAAGATTTTCATTAAGTATTACTTCTTTTATGAAGGTGATTGAGGCCTATTTATAGGTGTTTCCACTAATTCCAAAATCTTCCAACCACGTTATCACCATTTCACAATGCTCCCTAATTTTATTCATGATGCTCCCTATCTCATGAAGCTTCATAAAAATTATATGTTCGCAAAGTTCATCGTAATCAGGGAGATCATTGTCAAATTCTTTGTACATTTGTGAATACACCTTCACAAATCCCATTCTTCTTGAAATTCACTTCTTTTCCATATTTTCATAAGGCCTTCAAGGAAGCCCATCTTTCACGATGCAATCCAAACTCCAAATTTTGGAACCCAAAAATTTGGAAAACACTGGGGAATAACATCACCTTATGTACACATTTTTCTATAACACTTCTAAGGAATCCATTCTTATGTCTTTTATCTTTGTCAATATACCATTTCAAAAATATCTTTGGACTCCACAACTAACCATAAAAACCCTCTTTTAACAAACACAATCAACCCAAAAATGATTCAATGTTACCTTGAGGGATATTTTCCTAACACTTACTAATTAGGACCTAGGTTGGAATGAAAGTGGTAGGAATTATCAATGGGGTCAGTAGGGGGAAGAAACTACTATGAGTGAAAATTTATAGAATTAGGTCACTCTAAATGAAAAATAGGCGAATTGAGTTAACTTGAACATTTTCATGCTACAAGTTCTCCAGACAGTTGTGGTAGAAGTCAAATCCAACCCTCAGCGAGGAAACCAAATTGGATTACCTTTCATGAAGGGTCATGTGAACGATTCATGAAGTTGGGGTGCTTCATCTAATGTTGGGGACTGGAAAAATTGGTCCCATCCTATGAGGGAAATCCACTATGGTAGTGTAACGAACAAAAAATTATAAGAGTTAGTATCCTAGAACCAACTGGATGTACTTTGATTACATGGATATTTAATTTATTTAAATATTAAACATCTTATTAGATATTGTTCATTGTTATGCCCGAATATGATGTAATAATGTCCTAGAGTATTTGTTGCATTGAAAGGGTCTTGGAAATTCCCTGCTATGATGAGAACCTTGAAATTCTATAACAATATTTTTAAATATAGTTCTACGGTCAGATGACATACTATTATGGGACACATAACATGTTGAACGTCAGGTGAAAGTACTCATAAGCATATGCGACTTCCTCTCATGAAGTTCACACTTGGTAATCTCTAATATAGGAGATTATAAGAACAAACCCACTAGTAGAAATTTCACATGTTTTGGTGTCATCAGATATTTCTATCTAAGAGCATGTGTAATGATACTTAGACTTTAATATTATCATTAATAAGTGTCAGGACTCGCACACTTTGATTTAATGATGAAAACTATCATGCATACAATTGGAAGGAAGTAGGGTATGTTGGGTGCGTCATGAGTGGTATGTAATTAATGGATAAGTTGAGGAAGGATTTGTCCCTTCCATTTATGGAAGTCAATATCTCGGCCCTTTGATTGAAATAAAACCATTATGCAAAATTCCATGGCCATGGTGTAATGATGAGTTTATTTCAGGTAGTCAAAGAATGACGTATCACGAATAAAAGTTTATAAAACTATCATGAAACTTTCTTGAAGAGATATTACGATAAAGGGATTGTATTACACAGTGAGCGTTCATATGTGGATGTCATTGTTGCGACTTTAAGTTCTTTCTCTTGGGTTCCTTGAACCGTTTCTAGACAGTACTCTTGGAATTTAGGCAAAACCGCCTAATGTCAACGAGAAAAAATCCTAAAGGGTCACACACTAAGTGTTTTTGGTGGTCTTAGTTAAATTCTATTTGAATTTAATTAATAAATATTATTCTCAAGACAGTGGAATAATTTTGTTCAAGTTAAAATGATTTCATAAATTAAATAATTATTTGTTCATCGAATTGTGGGTAAATTATATTTATTTATTTTATTAAACATTTAATAAATATTTATTTACTAGTTTTTAAATAAAATACTTATTTAAGAGAATAAATTATTTATTTATTTATTAGGGTGTTCAATAAATGGAAGTGGATTTTGAGCGGACCAAGGCCTGTATGGTAGTAAAATAATTATATGTAAGACGATAAATAACTATTTAACTATTTGTCACAAATTAAAATAATGCTGGTATTATTTTGTGATGCATAATTTTATTTATAATTATATTTTACGCAAGTTGACACACCATAAATAATGACGTGGTATTATTATTAATAGAATGGGATTTTTCTAAGGTTATGAATGTATTTAATTGCTATTATACAATTAAATATTGTAACTAAAACCCCATGTCAAAAAATAGACACATACGTCTATTATGCCATGTACCGAACTGCATGCCCGGTGAATTGAGAATTATTGAGATAAACAATTTCTCTATCAAATCCTATTCCTTACCCTCCCAGGAATGAGAGATGTTCTTCAAGGACAAAGAACAGGTGATCAAGAACGACTGACACAAGACACTCACTTCACCATGCTAGCACCTGGATAATGAGTGGTGTAGATTGGAGGTCATTGGAGCATGTGAGGATCACCACTAGAGGGATTCTAGTTTGTCTCCTCATAAGCGCAACGAGATAATCCGAAAGGGTCATTCTGGATGATCAACATCATCAATGAAGAAAATACAAAAAATCCAAGTATTATTTTCATTATGAAATTAATTAAATAAATTATAAACATGATGATCAATATCCTCTCTAAAGGTTTCATGCCTCTTCCTTATTTATCTAAATATTTGATTATATTCCATGGTGACTAACATTCATCATCGTATTGATCCTGAAATAATCATTGATCATGGTAAAGATTAAAGTTGGGAGCTGGCCTAACCAAGATTTTGCTGCACCAGGAATCCACAAACATTTCATAAATAGTTATTACATCTAAGTAGATGAATGTTCACTACATAGTAATTAAATCCAAGGAATAATCATATAGGTATAGTTACTTTGAAAACTTATACACACAAACAATTGGTTCATAAATGATCTATATCATCTCCCACTAAGTTCTTCATAACTATCACACTTCTTAGACACATCATTTCAAAAACCTTTCTTCATAACTTAGGGAAAAAACATAATAAAGGGTGATCTTAAATACTTAGTAAGGATAAACACATGTGATATCAATAATCACAAAATCATCACATGATCATAAAGGTGTGAAAACATGAAATTAACATTTGAAATATACAATCTACATATCATAGATCATAATCTTGAGTTATGTCATTAAGATTGGCAGTTCCTATCATGAACCATCCCAAACACCCCGGTAACCTGGTACTCAAGCCAGATCCGACATAGCCTGAAAGGTAATTCATGATCCCCATGGGTTGGTGACTAGCACTTGACATCAAATTAGAAAAAATAAGGAATGAATTTTCCACAAAAAAGTGGAAGATACAGATTAATAGTTAGTATTCTCAACACTCCAAAATGAGAAAGTACCATAAAGAACTTGTATTACAAAACACAAAGTGGAACATCATCAAAGTACTCAATATATTACAAGAATAAAACTCAAATATCCCATGAAATAGGTGGATAACATCGCCACTAGTCACCTCCATCATTCCGAGCCCAAAGGATCAAGAACATCCACCTCCTCCAATATGATATTTTCCTTTGCTTGGACCTAGCATAAGAAAATATACAAACACCCAAAGGTGAAGGTAGGGTGTGAGATATAAATCCAAATAGGGTCTCACAAAGTGTTGAATAATCAATACCATAACAATCTACCATTAATTATATCAATATATATAAAATATTATAAGCCATGGAATTTCACTTTCCATATTTAAAACCAAAACATGCATTCATTTCAAATAGATAGAGGATATATCGAACAACTATCAAACAAGATTAAATGATCATTTTATATTAAATAGTTTATATAAATCATCTATCATGAATAAAATAATTCCATAAATCAACAAAATGTATATCAAATCAAACAACTACACCCCCTAATTATGAGAAAATTACATCCTCTCCCACAGAAAATTACATCCATTTACACATTAAGTCAAATCGAATACACTCCCACGTAAGTTTAAATTACATCCACCACAACTTAAGGGAAAATCACCTCAAAAAATTGAAAAATTAAACATTTTAAAACACTTTACAATAAAATTTCCCAATTTCGAATTTTAACATGCCTTCTTATTTGAAATCCAAATCATCAGTTTTAATCATTTCATCCCATTTCAAAAAAACATTAAATTTAAGTATTTTTCTCAAGATCAACATCAAATCATTTCCATCAAAAAAATTTCCAAAATGAGATATCCATTTCACAAATTCACCCCAAAATTTCAATTTCATTGAAATTGGGGTTTTTATCAATTTCCATATCACTTTCAAATCAAGCATCAATTCATCAAAATTCCATGTTTTTAAATAAATTAAAAACTTGTCTCAATTTAATCAAGAAATTAGAGGTTTCAGTTATAGGGTAAATAATTATGGAATCACCTAACTTTAATCAAAGATCAAGAATCGACACCCGCAACATGATCCACCAACAAATAATAAAGGATTTAGAGATTAAGAAATCAAAACTAGAATCAAGATTCAATAAAATGAAGTTTAGATCCATCCAATACATGATTAACCATCAAAATATAAGGATGAAGAAGGTATTAGAATAAAATATTATAGAGGATATCCACTTATCGGAGAGGGATCATATCTTCCACTGACACTTTGATTCATCAAAATTGGAGGCTAGAGGAGCCAAAATCACTTCTTGGGAGCCTTTGCAACCCAAGAAATTGAATTAGGGTTGACTTGGGTGATTATGAATCTTAAATGGAGGATCAATAATTTTTAAAACAATTTTTACAGTAATAAAAACTTGTATGAATGGATTGTTGGGTAGGGAAGAATGGTTAGACAAACTATGCGCCCGAACTGTTCACCCCTACTTTGGGGTGCACAGTTTCTACTTGGTGGGTGCACAGTTTCTCAAATTGTAAACCAAACATAGGAATACTCACTGTACAAGGTTTCATAGTTTTGAGGATCTAGCCGCATAGTTTGGGAAAATCATGTGCCCCCTCCAGATCACCATCAAAGGGTGCACAGTTTTCTGGGACAACATGTACAGTTTTTCCTAACCATGCTCTAACCATGAACAACACATTGGGATTCCAAAAATATACAAATTTCACCCTAAAAAACTTGAGTAAAGACCCAACCTAAGCATGATCAAAAAAAGGGTTGAGGATTACCTGAAAATAAGTATCATGATGTCATAAAATCAACACCATAGAAACTTTATGTCCCTAGAAATCCTATCAAGTAGTTTATATATCAAAGAAATGAGGCCAATACTCTCTCACCAGTGCCTCACACTCCAAAGTATCATGAGAATAAGAACCAAGCTTCCATAAAACACATACCAAAGGTTTTATCTCAGATGAAGTACCTTTATCTCAAAATAAAAAATCTAGACTGGATGCTTAATCACAAATAAATCAAGCTTAACATCAAGATCATCCTAGCTCAAGACATGAGATGGGTTAAAAAGATACTCCCAAATCTACAATACATGGAACACATTATGTATCGATATCAAATGCGGTGGGAGTGATAAATGATAAGCCACTTTTCTTACCTTCTCAACAACATCAAAGGGTCCCAAAAAACAAATAGAAAGCTTCCCTTTCCTCCCAAGCTGTCGGTGACCCAACCAAGGTGAAAATATCAAGAAAACCCAGTCACCAACAAATAACTTCAATGTTCTATGATGTAGATTAACATAGTATTTATATCCGATTTATACTATCAACATTCTATGATGAATCAACGAAATCATTTCTATATTCTCTTGGACCAAACTCAGCCCAACCAAGAAAGTTTCACCAATCTCCAACCAACAAAACAAATATTTACACAGCCTACCATAAAAGGAATCAAAATGATACTTTCCGATTGTGGACTAGTAACTATTGTTATAAGGTAACTCAACCAATCCCAAATATTCATTCCAAGATCCGCTAAAATTGAGTATTCATGTACAAATCATGTATTTAAGAATATGTATAGCCTTCTCTGTCCAGAAATCTGTCTGTGGATGCTATGACATACTCAAACGAGCCTAAGATCCCATAGAATCCTGAAGGACTGAAAAAAAGGGAGAGGTAGAATGAGTATCTATACCAAAGAAAAACAGATGGAACTCTGTGAAAATGAAAAATATCATTCACATGGATATTTCCTAACTCCTAAACTTTCATTGTATCATTAATGGTAATAAAGTGAGATTATTTAGTCAGACGATTGATCACAACCCATATCAAAATTTTCTTTGTAGAGGTTCATGGAAAACCAACCATAAAATCTATAGAAATATCATCCCACTTCTAAGTCAGCACTAGAAGTGGCTAAAGAAAACTTAAAGGTTTATGGTTCTCGAACATGACCTGTTGGAAAGTATAACAATGAGAAAAAAAATTAATAATGTTCTATCTCATAGATGGCCACTAGAATCATCTGCACATGTCATAGAATGTCTTTTTGGTTCATAGATGTACAAACCATTGGGAACTATAAAAACCCCCCATCATAGAACTCGTTATAGATAAAGGCACAAAAAACCTATTATGAAACCATAGAATACCCTCTTTGGAGAAAGAACACTTAGTAAAAATTTAACCACCATAAATAGAGTTCCTAATATTGTAGAATTCATCATCAAGTTATTATTCCATAAGAATTATCTCAAGAAGAGCATAGGTTAGCTGAACACAATACAAGAAAACCTTAGACTCCTCTTTCTGGACTTCTAAATGCAACAATTAAAAATATCCATCAATTTAAACTCTTTTGATGATTATTTCATAGTTTGGGTCATAATTTTCCAACTCGACACATCAGTAATGACATTCCCTTTCCCCAAGGTATAATAAAATTTTAAATAAAAATATTGAAGGTACTCCACCCACCAAATAAAATGAAGATTAAAATATTTTTGAGATAATATATAAATTAGAATATTTTGGTCAAAATACATGGTAAAGATTTCCTTGAGAAGGAAATTCAGTGAAGTCTTAAGCATATGAATCATGATTGCAAGTTAAAGGTCATGCATCAGATAATTATTCTTGCGTGGGATAAAATGTAAAGAACCATAGGCTCCCAAATTATCACCATTTAAAATAACATGTCCAAACCTGAGCCCGATGCATCATAGAAGACCACATAGCCTTTCTAGACCTATGGAAGAGTTAACACCAGTTCCGAAGTCAAAATACATTTAACTCAACAAAAGAACTCTAACATTTATCATCCCAACAAAACTTTACTCCCATCTGATTGAGAGCGGTCATTGGAGAAGAAAAATTTAAGAAATCCTTTACAAACCAGCGATAATACCCCGCTAAACCCTAGAAACTCTGAATCTTGAAAACATATCTCGATTTCTTCCATGTCATAACAACTTTCACCTTCTCAGGATCAACTTAGATACCATGTTCTAAGACCACGTGTCCCAAAAAATTCACTTCATAAATCAAGAAATTGCATTTTTATAGCTTTTCATAAATTTATTTATTTCTCAACATTTCCATAACTACTCTCCGATGACACACATGATCCTCCTCGGGCTGAGAGTAAACTGGGATTTCATACAAAAACACCACCATAAAAAAATCAAGATACTCATAGAGGGTCTTATTTATTAGAGCCATAAAGACTTTAAGATCATTAATTAGAACAAATGGCATGGTAATATAATCATAATGAACATAATTTCTCCAGAAGGAAGTTCTTTTAATGTTAAATTCTTTTATTCTTAACTAGTGATAACCATATCAAATATCAATCTTCAAGAACCACTTTTCCCCTTTCAAATGGTCAAATAGATCCTCAATTAGTGGCAATGAATACTTGTTCTTCACCTTAACTCAGTTTAGTTTCCAATAATTGACACATAGGTGAAGTGTTTGATCAAATTTCTTAGAAAATAGAATAGATTTAACCCAAGGTGATACACTTGGGCATATAGAGTGTCTCTCTAACAGATCATCTGACTAAGTTTTAAACTCTTTTAATTTATCTGGTGAAATGTTGTTAAAAAGGAATAGAAACTAGTTATGTACCAGGTACCAGATCAATATTAAACTATACCTATATTATGGGTGAAAAATAGAGAAATTAGAAGGAAACACATTGGGATATTCAATGAAAATTGGATCTTGAATGGGAATGGGTGAAAGTTTTTTCCCAGAGCTTGGACATCACACACAATAATCTCAATAATATTCTATTCCATGGGAGGATCTGCTTACCATGGATTACCAGTAACTTCTTCGTGGGGCCTATTCAAATGTATTCATAGAGGCATGAAGCTACACAATATTAATAGAAAACATTAAAGACATCAAAAAGGATACACAGATTAACAACTCAAGAAAAATCAATGGGAATTCTAGTCCAATCATATAAGATTTCAATATTTGTATTTTAACATATCCAAATCAAAATTAAGGAACATAATAGAATAATAAACCTTTCCCAAACCACCCATGGTGGATTAAGGCTTGTTACAATGATATATAGATATAAACTCTCTTTTAACTACCTAAAAAGTCCTAAAAAGAAATTTTAAATTGCATACTGACATCAAGGAAATATGCTTAACTTGAAAATTTGATATCACTTTGTCATGAACTATCCCAAACACCCTGGTACCCTAATACCCAAGCTGGATCTGACATAGACTGAATGGAATTCTTAATCCCCGCGGGTTTGTGACCAGAACATGGAATCATATAAGATCAAAGTGGGAATGAATTTCCCAAAAAACAGTAGAACATAAAAAGTACAAGTCAGTATGTTCAACACTTAAAAATGAGAAAGTACTAGAAAGAACATGTATTAGAAAGCTTAAAGCAATACAACATCAAATTACTCAGTATATAATAAGAATAAAACTAAAACATCCCTTGAAACATTTGGATAACATCACTACCGGTCACCTCCATTACTCCAAGCCTAAAGGATCAATAACACCCACCTCCTCTAATAGGTTCTTTCCCTTTACACGGATCTGTCATAAGAAAACCTACAAAATACTAAAGTAAAATGTAGGATGGGAACTATAAATCCAAGTAGGGACTCACCAAGTGATCTATAATCAATACCATTAAAATATACCATTAATTATATAAAATTCAATAAAATAAGTTAAGGCATAGAATTTCACTTTTGAATATTTAAGACCAAAACACAATTTAATTTCAAATAAATGGCAGATATATCAAACAAATTTCAAACAGGATTAAATGAAAATTTTATATAAAACAATTTATATAAATTATATATCATGACTGAAACAATTCCATAAATAAACAACATGTATATCAAATCAAACAACTACACCCTCACTTAATGGAAAATTAAATCCTCTCCCACTTAAATAAAAATTACATCAACACCAAATTAAGGGAAAATTACATCCATTCTCACTTAATATAAAATTATATCCACCCCAACTTAATGGAAAATCACATCAAACAAATTTTTAATCAATAATTTTAAAAAACTTTAAAATACAATTGCCCAATTTCAATTTTCAACATGCCTTCTCATTTCAAAACCAAATCATTGATTTTCATTATTTATTTCCTTTTCAAAAAATCTTTCAATTTAAGTATTTTTCTCAAGATCAAAATCAAATCATTTCCATAAAAACAAATTTTAGAAAGAGCCATCCATTTCACAAATTTACCCCACAATTTCAATTCCTTTGAAATTGGGGTTTTTATCAATTTGAATATACCTTTCAAATCAAGGACCAATTTATCACAATTCCATTTTTTTAAATAAATTTATAACTTTTTTTTAATTTAATTAATTAATTAAAGGTTTCAATTATAGGGTAATGAATTATGGAACCACCTAACATTAATAAAATATCAAGAATCGACACCTGCAATGAGATCTTCCAATGAAGAATGAATGAATCAAAGATCAAGAAATCAAACCTAGAATCAAGATCCAATCAAAATAAGTTTAGATCCTTCCAATAAATGACGATCCATAAAACTCTAAGGAGGAAGGAAGGAGAGATTAGAAGAAATTATTATAGAGGAGATCCACTTATTTGAGAGGGATCTTATGTTTCACCGACACTTTGATTCATCAAAGGAGAAGGTTAGAGAAGCCCAAATTAATTCTAGGGAGCCTTCTCAACCTTGGAAATAAAATTAGAGTCAATATGGGTGATTAAGAATCTTAAAAAAGGGATTAGTAATTTTTAAAATAATTTTTAGAATAATAAAAACCTGCACACATGGTTTGTTGGGAAGGGCTGCATAGTTAGAAAAATCACACACCCCTACACTAGGGTGTATGGTTTCTACCTGTTGGATGAATGATTTTTAAAACTATGTTCCAATCATGAAAACCCTCACTATTTTAGGTTTCATGGTTTGGAGGGTTTGGCCACATAGTTTGGGAAATCCTTTGTGCCCCCTCTAGAGCACCATCAAAGAGTAAACAATTTGTTTGGCCAAACTTCACAATTTTTCCTAACCATGTGCCAACTGTGCACAACCCCTTGGGTTTAAAAAATTCTCCAAATTTTACCCAGAACAACCTAAGACAAGCCCCAACCGAAGCATGATTAAAACAATGGTATAGGAGCACCAGAATACTAGTAGTGGGATGCATCATTTCATAATACATGAATCATAAAATAATCAAAGAACATAATCTATGAGAGAATAACATAGACATAAGACATGGAGTTATGGAATACACATAAACATATAACTTTGTGAATATGTATAAATATAAATAGGTTCACTCATTAAGTTAAGGACATGAAAGAAGGCCCTCACTTAAACTTATGGACATGAAACTAGGTCCACATATAAATATATGGACATAAAAGCCACATCCACACATAAACTTATGGACATGAAATCCAGGTCCACACATAAACTAATGGAAATGTAATACAAGTGCACACATAAACTTATATAAATAAAATATAGGTCTGAAAATAAACTTATGGACATGAAATCTAGGTTTACACATAATCTTAAGGACATGAAAGCTAGATCCATGCATAAAATTGTGAACATGAAATCCGGTTCACGCATAACATATTTACCTCATGAGTTATCCACATTTAAACAATGAATTATAGGGATATATATGTCCCACCCATCACATAAATAAAATCATACATATGTTTTCTACAAGATTATAAAATATTCATCATCTCATGACTCATGAAATGAAATGAATTTCATCAAAGTACAACTCATGAAAAAGGGAACAAGTTTCATCAACATCTTGTTATCATAAGAATAAACCATAAAAAAAGAGAATAAGGATGATATAATTGGATTATGTTCCCAATAAAACTTAAGTATCATTAAATTATTCCATATTATATGGAAAAATGATTTTTAAAGATCACTTGGAATAATTTTTGAGGTAAATAACTTTTCCATTTCAAAATCAATTCTATTTTTAAAGGGATGCACACTTATAAATGACAAATTTTTCATTGAAAATAAACTGATAAACTTGTAAATGAAGATTAAAATAATTAAGGATTAATAATTATTTTCATTTCATATAATCTAAAAAAACATTAATTCTATATTTTTGCTGGAAAAGTCACAAAGAACCTCATTTAAATAACAAAAAAAATGATTCATTTCAAACCAATTTTTTAAACAGTAAAACATGAATAAAAATGAATTTAAATGATTTTAGAATAATATTAAAACCCTTTTTGGAAATATTTTTATAAAACATGGACATGGAAGTGAAATAATCCCCAATAGAGGCTTAAACATAAACATTCTCGAAAAATAATGAGATTAGGATATAAACCCTTACCACTGGGGTTTATTTTGAATTATAAGACACATGAAAGAAATAACATAAAATTAAACTTTAAATACCATGAGTAAAAATATTTTAATGATATAATATACCAAATTGGTAGTATATACAAAAAAAAGGTGGTGAATGTGGAATGTCTCACAAAAGTAAAAGTGGGATGCGAAACCCTTACCTTAACTCTTGACTTTCCTCATTCACGTTGAAACCTCATGTATAATAAATATATATTTATTATAAATTTATTCTATAAACATATATATATATATATATATATATATATATATAATATCATGTATGATTTATTTATAATTTATTATCACCTCTTTATTAATAATTTTCTATTAAAATCACTATTCTGGGTGATAACTACTTCGTTTTCCAAGCATGTTTCAGTTAGACAGTCCCGATCCTTATAAATTGATCATGGTTCAATAATTTATAGAATTATAATCATGGTATAAAAATAATATATAGTAATTATATAGATATTTATAATCATTCATAAAAATTAGGGATAAAAAATGAACATAACCATTCATGGAGACGGTAGGTCATACATACGCAAGAACGCTGCTTTCATTTTTCAATTGATGAAATGAATGAAATGTAAATGATAATTAACTTTTAAGTAATTATTATTATATCATATATATCATATATATTCATGAAATTCATCCTTATTACCATCCATTTAAACTATAAATTAAAAACTAATCACATCACATCGTGGAGATGGTAGTTTATACGTACGCACGAGCACCATTATCATTTCCCAAAATATTGGATGATAAGAAGGTAGACATGATATTATCAATAAAAAATTATAATTATGTCATATATATATAAATTAAACCTATCACAATTTCCATATATAAAATATGGTGATAAAAAATTAATTGTATTGCTATATGGAGACGGTAAGCTGTACGTATGCACGAGCGATAGTTTCAGTTATTATTTAATGGGAAAAAGGGTATATAATGGTGTTTTTATAATCATAATAACATTTAAAAATATTTAGGACAATTAATTTATTATTTTATTATAAATATAATATATTTAGAGGTGGTAAATAAGAGTGTAAAAATAAAGTGATACGTTAGAGCGAACACCTCTTGTTCAAAATGAATCATTTAGATCTCCTCTAAAGGGATATATGGTTGGTATTTTGGGAAGACCGAGACCTCCAGAATGTGGATAGGGAAGTGGTGAAGATAATTCATTATAGTATATTCAATATATAAGGCTCAAATTGGTATAATAAAGTCATGGAGGAGGTGTACCTTTATAATTGCGATGAGGGGTAATTTTGTAATTTCATAATAAAATAAAATAAAATATGACAATTATAGATAAAATGTAAAGACCCATAAAATTCAAGGGAAATTTTTTCTAAATTTTCTTTGGGATTTTACAAGAACACAGTTTCTAACGGCGCCTGATTCTGAGGCCCGGTATGCCTGGAATTAATTTCCAAAGTTAGGCTCGGGTACGTTCAGTGAACGAACGAGCGGGTTTTTCTAACTTTTGAACCGGTGCTCGGAATCAAATTCCGAGGGCACCGATAGAATTAAAACGCCGATATTTTCTTAAGAAGACCCTTTTTGGAGTTGCGTTTTGTTGGGAGGTGTTTTTTTAAAAATAAGTGAGGGATAAAATATAATTGTTTACAATTATATTTCCTTTTCTTGTTAAGTGGATCAAGTGTCGTGTTACAACACTTTGACCCTCTCTTAAGTGGTTATAACCTATGTAAGGGAGTTAGGGGTGGGACCCACTTGTAGTTAACCACCCATGAGAGGATTAAAGGTGAGGTGGGGCCCACACGAACCCCACCCCTTCACATTCCTCTTAAAGTCCCTAACTCCCTCTTAAATTTTGTAAACTTATCTTTATTTGAGTAACCTTCCATTTTCTCACTCTCTCCCTCGTTAACTCTAGCCAAAACACACATTAATTAAGTGAATTCCACTTTTGAATTTATTTTGGAAAAGCATGGCTTGGGTTGATTAAATAATGTGGAACCATTATTTTGTTAAGGGTTGGCATTTGTGGTGTTGAGGGTAAGGGAAGAGAGCTTGGGAGTTTTTAAAGAACTTCTTCTTCTTCTTCTTCTTCTTCCATCTTCTTCTTCCTCGAAAAAGGAGGAGGCACCGACGTGGGAACTCGCCAATGACGTTCCGCCTTTCAATTTTCTCTCCGCGTGAAAGGAAGGGAGACGTTGTTTCCTCCTCGTACGTTCTCCGTTGGCATATACGGAACCTCACCCCGCGACGCCGTTTTCCGCGACACCGTCGTTCGACAACATTTGTCAAGGTAGGGGTTAATTTTGTGTGAGTTTTTATTCTCGTGGTTCTTCCCGTCTAAAACAAATAACTCAGATCAACTCATTCTTAAGTTGATCCGCGAATGGTTTCTTTTGCGGGTTGGGAATATTTTATTTGTGGGGAAAATTGTTGGGAGATTTTGTATAAATTATGTTTAAGTGATTATACCCCGATCATGGAAGATTATTCTGTTGAATGATTATTCGAATTACTAACGCGGTGGGTACGGACTAACAAACAAGTCCGGACCCACCGCCAACTTGTTGTCGAAGTACGGATCGACAGGCAATGATGAGGCGGGCCACAAAGGCGTTTTGAACCCTCCGCAGATTGTTGTTGGTGCGAGGATTGACGGCGATGATGGAACGAGACCGCAACAGTGTTTTAAAGTCATCGTAGTAAAGGTCGGGTCCCAGGAGGACCATTGGAGAAGACGGGAGGCGAAACGGACCACCGGAGCGAGTCCAGTGGTCCGCGGAAGGTGGCGGCGACGCGCCGCCGGAGCGGAACCGCCGCGGCTCAGCCGCGGCAGCGGGGCTTGAACCCGCGCCGGTTATGTCGACCGCGGGGGTTTGTAACCCCCGCACCCACTGGCCACGCGGGCGCCGCGGCCGCGCTAGCGCGGCAGGCCAACCGGCCGGGCCGGGCCGCGACCAAACGGGCCGGAACCGGACCCGGTTTGGGCCGACCCGGGGGGGGGGGGGGGTCTCGGGCCGGGTCGGACCGGGCCCGAACCCCCTATTTTCGGGTATTTTCCGTTCAAACGCCCATATCATGGGCTACGGACCTCCGATCGACGCACCATCAATTGAATAGCGATACTTGGATCAAGACGGTCGTTTCGGTATATTACACTCAAGGTTTTAGAGAAATTTTAGTACGGCCGGGTTGGTTCGGATACGAAACCAACCTGGCCCTCGGAGCAGAAACACTTATATCTTGAGCTCCGGACGTCCGATTGACGTGCTGTCGACTTCGTTGGATTCTTATTGATGAGACGGAACTTTTGGAATACTTCTCCTGAGGTTTGGATGCAATTGGATAGAGGTCGGGTTGGATTGCACACGAATCCAATCAGGCCCCTGGAACGGAAAAGCTGATAACTTACAGACCGGACGTTCGTTTGACGAACCGTCAGTGGCGTTGGTGATCACATTGAGAAATTGTCCCTACGAGTATACCCTATGAGAGTTTGGGGTACAGTTGAGATACGACCGGGTTGGTTCACATACGAAACCAACCGGGCCCCTGGGACGAAAGGGTTAATAACTCACAGACCGGGCGTTCGATTGACGCACCGTCTCTCGCATTGAGACCCCTATGACGAGGCAGTCCTTTGAGATACTTCTTAGTGGGACTTTGAGATACTTGGAGTATCGACCTGTAGCTCATGGAGTGGACCCTCCCCGAGACGAGCATGCAGAGTACAGAGACCGTGTAGCCGAATGAGACCTGACGACTACTTGACTGACTCGACTTGGAGTGAGTCGACTAGCCCAGTGGACGGAGCACTACTTTGTTTGGGTTCATACCCATGGCGGACAGAGCACTACCTGTGTGACAGTGCAGACCCGCGGTACTCGTCCGGAGAGTACCTCTGCAGGTTATTAGGGGGTGCGCACTACTATGTTTGGGTGGCATACACCGGCGGAAAGCACTACTGTGTTTGGGTGGATGACCCGCGATACTCGATAGGAGGAGTACCTCAGCAGTCTTAGGTTAGTGAGCAGTACCTCGGAGTCGTGACAGGACCACTGTACACTCCAGAGATGGGGCTCTTCAGCAATTACGGTTTCGATAATGAAAATCCTGTTTTGAGCTGAGTATATGATCTTTGTGTATACCTTATGTTTGAGATGGGTCACTTGATAACTTAGGTATATGTATGGGCATATACCTGGGTAGTGGTTATCCGTTGATTTCATAATTTTTGTGTTTCCTGATGATTGAGATGGGTTACTTGATAACTTAGGTATATGTATGTGCATATATCTAAGTAGAGGTTATCTATTGAGATCTTCTTTGTGGCTATCCATGTTGGTTTTAGTGAGACATTGAGGGTCTCGGGGTCCCTACTGAGTATCGTTATACTCACCCCTGCACGGGCTATGCCCGCACCTCATTGTGTTGGTTGCAGACGATGGGCAGTGCTGACGAAGGCCGAGTGTTCGAGGACTGGACGGTACCCGGAGGTGGACCACACGACGAGTCAGTACCCGGAGGTGGACCACATGACGAGTCAGTATCCGGAGGTGGACTTCAAGACGAGACGACACACGGAAGAGGTTAATGGACGAGAGAATTATGGAGGCTATCTGTACCTACCCTTCAGGTAGGATCCGTGGTGGACGATCCAGGAGCTACGCCATCTGTACCTAACCTTCAGGTAGGATCCGAGGAGGAAGACCCAGGAGTCGCTTCCGTTCTTCCAGCTGTTGTCTTTTTCTATTATACTTTTGTTTAGTTGTAGCTGTACTTTCAGTTGGGTTTGTATTCTGGCCCATTTACTTTTCAACACTTTCTTTTGTACTTAGTGTTTTACTTCATCTTGTACTCTGTGGTGTTTTTTTTCTTTTATAAAGGCAATGCCTTCCCAGTTATCGGGATTTACGCCTTTGGTGCTAGTCTCCAGCCCCTGGCCTATGGAAGGAGGGCTTGGGGTAGTCCTGGCACGAGCCCCAAGGACGGTCGTGACAAATTGGTATCAAAGGAGTCAGTTTTACCGTATAACTTATAACTCTGATATTTTATTTTTGTGAATCAATATTGTTAAGGGTACCGAGTGTGGTCTTCAGTTCAGGGAGTCCAGTGTTGGTGCGGGCGGCCGACGTATCCATAGACCAGGACCCTGACAACTGATTTCCGACTTTGTGCACGAAAACACTGATTGCGTGTGTGTTTCCAGAAGTTTTTAAAAAATTCATCTCAAACCAGGTCATCTCACCAGGTATAATCATTTTACCATGTCACGTTGTTTATTTCAGGATGCCTTTCCAAGGACAACCAGCTAGATCCCAGAGGGATGTGCGTACTGATAGCCTGCCGAGCGACGAGGCTTTGGTACAGGGCCCTCTTGCAGTTGAGGCACCAGCAGAGGCACCAATGGTACTTCCATACATTGGGGCACCGATGCCACCAGCCCCAGCAATAGGCGATGCATGCCACTTGAGCGCACTGCACGAGTTCCAGCGCCAGAGGCCACCCAGGTTCCGGGGAGAGACGGACCCGCAGGCGGCTGAGGATTGGCTGGAGGTTGTGGTGAGAGTCTTCAGGCTAGTGGGAACGCTAGCAGACTTCATGGTGATCTTTGCTGCCAGAATCCTTTAGGAAGCAGCAGGCAGGTGGTGGAGCCACTTGTTTCAGTTTTGCGATGAGATGACCTTCACATGGGAAGACTTCGAGACCTTCTTCACGGTGGAGTTTGTTCCAGTAGCTCTACACCCCGAGCATGTACAGGAGCTGCTGCCTTTGCCGCAAGGTTTTCAATCAGTAGCCGAGTCATCTGTGGGCAGTAGACAGATGATGCATAGGTTCAAGAGGACCAGACCAGTAGGTGGGCGACCTCGGGTTATAGGATCAGTAGTGCGGGGAACCCGGGGTGGAGTCAGGGACAGGCGTGCCAGAAACGGACAGTGTTTCTCCTGCGACAGGAAGGGTCACATGGCACGTGACTGTCCGACTCCTCGCACAGTCGATCCACAGGCGTTGGAGGAACCACCAAGGCAGAAGCAGTGGCAGGTTCTTGAGCAACAACCGAGTAGTGGACAAGGAAGTAGAGCTCTAGGAGCAGGTGGACAGGAGCAGAACTAGTGGATACGTCCCTTGTACTTCTAGTTCCATGTTGCTGTTGTATTCGTGTCTTTGTACTATGAGCTGAAATAATAAAAAGACACTTATCTTCATGATGTTTGCTTTCCTGTCCTTTTGTTTGGTTGATACTGAGTGGTCCCGGTTAAAACTATTGACTTGACCCTCACTTTATAGATTTCTACTGGAGGAGACCCAGTGACCTCACACTGATGCCGACAGTGTGACTCGACCCTTGGAGGCAAGAGTGACAGTTGGATCTCTTGGTAGTTACGTCGAGGACTTACGACGTCATCCATGGCATGAATGCATCATTCATGTCAGGATTGACTGTATTAGGCAATGGGCGTGGTTCATCCAGGGGATGAGACCGAGTTTCTCTTTTTGGAAAAGGATAAATTTTAGTAGCTCTTTCAGATCGTAGGCAAAGAAGGTGCAAATCATCCAGGAGCAGATGAAGACTGCACAGTGCAGTAGAAATAGGAAACTGGCACCAGTATTAGAGACTCGGGCATGTTAAATGTTTCAAGAAGAGGAAGATTTAAGGAGAGATGAGTCTGCGAAGCAGCAGGCATGGAGGCAGAGCTAGGAGAGCAGCATGAGGTGGTCTACATTTTAACATGCTACAACCACCTGCCTTAGTTTTCCCCTCCAGGCTCAGGGAGCTGGAGGGCGGTGGAAGAGTGCGGCTGCATGCGGTCAAGGAGTGTGACCCAATGGCTCTAAAAAAATGATTCAAGGAACAGTCTGTGTCCACTAATAGCTTCCGTAGTAACAGACGTTGATATTAATCATTCCTTCCTTCCACGAATCTTGTCCCAGACCTAGAGTTTCCGGTAAGCCGTAGACTTGACCCTCATGTCCGAAGATACCTTGGGAGAAGACTCAATAATCACACTTACGCCGACGGTGTTGTCAGACCCTCGAGACGACAATTTCGGTTGGAATCTCTTGGAGGCAGCGTCGAGGCCTTACGACGTTGGTTTGAGTATGGACTTGGCAATCATAGTTCATACACGAATTGACGGTATTAGGAAAAAAGGTTGTGGTTTAACTACGACGTTGGGATGGGTTTTCCTTGGTCGGCGAAAAGGAAACCCCATGCAGCACAGGATAAACTCATGCACAGGAGGGTGTGACCGATCAATCTTGAGTCGGTCAACGTTACCCTCGTGGCAGCAGTCGTTTTGAGTTTCAGTTCTAACAGGAATTGGAGACCTCTAGAGTTTGAGGATGACGATCACATCCTTATACGGGTCTCACCTCGACGAGGATTACGGAGATGTGGCCAAGGCGGCAAGTTATCTCCGAGGTTCAGCGGACCTTCTTAGGTCCTCAACTGGATAGGCATGGTGGTTTACTGCTTGACCCATCCACCTCAGTTGCACCTGGTGCACGAGGATTTCCATGTATCTCAACTGAGGAGATACGTGCTCAACCCTTCGCATATCATCGACCATGGGGAGCTGGACGATGGCGATGGGGTGACTTTCACGGAGGTTCCTGTGGGGATCGAGGATCAACAGGAGCAGATCCTACGAGGATGGTCGATTCCTCGGGTGCACTTTCTTTGGTAGTACGGGAACCTCCAGGTGAGCACATGGGAGTGGAAGACTCAGATGCGTGCTCAATACCGCTTTTGTATACCTAGTCTGTGTTAAAGATTTACAAGGACGTAAAGCCCTGAGGTGAGAGTAATGTAAAGACCCGTAAAATTCAAGGGAAAGTTTTTCTAATTTTGTTTTGGGATTTTACAAGAATTCAGTTTCCGACTGCGCCAGATTCCGAGGCCCGGTGTGCCCGGAATTAATTTCCGAAGTTAGGCTTGGGTACGTTCAGTGAACGAATGAGCGAGTTTTTCTAACTTTTGAACCGGTGCTCGGAATCAAATTCCGAGGGTACCGATGGAATCATAGCGCCGATATTTACTTAAGAAGACCCTTTTTGGAGTTGCGTTTTCTCGGGAGATGTGGTTTTAAAAATAAGTGAGGGATAAAATATAATTGTTTACAATTATATTTCCTTTTCTTGTTAAGTGGATCAAGTGTTGTGTTATAACACTTTGACCCTCTCTTAAGTGGTTATAACCTAAGTAAGGGAGTTAGGGGTGGGACCCACTTGTAGTTAACCACCCATGAGAGGATTAAAGGTGAGGTGGGGCCCACACAAACCCCACCCCTTTCACATTCCTCTTAAAATCCCTAACTCCCTCTTAAATTTTGTAAACTTATCTTTATTTGAGTAACCTTCCATTTCCTAACTCTCTCCCTCATTAACTCTAGCCAACACACACATTAATTAAGTGAATTCAACTTTTGAATTTATTTTGGAAAAGCTTGGATTGGGTTGATTAAATAATGTGGAACCATTATTTTGTTAAGGGTTGGCATTTGTGGTGTTGAGGGTAAGGGAAGAGAGTTTGGGAGTTTTTAAAGAACTTCTTCTTCTTCTTCTTCTTCCGACTTCTTCTTCCTCGACAAAGGAGGAGGCACCGACATGGGAACTCGCCAACGACGTTCCGCCTTTCAATTTTCTCTCCACGTGAAAGGAAGGGAGACGTTGTTTCCTCCTCGGATGTTCTCCGTCGGCATATAAGGAACCTCACCCCGCGACGCCGTTTTCCGTGACGCTGTCGTTCGACAAAATTTGTCAAGGTAGGGGTTAATTTTGTGTGAGTTTTTATTCTCGTGGTTCTTCCCGTCTAAAACAAAGAACTCAGATAAACTCATTCTTAATTTGATCCGCAAATGGTTTCTTTTGCGGGTTGGGAATATTTTATTTTCGGGGAAAATTGTTGGGAGATTTTGTATAAATTATTTTTAAGTGATTATACCCCGAGCATGGAAGATTATTCTGTTGAATGATTATTCTAATTACTAACGCGGTGGGTACGAACTAACGAACAAGTCTGGACCCACCGCCAACTTGTTGTCAAAGTGCGGATTGACAGGCAATGATGAGGCGGGCCACAAAGGCGTTTTGAACCCTCTGCAGATTGTTTTTGATGCGCGGATTGACGTCGATGATGGAATGAGACCGCAATAGTGTTTTAAAGTCATCGCAGTAAAGGTCGGGTCCCGGGAGGACCATTGGAGAAGACGAGAGGCTAAACGGACCACCAGAGCGAGTCTGGTGGTCCGCGGAAGGCGGTGGTGGTGCGCCGCCGAAGCGGAACCCCCGCGGCTGAGCCGCGGCGGCAGGCCGAACCGGAACGGCTTAGCCGTTCTAGAGGCCGAGTGGTGCGTCTTGGAGCGGCGCCGGTTATGTCGACCGCGGGGATTTGTAACACCCGCACCCACTGGTCACGCGGGCGCCGCGGCCACGCTAGCGCGGCAGGCCAACCGGCCGGGCCGCGCCATTCGGGCCGGGCCGCGACCAAAAGGGCTAGAACCGGACCCGGTTTGGGCCGACCCGGGGGGGGGGGGGGGGGTCTCGGGCCGGGTCGGACCGGGCCTGAACCCCCTATTTTCGGGCAGTTTCCGTTCAAACGCCCATATATTGGGCTATGAACCTCCGATCAACGCACCGTCAGTTGCGTAGCGATCCTTGGATTGAGAAAGTCGTTTCAGTATATTAAACTCAAGGTTTCAGAGAAGTTTGAGTATAGCCAAGTTGGTTCGGATGTGAAACCAACCGGGACCTCAGAGCAGAAACGCTTATATCTTGAGCTCCGGACGTCCGATTGATGTGACATCGACTTCGTTGGATTCCTCTTGATGAGATAGAACTTTTGGCATACTTTTCCTGAGGTTTGGATGCAATTGGATAGTGGCCAGGTTGGATTGCACACGAATCCAACCGGGCCCCTGGAATGGAAAAGATGATAACTTACAGACCAGACGTTCGTTTGACGAACCGTCAGTGGGGTTGGTGATCACATTTAGAAATGGTCCCTATGAGTATACCCTATGAGAGTTCGGGGTACAGTTGAGATACGTCCGGGTTGGTTCGCATACGAAACCAACCGGGCCCCTAGGATGAAAGAGTTCATAACTCAAAGACCAGGTGTCCGATTGACGCACCGTCTGTTACGTTGAGACCCCTATGACGAGGCGGTCCTTTGAGATACTTCTTCGTGGGATTTTGAGACACTTGGAGTGTCGACCTGTAGCTCCTGGAGCGGACCCTCCCAGAGACGAGCATGCAGAGTACGGAGACCGTGTAGCCAATTGAGACCTGATGACTGTTTGACCGACTCGACTTGGAGTGAGTCGACTAGCCCAGTGGACGGAGCACTACTTTGTTTGGGTTCATACCCATGGCGGACGGAGCACTACCTGTGTGACAGTGCAGACCTACGATACTCGTCCGGAGAGTACCTCTGCAGGCTATTAGGGGGTGTGCACTACTATGTTTGGGTGGCATACCCCGACGGGAAGCACTACCGTGTTTGGGTGGATGACCCGCGGTACTCGACAGGAGGAGTACCTCAGTAGTCTTAGGTTAGCGAGTAGTACCTCAGAGTCATGACAGGACCACTGTACACTCCAGAGACAGGGCTCTTCAGCAGTTACGGTTTCGATAATGAAAATCCTGGTTTGAGCTGAGTCTATGATCTTTGTGTATACCTCATGTTTGAGATGGGTCACTTGATAACTTAGGTATATGTATGGGCATATACCTAGGTAGTGGTTATCCGTTGATTTCATAATATTTGTGTTTTCTCATGATTGAGATGGGTTACTTGATAACTTAGGTATATGTATGGGAATATACCTAAGTAGAGGTTATCTTTTGAGATCTTATTTTTTGTTATCCATGTTGGTTTTAGTGAGACCTTGAGGATATCAGGGTCCCTACTGAGTATCGTTATACTCACCCCTGCACGGGCTATGCCCGCACCTCGTTGTGTTGGTTGCAGACGATGGGCAGTGCTGACAGAGGCCGAGTTTTCGAGGACTGGACGGTACCCGGAGGTAGACCACACGACGAGTCAGTACCCAGAGGTGGACCACACGACGAGTCAGTATCCGGAGGTGGACTTCACGACGAGACGACACACGGAAGAGGTTGACGGGCGAGAGCATTGTGGAGGCTATCTGTACCTACCTTTCAGGTAGGATCCGTGGTGGACGATCTAGGAGCTGCGCTATCTGTACCTAACCTTTAGGTAGGATCTGAGGAGGACGACCCAGGAGCCGCTTCTGTTCTTCCAGCTGTTGTCTTTTTCTGTTGTACTTTTGTTCAGTTGTAGCTGTACTTTCAGTTGGGTTTGTATTCTGGCCCATTTACTTTTCAGCACTTTCTTTTGTACTTAGTGTTTTACTTCTGCTTGTACTCTGTGGTGTTTGTTTGATTTTATAATGGCAATGCCTTCCCAGTTATCAGGATTTACGCCTTTGGTGCTAGTCGCCAGCCCCTGGCCTATGGAAGGCGGGCTTGGGGTAGTCACGGCACGGGCCCCAAGGACGGTCGTGACAAAAAAATACTTCAAAATTGTCATTAATTTGAACCTAGGGTAGGATATGGTTGAAATCATATCAACTAATAAAACATTAATAGTTTTAAGTGCTATTTTAAACATTATCTTTTGGTTTAACCCCTTAATTAACCGATTTAAACATTAATAGTGGTAACATATTATCCACTCTTAAAAGGTTATAATTTTACATATAAGGCAACTATTAACTCATAAATGGATAAGGGATAAAATTTTCAACCATATAATATGCAATTTTTTCTTATTTAAATTTTTTATTATTTTTAAATAATTTAATAAAATATTATTTTCATAAAATATTATTTTCAAAAAATATTATTTTCATAAAATATCATTATTGTTAATTTTAACACTATTCATTTCTTTGACTTCAATAACATTAATGAAACACTTAGAATTCAAACCAATTATTTTAACACAAACACAAAATGTAATTTTCATCTATAAAATTCATGTATCACCTTAATTATTTTAAATTATAGTACTTTTTATATTTTTAATACCATTTATTTGATTTTCCATAAATTGAATAATTATTGCGTCAACATTGTGTAAGTATTTAAGGTAATTATTTAATTAATAAAAATTATAAATAAATTACCATAATTAATATAATTTAGTTACTTATAAAATTACTATTAATATTCATTCCTAACTAATTTTTTTCCTTATGTGAACACATAAATAATATTTAAAACTAAGAGAGTGACATTTTGTCACTTCCTATGGTTTAAATACTATTTAAAAGAATTTCGTGGAAATGTGTCCATTAAATATCTCAATTTCTAACCTTAGGTTTTAAGGGTCAAATTTAATTCATCCAATAAAAAATAAGATGAAAAATTATAGCCTTATAACTTATTTTTAATCCAGATTAACTCAATTTACCCTTTAACGAGGTGATAACTTTTTCCACCATTACTATTCAAATTGAATAAAAATAAAAGGATCTTAATTATTAAATTTTAACCTAATAATTATAAATATAGAATTTATTTTTCAATATCCAATTTCAAAAAGTTTCATAAATTACTTTTAATATAAATTCCTAAAATGTGATGAAAAATAGTTTTTAGAAAAATGTGTTTTTAAGTGAAAAATGTACTTATACCAAAATCATGTATAGTGCTGATTAAAATGAATTTAATTAGATTATATTGAATTAAATAATACTTATATTAATTTGAAATAAAATTCAAATAATAATGATACTTTATATGAAAAAATGGTAGTTTTATAAATTTTTTTCTTCACTATTTACTGAAAGATAAAAATTTTCAGAAAAATACCAAAATTTAACCCAAATATAATTTTGAAATTATTTTTGATTTATTTCATGACCAAAATCATTTCGAGTTAATGCATGCCTTATTTATAAAGTCAGGTGGTCACCTATTTTTTCCAATGAAATATTAGAAAACTTATTGTTTGAGAGGATGGGAGGTCTGAATCATCACACCCTTTTGGGGGAATTATTGCATTCTCCGGAACTCTATTTTAGATTTAATACATATTTTTGAGTCCTTCCAAAATCATAGTGCATGACTGTTTACCCCTATGCTAATGATCTAATTGAGACTATGTGTTTGATGTAATCCCGATATGTATTATTGGTTCCCTATCTTCTTTTATTTATTCATGATACTTTTGTCTAAATCCATTTAGTTGGGATCTCTGTAATTTATTATCTTTTAGGGAGGTTGTTGGTGTTTTGATGTTGGGATTAAACCTCTAAGAGGTTTAATATGCATCCTGTGAAATTATAAATCAAAACTTATGTATTTTGATGAAATGGTTAGGGATTACACCTCAATAGAAGTCCCATAATGGAGGCACTTTCATAATGCATATGGGATGATCATCACAAATATCTAAGACCACACTATTCATGCTCGATGTTAGAAACAATATACAATGTAACATTAGTCACATATCATGAGAGAGTACCATGTAATTTCTAGGTTTAGTTGTGGCTTACACTTAGGAAGATTCTCATGTTTCTAGAACCATGAGGAGAATCTCAAATCATGGTAATTTAAAGGTTTTTTTGGGGATTACAGCTTAGAGGATGACCATGTTTATGGAACCATGAAGAGAATCTCAACTCATGGTGATTTAGAGGTTTGGTTAGGGGATTACAACTAAGAGGATGCCAATGTTTCTGGAACCATGAGAAGAATCTAAATTCTGGTAATTTATAGGTTTTTTTGGGGCTTACACCTTGGAGTATTCCCATGTTTCTAGAACCATGAGGAGAATCTCAAATCATAGAGATTTAGAAGTTTGGTTAGGGATTAAACCTAATAAGATTACCTTGTTTCTAGAACCACAAAGAGAATCTAAAATTATGGTAATTTATAGGTTTTTGTTAGGTACTACACCTAGGAAGATGCCCATGTTTCTGAAACCATTAAGAGAATCTCAACTCATGGTAATTTAGAGATTTAGTTGGGGCTTACACCTAGGAGGATTCCCATGTTTCTTGAACCATGAGGATAATTTCAACACATGGTGATTTTGAGGTTTGGTTGGGGATTACACCTAGGATGCTTCCTATTTTTATGAAACCATGAGGAGAATCTTATCTCATGGTAATTTAGAGGTTTGGTTGGGTCTTGAACCTAGGAGGATGCCCATGTTTCTAGAACCATGATAAGAATCTAAACTCATGATGATTTAGAGGTATAGTTGGGTCTTACACCTAGGAGGATGCCCATGTTTTTGGAACCACGAAGATATTATCAACTCACTATTATTTAGAGGTTTGGTTAGGGATTACACCTAGTAGGATTACCATGATTTTGGAACTATGAGAATAATATAAACTCATGTTAATTTAGAGGTTTGTTTGGGGCTTACACTTAGGAGGATGACCATATTTCTGGATCCATGAGGATAATCTCAACTCTTGGTGAATTGAAGGTTTGGTTGAGACTTACACCTAGGTGGATGCCCATGTTTTTGGAACCATGAGGAGAATATCATCTCATGGTAATTTAGAGGTTTGGTTGGGGCTTACACCTAAGTTGATGTCAATTTTTTTGTAACCATGAGGTTAATCTTATCTCATGGTGATTTGGAGGTTTTGTTGGGGATTACACTTAGGAGGATGCCCATGTTTCTGGAACCATGAAGAGAATATAAACTCATAGTGATTTAGAGGTTTGGTTGGGGATTAAACCTAGGAGGATTACCATGTTTCTAGATTCATGAGAGTAATATAAACTCATAGTGATTTAGAGGTTTGGTTGGGGATTAAACCAAGGAGGATGCCCATGTCTCTTGAACCATGAAGAGAATCAAATCATGGTGATTTTGATAAACACGAGGAGTATCTCAACCAATGGATAATTGAGGGATGATAGGTAGTTTTGAATGTGTTTCAGGCTAAAAAATTCCTCAACTCATTCTGAAAAGTTCATGGTGTTACTCTCTGTTTTTAAGTGGTTAGTGATGATAACAAAGGAACCGGGCTGGAGGCCCAGGACCATAACCTGACACTGATCCTGAGTAGGGGTGGAGAGGAGAAATCCCCATGGTATATACTAGAGAGCACGAAGGGATAGCCGTATATAATTTTCCACATATGGATGGATGCATAGAAATTTTTACATAGGTTTATCCATGAGGCATTTTCTACATCAGGTAGGTCTAATAAAATTTTCTGCATAGGGTTGGACACATTTCATTTTCCACATAGGGATGGCTACATAGTATTTTTCCACATTGGGATGAATTCATAACATTTTTTTCATAGGGGATGCTGCATATCATTTTTGTAACACCCCAAGATTTCTTAGTACATTATTTCTTCAAAGTAACTCAATAACTTGCACTACTCACAACACCGAATTCAAGCACACCACGACTTACCAAACTAGCCGTTCAAAAGAGGTTATGAATAGTATTAACTGAATTTTGGACCTTATATAATCCTTATAATTTTAGAATCCATATTATGAGTTTCTTAGACATAATGTAAGAACTAATTCATTTTTCAGATAAATGAAGTATTTTTCAAAAAATGCACTTTTACTGCCTTTTAATGTTGAACCTTTGTTAAATCTAATATTTGAAACTTTTATATATTCAATTTGACAAAATAAAATTCTTCTTTATAATCGGGACATAAGAATTTAGTTTCAATAAAATTTTGGTGTTTTTCTGATAACTTTCATATTTGGGTGAATAGTGAAAAATACTATATTTTAACTGAACAAAAATTTTTAATCAAAATAATATATAGCGTTAAATTATACATTTTAATGGTTTGGAAGTATATATAGATTATATTTTTACCATTTAATCAAATTATAGTCATTGTAAGTAATTTCACTTTGAAATTGGACATAAACAAGTGTCAATCTTTTGATAGTTATTATTTCTTAAAAAATACACCATCTAATTTTGACAACGAGAATTAATTTTAAATTAATAAATGAAACTTATATGTTTTTAATTTGGTAAAATAGACTTCATTTTTGAATTCATAATATCAAAATTATCTTAGGGTGAATTTTTGGTATTTTTCTGAAAACGTTCTATTTTTTATGAATAGTGAAAAACACTAAGTTATAGTTTAAAACTGAATTTTTAATAAAATAATTATTTATTTTATTTAAATTTATTTTAGGTGAAAATAGATACATAATACATATATAAGTTCAATTTAATTCATTGGAGTCATTTTATAATAATATTATATATATAAATTGTTTATAGAACTTTTCACCATCTTTTACCCACCTCCTAGGAGAATTTACAAATTCACATAAAACTTAATTTTACTGCTTCTGTGAGTGGAATTTAAAAAATCCAAGATACACGGTTAATATCAAGGAGTAAAATTTGGTTCAATAAGATAAAAATTATTTTTGGTGAATAGTAACTTTTTACTTTTATTTACCACGATTAAAAGTAAATAGGGTAATTAAGAGTAAAAATGATATTATTATTAACATAACACATGTACTAATTCTATTGGATAAGTATAATTCGACCAAAAACAAACTTAGGAATAAAATATGAACCTCTTTGGTCCACTTGGATTAGATTAGGACATTTATTATTATTTAATTCAAAGAAGAGTTAAAAGAGTTAAAATCGAAGTTTAATAACTAAAAGATTTTTAATATAGTGTTATACATAAGATAAATTATACTATAAATATTCATTAGAAAGATAAAAATATTTCCTAAATAATTTTATTTTATTTATATTTTTTAGACATTAAATAATTTAATTTATTTATGACACAATGATGATGCAGTAATTACCTAATTAATGAAATATTAAAATAATTGATATTATAAATATCCAAATAAATGTAATTTGATACTTTTATGAATTAAACTAATTTTATAAGTTAATATGACATATTAGGGTTGGTTACATGAATTTTTTTCTAAGTAATAATGCTGTTATAAATTTAGAAAAAACAAAATACCAAATAGTGTCAAAATTGACATAAAAGTGTTTTTAAAAAAAATATTATATTCTTAATTGATATTCTATTTATAAAAATCTAAGGTTCATAAAAAAGACTTATATAATGATAGTTGTATCATTAATGAACCACTTGGGATTATCTTGAAAGTATATAGTAAGTTTATTAACCATATAATATAAAAATACAAAGAGACATGGTAAATGTCAGACTATTTAACTAAGAGTTAAATCTAAAAGTTAAGGTTAATATAGTGACCCAAACCTGTATAAAACCTATTGTTTGAGTGGTGTTCTACCCATAACCACATTATACTTTAAATAATCCATTTTGAATCCATTAGAAACTGCAAATGATTTTATTATAAAATAATATTTCTAGATTTTCCTAAGGTTCCCCTCACCTCTCTTATAAAAGGGCACTACCCCTTCTCTCTAATTCACACCTTCAAATCCATTTGGATCAGCCAAACCCTGCCCAAATATCCTCTAAACTTCCCTAAATTTATCTTAGAGGAATTCCTTTAGTCAGAAATCCAACTTAAGAATCCATTTTGATCAAATCAAAAGGAATAACCCATATAAGTGGTAATAATTTCACCCCCTCTTTCAAGTTATTTTCTTCTTCCACTTCTTATTTCTTGGTTATTTCCATTCTAAAATAATTATTACAGTATCTTATACATAATGTGATTTTATTATAAATATGGTACAAACATATTCATTATTCTATCCATCCTTTGAATGACATGTCACTATACAAGCATACGTATGGATTACCGTCTCCACGTCGTGGTGTAATTGTTATTCAATACATTATTATTTGGATGGGTATAATAATGATGTGTAATTCATGTAAACAATAAATATAACATGATAAATTTTCTTTATATATTATATAACATCCAATTATATATTATTTTAATATCAAAATAATGATATTGTCACTCGTGCGTACGCACAGATTACCGTCTCCATGAACACGATGAGATTCATTCCCCATCGTATCCATTCAAGACTAATTTTCATTAGATGATTAAATATAATTTTTAAAGACTTGATATAATTCTGGATATGAATAATATACATCCCATCCACAAGAAATATGACTCCCATAATAAATAATATAAAGGAAAATGAATCCGTTAACACCCGAAACAACGATAATACTAAGATATTATTAACAAAGCAATGTTAAAAGATCATATATGATATCATATTAATGTATATGATTCTTTCATAATTTAATAACAATTATTTCACCATTATACAGGAGGTTAACCTAACCTCAACCAAGGAAAAGTACAAGGTAAGGGTTTATTTCACAATCTCTTCATTATTCGAGGTTGCTTATACGTAATTATCTAATGGGAACTCTTTATCATCCACATCCATGTTTCTTAAAAATGTATTTCAAAACATTATTAATATTTTATAAACTATGGGTCAAAGTCATTTATAACCTTGTTTGAATTTTTATAATATTTTTATAACAGAATCTTTCCGTTGTTTTTCAAACAAGGTCCTTTTTAACCTTTTCGACAAAATTAAGGTAAGAATGTATTTTTTTAACTTATACGAAGTGTGCGGCTATTTTACACCATTATAAAATCATCAAAGCTTACCTTAAAATCTTATAAGATTATTTTCAAAGTAAATGTTTTCTTTTATAATTATTTGACTTTTAAATGATTTCAAAAAAGAGATATTTCTCTCAAATAGTTTTGATTTCATCTATGTCAACATCCTTTGATGGATTTTAAGTTTATTTGAAGTTGATTAATTATGATACAAAACTTCCAAATTGTATTGATTTTTTTTGTGATATGTATGACTGTGGATGTGTTATTTTTATACCATTCATGGTTTATGGAGAAAGTACTGACATTTCATATGCTAGTTTTAATACGAATGTTTATGTTATGTTTAAACCTGTTCATATGAGGAATGCATTGGACTTAGTAAGTGAAGTGTGGAGCCCGCTATTGCTCCTCGATACATCGATAGGTATCATGAGACAAACTAGTGTCTTGGTGCAAGGACTTGACAAAATATTATTTTTAGTCTTGGCACAAGGCCTTGACTATGTGGTTATGAAATTCTGGCATTATGCATTCCATCATTATGAAAGTGGTAATTGATATTGCAAGTGATTATTAGAATAGTAGAATATCCATGTAAATAAGTAAATGGAATTATTTAATTTTATGTTTTACATATTATAATTATGTCTATGTTTAAAAGGCTTTTGTTTTAGTTATACATTACCTTAAATGTTTATGCTTATTTATGAAAGTTTCTGCTATATTGTTATCCTTACTGAGCATCTGAGCTCACCCCTTTCTATGTTTTATTTTTTCTAGGATGTGAAGAAGTATTTTATGACTGACCTGCAGGGATAGTCTGAGGGGATATAAGTGTGGACTATGGAGACTATGTTGTTGTATTTTTTCACTTTATGATTTAATGTAAGACTTATGAATGTATCTAGTGTTTCCAAGGCTACTAAAGTAATCAGTCTTTCGAGACTTGATCTTTTGTGATCATGCCAATGTTATGTAATAATGAACTAACTCTGGGTAACTGGAGTTGAGGAGTTATAATTTTCCTCTTAGGGCTGGCCATATTTCATTTTCTACATTGGGCTATCTGCATAAAATTTTTCACATAGGGATATCTGCATAGCATTTTTTGCATAGGGCGGGCCAAATAAAATTTTTTACATATGACTGGACACATAATATTTTTGTCATAGGGCTTCGTGAAGAGGAATCCACATTGAGTTTCGTTAAGTGATTTTTTCTTTATGTGGGAGGTTATAAAATGACACCTTGTACCGCAAACGACTCAGGTTTTACATAGAATTTCATATTTTCATGATTCATGATGGGATTACTTTGTGGAAGGCGTTCACTTGATTACTTAACAAAGTGCCTCTCTAGTTTGGAATTTAGAAATTTTACTTGAGTAATTCCAAGAGAGTGTGTTCTAATTGAGAATCCAAGAGTGTCCTCCATGTCTTTACACCCTTAAGTCTATGTTTTATCCCTATTTTTGAAGTAGGTGTTGATATTTATTGGCAGTGGTGAATAACCGTTTTCCAAAAATATTTGAACACATATAAAAAAGGTTTCTACATTGCTGTTGATGAAGGAGGGTGTCCACATAACAGCTCTACACAAGATTCTTACAAAGGCCTTTCTGTATAGTGATTTACGAAGGGGAATCCCCAGAGGGATTTGTGAAGGTTTCTCACAAAGGTCTTCCCACATAGGGTCATCCACATAGGTATTTACAAAGGGGAGTCTATATAGGGATTCATGAAGGAGTATCATAAAGGGCTTTCTGCACAGGGCTTTATGAAGGGGCATCCATGTAGGTATTCATAAGGGAGTCTCGCAAAGGGATTCACACAAAGGGTCATCTACAAAGGTATTCATAGAGGGAAGTCTGCATAGGGATTTGTAAAGGAGTCTCACAAAGGTATTTTAGCATATGGATTTGAGAAGGGGAGTTCATATAAGGCTTCACAAAGGAGTATCGTAAAGGGATTATCACACAGGGTCATCCAAATAGGGATTCATGAAGGGGAATCTGAATAGGGCTTCATGAAGGAATATCATGAAGTGATTTCTGCATAGGGATTCGTGAAGGGGCATCCACATAGGGATTCATAAAGTATTCCATTAAAGGGATTCCCACATAGGGTCATCCATATAGGGATTCATGAAGGTGAGTCTGCATAGGGCTTCACAAAGTCTCTTAAAGGGATTTTCACATTAGGATTTATGAAGGGGAATCCGTAATGGGATTTGTAAAGGAGTCTCACAAAGGGCCTCCTACATTGGGTCATACACAAATGGATTTGCAAAGTGTCATCCATATAGGGATTCACAAAGGAGTACCGCAAAGGGATTTACGTATAGGTATTTGGGAAGGGGTGTCCATATAGGGATTCAAAAAGGATTCTTCTAAAGAAATTTCCATATAGGGATTCATAAAGGGGCATCCACATATGTCTTAATGAATGAGTCTTACAAAGGTCTTCAATTCGTGGGAGGATGAAATTCACCGCCTTAGACCACACATGAATTTATTTTGTAGGAGGAGTGCTTTATGAACCATTCATGGTGCCATGCAGTCAGAACAAAGTATTATGTGGGATTTTAGAACTTTTCAATTTTCGTTCTGGATAAATAGAGTTCTGACTTAGAATGGTCATAACATTTGATCTGCAAGATTTTTTGGGTTCTAAAAGTAGTTAAATTGAAGACTATGAAGTAGACTACACCCCTAACTATCCAAGTGAGGATAATATCACATGTCATGTGTAAAAGTGAATAAAATTATTATTTTTGATGGAAATAGGTTTATTTTAAAAATGATGTACATTTTATCGAATATATTTTCTCAAAGTCACAAAAATTAATTAAAGCATTGTCTTAAAAAAGAAATACAAATTCATTTGTGAAAAAAAATATTTTTTAAAAATAAAATGACATCACTAAAAATTTTGTGATTAATTAATATGTATTTATATTGATTAGGGACTGTGTATATAATTCATAAAGTAATTAATCCCATTCATGACCTCAAATTTAATAGTTAGGTAATTATAATATTTTAAATAGTATATCGCTATTCACTTAAACTTGAGGTTGTGTGTAGTGAAATATATTAAATAATTTAAATATATTTGAAATAAAAATTTCATAAAATCTCTAACTTCTACCGTTTCTCCCTTTAATAAATTGTGTGCTCAAAATTTTTCTCAGAAATCAACAGTTTTTCATTTGAGGACTCCTTTATGGAAACCCATATTGTAATAAGGATTAATAAAACTTCCTCTTAATAAGAGAGAAAGAGAAGTAAATATGTTCAATAGAATAACATATAACTAGGTTTCTAGATAGGAAAACATTGTTGAGAAGTGAAAAAATGGATATGAAAGAAAAAACTAACTCACAAGGAATGATAGAGAGTGATAGAAATCATGATCAAAAGAAAGTTAACCACAAAAAAACAATAAATTTGTGATGGGTTAAAAGACAATTTATTTCTCAGTAATAAAAGTAAATGGATAGAATTTTTATTTCAAGGACCATTTTCTAAAGTCAAGGGATTATTTGACAATCTAGATAAAACACTTTAGAAAATAAACTTACTTGACTTCTTTTTATGTCATAAAAATAATGACATCCTTTGGTTGTGCTTCAATCTATTTCTACCAAATATATTACTCCACAAAATGGATATGAGAGAATATTTTTTCATGCCTAAAATGATTTTAATCAAATCATAATACTTATAAGTCATTCCTTTGACCTCTAAATATTTACCAAAACCAAAATGGTTAGTACAATATATGAGAAATTATACTTTAGCCATAAGAAAAAATATCCAAATTTTTAACTTAATCCCTTCCATAAGTATTTAACCTTAATATTACTTGAAAATATTAATAAAAATATTCAAAACCAAAAAATAATTTAATGTAATATCCTTCCATGATCAAAATAAAAATAATTTTTATTACTCATAACATCTCATACAAAAATGTATATACCTTGATCTTATATTCTCCAAGGTTTTCTAATCATTTCCCAAAAGGTCACAATCATATATGATCCTAAAAGAAAATTCACCTTTTATTATTTAATTAAGATATTATCTTAGCTAAACATATTCCCATAGGAGGTTTGGGTTCATCCTTGTACTGATAGATTATCACAGGTTGAATCACAATAAAATATGACCACTTTCTTCCAGAAATATATATGGAATCTATGTTGGGAGATATAATCAATGCTCAAAATCACATCAAACTTCACCAAAGGATAATATTTTCATAAGGATTATTCATAAAAATGTCAACATGGAATCCACTATTCTAGAGTAGAGGATAAGTGTTCCCTAATTATAATTATTTTATTGAACTATTATAATTGTATAAGCTTTTCCTTTTCCCTTTGACTTTAGATATTTTTATGGTTTACTATCTTCAATATCCCTTGGATTAAGGCATCGATTCACATAGTTCCCTAACTATTTTCATTTATATAACTGAAGTGTATGTAATGCTTTATTTTGAGTTCATTATCCATTTATTTAATTTACTGGCCTCTTTATATCACCCCGATATTCTTTTGATCGATGGATAGGCTTCCCACACTTGAAACATTTTTTTCTCCTTCTAAAAATTCACCCGAGTGATCCTTACCATTTTTTTTCAAGTAGGAGGTTGAAACTTTTTCTTCCCCCTATATGGAAAACAATTAGAGTTTCTATAAATCTCAACATTCCTTTTCTCATCACCAAAACCTTGAGGATTTGCAGCTTCCATTTTCACTTTCAGTGCACATTGAATGATTTTTTCATAGCTTCCAAAGTCTCTTATGGATAATATTTTTTGAAGACTTTATTTCATGACACTAAGGAATAAATCAATTTTTATTTTTGGTTTGATGATTAAACCTGAAGCACACGTTGCAAGTCTTGTAAAAGTTTCCTCATAGTCACCAATGGATTCATTATCCTTCTACTTAAACTAATGAAATTAATTCTCCATTTTTATATATAGAATATGAGGGAAGCATATACTGAAAAATATTTCATTAAACTCATCATATCCCATAGATCTAATTTCCTCATATTTCCTTGTTTTCTATATAAGATTTTACTATTGATCTACTTCTCCTTCAAAATGAAAATAACTAGGAAATTTTTTCATGGTCTGAGCGCTGAAGAATGGAAAATATCTTTTTTATTGCATTGATCTATTTCTAAGAAACTAGTGGATCATAAGAACCATATAAGGATGGTGGTATATTACATAAAATATTTAAAAACATGTTGGTCCCTACTTGGTGAATTCTAAATTTCAACATAATCTGTGTTTCCACCAATAATTTGAGAGAGTAGTGGGACCATATTAACAAGATATTGCATCCCATATCTTAAGCCATTTGATTTATTATGTGTAAAATTGTTGAATTAGTCATAAAATTCGTTATTCAAATGATTAATTTTGGTTCCATCCATTGACTAAAACCAAAAACCATAGTGTGATAATTGATAATCATAGTGAAAAACCACATAATCATGAATCATCATTCATTGGATGTTTAAATTAGAACATGGTATTTTCAATCTATGAAACCTTAGGTTTAAATTAGGTCATCCATGATCAAAAAAATTATGATTTTATCTTATTATTAAACCTATACCTAGGGTTCTTACTAAATTTTTCTCATTCTAGTTTTTATAGGTTAAGTAAACCCTTCTTAGATACCAATTATAACGAACCTGTCTTTTCATACATAGTTATTACATATAAGTAGATAAACATTCATTACATAAAAATTCAATACTTTTTAGAATATTATTGGTCTAGTGCCTTTGGAAACTTCGACACACAAACAACTATTTTATAAATGATTTATATCATCTCCCACTAAGTTATTTATAACTAGACCCCTTATTAGACACATTATTTATAAAACCATTCTTTATAACCCAGGGAAATAAAACATAATAAAGGGTGAGTTAAAATTCCTAGTAATGTAAAAAGAGAGATATATCAATAAAAAAATAATCACAAAATGAGAAAAAGGGTGTGAGAACATGACCTTAACATTTAAAGTCCACACTCAATATATCATAGATCATAATCTTTATTTATGGAATAAATATTGTTAGTTCATAAGACATGAATCATAAGAGTCTTTGAACATAATCCAAAAGAGAATAACATTGACATAAGAAATGGATACGTGGAATGCACATAAAATTTTAACTTTGCGAACATGTATAAATATAAACAAGTTCACTCATTAAGTTAAGGAAATGAAATAAGGCCCTCATATAAACTTATGGGAATGAAACCGGGTTCACAAATAAACTTATGGACATGAAATCTAGATACACACATAAACTTATGGACCTAAAAGATATGAACATAAATAAACTTGTTGAAATGAAATATAGGTCCAAACATAAACTTATGAACATGAAAGATTGGTCCACACATAAACTTATGGACATGAAATCCAGTTGCATACATAAAATTATGAACATTAAATCAAGTTCCCTCATAACATATTTACCTCATTATTTATCCAAAATTACGTCATGAGTTATCCATATTAACCCAATGCATTTGAGTCAGTTATTGGTTATGTATTTCACATAAATAAAATCATACATACATGCGCCAAAATATTATAAAACATTCATCTTCTTTGAACTCATGAAAGAAATTAATTTCATCAAAGTATAAACAGTGAAAAAGGGAATTGGTTTTATCAACATCTTAATATCATAAACATAAACCATATCAAACAAAAAGAATAAGGACGATATCCTTGGATAATATCCTCATTAAAACTTAAGTATCATTGAAGGATGTCATCCTAGTTGTAAAAATGATTTTGAAAGATCACTTGGAATAATTCTTAAGGTAAATAACTTTTCCATTTTAAAATCACTTATCTTTTTAAAAAGATTCATAGTTATAAATGAAAACATATTATTTGAATATAAACTTTTAAAATTATAATGTAAGATCTAGATAATTAATTAATCATGATGGTTGGATAATTCTCTTATTCTGTATATGTTAAAAAAACATTCCTTCCATATTTTTTTAGGAAAGCCACAAAGAACCTCATTTAGAAAAAATAAAAAGATTCATTTCAGACTGTTTTGTAAAAATTATAACACGGGTAAAAATAAATTTAAAATTTTTTAGAAGAACAATAAAAACCTTTTTGAAAACGTTTTTATAAAACATGGACAAGGAAGTGAAATATTTCCTAGTAGATACTTAAACCTAAACAATCCTAAATAATAATGATATTTTGAAATAAACCCTTACCACATGGGTTTATTTTGAACCGTAAGATCCATAAAATAAATAAAATAAAATGAAAATTTAAATATCATTAAGAAAAATAGATTCATGATATAATATATCAAATTCTTATTATATACACTACATAAAAAAATAAGCAGTGAATATGGCATATGTCTCACAAAAGTAAAATTGTGATGAGAAAACCTCACCTCAAGTCTCGGATTTACTCATTCACATTAAAACCTCCTGTATAATAAATAATGATTTAATATAAATGTATTACATAACTATATATATATATTTATCATACCATGTATTATTTATTTATAATATCTTATGTCATATTTATTAATAATTTGTTATTTAAATCACTGTTTTAGGTGATAACTACTTCGTTTCGCAAGCATGTTTCGATTCAATAGTCTCAATCCTTATATATCGATCATGGTCCCATATTTTAGAGGATGTTAATAATGGAATAAAAATCATATATATTAATTATATATATATTTATAATCCTTAATAAAAATTATATATAACAAAATTAATTACACCATTCATGGGGACGACATACCGTACGTATGCATGAACGATGTTTCCATTATTCGAGTGTTGAAATAAAAGAAAGTTAAATAATAATAAAACATTAAATAATAAATATTTTATCATATATATCATATTTATTCATAAATGTTTTCCTTATTTCTATACATGTGAAGTATAAATGAAAAAAAATCACATTGCATCGTGGAGATGATAGTCCATACGTACAAATGTGCAACATTATCATTTCCAAAAAGATTGGATGATAACATAGTAGAAATAATATTATAATTATACAAGTTTAATTATTTCATATATTTAAATAGTAAACCAATCATAATTCTCATCCATAAAATATGGTGATGAAAAATTAATTGCATCGCCATGTGGAGACTATAAGTCATAGGTATGCACTAGTGATACTTTTGCTTCTTATTTGATGGGAAGGAGGGTGTATAATGGTGTTTTAATGATCATAATAACATTTAATAAACTTTATGTTAATTAATATATTATTTTATTATAAATATCATATATTTAAATGTGGTAGTGAATAGTAGAAAAAGAAAATGATCGGTTCGAGCGGTTACCTCTTCTTCAAAATGACTCCTTTAGATCTCATCTAAAGGGATCTAGGGTTGGTATTTTGGGAAGAAAATCAAGTATATAATGTTTATTGGGAATTTTAGAGGAGTATTTGTCATAGTATGGTCAAGATATAAGGCTCAAAGTCGTGGAATGAAGTGCGGGAGGTGGTGTCCTTTTATAATTGAGGCGAGGGGCACTTTTCGAATTTTTTTAAAAATAAAATATAATAAGACTATTTTAGAGAAAAATAATTCAAAATGGTAATGAATTAGAACCTATTGTAGGATATTATTGAAATAAAATCATAAAATAAAATTTGGACAAGTTTAAGTGCTATTTTAAACCTTATCTAAGGTTTTAACCCCTTAATTAACCTATTTTAACATTAACTCTCGTAACATATTTTTCACTTTTAAAAGGTTGTAATTTTACATAAAAGTAACTATTGAATAATAAATTGATAAGGGATGAAATTTTAGACCATATTATATCTCATTTATCCTTATTTAATATTTTTATTATTTTTAAATAATTTCATAAAATATTATTTTCACAAAATATCATTATTGGTAATTTTGACACTATTCATTACCTTGACTCTAATGAAATAAAGAAAACACTTATAATTCAAAAATATTATTTTTACAGACCCCCAAAATGTTATGGTAATATTTAAAATTTATGGATCACATCAATTATCTCAAATTGTAATATGTCTATTATTTTTAATATCATTTATTTGATTTTTCTATAAATTGAATAATTTCTGTATCAACATTGTGTAAGCATTTATGGTAATTATTTAATTTTTCAAACATATAAATAAATTACCATAATGAATATAATTTAATTAGGTATTAAATTAATATTAATATACATTTTTAACTCATATTTGTACTTATGTGAACACATAAATGATATTTAAAACTAAGAGAGTAACATTTTGTCACTTCTATTGGTTGAAATAATATATAAGTCATTTTCCTGGACAAGTGGCCATTAAATAAATCAATTTAGAACCTGTGGTGTAAAGGTTTTTATTTCATTAATCCAATAAGAAATATGATGAAAAATTACATTCTTATCACTTTTTTAATCGATATTAACCTGATTTACCCTTTATCGAGGTGATAAATTTTACCACAATCACTATCCATATTGACTAAACATAAAAGAGGATTAATTATCAAATTTTAGACTGCAGATTATAAATATGAAATAAAATTTTAAATATTAAATTTCTATAAGTTTCATAAATTACTTTTAATACAAATGTGTAAAATGCAATGAAAAATAGTTTTAGAAAAATACGTTTTAAGCGCAAAAATGCACTTATAGCAAATTCATGTATAATTATGATTAAAATGAAGTTAATTAGATTACATGTAATCAAATAATAATTAATTTATTTTGAGATCAAATTAAAATTATAATTATACATTATATGAAACGAAAAATGATAGTTTTATAAAAATCAGTATTTTTCACTATGCACCGAAAAATCAACCGTTTCAGAAAAATACCAAAATTTCACTGAAAGATAATTTTGATAGGTTGATTTAAAAAATAAATTTAATTTTATAAAATATATTTTCTAAAAGTTTAAAAAATTAATTATAATAGTTTCTCACAAAAAGAAATAAAAATCCATTTTTGAGAAAAAACATATTTTTGAAAAACAAATGTCTTTTCTAAAAATTGAGTGATTAATTACTATGTATTTTTATTTAGCAGGGGATTTATATATAATTTATAAATTAGTTAATCCTATTCATAATCTCTAATTTAAATTCTAGGTAATAATAATATTTTATATAGTATATCTCAGTTTTCTTAAGATTTCAGTTGCGTGTAATGCGACCTATCAGAGAAATTAAATACCTTTGTAAGAAAAATTTCAAAAAATATCGAGGTATTACATGTAGGAGATTGGGGGAGGTATGATAAATGAAAAAATAACTAGAAATGGTGAATAGGAAGATGAACCTAATTCACTATTCCGGGAAAAGATTGATGCGTGAATGTGGATTCTCTATTTTACAAAATACTCAAATCCCTAACTAATTTTTAAAATTTTTTATTGATAAAACCTATTTAAAAAAAATTATACCTTAAGATGTTTCCCTTATCCATTTTGATAGCTTGCCAATGAATATCAAGGTTAATGATGAATTTCTAGACTCTTCCTAGATGATTTTCAAATGTGGTCTTTGTATGGGATCTACATAAAACTGAAATCCTAAAGGATCAAAAAACAGAGTATTGAAATAGCCCATATATGCAACACACATGAGGCATTAGGGGGATCACATGTTTCCGGTGACTGGTGCGTGGATGATCTTGGCAAAGGAAGTGAAAGGAGGTGAAGTTTGTATAGATATGGTGAGACATTTGCAGTGTAAAGAAGTTATAACAATGTAAGATCGACTAAAGTGGAGTAGAAATAATCACTTACCTTTGGTTTTAAGAAAGCCAATTCATTCAAGAAGTGTGTGGGGAAGCGGTGGTGGAGTTTGAATTCAATGAAAGCTCTGTATGTAATGAATAAGTAGGTTCTGTTAGGGTTGAATTTATAAGACCAAGAAGGGTATTATCAGTTCTTTTTGGAAAGCGTTGATGAAAACCCTTTATTACAAAATACAGAAATATTAAATGAATATATATTAAAAATGAATAAATTTCTAAAAAAGTAAAAGATAATTAACGTTAATAATGTACATATACTATTAAATTCATGAATGTAAAAAATGAGTGAAATTGAATAATTAAAAATGGATAGACTTAAAAAATATTAAAAAATGGATAAGTGTTATTAATTATATAAATTATTAAAAAAATTAAAAATGAATATATATTAAAATAAATATGATTACACGTTAAAAAATTAAATGTTAATGAATGAACATGCATAAATAAATATTAAAAATGAATAAATTACAAAAAAAAGTAAAAAACAATGAACACTATTAGTGAATAAATAACTTTAAATGAATAAATGTTAAAAAAGGTTAAAATTTTATAATTAAAAAAGCAATAGATTTGAAAGAATATTAAAAAAATTAATAAGTGTTATTGATTATATAGATTATTAAAAGAATAAAAAAAAATGTGAAAATGAAAATGAATACATATTAATTATATAAATTACACATACCATATTAAAAACATTAATTGGTAATGAATAAAAATGATTAAATAAAAAATGAATAAACTGTAAAAAATACTAAAAAATAATTAATATTATTAGTGAAAAAATATTTTTAAAAATGAATAAATTATAAAAAAATATTAAATAGTAATAAATAGTATATATTAAATAAAAATATAAAAAATGAATAAAATTTACCAATTTTAAAAAATAATATATTGAATATATTATGTTACTAAATGAAATTCTAAAATGAATAACAAAAATTGAATAAATGATATAAATATTATGTGTCTGTGTGTTTATATATAAAATGACATTAGCTATGTAAATGTGTATATGGAATTAAAGTGTGTATATATATAGCATAAGTTTGATATATTTTAAATTTAAAAAATTAACAATTAAATTATATAATATATAACATCGATTACTCGATACTGATTAGTCAATATTTTTATTGAATATCGATTTTTAATTATAAATCATTTTCACTATATACATGTCTTATTCAATGTATATATATATATATATTGTATATAAATCAAATTTAAGGAAACATTATATATTGATATATATATATACATATATGTATATCAATATGAATATATTTCTATATTAAAAAAATAAAAAATATTGATGAATAATTTTGTATAAAAAATATAAAAAATGAATAAATTACAAAATAATAAATTAATAAATATTAAAAATGAATATATTATCAAAAAAGTAAAAATCTGTTAACATTATTAATGAATAGATAATATTAAATGAACGAATGTTAAAAATGAGTGAAATTTAATTTAATAATGAAAAGTTCCAAAAAAATATTAAATTAATGAATAAGTGCTATTAATTATATAAAATTTTAAAAAATAAAAAATGAATACTTAAAATGAAAATGAATACATATATTAATTATGAAAATTAAAATTATATTAAAAAATTAAAGGTTAATCAATAAAAGTGAATAAATAAATATTAAAAATGAATAAAATTACAATAATATTAAACAGATGAATAAATTACGAAATTATTAAAAAATTTATTAATGACATAAATAATCATAAAAATTAATAAAATTTTAAAATAAATAAGTGTTATTAATTTTATATATTATTAAAAAAATTTAAAATGAATATATGTTAAAATGAAAATGAAGACATATTAATTATATTAATTTGAAACATATAAAAAATAATAAATGTTAATGAATAATCATGTATAAATAAATTTAAAAAATGGATAAAATTACAAAAATATTAAACAAATAAAATTTGGAAATTTATTAATTAAAAAAATATTAAAATAAGATTAGGATTATTAATGAAAGAATAATATTAAAAATGAATAAATTTGGAAAAATATTAAAAAGTAACAATTAGTATATATTGAATAAAAATATAAAAAATGAATAAAATTTACTGATTAAAAAGATAATATATATTAAATATATATTTTTTTAATAAATAAAATTCTAAAATATATATTAAAAATTGAATAAATTATAGAAAAACTATGTATTTGTGTGTGTTTCTATATTAATTACATATATGTGTGGGTGAAATTAATGTAATAAAAGTTTGATATATAAAAATTATAATTGTATTAAAAAATTAATTTTTAATCAATAAATAAAAACAAATTTTCAAAATGGATAAAATTACTAAAATATTAAACAAATACAAATAAAAAATGATTAAATTATAAAAATATTAAAAAAATTATTAATGAAATAAATAATAATATAAATTAATAAATTTAATATATATATACATATTAATTATAAATAAATAAACAACATATATTAAATATAAATATCAAAAATAAATAAAATGTAATAATTAAAAAAAATATAAAAAATAATAAATATTAATAAATAAAAATGAAAATGTGAATATCAACAATTTATTATTTGTTTATATGTTTAAATTTATAAAATTGAATTAATTTTATATATGTATATGTGAAATTACTATATGATATATGAAGTGTAACATATTTAGTAAAACAATTTGAATAATAATTAAATGTTTATTATTTGATATTTATGTCAAATTGGAAAAATAAATGGCATTGATAAAAAATGTTATTAAATATCTATTAATATTAATGAGTCAATAATTTCAATTAATATTAATTTTTTATTAAATTATAAACAAATTTTTCGTAAATATATGACATAAATATGATATATATTACGTTAGTATTATATAAATAATATTTAATACAATTATATATATATATATCAATATATATTTCTATATGAAATAATATTTTTAATAATATATAATTTTTAATTTTTATGATATTTTTAATTAAATATCTTATATATCAAGTGTAAATTTATATTTTGTCATATATAAATCATATCTAATAAAATATATTATATTTTTATCAACATAGATATATTTATATATCAACATATGATTTGTAATGATTTTATTTTTTTATGAAATAAACTTTTTGTCATTACTCATAATGGCCACCTAAAAAATGCCGATAAAGGGTAGCATTGTTTATCATGGGTTTTGTATTAGTGTATTTATAAATAAATATATACATATTTTCATATACTTATATATAATACATTTAATTAAACAAATAAATATTCAAATATATTTACATATTAAATGTCATCTTAAATATATAAACCATATGTTAATAAAAAATAAATATTCATTCTATTTAAAATAAAAATGCATCCATCTTATTTATTATATAAAAATATATGAATATATATATACCTATACAAATATATATGCATTAAGAAATATAAATATATTCATGTATATATTATAATACATGAAAATAAATATGAACATATTATATGTGTAAATAAATTTAAATATTTGTACTTATATTTATATCTATATATAGACACACAACTAATGTATTTTTAAATATAAACACGCACACAAACATATTTTATAAATATATTTAAAAATAATTATATGAAAATATATAATTATATATAAATATAGAAATATAAATATGAACACACACACTTAAATAGAAATATAAAAACACACAAATGAACACACACATACAAAAATATATATTTTCAATGCATTTAAAATAATTATATATAAATATATGGATAAAATTATATATCTAAATATATATAAATAAATAGATATATAATAAAATATAAAATAAAATAATATGGACTGGTGGTAAGATCACAGGGGCACGAAGGTGGGGTACTTAGGTTCAAATCCATCCAGGTATGTGAATGTGGTAGGGCTAACAAGCACTGTTAAGGGCAGGGGAAGACATGCTAGTAGGGGAGAACTAATAAAGGGGTAAAGTGAGTGCTGTTAAAGGTATACGAGGATGGGGGAATACTGATAAAGGGGCACATACGAGCATTGATAAATGTAGTGCGGTGGCTGATGAGCGTTGGAAAAAATATCAGTGCTGATAAACCCTACTTTTAACAACATTGATAAAGACCCCCTTTATTAGTGTTTTTTTGACCGCTAATAAAAGAGACCGAATTTTAAAGTCAATTACAACATCAATACTTTTTGGCATCTATAAAACACTTTTTTTTGCTTTTAAAGAGAAGATATATAATAGTGAATATTGATTACATTAATTGGATATATAGACTTGGTGTCCTCATAAATTGATGTAGTGACATTTGTTTGAGTAAGACTAATGAGCACTAATAGGCCTTGACAAGGATGGAGGTGGATCCCCATCTGGGAAAGCCAAACTGGGCACACACAAAGTGCCAAAGGCACCAGTAGAAAAGGAAGAGGTTGAGACCTGTATCGAAGGAGACTGAAATAATGAAGCAGGAATATGCGATGACCAAATGGTGTTGGTGACTCATCTTCCAATTATCAAGGTAGATTTTTGGTTGATAGTAATTCTAATAATTTAGATGTTTTGAATCATTTATTGAATGTGATGTTTCCATTATCCCTTGGATGTAGGATGAAAGTCCGAACCATGTAATCATATTATGCAATGTTTTGTACTTTATGCTTGAATGTAGGTTTTCTTGTGATATTTCTATTCATTTCTTGGAATGAAGATATTGGGAGGACCAGAACGCAATGATGGGATGATTTAGTGTAGTGGATGGGGTGCCTTGAATTCCCAGTTTTAGACCCTAAAGTATTGGTGGATATTCCAGATAAATGTTCTACATTTGTTTCTTTCAGCCCTGATCCCCAACACATGGTATCAGAGGGCTTTGTTAAAGTGTTATGTTACAAAACATTGTGGAAGAAATTTGGTTGATTAGTTTATTAAGGACTCTAAAGGTCATTATTGGAAGAAAGTGGCAGTACGAGAGGTGTTTTTAGAATATTGAATGCAATATTGACCAGATTAAGTCTCTAGTAATGTTCTATTGTTGGTCAAAGTTAGAGATTTATGGAAGAATGATGGGGTTCCTTATGTTAGGTGATCTATTAGAAATTCATAAGAATATCATAATAATATGGTGGAAGTATTAGTGGTGTGGTAGGTATATTAAAAGTCTTCATGGTCAAAAGTATCATGAAGTGTTTTCTATTCATTGGGAGGCATTTTGAACTTAGTGTGAGCATATTCAAATTTTTTAAGGCAAGTGAACTAGAAAACTGTGAAAAAAATCACACATGTATTTTTAGAAAAGTTAAATTTGGGTGATAGATGACTTGAGTTCCCTAAAAGAGATGTTTGATAAAGCCGTTAATTTTTAGTTTAGGTCGATTGAAGATTTGGCTGGTGACCCTATTCTAGATTAAACTACAGATGGAGAAGGATGATTTTAGCTTCTTTATATATGGAAATGATATTTCAAAGGATCCGTAGGGAAACATAAAAACATTCTATTAGAAAAATGGGTTCTCAAAGAGACAGAACTAGGCTCGAAGATGTGGGATAAAAGGACTCTATTTCTATGGTTGAACTATAGGACATTTTATTGGGTGTTCATCATGATAATGACATTAAATTTATAGAGATCTATAATTATTGGATAAAGGTTGATTCTGATGGTGTTGTTTGAGTTTGGTGTACCAAATATTTCTTGGGTGGTGCAGAATCTTGATAGTGGTGTCTTCAAAAATACACGGGATTCTAATGGAAAGAGGCTATAGACATAGTTCACGATGAAAATTGTTAGGAATTTCAAAATATTAGAGGATGGAAACACACTATATATTTATTTGGAGAATTTTTTGAGGGTTTTATTTATATTAATTTCATATATTCATTGTAAATTTAGATTATGGTTCTAGAAGATTGAGGAGGGGATACTTTAGTGGGAGTTTGAATGATTGGAGAAGCATTTAGTAAAGAACAATGTAGTTGATGAAGATGATTGATGAATGGATGATGGACTAGTTTCAATATTGGTGTGATCATGGGAATAGTCTTTTAGTGGAGGATTGTTGCTCTTATCTTATAAAAACAATTCTCAATTTAGAATTGATTTGGGTCTATCCCATTTACTATAGAGAGAGAAATATATTAATGGATATATTTTTCTCAACATTAATAAAGGTGTTTCTATCAAAATTAATGGAGAGTTAACTCTCAATGTTAATGGAAGGAAGAATTAATGTTAAATATATAAATTGGATATATGGATTGGGTGTCCATATAAATGGATGTAGTAGCACTTTTTGAGTATGACTGATGAGTGCTGATAGATCCTAATATAGGCAGAGGTAGATCCCTATATGAGCAAGCCAACCTAGGTACACACAAACAGCTAGAGGCACCAGATCCAAAGGAATAATTTAAAATCTATAAGGGTGGAGACTGGAAGGAGGGATTTGGAAGTTGTGATAACCAAATGGTGTTGGTGGAACATATTACAGTGATCTAGGTTGAGTTTTAAAAGATAGTAGGTTGAGTTTTAAAGTGATGTTATTGTTCTCTTGTAGATGCAGGATGAAAGTCTGAATCATGTAATCATATTATGAATTATTTTTTTCTTTGTTCTTTCATGTGTGTTTTCTCGTCATAATTTTGTTCATTGATCATAATGAATACCTTGTGAGGAAAAGAAGCTGATGAAGGGATGAATCAGTGTGGTGGTAGTGGTGCTATGAATTCATAGTTTTGGACACCCAAGTCATGGGGGATCTTCCATATAAATGATTCAAATGTTTTTCTTTCATTCGATATCCATAACTATGTTTACAATATAATAGGTTAAGGCAACTCTATTTCAGTTAGACCTGATAACAGTATGCCAGTTTTATTTTTTTAGAAATTTTAGCATAATGTTTTTTAGAGATGTTTCTTTGGTTCCTCTTGTCTTTCAAAATTTGTTTTTTTTAATATTGGTATAAGTTATTGGGTTTGTTATGTTAAAATAACACTTATTTAATGTTTTTAAAGATAACAAAAAACCCAATTATCTAGATCAACATGATATAGAACTAAAACCATGTTTAAACTAATGGGAAGAACATGTGAACCTTTAACTGTTGATGGAGGTAGCTCCCATTTTCATTCATAGTTTTTAATGAAGATCCTTAAATAGCATAAAAATGACTCTTTCCTCTATGGTTTATCCATGGGTCGACTAAATCACCCAACACTTAGGCAGAACCCCCATTAAAACCATGGTATACTAGTATCTCTCAATTTAAATGGTGGAGAAAGTGATATTTTAGAGATTCTGTAGGAGGCTTGGACAATCTTGGACCACCATATTAATTATTTCATCCTCTATTTTGTCTATAAGGGTATTCCCTCAGTTTCCATGCATTTAATTATATGTTACAAAACATTTGAGTAATTCATGTAGTTAGAAACTCTTTTTAACCTCTCCACCTATACAACTTCCCCAAATGTTTCATCATGTAAAACATTTATAAATGATGATATTTGTGAAAGTTACTAAACATTAAAAATTAATGTTCTAATTTATTATTCAATCCTTGGGTGTTAAATATCATATAAGAATAGTATTTAACACATAAAATCACATTGCAACATGACCATTCCATATAACACAACTAGACATAAGGTTCTAGGGGTAGATGAGAACAAATCAAGTGTTATATAATAATATTTTTCATTAGCTTCAATAGATAATATCCAAATATCTTAGTTAAGGTCACCTTAGTATTTTCTAGATATGATCTTTCACATTTAATTTATAATTAATTTAAAATAAGAATTACCTCGACTGGATAATTTTTCCACTGATTAATTCTATTTTCACTCTTTTCATTTACTCATTGTGATGAAGAATCTAAACTATAATTCCTATAGTAGTAAACACAATACTCCATGAATCTGTAAATAATTCTTTTGGTATCTTGGGTGTTAGTATGGAGGAACCATGTTCTTTGGTCTGTTCACCATTAATTGTGAGAAGAAAAATCTCATATTTTATCTATGTTCTTGGGTGTGAGGGAAGAATATTTTTCACATTATGTTCTTAAGATAATTTTTAGATATTTTCTCTAGGGATTGAGATAAATTCATTAGACTCTAACCATTTTGAACAACCACAACCATATCTTAAATGATATATTTAGGATTAAATATTTAGGGTTAGATTATTGATAATTGTGAAAAGTCCCTTTATCAAGTTTTTTATTTTCTAAAAAACCCTTATCATTTATTATTATTTTGATTATTATATTCTCATGGAATGCACTAAACTCATGAATTGATATATTATCTCCTTTATACAATCAACTCGGTCAATCAATCCTTATCTACATGTATCAAACCTTGAATAAAAAAAATTCATTTAAATAAATATTATCCTTTCAATAAATAAATAAATATTATATTCACTAAATAAAAAAACAAATATTTATTTTAATATTTATGTAACTAAATAAAAATTTACATCAATCCTTTTACTGAATTAGGGAATAAATATTTGTTTATTTATTACCTTATGAATAATAAGAAACTGATAAATAAATATTATATTCACTAAACTTATGAATATATTTTTTAATATTCAAATCACATATTCTAAACTTGAATATCTATCGATTGAATTATAGTAATCAAATTAAATTGAATAATTATTATTCCATAAGCTATAAATAATAAATATTCTTAATATTAAATTTAATAGAATTTAATGATATTCTAGATACACTTATTATGTGACCCTATATGACTCTTTATCAGTGGAATTATATGAACTTACCTTATATCCATGATCAATGTCTATCAACATGTTAATGCACCCATATTCTTAATTTATATTTTTTATTATCTGATAATACAACTTTTTATCGGGGTTGAGAGGGATCCCTTACATGAACTAGAGGATGAGAAGTGAAAAGAATGAATTATATGTCTCATAGGCCTATATTTATAATCCCTTACACCATTTTAAAGACATGAATACACTAGAACAACCCCTCCCCAGAACAAATTTAAATCCACATCTAGCTCACCACCTTACGTTACTAATGACTTAAAATGACCTTGTTTAGAGATGCATGGGCCGATGAATAGAACTATATCCCTATTTATATATTATGTCTGGTAATATCTACCCAGTGACTGATTCTACTTCTATCCATGAGCTCATGGTGTCTCCAATAAGTCAAACCTACTTTGCTTCATGGCCCAATGACCCTATTGCCCAAAGGCATGATTTTTTTCCTATAAGACGTATATACCGAAGGCCCAATTCTTTGTCCATAAGGCCCATTTTTATTTAATAGTTTCAATGTTACAATACCACTACATTACTTTTATAGTTTTTTATATAGGCCCTAAGTAATTATCCCCTTCCTAGATTTGAACCTGGGTTTTTCATATAGGATTTCATGGTGCTTACCACTAATACAAATCCCAACTACATTAATACAACCACAGTGAAATAAGTTAATGTTTCAACTAAAATAACATTCTATAAAAATTTTATAATGTAATGTAATCTATTTGAATCAATATATCATCAAGTAGGTTGCATACTTTGTGTCATCGACCTATATGTTTGATTGATATTTCTTGGACTTCACGAAATAAACTTGTCGATGAACTAATAGGGTATGGAATTAATAAGATGGTTCTATATTAATAAAATATCTAAAGATACCTTCTTATATTAACAAAAAGGGATAAATACTTTATCAACTTATTAAATTAATTTCTCATCACTTATGACATGCCCAATGTATGCTACTTCATCACGAGCATAAATCTTCCTAATTTTCACTGATACATCAAAATATATGATTCATGATATACATTAATAATTATCTCAAGTATAATGATAAATAAATAAATCCGTATATAATAGTATCTAATGACACAAATAACATATGGAATTCCTATTGACAGGACTATCTTTATAACCTAATCTCTGGGAGATTACAATGTGTGAAACTCATGAGAAGAAGTATCAATGTCTTATGACCCTCTAACACCTAATAGTCAAATATAATATGTTTCTCATTATAAATATGTTATTTGGACCATATAATGCATGTTTAAGAATGTTTCATAGCTTCTCTAGATCTAAATATTTAAATCATATGAAATTCTATACATAATAATCTTATATTGTGCTATAACACAATATATTGAAGAGATTTCATGCCATGTGACATAGGAAACAATTTCCTCCTTGAATTAGACCATATTTTATTTTTCAATATATTTTCATCATATTTACTATGACTTGATCTAAGTAACCCTATACAAATATCTTGGTAGATCTAATAACTGAGAACATGGGTTGAAAATTTAAACCATCCTTAGAGAAATATATTTTTTCTTAGTATTAATTAACTGTAAGACTATATATTTGTTTTTACATATGTTTTAAAAATACTTATCTTAGAAAATTATGGTGCTCCCAGTAACCCCAAATTGATACATGGATTATTTTCATTCATAGTAAAACCAAACTACCTTATAGATTCAATGAAATTAATATCCTATAATCATGATCTTTTCTCTAATCCACACATGGATTTGTATAACTTCCATACATTATTGTAATTTTATATTGTCTCTTACCCTTATATTTTTTCAATATAGATATTTTCCATAGGGTTTTCATTGATAAAGGTATACTTTACATCCATTTTACCAATTACATGATCATCGATTTTTTCTATGACAAGTAAAATTCTAATGGATCTTATTAAGACAATTGATAAAAGGTTTCATCATAAAGTATAAACAGACATCACCAGAAATATTTATTAACCAACAATTCCATATTAGTATGAAAATTTCCATTCATTTATAGTTTTTTATTTAATACCCATAAATAAATTTTCATAAACTAGAGAAACTATTATAGTATAGAACTGGATTTTGGTACATGGAATTCATTACTAAATTCATAAGAACCTTCTAATATCATCTTTTTACCATTAATTATTTCCTTATATGATTCATTATTATTATCAAATAATATATCACTTCACTTATTGAATATAAACCACCTATTTGGTTTTAACTTTCCACTGTAGTACATGCCTCTGGAAAAACTCCTCCCACCAAGTCTTATGGAGTTTAGTGTTCCCATTCTAGCTCATGTGTATCTAGATCCTTAAACTTAATTTGAGTATAACTTTCTTCCAATATCTCAAAAGAGAATTTATTTCCACTTATAAAAATATAGTCGATCACTTGACTAATACCTTTCTATATTAGGTATTTTTATATCCTAAGTAGATTTTTGGATAATGAACAAAGATAAGCTTAGTATTTACCTGATCTATGTTCGTTTCCAAAATTATCTTTAATAAAAAATTCTCATCAAAACACATGGAGCTGTGAAATAATTTATTTCATTAATATTAGAGCATATATGATATCTCTTAGTCAATGTAGTTGGCATATGGGTAGTTATTGACACCACTATTTACAAAACATGCATCAAAAGGAATTATGGAATAATTGAAATACATATAACACTTATCATCAACATTCATTTTGAAACCATCATCACTCTGATGTTTATATTACTATACTATAATGTATTTTTTGACATATTTTCCTACTAACCCACCTTGATAACATAATATATTTGACCTAGTATATTCACTACCACACTTTGTTTCCCTAAAATCCCTTAATTGAATATCATAAAGTATATGAATTTATGTCTATATTCTCCTCAAAATTGTTCACACGTATCCTAATAACGTAATTCTAGAATCATTATAGACACATATTTATCTCTAAAGTTTTATTTGTCTTTCAACTTAACATGTAAATATATAACATACTTTAAATTAAATAGCCCATAATTATATTATTTATAATTAGGGTTTCACTTTATTACATTTTAAGTATCTTTTTGGTTTAGATTTTTATATAAATAGAAAATACAATTACATATCATAACCTTATAATAAAAAGTATAAAATTTCACTCAATATCTATTTTTTTACACAAAAACATGATACTTAAATTTAAACTCCCATTTTATTAAAAATACATTTTCTTATTTAAGGATGTATCCCAATATAGGAAATTTATATATTTATATAGTTCCTACTCATCATTAGACCCTGTGAAAATCATTTTAAAACTTTTTATGAGCACAAAAATCTCATTAAGTGACATAAAAATTAAGAAAACTATTTGTCCATTTTTGAAAATCATGTAATCCTATAAGAAAATTTTCCATTTTTTACATAATAAAATTTGATCTCAAAAAATAATTTTCTTATTTATGATATAAATTTCATTTCCCAAATATTTTCATAATAAATATCATAATAAATATTAAATATAAAACCATAATCACTAGGACGTCCTATTAAACATAGGTATTCATGAAAAAATTTTCTTGAAAAAAATACTTTTCTCCCTTAAAAAGGTTATAAACTTTCTTATAAACATAATATAAATATCTTACCTTATTAAATTAAAATACTTCTATGAAATATTATTTTAATGAACAAAACATTCGTGTAGGTGCCTTGGTACATCGTCTTCAACAAAATTTTTTTATATAAGTTTAAAAAACCAAGTACAAAAGGGGGCTCTCAAGGGGGATGAAAGTGATGAAAATACAAGAAATATCCATGAAGAATAACCTTACACTCGATAGGAAGTGAACCCAAGCACTCTTACAAATGGAATAACCTACCAGGTTTATTCCAACATAACTCCTTGGAGAACATAATCATTACCCAATGATTTATAGAGATATATTGGGAACAACCATCACCATGAACTATGTAAAAGGATTATAACATACATAAAACTCATAAAACCTTTCATTTAAATCATAAAATATCATAAATTACTTTGTTTTACACATATGCAGAATCACTTTCGGGCATCATGTAAAAATAAAGATAAAAACCCTCCTTTAGAAACTATTTAAATAAATATTCTTAGAATAATGATAAATAAGATATTATTTTCATAAACCATAAAAAGTTTATGGAAATATTCTTAAATAAAAATGTTTATGATGGTGGGAAATTTCTCTATTGCCGTATACATTAAAAAAGTATTCCTTTCATAATTTTTTAAAAATGTCAAAAAATAAACTATTTAGAAAACCTTTAAAAGTAAACTTTAAAAAACTTCTTAAGGAAAGTAAAACATTGTTTAAAATGATATTTAAAATATATTTAAATATACTAATATCACAATTGATACATTTTAAATAACATTTTTATGGAGGAAAAATAGAAGAAAAAAATTTAAAACTTTTTAAATATGGTTTTAAAGAAAAATATCTTACCTCAAGTTTGAATCACCTTATACATAAATTATATCCTATATAATAAAATAATATTAATTTTATACCAGATTGAGAACCTTTTTCTGGTGTATTACCTTATTATAATTCCTTTTAATTCATTTGTTATCATGCCTATATAGTTATTAAATTGGTTAAGTTCATGTTAGATGTTTTGAGGACATTCAGTTCATAGTCCCAAAAAAGATTTGAAAGGTTGACCATGATAAAATGGTTCATGCTTAAATAATATATATAATATTAATCATGAAATAATTATCATTTTTATAAATTAAATTAAATTTTAGAACCATCTATGAAAGGAATACATGAAAAATGAATCACATTGCATCATGGAGTTGGTAAAACGCACGTATAGACGAGAGACATTATCATTTTATAAAGAATGAAAAGGTAAGAAGGTAAGTAATATATTATATTTAAATAATAATAATTATGTCATTAATATAACATATATTCATTAAATCCATCATAATAACCATCCTTATGAGGTTTTAATGAAAAAAAAACACATCGCTTAATGGATGTGGTGATCCACACGTACACACAAGGGATGTTTTCATTTCCCATATAATGGAAAAGGAGATGAAAAATGGTTGTAACATAATAAAAAAAATTTAATTAATTTTAATACACTTATTTTATTATTTTGGAATGTATGATAATATTTTAAAGTGGTAGAAGAATAAATAAAACACAAACACTCAGTTAAGAGTTATACCTCTTCTTTGGAAACCACCTTAGGATTACACCTTAAGCTTTTAGGTTGGTATTTTGATGAGAAAAAATCACTTATTCCATAAAGAGGTAGTTTGGGAATGGATTTAATATAGTATTGGTTGTGATAAGTAGATCAAGAGGTGTGATAAAGAGAGGATAAGTGGTGCCTTTAATAAATGAGGGGAGTGTCACTATTTTAATTATTCAAAGTTTTAAGTTAATATAAGGTCTTATTCATGGTCAAGTGGAACCAAGGAATAAAAAAATTAAAATATAATATTTTATAAGGTTATAATGAAATCAAACAATCACATTTAGACATGTTTTAGATACATTTTAAGAATTATCCCATAGTTAAACCCCTTTATCCCCAATTTAGCTATTACCACAATAACTTAATTTTTTACCCAGATAAATTAATTATATGAAAAATAATAAAAGGGATTTTTTTTGAAATTATGATTCAAAATTTTCAGTCCATTTTATCATATTCAAAATTTACAGGTGTCTCAAATTATATTTAATATATGTACACAAAAAACATAAAAAACAGTTTTTCGGAAAATAACCGATGTAAACATAAAAATCATTTCACCTTTAAATCAAGTAATAAGTTTATTTAAAAGAATTGTTTTTGGTTAAATGATAAAAAATTAAGTTTTTTATACTTTTGAGTCCATCCAAAATTGAATGGAACCTTCCAAAAAAAATATTAAATAAAAATACCCAAAAATAATTTTTAATTTGAATAAAATAAAACTTATGTTCACAAAAGTCAATCTTGGGTTCTCAAATTCACAATAATATTATAAAATATAATATAAAACTTCTTTAACATATATTTTTTTGATAAAAAGTTTAAAAATTTATTAAGTCATGGTTAAATCATAATAATATCATAGAAGTGATGGTATTTAAAAAATCAATATTTCTATTGTTAACCCCAAAATAATATATTTTAAAAAAATATCAAAACATTACCTTAAGATAAATTGTTATGATGAAGCCAAAAATTAATTAATTTTTATGAAATTAAAATTTTAAAATAAAGAATGTTAAATTATAAATAAATCCATAAAATAGATGGAAAAAGTTTTAGTTATAATAAAGCTATTTCTTTTTATATTGAAAAATTACTTAAAATTATTGTAATGAATAAGCCTCTATAAAATCTAATAATGAATATTAATAAGATATGAAATTGATTTATTATTAATATTATATGGGTTTTTACATTGTCCCTATCTTAAAGAATTTATATCCTCATAATTTTATTCATCATTTAAATAGGTAGGGATATTTTTTCCACATAGCCTTTTCAAGTTCCCATGCTGCTTCCTCAATCATGCGATTCTTCCCCAAAACATTTCTCGGTAAGGTACCATATTATATAACAACTTCTCATTTAAATATATAATATACATTTTATTTTACACATAATAAATATTCTCTTCCAACTGTACTACTTTTGGGCTTAAAACATGAGATGCATCAGGTACATATTTCCTTAACAACAAAACATGAAATACATCATGTTCCCAAGATAAATTCTATGTAAAAGATAATTGATAAGAAATTATTCCCACCTTTTCAAAAATTTCATACTAAATAATAAATCATTGTCTTATCTATCATTTCTTTTTGAATCACATAACACCTTTCTAAGGAGTTATTTTAAGAAATACATGATTACTTACCTCAAATGAAAGGTCTTTCCTCCAGTTATATGCACAACTCTTCTACCAGATATGAGATGAACTCATGTTTTTCTAAATATTATTTACCTTCTAAACCATTTCCTCTAATAGTTATGGTCTCGATAAATTTATTTCACCGACTTTATCCCAACACATATAATTTCACCACAAATTTCCATATAATGCCTCAAAAGCCCCCCTATGTCTACCAGGATGAAAACTATTATTATAAGAAAATTACAATAAAGAAATATGTTGATCCCAACTACCTTAGAAATATAGTAAGGAATACTGAAGAATATCCTATAAGTTCTAAATCCTTCACTCTAACTATCCATCATATTGGAGATAAAAAGTTATACTGAAATTTAATTTAGTACCAAAAAACTTCTGAAGTTCTTTCCAATAATTTAATATAAATTTGGAATCATAGTTAGATAAAATAGAGAGATAGAGAGAGTCAATAAAATATGATTATTGATTAAATATAATGTATAGTAAGTTTATCTGAAGATATAATATATAGAATAGGAAGAAAATGAATATATTTAGTCAAACAATCAATAATATCCCAAATTTCATTATTACCTAAAGATGTATTTGTAAATACCATAAAAAATATCCATGGATATTGACATGACTATCATAGGTAAGTGAAAAATATACTAAATGTTTCTTATTGAAGTACAATGGATAACTAGGGTCATCTCACTTTAGGAGGTTCGCAATTGACAATTCACTTTTAGTCTTTTTGGTATTTTCTTATTTTATTAAATCAATGAAAAAGTTTGAAATATAAAGAAAATGACATGAAATTATAAAACTATTAGGTAGAATCTAAAATGATGTTAGTAAATAATGGGCCTGGTTTTATGTTTTGTAACTCAAGTACCTTTATTATTCATATTTATTATTTTAATTCAATTTGATAATTAATTTATGAAATCTAATTCCTCATTTTCTATCCTTTAATTTATTGAGTGTTAAAATTTTCAGGACTAGGAGAATTATTTGGCACACTAAACTTCATATCTTCATATAATCAAGGTTAATTACTCACCAAAATTGATAGTATGAAACCTTCCAGAACCTTGATCCATCATATACTGTTTCATCTATTGAAAAAACTCAACTCCATAGTATGAATAGTTTTTTTTTTTCAATAGAAGGGAATGAAAGAATATAAATTAAAAAAAATATGAATTTGAGAGTAATATCGTGGTGGATGATCACCTCACCTATACACATATCTCTTATTGACCATAAAAAAATTAAAACATTAAGAATTTAAAGTTCAGGATTCAAGAACACTGAGAACCTCTCCCAAGGCCAGTCCTTGGGTCAATAACCTAGCATTAGGAGTGAGAGATCATGGTGGAAAAAACACACACATAGAGAGATATAGATATAGAGAGAATAATAATGGAATAAATAATTTGAAATAAAATATTAATTAGAGTTACATGATAAAATAAAGTTAACTAAAAAAAAGTATAACAATCAAAACAACAGCCTACTCCCCTCTTCGAGAGATGATTTGGAGTGTCGTATCAAGCCTATATTTATAGGCATTGAACCCCCCAATTTCTAGTCATTGAATCTTGAAAATATTATCTTCAAATATTCAAATATTTATCCTATTTAATTGGTTAATGTTTCCTATTTTAATTCCATGAAAATGTATTCTTTTATTTTCCTCCATCAATGAGAGAGAATAGGGAATTGAATTACCCAAAATTCTTGTATCTTTAATTTCAAGTATATCTCAAATTAATTAAACTTCATCCTCATTTTTAGATAAGTTATTTCTTTTATGTGTAATATTATTGAGTTAATCTTGGAATTCCCATATTCACATATCCATTTCAATGAAATGTAAGTTCAGGTATCAATTTTTCCACACTGGAAATCTACGTAGCCAATGTGTGATGTAGTCATTTTGGCCTTGTTTTTAAACAAGGCTTCATTCATCATCATAGGATTCACATTGAGATCCAGTGGTTATCCATGGTGATTATAACCTTTGATAATGGAATTTGTATCGAGATCAGGTTCGAACAATGGTGATGATGTAATTCTCTAGTGTATCAATAGTTGTCCCATAACCCTTACACATTGAAATTACACTTACACACCATCAACATAAAATTTCTTAACTTTACATAACTTTTTAAAAAAATTGTTTACCCTTAAATAGAATTTTTAAATCGATTAGATACCTACATTTATCCTTATAAAATATTGAATCACCCTTACATAACTTATGAATAGTTTGGGGTACGTTTACACATAAGCTTACTTACTTTTGTATAGCACTGTATACCTTTTTGTAGCATTTAAAATTAATGTATTACCCTTACGTTGCTTCTTTATTAACTTTATGTATCCAATAAATTCCATATAATAACTTTAAGCAGTGCCTATCTACCTTTATATGGATATTTTACTACATTTACGTAGCCCCTTAACCTTTATGCAATGGTGGAAATCCCTGGGTACCTTTACACATGACCCGTTTGAAATTTTCACTGCATTTGATACCATTACAAAATAAATAAAGTAAATTTATGCTACACATGGATTCCTTGAGATACACTTATTTATCTCATTAAAACAAAGGTTTGTCTTTACATACTTCCTTAAATTTATCCTATGTAAAGGTAGAGAGCATTTTACCCTTATACAACTCTTTGTCCAAGAATAAGGGTAAAAAAAACTTCCAAAAACATTAATTTTTAAAATAAAACTTTAAAATTCATAATTTCCACCTATTTTATTCCAAATTAGTTATTTAAATTAAAATCAAACATATTTAAAAAAATATACTAACTTTTTGAAAAAATGATTAAAACATTAAAATTCAATATTAAAATGTCAAAAATTTTGCATGAAAAATATGTACTTCAAATACTGCCTCACTTGAAATATTCTTATCCTTAATAATTAAATCTAAACAATAAATTAATAAGGAAAAAATTGTAACACTATTTATATCTAAAAGAAATTAAATTAAATATTTACCAAATAAAAGATTAAATTTTCAAGATCCACATGAAATATAAATTCAACTTCACATTTTTCAAAGAAATAATTAACCTTAGTATTTTAGTTCTTCCCATTGGAAAATGATGGGTCTTATCCTTCATTCCATTCAAGATTCATTATTTATTATTATTAATCATTCCAAGTTGTGATCTACCCCAAACTGAATTATTTTATTCTCTCATCACTCATGGTATAGATTCAAGTAGAGTTATGCTATTACCATGAATAAATTCTCATTTCCATAATATTTAAAAGGATATGAATTCCACACTTTCTAAATAAAAAATCACAGGGAATCACGTGGACTTATCATTATAGGTTTTGATGACTCTGAGGCTTAAAGTTGTAAGGGATTGATGTTCAAAACATTAAATCTCAAAGAGGATATTTATTAGTAAATCATGATGCTTATAAAAAAACAAAGTGTAATGATAATATCCCCTTCACAAGTCCCACTTCCCAAGATAAAATTAAGGTCATGAATAATGTAAATATAATGGAAGATTTACTCCTTGAAATTTCTCTTCTTTTTCATTTTTTTCTTTTTTAAACTAATTTTTTAGATCTTTTTTACTTTTTTGAAACCCATTATTGGAAACAATATCACATCCGCCAACTAACCCTATATGATAAAAATCATCAATCTAGTAATGGTAATTTTTGATTCTCATAATACATAACCCATTTCTTTATTATTATTACTCTTTTTTCTTTTTTATCTGTTTTCAAGAGGGTAAAACAATTAAAGTAAAATTCATGAATTATCATCCTTACCTAATACCCAAAATAGGGAACCCACACACTTATTACTTATAATTTAGTGAATAAATTTCACCAATAATTCCCTTAACCCCATACTACAACTTTAAAATATCATGAAATACAAATAGAGTAGGGTAAGAATAGATACAATTAGATTGTAATATAGATCTTTCCTAACTAGTACATTAATGGAATATATGGGATAAAAAAAGATTAATTTATAAGGTGTTATCAATCATAAGGTATAAAGAATAAAAATACCTCAATCATGTTAAATGTGACTTTGTATAGTTATTTATTTGAAAAGTTCCAATTCAAGTTATATAAGGCAACATTACACACGATCAGTCAATAAATATGCTTAAGATAGAATTGTAAAAATTAGGCCTATAAATCCTCTTGGTATTGGAACATATTAATTAATACAATAACTCATAGAATGGATAATAATATAAAATAAATCTACATTAATTTTAGAAATTCAAATAATCAAAATTCTAGGGAAATTTTATTTACATGAATCAACCAATTCCTATAAATTATTTTTCATTAAATTAACATTTATGCTTAACTCTAATAATACAATTTCCCATTTTAGTCATTAAACATCATTATCTTATAAATCTAAAACATGGACTCAAAATATTTCTAATAAAATCATGTCTCATTATTTATTCATTTAATGAAAAAAGTTTAAATGTGGGAATGAAAATTCTATTTTAAGCTCAAAAAATATTAAAAAATAGGGATTTAAAAATATTTTGAATTTAAAAGTTAACTCCATTAACAATGAATCTTTAGTCATGACATTTTTTTCGGTTTATGGGATACCTTATGCAATCATTTTTATAGACCTATAAAATCAAATCACTCATTAAATAATATTTACCACATCATAGTAATCTAAAAACGAATGATGAAAATTTGATTTCATCATAATATATTCCTAAATATAATTCTAAAGAATGAAAGGACAAAAATCCTATAAATAATATATAATATAAATCTTGGTTTGATCACCCATGTGGGTTATGGGTTTTTACTTCTTGTATAAGGGTAGTACTATCTATTATCCAAATTATATTGGTGGGTGGTGTATCTATGATTTGAATCACCAAAACTTCTTCATTCCAACCTGTAATTATTCTTTCTTGTTGTTGAAGACCCTATAAATAGAGTACACCAAATACACCCCTTTAGTAACGAGATAAAACTTTTGTGGTGGGGGTAGGATGAAATATGAGTCCTCCTATTTATTTGTTATCACTTGAAAACATATTATTAAATATCTAGTGGTTTATAAGGGAATATTTTAAAAATTTAATGATAAATGAGAAAGTTAGAATGTAATTTCATTTGAAAAAAAAATTAAGAATGAAGATTTAATATCAAATTATTCACTTTTAATGTATGAATATTGAGTCTCTATTTCCTCAGGAAGAGCCACTTGGACATCCCCATGGACTTCCTCCAATAAATATTCAATTTTTTTTTGGAATCTTCATGTGTTCCTTAATAGGTTCATCTTCTTTTTATTCATTTTTTTCAAGGAAAAATATGATTTTGATGAAACTAAAAATTAAAAATAGTGGGGGGTGTTACAAAATCCAGTTAAAAAAAATACATTAGATAGATTATATAAAAGGATCATATATATGAATTGGTGAGGCTTTAATATATTATTTATTGGAATGTACCTCTTCCAGTTGACCTTCGCTGGATAGAGGTAGGTAGTTAGGATCCTCCACCATTTCTTCAAATTCTAACACTTGTGTAAGGACACAACCTTAAACATTACATATTATAGTGACTTGACTAGAATTGACTTTATTCACTTCCCAAAGATATTTTAGGTTTATATTTTTATAGAATTAGGAAAAACACTTACATATTAAACCTATAAATTATAAGTGGAAGATTATACTCAGAATGCATTTATTCCACTAAAGGAAACCCTTTTAAAATAAAACATGATTTTTGTCTGGAAACATCTTTGATAGTTTCATCATGAAATTTTATTTGTCCTTACCAATATTTAACACCCATGAAAAATATTTTTAAACTTTGGATGAGAACAAAAATCACATTAAGGGATATAAAAGGAAATAAAGAAACCCATAGTCAATGAATACTTATAAACCCATGAAAACATTTTAACAAAATTATACTTTTCTCGCATAAAACATAAGCTATTTTTATTAGATCATGAAGTAATAATATTCCTATAAAATCCATTTAAAAAATAAATCATAAAATTAACTTATAGAATTATTTTCATATCACTCTTATATATACTATTGATCTCACATTTACATAGGGAGTAACCTTTATAGTTACATTTGAAATAACCAGCGCAGCATATTCCCTTAATCCCTTAGAGGGAAACCTAAAAAGTTAACTTCATTCCTTTACCCAATGCATTGGAGATATATACTAGGGTCACCCACCCTTGGTTTATTAAGGAACCACCAATACTCATAAAAAATTCTCAAGACCCATAAAATAAGAATAACACATAAAGCTTTCATAAAAGAAACGTTCTTGAGGAAAATAATTTTTTTTTTGTTTTGAAATCAATTTTCATTTTTAAAAACGCCATGCACTCATAAATGTAAAAATTAAATTTGAAAATAAATTTGTAAACATATAAAGGAAGATTAAAAAAAGTAAGGAATCATGAAATTAAGAAACTTGTTTCTTTCTATATAATTTTAAAAAAACATTCCATTTGACTTTTTTAAAAATTGTTTAAAGAGTAACTTTAAAAGATGGGTTTTAAGAAAAAGTCCTTTAAAAATATCATATCATTGAAGTGAGAATTAATAAAATGATTAAATTATGTGTATATTATATAAATAAACATAAAAAAGTGTAATTAAAACATAAGAAAATGAAAATTTATTTCACACATAATCCTAGAAATACATTGTCAATGAAGTTGAAGTTTTACCCAAATAATTGAAATTGGGTTAAGAATTCTCTTACATTGTGTCCACATCATCACATATATTATTTATATTACTAAATAATAAAGTTAGAATATTTATTTACTTTCTTGAAAACCTTTTTAAGGTTTATTGGTACTTTTATATCACTTATTACCATGTTACTTAATTATTTAAGTGCATGTCAGACATTTTAGCGATATTCAGTACTTGAGTCCAAAATTAATTTGGTATGATGCCTATATTAAAAGTGGAAATTAGTCCATCATCTCCAGAATAATAATCATTATATAATTATAATTTTAATAAATCAATTATTCTATTAAATCTATCCATTAAATATGGATATGAAAAATGAACTACGTTACAATAATCGAGACGGTATGACGTATGCACACATCGGTAACGTTTTCATTTTTCCAAAATCAGTATGGAAAGAAGGTAAGAATCATTTTATATTTCCAAATTTATCATAATATCATTAATACCATATTTATAATTTAAATATACTTATATATTCCATTTTTGTGATGTGGTGATGAAAAATGAATCACAACGCTTTTTGGAGGGGATAATTCACACGTACTCCTAAACGGTGTTATTATTTTTCTGTGCATAGAAAGGTAAAAAATAAAATTACATATTACCTTTTAATAATGATAAATATTTAATAAATTTAATATATAAACATTAATCCCATAATTATAACCAATATTGATATATGGTTATGGAAGACGAATTACATCGGTTTGTGAGGTCGTAGTCGATCGTACACACAGAAGATTAATTCTTTTCCCCTTTGATGGGAGAGGAGATGAATATGGGTCATGAAACAAAAATAATATCATATAATTATATATAGGATACTATAGTTATTATTTTATCATGGTTGAATAATATTTTAACGATGTAGAATAATAAATAAAATAGAAATTCTAGATTAAAAATGATATATCTTCTTTAGAAATCCTCCATTGCTTAACACCTTAAGACCACTTATGGTGGTGTTATACATAAAATAATATCTCTATAATGTGTGTTTGTGTGTGTGTGTGTGGGGGGGGGGGGGGTATTATAGGAATGAATTTTGTATAATCTTGTCCGAACCAAAATAGTTTTTGAAGTTTTACCAAAAGAGAAGAAGAGGGTCCCTTTTACAAGATAAGGGATGGGAACTCTTGGAATTTCCCAAAATATTAAATTAAAATAACCTTATTTTCTAATAAAAATGGATAAAAACTCATTTATTTAGAATATAGTATGATTATGGCTCTAAATACCTTCATCTAATGAAAATTATACAATTTTTGATAATATTATCTTTTGGTTTTAACCCTTATTTAACTTTTTTAATTCTTATCATGACAACTTGGATTTTTACTCTTTAAGGGATAATATAGTTAATATAAAATTACAAAAGAATCATAAATAGATCATGGATGAAATTTTAACCCTTATACGAATAATTTTTTAGGAATTTAATACTTTTATAAACTTTATATCATTTAATAAAATATTATTTATTTTAAAATATCATTGATGTGAAATTTTGAACTATTCATTACTTAGACTTTTACAAAAATCCATAAGAAAGTTACCTTAAAAGAAACCATATTAATACATCTCCAATATCTAAATTTAATCTATAAAATTTTTATATGTAATTAATTATGTAAAATTATATTTATTTTGATTGTATTAATATTATTTATTTGATTTTTTCTTTTAATAAAATTATTATTTCATAAGTGTTGTGTAAGAATTTATGTTAATTATTTATTCACTAAAAATTAAAAATATATTTCCATGAGGAAGATAAATATATTATATTTCAAATTAATATATATTGTAGAAGATATATCATGAAAAAACCTATATTAGAAACGTTATAGTCATTAAAAACATGATTATGACATCATTGACTTTTCTTTAAATAAAATATTGTAAATATCATAATAACGTACTAATGGAAAAAAATTCCTAATATTTGAATTTCAATTTATTATAGAAAAATCTGAATAATAAAATAAAATTGGTTCAAGTTTAAGGGTCATTTTTTAGTCCTTATCATTTTATTTTTACCCTTAATTACCTGATTTACCCTTTACCATAATAATAAAAACCACTAAAGTTACTATTCATGTTGTCAAAAAATAAAAGATAACCATTGAATTAATTTGATAATAATGAATCCAAATACAAAATTAATTTTTCAAAATTAAAAATATATAAGTTAATTAATTTAATTTAAATTTAAACTAAAAAATGTAATAAAAAACAATTTCTCAGAAAAATGCCATTTTTAAATTTAAAATGTTTTTATATTAAGTTCAAATATAAAATAAATTTGAAAAATTGTAATTGGTTTAATTGAAATAAAAATGAACTAATTAAAATTTGAATCTAATCCAAAATATAATTTTTCCTTGTAAATACATGAAAAATATAAATTAAAAGAAAAATTGGTATTTTTCACTACTCATTGAAAAATCAAACATTTCAAAAAATTAAAAAAATTTCACCATATAAAAATTTGGATATTATGATTTAAAAAATAAATTTCATTTTATCAAATAAATTTATAAAATCTCCAAACTTTATTATATTATTTTTATATCAAAATAAATAAAAATAATTCTTACAGATAGAGTATTTGAATAATAAAATGAATTTTCCAAAAATTATATGATTATATTATAAGAACTTACTAAAACAATCATATTGAGTTGGAAATTTATATTTATTTCATAAATAATTTATTCTTATTCATTTCCACCAATTCAACGGCTTGGTTATAATGGTCACATTTAAATAGTAATATTTAGTTGTTCGTTTAAGTTTGATGTGACATATCTTATAAGTTATCGAACATAGTGTTTCCTTTTAAAATCTAGGGATGTTACATTATCTACCCTTTGGGAAATTTCATCCTTTAAATTTTGAACTCAAGATAAATAAATAGGATTTTACTTTTTAAAATACCATTATTGAAATATCCCATCAAAACAAGGGTCAATAAAACTTCCATTTGAAAAGAGAGGAAAGAAAGTATGATGGTCACATGAGATAACCCATACTGGGGTTTCATATTAGAAAACATGGACATGGAAGATAAAAATAAATGTCAAGTTCATATTGAGAGTTATTAAGAACATGATCATGAGAAGGTGAAAAATCATAAGACCATAAATCTATGATGGATTAAAAGCTCATTGATTTTTTATTAAAAAAAGTAAATAGATAAAATTTTTGTTTCATAATTTTTTTCATTGAGTTGAGGAAATATTTTATTATATAGAATATTAACATAAGGTAATATACATAATTAAAAATTATGGTTTAATACTTTAATCATGTTCCACCACAATCTCATCTTTTTCTCTAAACGAGGAGTACTTAAGATGATTTTTTCATACCTGATGCTTTGAAATCAACTTCTATGAAAAAAACAAAAAAGTATAACTATATATTCCTCCAATATTTATACATTAACCAAAACCAATATATTTAGGATAGTATAAGATAATTCCCTAAAACAATAAATCTTTATATGATAAAAAACAACTTTAATCTCTAAAATTCAATAGTAATAACCAAAGTTAAACATAGATCATTGAAAAAATGAATATTCTTAAAATTACATAAAAATATTATAAAATATTATTAAAAAAAAAAAATCATAAGGATTTGATCACAAAGAATTCCAAGATTTTATTATCATTTATCATAAATTAACATCAATTCCACTTAAAGTCTCATACCAAAATGTTATTTCCCTAATCATATAATCTCCTAATATGGTAAAATTTTCCCTAAATTACACGAGTCACCAAACATAAAAAAATACCACTCAACCTTTATTCCTAAAATAAAATCACATTTTATTATGTTTACATTAATCATATATGGTTCCCATAAAATTGAACATCTTCCAAAATAACATTAATTATAAAATCATTTTACAAACCCATGGTTACCTATTCGATAAAACATATGTTCCCAAAATGAACTTAACCTTTATCTATATAAAATTTTAAATAAATAAAAAATTTATTAATATCTAAGACATCACATAGGGTAGTGGTTGGAATTTCATTCTTGTCACCCTTTGGTAGTGGGTTAAATTCTCACCACCTTTCCAGATGCGAAGTATTGTCACACAGTCTGTGGGTTGTTCTTTTTATAAAAATATTTTAATATAATCAATATAAAATTCTATAAATGTGATAAACCACCTAAAAAATAACCTTAATTTGTTTTAACCCCAAATATTATCACATGCCTTTCATTTTTCACCTGAAAATGTAATAAACCATAATTACCTCAATAATAAATTTCTTCTAAAATACCATTATTCACTGTAAAATTTAGTAACTTAAAGCCTAAAAAGGGGTTTATTAGACACTAAAATAATGTTCAATATTAAAATTATAAACCAATGATGATATCCCTAACTCTTAATAAAACACCCTAATCTCTAAATATTTCTAAACCCTAATCCGATACCAACAGTAAGGACCCAACCTTACAAATCTCATATTATTATGAATTTAGAGTAGAATTGAATTTATTTATTTATAAAAGATATTTTAGGTTTAGAGTTTTAGAAAATTTTGAAAAACACAAAAATTGTAAACTCATATATTACAAGTGGGCACTTATACTCAAAATCTATTTTGTACCACCAAAGGAAACCCTTTTAAAATAAAGAATGATATATTTTCATGACATATTTTTGATAATTTCATAATGATATATTGTTTGTCCTTACCAATATTTAAAAACAATGAAAAACATTTTAAAAATTGGGATGAGAATAAAAATATTAGTAATGTACATATAAATAAATATAGAGACTTATAGTCCATGAATACTTATAAACCCATTAAAACATTTTCACAAACTTTTACTTTTCAATTATAAACATAAGATCTTTATTTCACCATATAAAATAATAAGTTTCCTACAAAATCCATAGAAAGAAGAAAACATAAAATTAACTTGTGGAATCATTTTCATATCACTATTACATATACTATATCTCTCATGAATATAAATTGAGTAACCATTATTGATACGTTTGGAATAACCACTGCAGTATATTCCCTTAATCTCTTAGGAGAAGCCAAAACATTTATCTCAATATCTTTAACCAATACATTGGTGATCTATAATGGGATCTCATTCCATAAATTTATCATGGAACCACCCATCCACATAAAAAATTCCCAATTACTATAACATAATCATAACACATAAATCTTTCATTATAGAAACATTCTTGAGGAAAATAAATTTTTTCATTTTGAAATAACATTTCATTTTTTAGAAACCACACACTCATTAATGATTTTTTAAAGTAAAATTTTAAACATATAAAGGAATATTCAAAACATTAAGGTATAATGAAATTGGGAAAATTTATTTATAGCATATGGGATAAAAAACATTCCTTTTTTACTTTTATAAAAATAGTTGAAAGAGTAACTTTAAAAGAGTGTTTTAAAAGAAATTTCCTTAAAAATATCACATCATTGAAGAGAAAATTAATTAAATTATTTTATTAGGTGAATTTACTGAAAATAAACATAAAAAATATTTAAATACAATATAATAAATCCAAAATTCATTTCACTCATAATCACAGAAATACATTATCAATGAATTTGAGGTTTAACCCAAATAATGGAAATTGGGTTAAGAATTCCCTTACCTTGAGTTTGAATCATCACATACATTATTTATATTCCTAAATAATAAAATTAATTTAATAATTTACTTTATTTAGAACATTTTTTAAGTTTATTATTCCTTTTATATCACTTATTACCATGTAACTTAATTATTAAGGTTCTTGTTAGAAATTTTAATGATATTCAGTACATGAGTCAAAAATGACTTCGGTATGACATATATAGTAAAAGTGTCCATTATTACATAATATAAAAAATAATAATATTGAAATAATTATCATTTTTTTTCATCAATTTAACTTTTAATTCTTACCATTAAATATGGATATGAAAAATGAACTACATTACAATCCTGGAGACATTAGTTTGTACATATGTTTGAGTAAGATTTTCATTTTTGAATGATCATTATAGAAATAAGGTAAGTATAATTTTATCTTTATAGAGTTATAATAATATAATTCATATAATATTAACAATTTATATATACTTATATATATCATTCATGTGATGTGGTGATGAAAAACAAATCACATCACTTCGTGGAGGAGATAATTTACACATACACACGAACAACGTTATCATTTTTTTGTGCATGGAAAGGTAAGAAAATAAATGATATATTATATTTTAATAATGATAAATATGTCCCAAATTTGGTATATAAACATTAAGTCCATCATTACAACCCATATTGAGAGATGGGGATGGAAAACTAATTACATTAGTTTACGAGGTGGTAGTCCGCTGTACACATTGACGATGAATTACTTTCCAATTTGATGGAAGAGGAGATGGATATAGGTCATGAAATAAGAATAAGAATATATAATTATATATAGTATACTTGATTTATTATTTTACCATGGTTTAATAAGATTTTAAGGAGGTGGAAGAATAAATAAAATAGAAATGATTGATTAGAAATGATATGACTTCTTTAGAAATCCTTCATTCTTAATACCATAATACCATTAAGTGTGGTTTTATGCCTAAAATAAGACCCATTTAATGTGTCTAGGGATTTAGGAAGTAATATGGGAATATATTTTCCAAAAAAATGGTTTTTTAGTGTGACTAAAAGAGAAGAGGAGGTTCCTTTAAAAGAGTGGGGAGGGGCACTCTTAAAATTTCTCAAAATATTAAATTAATATAAATTAATTTTCCAATAAAAATAGATTTAAAATGATTAATTTAGAATACCTGAAGCTTATTGGTAGAAATAAATTCATAAAATGAAAATTATACAAGTATGTACTATTTTTTAATCCTTAACTTTTTGATTTATCAATTTTTTAACTCCTTTAATTCTTACCCTGCCAACTTTGATTTTTACGATTTAAGAAATAATATAGTTACAATAAAATACCAAAAGAACCATAAATGGATCACGAAAGACATGTTAAAAATTATCCAAATAAGTTTCCATAATTTATGATTTTTATAAATTTTATTTCATTTAATAAAATATTATTAATGTCAATTTTGGAACTATTTATTACTTGGGAATTTACAAAAATCAATACAACTAGATATCTTTGAAAAAATCATTTAATATATCCCCAATATGTAAAGGTATTCTATAAAATTCATATATGATATTATTTATCTAAAATTATATTTATTTTAATACTTTTTAATATCATTTATTTGTTTTTTCCATTAATAAAATAATTACCGCATCGACGTTGTGTAAGAATTTAAGGTAATTATTTGTTTACTAAAAATAAAAAATAAGTTTCCATGATGAAGATAAATATTTTATATTTCAAATGAATATTTATTTGTGCAGATATATTGTGAATAGCCCTATATTATAAATTTTATAGTTATTAAAAACACGAGTATGTCATCTTTGACTTTTCTTTAAATAAAATATTATGAACATCATAATCAATTACAAATGAAAATTTTTATATATTCAAATATTTATTGATTATGGACTAAAATTAATCATCCAATAAAATTGGGGTACGTTTAAGTTTCATTTTATAGTCCTTATCATTTTATTTTTACCCATAATTACATGATTTACCTTTTACCGTGGTAATAAAAATTACTAAAGTTACTATTCATATTAGCCAAAAATAAAACAGACCTGTTTACTTAATTTGGAACTCAAGAATAAAAATATGTAATCAATTTTTCAAAACATAAAATAGAAACATTTCATAAATTAATTTAAATTTAAACTAGAAAAACGCAATGAAAAATAGATTTTCAGAAAAATGCTATTTTAAAATTTAAATTATCTTTATACTAAATTAAAGTATAAAATCAATTTTAAAAACCATAATTGAATTAATTTATATCAAAACTAAATAATTAAAATTTAAAACTAGTCCAAAACATAATTTTACTTTGTAAGTACTTGGAAAATATAATTTAAAAATAATCGGTATTTTTGAACACTCATTGAAAATTAAATTTTTTTAAAAATTATTAAAATATCACCAAAGGAAAATTTTGATATTATAATTTAAAAAATGGATTTAATTTTATAAAATTTATTTTATAAAATCTAAAATGTTAATTATATTATTCTTACATAAGAAGATATTAAAATCATTCTTACAGAAAGAATATTGGAAGAATAAAATTACTTGATGAAAAATTATTCAATTATCTTCTAAGAACTTACTAAAACATTAATTTTGAGATGGAAAATTATATTTATTTCATATATAATTTATTTATATTCATTTCCACCTATTTGATGGTTATTTTTTAATGCTCACATTTAAATAGTAATATTTAGCTATTCGTTTAAACTTGATGTGGAGTATCTTATACACTATCGAACATAGTGTTTCCTTTCAAAATATCAAGATGTTAAAACTTGGGTGGTTTATTCCTCATCCAATTCTGAGGATAGGTACACACTTTCTAATACTTCTATTTTTCATAGGTAAGGAGATCATATTTCATTAAATATTCATTCTATAATTTATCAAGATCTTGTTGATCTCCTACACATATCATAGAAGACAAGTATTCATCATCAATAATCTTTTCTAGCAATTATTGAGCAGGGTAGAGTGGATCTTTAGAAATTACCTCCTTTATATTCTATGGCTATCTGATTTGAAATATGAGTGGGGAAATTTCTTAAACTACTTATTTTGGATGGATACTTGTTCCATTGGGCACTTCAACTTATGCATCTTTTCTTCAATTATTTGCAACCAATATTTTATATCATTTTCAAGAACCAATTATTCTTGATGTTTCACCTGTGATTAATTAATCTATATTAGATAAGGTAATTTTGAGAACATCATGGAAAAAATATTTTTTTTATATTTTTTATAGAACAATGAATACAATTTATAGTGTAAAAGGAAATAGTGAATGAATGAATGACTACTTGGATTTCTAGAAATGGCTCAAAGTCTAGACCCACATATCATAGGGTGATAAAAAAGCTATTATTGTTTTTCTAGTGAAGTATAGTAGCAAAACTGGGCCATCTCACTTAATGAGAAACACAACCAGTCACTTACTATTCCTAGTTCATTTATTATCTTTTCGGTATTTTCTTATTTTTTGAAAACAATGAAAACATGAGAAAAGAGAATGAAATTAGATTCTAAAATTATATAGAAGATGTAAAATAAAATGAAGTTTGGAATGAAAGGTATTGGTCATAGGTGTTTTTCAGAGTAGGACACTCAAGAGGGGGGGGGGGGGAATTGAATTCCTATAAAAATTTATGTTTTAAAATATTTATTAAGAGTCCTCAATTTTTTTTTAAAAAATAGGATGGTTAGCCAAAGTATAATATTTATAATAGTCTTGAATGTTTGATTAATTTCTCAAAATATTGATGAATTCTAAATTATAGAAATTTGAAATATTGATATAACTTTTGAAAGTAATTTACTAAATAAAAAATATTTATAAACAATAACTAAGATTAAATATCGAAGTAATATTTTGTTTTTTGAAATATGTGTGAAAACAGAGAAAACTAAACTTGAAAAGCATAGAAGATAAAAAGAAAGAGGTTCAGTCTCAAGCAGTGACTTAATCCTCTCCACTTGGTGAGCACCTACCACCAAGTAGTTTTTATTAATAAACTTGATCCACACCCTAGATCGGGTTTCACAACATCACACAAGACTATCCAAGTCAAAAATACCCCTACCATAGTTATTCATGGGAAATAAAATACTACCAGGTCATATAGTGACATCTTCCACAGTTATACATGGGAGTAAAAAGGTTTAAAAAGATGAGTGAGTGAGGATATTTTGTATACTTCAGCTTAGCTTAAGAGACAATGTGTATTTATGATACATGTACACACACTAATCTAAATGTGATAAAATTACACACAACATAGAAGAAATAATAAGATAGGGTTTAGAATGATCTGAGTGATGTGCTAATGCTTATGGACTTCTTAGATGCAGAAGATGAGAAGCTTGGGTCCACTTATGAAAAAAGACACAAAAAATAGAGTGTTTTTGATGCCTTGTGTTCTTGTTTCTAGTGATATGAGAAACTATTCATAAATCTTATTCACTTAGATTTGTGGATACAAGTATGTTCACACTCTTTGGTTCACACCCAGATCGGTCTTGTTCACAGCTAGTAGGATGGGAGTGTATATATTCTTCTTGGTCTTGTGTGTCACACCCAATGTTAATATACTTGCATTCCACCTTTTATTTAATCTTGGATGTTTTTATTTTGTCTGAAAGGGAGCATGATATCTATCACATTCATGTACCTCTTACCTCATACTTCCTACTACAAGGGTACGAAAGATCACTAATAATATCAGTATCATTAAATAAATAAAATACGACCATTGGTAATAATTTTGATTTTAAATGAAAAATAAAGAAATAAAAAATTCTAGAAAGGTGTCATAGGAGTGGTGTCATAGGATCGGTGACTCAGGAGCGGTGACTCAGGAGCAGTGACTAAGCCTTTGTCTCTGAATGGTGTCTTGAAAATGGTGTCTCAGACTTTGCAAATATTTTGGTCCGTTGTCATAAGAACAGTGTCTGGTCCTTTACAAGAATTAAAAATGTTGTAATGGTGTCTTATAACCAGTGTCTTAGAATTTTCAGAAATCCAGCAATGGTGTCTGGTCCATTGTGAAAATTATGAAATGGTAGGAAATAAACAATGATGTCTCATACTTTATCGAATTTCAGAATGAGCAGTTTCACTGCAACGATGACTCATACTTAGTAAAATATTTTCAACCTATATTATGAAGTAATACTCAATAGAATAGATTAATATTATAAATAATCATAATGAAACATAATGAGAAAAGATTAATCATGATTTGTGAGCATTAAAACTAGAGGAGTCCAACAATATCCCCATTTTTGATGATCACAAGTCATGTTATTTACAATACATACATAATGATCATAGTAAAGGATAAATATTTTTGTCAACATATTTGATAGATGATATAAAATCAAGTCATAAACAGATGATATGTTAGGTGAGTTAAATGCCATCTATGATTTCTCTAAGTTCTACCCCTTTTGGGTTTATCAAAAATAAAATAGGGAAATGAAAATTAAGAACCATAAAAGGCCATCAACAAATGAATAAAATAGTGACTACATTCCATTGAATATAATAATATAGTATAATAAAAACAAAAGTTCATCATAGCCCTATCAAAAATCATCCAATCACTTTGGTTCTAAGTCCACCACCTCTTTACCCTTGTGAGAGAAATTAGGTGTAGAATAATTAAATACTGAAGTGGTAGTGGATATAAAGAGGAGGTAGAGGAACTCCTTCAATAATAGAAGGATAAAGACTTGGTCTAGAGGAAGACCAAGGTAAGGACTGCTCAGTAATGACTGGTCTGATCTGGCTCAGAGCCTGAGAAGCATTCATAGTAATGGGTGAAAAGGACATAGATGAAGATGGAGAAGGAAGTTGGCCATGTTTCAGAGAGGAAACTGCTGAAGCAACAATTGCTGTGCTATGATGATGCATGTATGGATTGAGCAGATTAATAAAATCTCTGATTAATTCACCACCATATTCCATAGATTTCTTAAAATCATCCTTGTTTTCCATGAATTTTACAAGGGTAGGGGTAAATTCCTTTAAATGCTCGAATTTATCCTTGAAATATTTAGTCATTGGAGGTAGATTCAAATTCTTTACTAAATAATTGAAATTATTTTTTAGTTAGTGCTTGGTATATATCCTCTTAAAATTGCAATCCACTTTCTGGGAGATTTTTTCTTGAGCATTAGTGATATTTTTGGAGTAAGATCTGACCATGTCCTACACATGATCATTGTGCTTTTGAATCTTACCAAGGTTTTCTTGATCAGAACCACCAATTGAAGCTTGAATCTCTTCTCGAATCATTTTTCTAATCAAGTCACTGTCCAAAGTATTAGAGGTCTGTGTAGAAACAGATGGAGTTTGAGTAGCTAAGGTGAAGGTATTATGTTTTTTAAGAACTATCTCTAAAGAGCCTTTATATTCATCTGTTAGTTGATTGATTATAGCCACAAGTCCATGAATTTCATTTTTTACTTTGGTGTTGTTATTGACTACTTATTCAACCAATGAAATCAAATTAGGTTGAATCTGAGATACAACCCTTCCTGAGAGTATATCTGTATCACCCTCACTAAGACCCCTAATCAATGTTGGTGCAGGAGTAGCTTGCACGTCCTTCCTTATCTCCTCAACCAATGATTTTAAGGATTTAAATTCATCATTCGGGTGTTTATTTTCAATTATTTCATCTTTTATCTCATGAATTATTTTGGGTTGAGTTTTCGATATCAACTTCTCCAAAAGAATTCCAGAATCCCTTTCACTAAGACTGGTCACCAGAGTAGGCTGTGACTTAATTTTTTTTCCAATTCTATATAATATTTTTTCTCCAAAATCTTTTAAATCTTTGTGACTCACATAGTTTGATGTTGTTTGAGTCAGAGCAGGAACAAGTACTGAAACTTGAATAAAAACCAATTCTTTATATGTGATGGGTTGGAATTGAAACACTATTGAATGATCCATTTCCTTAACTGGGGATCTACGAGAGACATCAACATCAAAGTAGCTAGGAAACTTGTACCAGGCATGAAGAAAACTAGGATCAAGGGGATTTTAACTCTAATACTTTCCAGATTGGGTCCCCCCTCAAGAGATTCTTCCATTGGAGAACTAAGTAATTCCATCACCTGAACTCTTTCCACATCTTCTACTATATTTTGATGCATCTTAGTCTCAGCTACACTTAATTATAATTTAACATCCTGTTCAATACTTTTTTCACTAGGTAAAGAGACTTGTCTTTCAATGACTTTATCAATATTAGAGTCATTACCCTCACTTGGATATATTTATTTATTATTTTTATCTTCTTCAATAGTGTATTCTCCTTCTGTAATTTGTTCTTTTTCCTATTTCCCCTTTTCAACATTTTCTTCCAAAACAAATTCTTCCTCATAAAAAACTTTTTCCTTAGCTGCATTTTGTCCACTATAATCAAGAACAACTTTATTTCCTTCCCTATCAAAAACATTCTATTCTTCGACATCATATTCCATTTACTCATCTGAGTATTCTACTACTTCACCTATTTCCAAAATAGGGCTTGGGATATCCTTGGGCCTTGAGGGATGTTCAATAGGATTAAAATTCTAATAAATCTTTTCATTATCTTCAACCCATGTCTTCTTCCTGGGATTCCAACTAATCTTCATCCATCTACTTATTTCCTTTTAAAAACAGAACTCACAATCCTCAATAGTTGTTTAATTTTCCCTTACCAATCCTTTGGCTTTTAGTTTTTCACATATAATTTTTTAATAGAACACGAAAGTTTATTTTGAGGTGGTTTTGATCATTTCACACATACAAAGGATAAGATATTTTCACAAGTTTATCTTATGACCATTTTTCAGGAGATGTAACAAGAACACATATTGATAATTTAAGGTAGAAAAATCACCTTTCCTTCGATATATAAGATTTTGAATGAACATGAATAGTAGTCTGGTTTCTCCATCTAATTCAGCAGTAATAAGTCTTATCCTCTTTCCATATTAATTAAGTCACACAAATCCCCTTCTAGGATGAAAATATCACTTGGAGGTGGAGGACCTCCTTAATGATCCTCAATGATACCTTCATAAGGTACTTTTAAACAAGCATCCCACAACCTCAAAGAAAAAGAAAATATTTGTTAATTTATCCAACTTTTGATCATGAAGTCATCTTTAAGATTGAAAGAAAACTCAAAATACTGATAAAAATAGAAAATAAGCTTCGGGTACAAGGGTCTCTTATCATTAGTAATCCATTATTGCTATCCCTGTTCTTACAACACCGTAAGGAAAAGATATTTACTTGAAATAATCCACTAGGAAGACACTTCATTTTCTAGAACAATCACTCTATTAGAGAGACTATGATTCAGAGGTTCCTAAGGCGCTTTGATAGGAGCCCTTTTCAATCTCTTTGTCGACCGACGTTTCTCTGGGGTTAAAGAATATGAACACTTCATTCTCACCATTCTAAACATGCAAAGAGGTTTTTAAAGAGAATAAGTGGTTTGAGATAGAATGGTTTTGTTTCTAGTGTTTGAGAGCAAGAATGAAGTGATAAGGAGTGACCAATTTTTATCATTTAGGGATTTTAAATTCGTAAATAAAAAATGCGGTAAAAAATAAATGAAATGAAATAAAATAATTAAAAATAGAGATGTAAGAAAAATTATTAAGTATAAAATGGTGAGTCCTTACAGCATGTTGTCAATGGTGACATCAAAACAGTGTCAAATCGAATAGTGAGACATCAACCATTAAGATATCAAATGGTGAGACCGACTACGGTGAGACAACTATCAGTGAAATAATAACTAGCGAGATAGTAATTGATGAGATAGTTACCAGTGAGACAATAACCGTTACACAAAATTGATCACACCTAAGTCATGTATGATATGTATCATTCTTTAGAATTTAGAGGTTTAGTGAAAATGTTAGAAATATGATGTTTCATGCCAATGAATTATAAAGTAATTTCACATTTGGGATAATTATCTCTAAAAAAGTAATGTATTACATTAATATGTTTTGTTATTGAATGAGAAAATGGATTCTTAGAGATGTTAATAACACTTGGGTTATCACAATTTATTGGTACATGTCTAAATTGATATCCATATACTAGAAAAGTGTGTTTCATCCACAAAATCGGAGCATAACAATTATCAGCAGCTATGTATTCTACTTCAGTAGTTGATAATGAAACAAATTTTTTCTTTTTTAGTATACCATGATACTAGTGACTTTCCAAAATAGTGACATGTTCCAGATTTTCTTATTTCTATCTAACTTGAAACCACCAAAATCATCATCAGAGTAGCTAACTAAATGAAATGACTGTCTTCTAGGATAGAAGAATCCTAAGTTGGTTGTATGTTATAGGTATTTAAAATTTTCTTTAACAACAAGAAGATGTGATTATTTAGGATTTTTTTGAAAATGAGGATACATAAATACACTAAACATAATATCAGACCAACTAGCAGTCAAGTAGAGTAGACTTCCAATCATTCTTCTACAAGTGGGTAGATCAATGGATTTACCATTTTCATCATGATCCAACGTACATGTGGTACTCATTAGAGTTTCACTCCCTTTTGTTATATCAAAGAAAAAACTTTTTAAAAGATATTTAGTATATTTACTTTGATTTAAAACAATATCTTCTTAATTTTGAAATATTGGAAACCCAAGGAAAAATTTAAGTTCACCCATTAAACTCATTTAAAACTCATTTTGCAACATTTTTGAAATATCGACACATAAAGAATATTTTAAAAATCCAAAAATAATATCATCAACATATATTTGAACGACCAAAATATCATTTTAAATTAATGTTTATAAAGTGAGTAGGGTCAGATATAACTTTTGTAAAATCTTTAGAAATAAGAAAAGTACTTAGCCTATCATACCCGACTGTTAGAGCATGTTTTAAACCTTACAAAGATTTTATTAATTTAAATACATTATTTGGAAAATAAGGGTTTAAAAAACTAGGGGATTGTTAAAAAAAACATCCTCAAATATATACCCATTTAAGAACACACTCTTGACATCCATTTGATATAGTTTGAAATTTAGATGAGCTGTATATGCTAATAGGATTCTAATGTATTCAAGTTTATCAAATAGTGAAAAGGTATCTTTATAGTCAATTACTTATTCATTAATATGTCCTTATGCAAATAATCTTGCCTTATTTCTCACTATGGTGATGGCTTCATCTAATTTGTTTCCAAACACCCATTTAGTGCCTATGGTCAAGACATATTTGGGTTTATCCACTAGTTTTCAAAATTTATTTCTTTAAAACTGATTTAATTCATATTGAATATGCATCACCCAAAATTCACCATTGAGGGCATCATTTATGTTCTTAGGTTCATGTTGTGACCAAAATTCTTTATGTGCAACCTGATATATGAGAGAATATCTAGTCTGAGTTCCTTTATCTAAGTCTCCAACTACAAAATCTAAGGGATGGTTATTAAGAGTCCTAACTAATTTAGAAAAAGAAGGACTCGTTATTTCAGGTTCATCCGTAGGTTCATGTTTACTACAATTATAGTCTAGTGATTTTCCAGAACTGGTGGATTTAATAGATTTTATAATATTAGGGCTAGGAGGTATAATATATATGTACATATTTTAAAAATCATCCCCAATATTTTCAATAGTGGTTCTAGGTTCATGTGGATCTATTTCCTAAAATTTGATATTCATATATTCTTCAACACATGTAGTTATTTTATTAAAAACTCTATAGGATTTCATAGATGTTGAATAGACTAGAAACATTCCTTCATCACTTTTGGATGAAAATTATTCAAGATTGTCCTTAGTGTTAAGAATATTGACTTTGCAACAAAATAATTTTATGTAACTAACTTTGGTTTTCTATTGTTCCAGAACTTATAGGCAGTTTTCTTAAGAATATTTCTAATTAAGACTCTATTAATAATATATTAAGCTATATTTATAGATTTAGACCAAAAGTAAATAGGTAAATAATATTCATTAAACATTTTTTGGGATATTTCTTGTAAGGTTCTATTTCTTATTTCTACAACTCCATTCTCTCGAGGTGTCCTTGGAGTAAAGATGTTTTTACTATATACATTTTGTGGGAAAAAAGATTAAAACTCCTGATTTTAAAACTCATGAACATGGTCACTTCTTAAGGATTTAATTTTAAGACCACTTTGGTTTTCTACTATTCTAGAATATTTGGTGAAGTAAGAACAAGATTCACTCTTGTGATCTAAAAAGGACCAGGAATACCCAGAGAAGTCATCTACAAGAACATAAACATAGTTCTTCCCATTAAGACTTAAAAATCTAGATGGTATAAACAAATCCATGTGAACCAACTCAAGTGGTTAAGAAGTTGAAACTTATTTCTTTGGTTTAAAAGATATTTTGTGCTGTTTTCCCTTTTGACAAGGATTACAGACATTATTGTTTTGAAACTATAGTTTGGGTAGATCCTTGACTAACCCTTTCCTTGTAATATTTATAAGTGAGTGAGTGTTACAGTGGACTAATCTCATATTATAAATCTTAGATTATTTATAACAAATACTTAGTCGTGAATCATTTTGAGAAACTAAGGAATACAAGTTCACAACATAAACATTCTCATTTCTAAAAGTAGTAAATACTAACTCAGTTTTAGAATTAAAAACATTGAATGAATCATTTTAAAATTTATCATTGAAACCATCATCACATAGCTAAGATATACTAAGCATATTGTACTTTAATCCATCAAAAAAAATATTTTGGAAATTAAAATTGAATTGGTGTTACCGATTTGGCTGAAACCAATTATTTTTCCTTTATAATTGTCATAAAAAATGACATCAACAACATAAATATTGATAAGATTATTGAATCTTGAGTAGTCTACTATCATGTGTATTGAATATCCACTATCCAAGTACCATAATATCTTACAGGTTATCTCTAAGTATCATTCCTACAAAAAATAATTTAACCAAGAATACACTTTGGTACCCAGATTTTCTTGGGTCCCGCAAAATTAGTGATAAAATATTTGGGAATCCATACTCGCTTTATGGGTTTCCTACAAACAGTTTGTAAGGATTTAAAAAAATAAACATTATTTGGTCTAGAAAAACATGAAATAGTAGAATATGTTTCATCACTAGGATTTGGAGTAAATTTTCCAGAACTAAGCATAAAAATTGATTTTCCAAATTTCGTTAAAAACTTAGTTTTAAAAATATTTATTTTCCCTGGGTTTTAAACTATACCTATAGTATATTTTGGTGAAACCTATTTACCAAGAATTTAATTTAAAGTGTTCTTACCATTGGTAAAATTTTATAAATCCTTTCTCTGCTGTTCATTAGATAGTTTGAGCACATTGTTTTCTTTAATCAATTGAGAAATTTTCTCCTTCTATATAGTTAGTTTAGAGTTAATAGTAGAGGTAAGAGCATGTTGTTTCTTTAAAACTTATATTTATCTTTTAATTCATTACCTGAATCTTCAAGTATTTTTCTATACTCAAACATTTTCTCATTGTTAATGTTTTCAGAATTATATTCATCTCTAGAATAATAGGAATTTTGTATAGGATATTCCAGTGTTACCTCAAATGTGTTTATCATAAAACACATATTGGATTTATCAACATTCTCATCATGTGAAGATTCAAAATCACTGGAGATATCTTCAGAAGCACTCTATATTACCTTCGTATCATTTTTATACTTACTATCTATGTCATAATATTTATTTTTGTATTTTAATTTTGGACAATCAGCCTTTACATGTCTTCTTCTCTTACACTTATAACAAACTATTTCCTTAGTAATTTCACTTCTTTTCTAGTCCTTTTTTCCAGTTGACCTTATGGTCATGCTTTCCTTTATAACCAGGCTTTATGAAAAACTTATTCTTTATATTGAATTTTTTTGAATCTTTTGGCTATATAATCCATTTATTCATCACTTTTAGATAATGATTCTTCATTTCTTTACCTGTTAGAATGAGTTTTTTCTTTCTCCTTTTCTTTGTGTTTAGAAGTAGTGGTCTTGAAAGACACTAATTTTCTCTTTGGTTTATGATACTCTTCTTTGTTGAATTTTAATTCTTCCTCCCAAATCATCAGCTTACATATTAAATTCTTTTCTGGAAACTTACTAATATCACAAGATTCTATTATTGACAATGAGGTTCCCCTCCATCTGTTTGGTAGACATCCGAGAATTCATATGATTTTTTCTGTGGCAGTAACTTCCTTTCCCAGAGAAATCATAGAGCTTATAATCTCATTAAACCTAATATATATATCAGAGATAGGTTCATAAAGCTTCATTCTAAATTTATCATATTTAATAGTATATATGTTAAGTCTCATATCCTTAACATTAGTGGTTCCTTCATCTGAAACAGCTAAAGTATCCCAACTTTCATAGGCTGTTTTACATGAATAAATCCTATTAAATTCTTCAAATCTTAAAGAAAAATATAATACATTCATAACTTTGCAGTTGTTATAATAATCAATCATGGTTAGTTCATTACAAGAATTTTGAGAAGTATCAGATATCTTATATTTATATACAATTGAAGATCAAATTTTAAAACACATACTTTCTAAATGCATTTTCATTTTAATTTTCTATTGGTCATAATTAGTTCCATTGAAAAATGGTGGTATGTTGGAAAAAACATCTTCCAATATATTATCAATAATAAATTATAAATAATATATTTTTAAAGATCTAATTTTTTTGAACTAATAGAAATTTATGGATATTTAAAACACAACCAAAATCATATTTGAAAATATTTACAATAACGATTTCAAGTGTTTGAAATTAAAAACTACCTATAATATCATATGTTAGTCGGAGTAGGACACTCAAGGGGGGGGGGGGGGTAAATTGAGTTCTAATAAAAATTTATTTTCTAAAATATTTATTAAGAGTCACTAATTTTAAACAAAAACAAAACAGACCAGATAACCAAATAAGCAGATTTATAATAATTTTGAATGCTCAATTAATTTCCCGAAAGATTAATTAATTCTCAGTTATAGAAATTTGAATGATTGATATAACTTTTGAAAGTAATTTACTCAATAAAAAATAGTTATAAATTCTAAATAAGATTAATTATCAAAGTAATATTTAGTTTTTTGATATATGTGTGAAAATAGAGAAAATTAAACTTGAAAAATACAGTGGATAAAAACAAGAAGTTCAGTCTTAAGCAGTGACCTAATAATCTCTAATTTGTTATCACCTTACACCAAGAAGTTTATATTAATAAACTTGATCCACACCTTGGATCATGGTTTACAATAGCACACAAGACTATCCAAGTCAACAAGAACCCTACCACAGTTATTCGTGGGAAATAAAATACAACCAAGTCATGCATAGAGCTATTCCACAGTTATTCATTGGATTAAAAAGGTGGAAAAAGATGAGTGAGTTCAGATATATTATATCTTCTAGCTTGGAACAGTGTGTGTTTATGATACAGATACACACACTTCTCGAAATGTAGTAGAATTATATACAACATAGCAGAAATAATGAGAGAGGGTTTATAATGCTCTAAGTGATGTGTTTGATGCTTCTAGACTTCTTAAATGTAGTTGATGATAAACTCATGTCCACATCTAGAAAAAAGACCCCAAAAATAGAGTTTTTTTGATGCTCTGTGTTCTGGTTTCCAGAGATATGAGAAACTCTTCAGAAATCCTATTCACTTGGATTTGTTATTGCAAGGATGTTTGCACTCTTTGGTTCACAATAAGTTATTTATTGTTAATAGTAAAAATGATGGGAGTGTATCTATTCTTCTTGATCTTGTGTATCACACCCAATATTAAACTACTCACATACCACATTTTATTTAATCTCAAATGCTTTACTTTTGGCCAATAGGGAGCATGATCTCTATCACATGCATGTACTTTGTACCTTTTACTGCCTACTGACAAGGGTAAAAAGATCATTAATAATATTAGAATCATTAAATAAATCAAATATGACAGTCAGTAATAAATTTTTAATTTAAATGATAAATGAAGAAATGAAAACGTCTTGAATAGTGGCACAAGAGCGGTGTCACAGGAGTAGTGAATCATAAGTAGTGACTCTGAAAGATGTCTTGAGAACAGTGTCTCAGAATTTGTGAAGATTTTGGTCTGGTTTTATAAGAACATTGTCTTGTCCTTTGCGAGAATTCTAGAATGCTGAAACAGTGTCTTAAGACTGATGTCACTGGCTTTGTGAAAATCTATCAATGGTGTCTGGTCCTTTTTGAAAATTCTGAACTAGTTGGAATAAAACAACAATGTCTCACACTTTACCAAATTTCCGACTAAGAGGCAACAATACAATGGTGACTCATACTTAGTCAAATATTTTCAACATGTCATATGAAGTAATACTCAACATAATAGATTAAGATTATTAATAAACTTAATGAAACAATATTAATCATGATTTATGGTCATTAAAAATAGAGTCCAACAATATATTTTCTTCATTATTCATTATTATATTTGATAATTCATTTTCTCTATCTCATTCATGAATTACTAGACTTTAATTTAATGAGCGTGAAATTTTTCATGCCCAGGAGACTCCTTTGGCATAAAAATCTTCACCTCCACCTATAATCAAGGTTAACAAAACATTATAATTGAGAGCATGGAACCTTTAAGAATCTAGCTCCATCATATTCCATTTCATCCTTTGGATAAACTCAACTTCATCTCATGAAGAGTTTTGTCTAATAAAAGGGAAGGAAATATGTAAATTAATTAATAAAAATGAATTTAAGAGTCATACTATGGTGGATAATCACCTCACTCATACATTTCTCTCTTATTCACCACAATGGAAATTAAAATATAAAATATTGAAGGACATAACTCAGGAACACCACATACCTCCCCTAAGGCTAAGCCTCGGCCCAATCACTCTTCATTGAGAGTGTAAGATTTCACAGTGAAATAAAGAGAGATATAGAGAGACAAAGAGATATAGAGAGAGAAAATAGAATGGAATAATGGAAATAAAATATGAGTTAGAGTTACAGGATAAAATAAATTAAAATAAAAACTACAATGAATAAACTAACAACAACATCCCTATATAGATTTCTAATCAATTGGCCAATTCAGAGTGGCTAAACACATCTATATTTATAGGCATTGAACCCTATAAGATCTAGTATCTAAATATTAAATATATTATCTTAAAATATTTGAATATCTCTCTTCTTGAACTGGTAAATTTTTCCTCTTCTAATTCCATGTAATGATCTACTTTAATTTTATTCTATCGAAGAGAGAGAATAAGGCATTGGATTACCCTAAATTCCCACATCTTCAGTTTTAGGTATATCTTGAATTAATTCAAATTCATCACATTTTTTAGATAAATTATTTCTTCCATGTGGCATATGATTGAGTGAATCCTAAACTTCCTATATTCATGTAGCTGTTTCTATGAAATATAGGTTCATGTAGCCATTTTTCCATAGAGGCATTCAATATAGCTGATGTGCAGCATAACCTTTTGAACTAATTCTTGAGAGGGGTTTCATTCATCATCATAGGGTTTGAATTTAGATCTAATGACAATACATAGTCATCCCATCCTCTAATATTGGCATTTGGATCAAGATTGAGATCTAACAATGGTGGTGATGGAATTATCTCATGTATTAGTTGTGGTGAGATAACCCGGACACAATGTGTAATAAGTTGAAATTACCCTTACGTATCATTAAAGAAGAATTGTTTCCTTTATGTAACTTTATAAAACAATTTATTACCCTTAAATAACATTTTGAGATCAATTGGATACCCTTAAATGGCCTTTTTAAATCCCGAAATATTCTTACTAACATTTGAAAATCTTAGGGTACCATTTCACATCAGATTACTTACCTTGATGCATATCTCTCTACCTTGACACAATATTTAAAATCAATGGATTACCCTTACATAGATTCTTTATTACCTTTAGAAAATCAATGGAGTCAACATACTACCTTTACATGGTGCCTATTTACCTTTAAATAATGTCTATACTACATTTACACAGCCCCCTAACCATTATGCAATGGTAGAAATCCCTGGGTACCTTTATGCATGGCATGTCGGACCTTTATGCAACACTGGTTACCCATATGAAATGGATGAAGTACCTTTATATTGTGCATGAATTCCTTGGGTTACCCTTACAAATTTCATTAAATTAAAGGGATACCTTAGGTATAACCTTAAATTTTTTCTACGTATTGGTAGAGAAAATTTTACCCATATTCATCCCTTTGGCCATGTGTATGGGTAAACTAGAACTTCTAAAAAATTTAATTTTCAAAATAAAATTTTTAAATTTATAATTTCCACCTCTTTTAATCCAAAAATAATTATTCAAATGAAAAATACTCACATTTCAGTAAATCTTTTAATTCATGAAAAAAATTATCAAAAACCATAATATTCATTAAGAAAATTCCAAAAAAAAGTCATGAAAATTTTGTGCATCAGATATATTGTCCCATTTTAATTGAGGAATTTGATAAGGTTGAAGCATCCCCTTCAGTAGTTGTTATTCATATTTAACCTATTTATAAGTCAAACATTTTACAGTAAAATCATAATTATCCTTCTTTATTATTTACAAACAATTATATTTCTAAAGGTATTTATAAAACTTAGTACTACCTAGATAAAAAAAATAGAGATCCATGAGCTTCACTTAACAATTGATTCTTCTAGAGGGATTACTTGGAACATACAACCCGTTTTCAAATATTATAACACCATATTTTTCAAAATTAAATTTAAGAATATCACCCTTCTTGACCAACTCTAAACTTTCTTTAAAACCTTGATCTTCCTTTTGAGTATTCTTAATCTATATAATAAGGAAGATTTCATGGACACTTGAACCAAAAAGTGGGATTTCCTGCATACATAATTTCTTAGCTAACATTCATTAAATCATTGACCAATGGATCATGTTCCAAACATATCATAGCTAATGATGTATTATCTTTCCATCTCAAGGCATTGAGTACCTTTTTTTCTTTAATTAGATGAAAGTGAATTGGGTAATCCTAAGATTTTATGAGTTATAACCATCTTATTTTACTAATGTTCAACTCATTTTGAGTGAATATATACTTTTAACTTTTATGGTTTGTATATATTTCACATTTTACCTCATATAAAAATTTGTCTAGATTTCTAAATGAAAAACCGCTATAGTCAGGTCAGGATCTTGTGTGGAGTGATTTTGTTCATGGATTTTCAACTGGTGTGATGAATATACAATTACTCAACCATCTTACATGAAGACACAAATAATTCCATTAAAATAAGCATCACTATATATAACAAAATCACCATTTATAGATGATAAGTCCAACATTATATCAATATAATTTTTTTTTTCAATTATTGAAAAAATTCATCACATCCTTTATCCAAATAAATTTAAATCCTTTTTTAAGTTAACTTAGTTAGTGGGTTAGGTAACCGAGTAAAGTTCTCAACAAATTGTATGTATTAATATGCTGATACAAGAAAACTTCAAATCTCTTTTACATTTTTAGTTATTGGACACTCTTTTTTAGCACCTTAGTTTTATCAGGATAAAAAATTATTCCACATTTAAAGATAATATATCCAAGGAAATAAATATAACATAACCAAAATTCACATTTAATGAATTTTCTATACATTTTTTTTCTTTTAAAGTCTATAGAATAATTTTTATATGTCTTTCATGTTCCTCAGAAATTTTAGAATAATCCAAAATTTCATCAAAAAAAAAATCCAAAAATTTATCCAAATATTCAAAAAAATATCTCTGAATACAATAGGTGCATTAGTTAACCTAATGGATGTTAAAAAAAATCATAATACCCATAACTAGTTTGAAATCCCATCTCCAGAATGTCTTCCTCCTTCATTTTTAGCTAATGATATCTAGACCATAAATAAATATTTGAGAAATACCATTCTTACTAAATATGATAAAAAAAGCCATATATACAAGTCAACAGATACTTATTATTAACATTAATATTATTGAGTGGTCTATAATCAATGAAAAATCTCATCGAACCATCCTTTATTTTAATAAAAAATAGGATCACCCTAAGGTGAATTTTTTAGACAAATAAAACCCTTTTCAAGGAACTCTTGTATCTACCTCTTCAAATATAATAACTCTAATGGATCCATTAGATATGGGGGGTTTAAAAATTTATTAGAATTAGGAACTAAGTCAACAATAAATTCCGCCTCTTGATCAAGAATAAAAATATGAAAATCATCAATAAATACATCAATATATTCTTTTACTACTAGAACATCACTAATATAAACAATATCCCCTTTTCAAAAATATGAGAAATGTAACTTTCACTAACATATTTAATCAGTTTATCTGCTTTCTAATAGGTTATTATAGGTACGAAATCATTATTATATACAAATTAAAACTCTATATGAAAAATAAAAATAACATACTTTCTTATATAATCTACCTTATCATGATAATCTGAAAGCCAATCCCTACCTAGAATAACATCAAACTCAACTATGCATAGGACCACAATATTTATAAGAAAAATAATTATATAGATAATCATATGAAGATTCCAATGAATATTTTTTCCTTAATACTTCCACTTGGAGTTTGTACTGAAACTTATTGATCCATTTATTGAGGTAATATTTCCATTTTACCGATAAATTCCTCAGAATTAAAAGAATGCATAGAGCCCAAATCAAATAAGGGTTTTGAATTAGCATGGTAAAAATATAATGTACCTATCACCACTTAATTTGATGGTTATGAATTTCTCAAGGTAGACAAAAATGAATTTTCTACATCCTTATTCTTGTGATCTTGATGATTCCCATCATTCATTCCTTTCTTTGCACACAAATCAATATAATGGCCCATCTCATTTCATTGAAAACATATCACTACGTACTTATTATATTTGTTCTTACCATTACCCTGATCCTTCTCTTTTCAATCATGAGATAAATATACCATCATACCACATCAACATAACTTTACATATTTCATAAGAAACCCAATAGTATTGTTCTTACCACAATTTTCAAAAGAAGTAAATTTTGAAATCATACCTTTGGATTTATTCAACAAATACTTTTCCATTACTTGACACTTGGACCAATTTTTATCTTTTTTTGTAAAATTAAACAAAATATATCTTGACCTTAGAAACATTTCATATAACTTTGTCATATATTTTAAATTCAAAAGAGGCTAAATCACTTTGTAAACTTGGTTTCAATATTCTTTAAATACATTCAATTTTACTTTCATGGTAAAAAGTGAAATTTGGTGTATACCGAGAACATCTAGAAAAATTAGCTTCATAAGAGGCAACAAAGTCCTTCTATATTTCACTTCAGTTACAAAAATTTCCTTTCCATCCTAAGTCAAAAAACCTTTGGTAAATACTTATCAAGGAAAATATCTTTAAATTTCATCCACTCCATGACATAAATCTCATAATTCTCCTTGGTATTATTATTTAGTGCCCACCACTGATTATCTTCACCTTCAAAATGATAAATGGTAATAGTTATGTTTTTTAGGATAACCCAAAACATTGAATATATTTTCTAGATCATTTATCTATCCTTCTGCTACCATTGGATCTAAGGTTCCACCAAATGTCAGAGGGTGTAGTCTCATGAATTTCGCTACTTTAGACATGTTCCTCTATAGAGAGTTAGGTTACTCTCTGGCATGGGAGACACTATTTGTAGAGACCCGAAGCATGACGTACATTGACATTACATTACATTTGCGGAAGACTTAGTACATAACAAAAACACACCAACAAGGATCGTAATAGTTTAGTGTCTTTGGAAACTCGGAATATAATCTTATAATCCTGCCCAAGAAATCTACACCATAAATGAAAAAGAATTCCTTGTCATTGTGTTTTCCTTGGACAAATTGAGGTCATACCTTTTGGTGTTAAAATTCATTGTGTTCTCAGACCATGCATCCCTCCCGTACCTCCTTAAGAAACCAGAAGCCATACCACATCTCATTTGTTGGATGCTCCTCCTTCAAGAATTCAATCTAGAAATTAGAGATAAAAAAGGAGCAGATAATGTGATGGCTGACCATATCTGTAGGATTCAAGCATCCTCAGACATTGACTCATACTTCTTTATTCCCATAATTGAAATGTTTCTTAATGAGCAACTGTACCGAGTACAAGATGTTATTCCTTAGTATGGTGAAATTGTAAATTATTTGGTAGCATCTTGCATTCATACAGATTTAAACAAAAACCAAGCCAGTCGTCTAAAACATGAGTCCCGTTGGTATATTTGGGATGACCCCTACCTTTGGCGCACTAGTAGTGATCAAGTCCTTAGGTGTAGTGTTCCTGAGAGTGAGTTTCAGTCCATCCTTAGATTCTTCCACACTCTTTCTTGTGGGAACCACTTTGGTCCCCCAATGGATTGCTCGCATGGTCCTTGATTCTTGTGTATTTTGGCCAACAATTTTTGGGGATGCCCATGATTTTTTCAAATCTTGTACTCATTGTCAAAGAATGGGGAATGTCTCTAAAAGAAATCAAATGCCACAAAAACTGTTTCCCTTTCATGACATTTTTGAGGTTTAGGGTATTGACTTTATGGGGCCATTTCAAAATTCCTTTGGAAACTTTCGCATTCTTCAGGAAGTTGACTATGTATCTAAATGGGTAGAGGTACGAGCTACCAGGACTAATGATTCTAAGGTAGTTGTAGAATTTTTGAGAACTCGAATCTTCTATAGGTTTGGCTTACCTAGGTTCATCATTAGTGACCAGGGTTCTCATTTCTTCAACTGAACAATTCGATCACTTTTGCGTAGGTATGGGGTCGGTCATCAAGTTTCTACTGCATATCATCCACAGACCAATGGTCAAGCCAGGTGTCAAATAGATAGTTAAAAACAATTCTTGAAAAAATGGTTCAACCCAATAGAAAATATTGGAGTCTTAGACTTGATGATTTATTATGGGCCTACCGTACTGCTTTCAAAACCCCCCATTGGAATTTCACCCTATCATCTTGTGTTTGGAAAGATTTGTCACCTTCCTGTTGAGATTGAGAATCGGGCCTTCTGAGCCATCAAAAAATGAAATTCTAATCATTCTAGTGCAGGTTCTTAAAGGAAGTTGCAGATTCAGGAGTTAGAGGAAATGAGAAGAGATGCATATGAAAACTCTAGAATTTATAAAGAGATAACCAAGGCTACCCACGACCGTCTTATACATCATCGTCAGTTCCACATTGGGCAAAAGGTCCTCCCTTGCTGAAAGGTAAGCTTCGTTCCCTCTGGTTTGGACTACATAGTGTTACTAACATCTCTCCATTTGGTGTTGTCCAGGTTCAAAATGAAGAAACCAAGCAAACATTCACTGTCAATGGGCAGCGGCTGAAGCAAATCCATGAATCTATTCCAGAGTCCACAAGGGAGGAACTCCATGCTCAAGAAGTAATCTATCAATGAAACTGTAGAGACCCGAAGCTTGACGTACATTGAAATTACATTACATTTGCGGAAGACTTAGTACATAACAAAAACACACCAACAAGGATCGTAATAGTTTAGTGTCTTTGGAAACTCGGAATATAATCTTCTAATCCTGGTGAAAGATCTTCAACATCTCCCATAAAGATCTTCCTTTTTTTTACCTAAAACCTTTCTTTATATCCTGGGGAAAAGAAAACATAAAAGGGTGAGCTCAAATGCTCAGTAAGGGTAAACAAAAGAAATATCAATCACATCATATTCATAAGAACATAACATTTTGAAAATCATAACCTGCAAAAGAGAGCATAATTTCATAACATGGGATAAATCATGGCATTGAAATGTAATCACAATAATCATAACTTAAAACATGAAACTTTGAGGCATTCACACATAATCATAGAGAATCATTTCTTGTTATTCAAGACTCATTGCCAAGACTATCTTAGTGGACAAAGTCCCTTTCTGAATCGAGTAACCCTCGTTTCAGTCCTGTTTCACTGAACCGGTATAACCTACCATTCCAGCCATGTCTATCTCATGAGATATAAAATCTTTACCCAATGCATTGGAGGGAGATATAGGTCCCACCCATCTCATAATGATACCATTCTTATGTGTGCCACAAAATCATAAATCATACATCATTGCATAACCCATGTAATAAAAAATGGGAATCTTAAACATCGTGACATCATAAAACATTTCATATAAGATAAATGAATTCATAAAAATAATTCCATCACAACATGATCAAATAAATGTAATAATAGGGATAAAAACAGAACCCTTTATTATCTTAGATGGAAAATAATTTTGATAAAACACATGAACTCCATTCTTGAGGAAAATATCCTTTCTTCTTCAAAAACATTTTTCCTTTCATAACATGTCATACGACTTTAAAATAAAAGAAGTTGATTAATAAACTTGAAAACTTGTAAAGGAAGATTCTTGGAAATAATATTTTAAAAATCCATTCATGCCGTATAAGTTAAAAAAAACATTCTTCGTACTTTTTTCGGAAAGGTCAAAAAAGTACCTCGTACGAAAAAACGACAAAAGATTCCTTTCATATTATTTACTAAAAACTCACCGAAGGGTAAAATTGGATTTAAACTATTGTAAGTGGATGGAAACAATATTAAATATTGAGGTAACATGGATGTGGATGATAAAATACACCCAAGTAAATACCAAAGTATAAACAATCTCAGATAAAAATGAGATTGTGATATTTTCCCTTACCTTAGGTCCGATTTGCTTCGTATGTGTCCGAACCTCCTGTATAATGATTTAAATAATGTTATTGACTTATTACAGAATCATATTCATTGTTATTATATCATATATGGTTCACTTATGACATTATATTATCCGTTCTTTTGTAAATTCCATGTTAAAGAAGCGTTTTGGGTAAAATCGTTTCATTTATCGTAGGTGTTTTGACTTGTTGATATTATTATTACTTATATCATGATTTACTTACTTCCAGAATATAAAATATGATTTATATATCATATATATTCAGTATATATATATATATAATAGATAGATAAATGAAATGAAAAACACCGTTCATGGAGACGGTAGTCCGTACGTACGCATGAACGCTGTTTTCCTTTCCTTATTGTCTTGAATGGAAGTAAGTAGATGACATACATATATATATATATATATACATAAATCCAGTAGCTTTATAATGTCATATATTTCATTATTATTTCTTATATATACTTTATAATCATTCTTAAATGGTTAACATGGAGAATGAATCTCATCGCGTCGTGGAGACGGTAGTCCGTACGTACGCACGCGCGATGATATCATTTCCATAAATATTGAATTGAATTGGAGTGGATTATACAATATATCAGAATCAATATTATGTTTTAATAACTATGTATAGTTATTCTTTACACCATTATACCCATCCATGTAAGGTGGTGGTGGAAAATAGATTACACCACGGCGTGGAGACGGTATTCCGTACGTACGCACGCGCGTTGATTTCTTTTTCCGTAGGATGGATAGATGGTGAAATAGGGTTGTTTCATACTTATAATAACATATCAGTATATGAGTGATACTGATGTTATTACTTCATAATGAAACAACCTAAGAAGAAGAAGTGGAAGAAGAAATAAAGATGAAAGAATTGGTAACGGTAATTACCTCTTCTTTGAAGCGCCTCTTTGAGACCTCCTCTTAGGGCACTAAAATTGGTCTTTGAGGAAGACCAGAACCTCTAGGATGTTTCTAGGGAAGTGGAGAAGAGATTTTGGCAGGGGTTGGCCGAGCTTGAGTGCTCAAATTGGTGTGAGGAGGAGGGGGAGGAGGTGTCCTTTTATAAGGGAGGAGAGGGGCACCTTAGGAATACCTCAAAATATTATTTTATATTAATGTCAAAATCGGTTTATAATGGTTCCAAAGGGTCTTATTTCGAAGCTAAAGTGGGGATGGGTCGAAATACTATCATCCAATAGGATTTAGACAAGTTTAGGGTATTATTTTAACCTTATCAATTAGATTTAACTCTAAGTTAAATAATTTAACTTTTACCGTGTCTTTTTGTTTTCTTTCACTATATGGTTAATACACTTACTATAACATGCCAAACGAACCCCAAATTGTTTATTATTAATATATATATCCTTATCTAAGTCATTTGGCCGAACCTTAGATTTTTAGGAATAAAATAACAATTAATAATATAATATTTGATTTAAAAACTATTTTGTGTCAATTTTGACACTATTTGATATATGATTTTTGTGAAAGTCATAACAGAATTATATGTTCGAAAATATTTTATTAAAGCCACAATAATATATCATAGTAACCTATAAAATTAGTGGAATTCATAAAAAGTCTCAAATTACATTTATTTGGGCATTTATAACATCAATTCTGTCAATATGTCATTAATAAGACAATTACTGCATCATCTTTCTGTCATAATAAATGATAATGATTTAATCCATAACAATTCTAAATAAATTCCTATGATGTAGATAATTTCATTATATTTCTGGAGACTATTCATGTTTGAAGTTTCATGAAGGTTATCACTAAATTAAAATTAATATACTTATAAGATTTAAGAGAGTGACATGTTGTCACTTTCTTTGGTTTTAATAATAATTAAGTTATTTTCATGGAAAAATGTCCATTAAATGATTCTAATCCGACACTTAGGTGATATGGGTCGTTTTTTAGTTATCCAATAGAATTTTGACATTTGTTAGGGTAATTTTAAAATATTATATTTACCCTTAATTACCCGATTTACCTTTAACTATGGTAAATAAAATTTACCGTAGTTACTATTCATAATTCCCAAAAATAAAAAGTAGCTTATTAACATAATTTGGACCCACTGATTCCAAATATGGAATCCATTTTTACAAATTCAATACACAAAAGATGCAGAAATTAAATTAAAATTAATCCCATTGTCGAAAGAAAACGGGTTTTTCTTTAAAACATTGCAAAAGATTGAATTGATTTAACCTACAAATTCAAGGTAAAATCAATGCTAATGACATAAATTATATTAAATGGTAAAAATATATTCTGTTCATACTTTAAAACCATTCAATATTATAATTTAACCACATAAGATATTACGATGAAAAAAGTTGTTTTTAATTAAAATATAGCGTGTTTTTACTATTCATTAAAATATGAAAGTTATCGGAAAAATATCAAAACTTTTTCTAATGTGCATTTTTATATCCTGATTCAAAAGAAGAATATTATTTTGTCAAATTAAACATATAAACATGTAAAAATCTATATTTAAAGTGGGTGCGCCATCAAAAGGCGGTAAAACTGCATTTTTTGAAAAATACTTATTTTACCCGAAAAATTTATTTTGTTCTTATACCATGTTCTAGAAATGTGTAAGATGAATAATAATGTTATAAAATTCAAAATTTAGTTAATACTATTCATAACGGCTAGTTCATGACAATATTATAATAATATAACATTGTTTATTAAAACCCGGTATTGCGTACAACACACGCTATCGAGGAAGGTCGCGATTGCGTGTAATGCAAGCCAAGTCAGGGTTGCGTGTTGTGAAAGAATCCTTCGTTGTTTCGTATAACAGAATCCAACCATATTTCATTTATACATTATATATATATATATACTCAATGTTGCGTAGAATAACTATTATCAAAATTATGTGTAACATGGTCCAAGAATAGTGTTGCGTATACTGCAAGCTAATACGGTGTTGCGTATAGCGCAAGGTAATCTTGGTGTAGAATACAACATAAGACATTAATGAAATTAAAATAATATTTTTCATAAAATCTCGGGGTGTTACACTATTAATAGATTGTTTCAATTTATTTAACACAACTAAAAAATATTTTTCCAATTCCAACCATTCCAAGTTACTAATTTGGAAGGACATTATCCTCTTAATGCCTTTCTACTTCAATCACTATATTTCATCTATAGAAAACCATTTTGAAACTATCATTGATTAGAAGAAGTAACATAGAAACTGTCTATGTTTTCCCATGATAATATAATCCATATATTAATAACCTTTAAATCAATTTTTAATAATATCTCAACTTATAATTTTATCTAAACCTTTCCTTTGATACCAAATATAACATCCTTTAACTTAAACAACCCATAATTATATGATTTATAACAAAAGTTTCACTTTTTTACATTTCAAGGAACTTTTTGGAATATAGTTTTTGATAATTATGAAGAACACTTATATATAAGACCCTTATAATATAAAGTTGACACTTCCACTCAATATCATTTTTTCTACGAAATCGAGACACATAAATTTAAACACCTGTTTTACTAGTATTATTTCTTAAAATTTGAATCCCCATATCATAAAGTAAGGCATTTTTGTAGTTCCTACTCATCCCTAGGCCATGTGGAAAACATTTTGAAAACTTGAGATGATAACAAAAATCTTATTAAGAGATACAAAAATAAATAAACCTGTTGGTCTATTTTGAAAATCATCTAATCCCATAATTTTTTTCTGTTTTTAAATAATTAAATTTGAGCTCAAAATTTTATTTTATTTATCATTAAATAAGCTTCATTTCCCAAATATTTTTTTAAAACATATCATAATAAATATTAAATAAAAACCATAATCAATACAGTTTCTTGTAAAACAGGGTACTCATGAAAAAATTTCTTAAAAAACATATTTTCTTCCTTAAAAGTGGCATACAATTTCCAGTAAACTTATGATCATTAGATTACATTATAAAATCAAAATACTTCCATGAAACCTCATTTAAAAGTATGGAAAATTTATATAGTTACCTTGAGACGTCCTCTTGATATCACTCTTACAAAAAATCTTACAATAAATCTTACAAAATGGAATAACCTACCTAGTTAATTTCATCATAATTCCCTAGAGAATATAAACAGTACCTAATGCATTGGATAATTATATTAGACTCACCCATCATCATGAAAAATGTACAAGTACCATAAAATACATAAAACATGTATAATATGGCATTCCTATCATAGAATTCGTAATTTATTCTGTTTAACATAGATTCTGAAGCACTTTGAAGCTTCATTTTAAAATATGAATAAAAAAACATTTTTTTTGAAATATATTTTAAAAAAAATTCCTTGAAGAATGGAAAATTGGATTTTTTTTTGAAAAATCATGAAAATTATAGAGTAAGATACTAAAAGAATAAAAATCACGAGGGTGGGAAATTCCTCTCTTGCTGTCTATATTAAAAAAATTATTCTTTTTATGCTTTTGTTAAAATGTCAAAAAATAACCCCTTTGGAAAATGTTTAACATTATTTTTTTATAAATTCACAGAGAAAGTTGTTTCAAACCTAAAAGGTATATTAGTACAGTTATTCATATATAGTTCACATTATTTATATGGTTTCCTATAGGGTTTATTCATGGAACTGGAAAAACCCTATGGTTCCTGCATCTACGATGGGCTGCGAACCTACTTTCCAATGGTAGGCGGCCACTGGGTAATTTTACAATGAGGCTTCAGAGCTGATATTGATCAAGAAGATTGGAGGTTGGACTCATCAGAACCTATTGGGTGTAATTATTTCCTACTTTGGGACCCTATTATAGATTTAATACATGTTCATGAATCCTTCCCAAATCCCAATATAGTATCGGTCACCCTTATTTTAGCAATCCGTTATTTAAATATATTAATATAAACCATCTAGATGTGTCAGAGGTTCTCCATCAATGGAACCATCTATATGTATCATATGTTCTCCATAAATGGTACCATCTGTATGTATTAGAGGTTCTCCATATCATTTTTTTATTATTTTGTGATGTTAGTTTTAAGCCACATGGCTGGGTACTCTGTAATTTATTTTCATCCAGGAAGAAAGTTTAAGCTTTTAAGTTGGGATCATGCCTCTAATGGGTATTTCGATATATCCTTATTAAAGGAATCAAAAACCATATAGTTTGATTCCATATAATGGGGTGCATCATACATTTTTGGGTTATGTGCAAGGACCATACCATGAGGTTGACATCATAATCTAAGGACTTATATGTGAAAGGATCCTAGCCAAGGATGGTATTGGGATTAATTATGAGAAACATTGTATTTTTGATCTCATATGGAATATGGAATGATGATATTGGGTTGAACATACAATAAATACGGCCCTATGAAGATATATTTCACTGAGAATATGGTCTGATGAGGATGAGGTGAAAATGATCCCAAATAAATGTATCCTTCTAGGTTAGGGCATGATCTTACTGGGAATATGAAGTAAAAAAATGGTAATGGTTGTTGGGTTTGAAGCACAAAGAGGAATCCTATATAACCCATTGGGACATGAGTCAAATCACATATATTTCAGATATGTTAGGAATTACACTAAAGGAGGAGAACCAATGACTACTTCATTGGGAATCTGTCCCTTTGAATGATTATCTCACATGGAATGTGGCCTTTCAATAACGTAGTTTGAGTGAAAACCTAGTAAGAGGATGAATGGGACACATTATGCTGATAATGTGATCATCACTTATCTCTAATCTCACATGAGTCATTCTTAGTATGAGAAATAAGATATATTGGAAGATCCACCATATAATGAAATCTCACTTAAATGAGACTTATACCTAAACTAGAAGCCTGAGGGTTTAACTTCCTTCCTTATACACTTATTGGAAAGGGAGGGGATATGGAAGGCAGGAAGGGTTTAAAATCCTACAATAGAGGTTAGGGGATTATTCAAATATAGATTCCTATAAAAACTCCATATCTACTGGAAGATCAGGGTGAGACTATGGTGGGGTAGAAAAGAAGAAATACTAGGGGATTACTCCAGGAGTGACACCCATTTTCATCTTCACGACTATTTTTTATAAAATATATATTGGGGATTATGTATTTGTTAATTAGAAAAATAAAGTACATATTCTTATCGATTCACTTCTCATTTTAGGAAGCATGAAGGAGGTGAATAAAACTACCTAAACTGGTAATGCTCTTCCCCATAACTCCAAGGTTAGTGCCCTCCTTACCAAGGAGATTCATGATTGAGGATTCACCTAGGACCTTACCTACTAGGGATGTTAAGTGATGGAAATATTTTACTGAAGTAATGCATGATAAAATGGGCGACATAATGGTGTGTCTAAAACCCTGATAATACAGGTCTAGAAGCCTTAAATGTGGTCTTAATTTGTCATTCCTTGGGTCTTAGTGTTATTTAGAGAGAACCATTTGGATACCTTCCAGAGGGGATAAGATAAAGCCTAATGATACATGGAAGGAAAATATCTCCATTGCATAAGAAAAATTGAATGTACCTTTTTTTTCAAAGGACACCTTTTGAATCCAAGGCCCATTTTCAAGGGACTCATTTTTGGAGATTTTTCTCTTCCTTTGTAGTGATTGAGTTACCTATAGTTTGCAGAAAGATTCCTGAAATGGAAAATTATCTATCAGTATTTATCCTTTTATACTATTCTCTTTAAGCATCTATAGGTTCATCGGTGTGTTCTCTCCCTTCCTCATTCTTTATGGGAAACATCTTGTATTTATAGGAGGTGCAAGAGAAACCACTTTCCTAAAACATGTAGGCTAATAACATATCTGTCACTATGAGGTAGGCGATAATTGAAACATTATCTGAAAATGAATTTCATTTATGGGGGAATCGCGTGACTTCCTTACACATCAATTGAACTATTTCCTCATTGCATAAACAATTTTGTTTATAGGAATATTTTGGCTTCCACCTCACTCTAAAAAATTTTTCATTTAAGGGGGTTCTTGAGCAACTACCTCAGCCTAAAAATTATTTTCATTTTCAAGGGGCATGGAGCTACCAAAAAACACCACAAATGAGTTGTTTTTGTAGTATGTGTCAGGGGGTTTACTCACACTACAAAAGATTTTCATTTTTAGGGGGAATGGATCTACCACATCCTACCAAAAATTATTTTCATTTTCTATGGGCATCGAGCGACTACATCATGAGACAAATTATTTTCATTTTCAATGAGGGGGTGGGTGATATGAAAATAAGTGGATTCCCTAAGGAATACTTGATGTTATATGAGAAAAATATTAGTTGATATACAATTTCACATCCTTTTAAAAATTTACTCCCATTATCATTTTCATGGTCAATATTTCTCTTTTGAAATTATCTCAACAGTTTTCTCATATTTTTTGAAACAATTTTGTCGAAAAAATGACCCCTTCAGAATGGAGTCTGATCAACATGAATAGGATTGAATTATGAAGAATAAACTTGGATTGATTGAGTATTTCACTATTTATTAGTGGACTAGGAGGATGTCCCACCCTATATAAAGTGTGTCAGGAAGACTCATTTTTCAAGTTGCAAGAACAAGTGTCTTACGGTTTACTCCTATGGTTCTGTCTGTATAGTAAAATAACTTTTAGTTCAACCTATTCTACATAATAGCTAGTGTAATCTATAAACTAGTATTTTAGAAAGCTAAATACCATACTTTACCATTAAATTATTCTCATACAACAATTTTATTACTCACATATGAACTTGGATGCTATGATGTTTATATTTAATGCTATGCAGTTTGTATGTCACTTAAGGTACCATGAATAATATTTTAATTTACTACATTTATACTCTATTCTAACACTATATCCTCTAGTAGGGAGATAAAATTGGTATCATATAAGTTTTCCCCATTTCCGATGTGAAGAGGAATAAGATTATTGAGTGTTAATAATGGTGAGAAATGAAGTGTTCACTCAAACTATCAATTATTTTCAAAGATCATGGGTACCAAATTCTAGGATTATCTTATCATAGATGGGATAAATATTTATAGATTTAGAGTACTATATATTGTTCTTATTCTTGTGCCCCACTGCGTAAATCAACTCCTTTATTGGATCAATAATTACAATAGTGTGCTTCAAGAATATATCTCAACTAATAGGACATATATAAAAGAAAAAATATAAATGATTTTTCTTGGGTTATAATCCTTTATTGTTAAATAAAGAGTTTTGGGTTTCATAATTAGACATTTAGTAATACAAATATATTATGAGAAAAGTGACAGGCAACATAAAGCTAGTGTTCTTATCAAAATGTTATCTTCATCCATAGAGGATCATTCAAATTGGATTGGGGATGACCTTTATAGTTTCTTTGGAGCAATGGCGAATTTAAGAAAGTGCTGAAGGTTGTATGAATTTATGAGGCCATATGGGTGTCATTGATTTTTTCTCATCAGAATAGGTTTATTCTTCCAAATTTTCTTAACAGACGAATCATATATACCAACACCTACCATTTTTATATGGTGAAGTTGGGATAATCCTTTTGGATTCTTGAATAATTAACGACACAACAAAAATGTGGGATATATATGACGAGTTTCCCCCTCCCTCCTTAGTATGGGATGATAAAGAGAGGACTCCCCCACTGATGAAAGAACTAATTACCATGACACAAAATATTATTGGAGTAGAGACTCATACTAGGTTATATGTTTCTTTCCCTAACTAGATCCATGTATTTTCTATGCCAAATGGCTATGATTCATGTGCAAGAAGAATGGGAACCTGTCTAACCGATAAGATTCAAATGCTTGCTTGTAACTATTAGACAATACTAGAAAAAGGACACTTCAATTAGTGGGGTTGGTAGGTTACACCTAGAGTTGGTCAATTGGTATGATCGACAAAATTCCTAGCCATTTTTATAAGTGTCTGGTTATTACTAGTACATGAGTTGAGTACTAGGATCAGGGTCACAACTTTTTCTATGCAATCCTAGTTAGAAACTAGGAGAGACATTATTCTAGAAATCCCAATATTGGAAAAACTATATTGTCTATTGGGATGAATTAATTTAATAAATTATCATTACACACTTATTAAACCATTTTAGGTTCTATAGGGTTGAATAACATCTCACATAGGGGGTTATGAATTCATAAAAAATCAACCAATCCCAGAGGCTATATGTGGGCCATATTTGCAATGCATGTGTGAGGTTTATTCGTGGAAGTTGGAACCAAATAATGTAATTGATATTCTAAAATATTATGATCATTTTATTTATTCTCCTTACACACTTCCAACCAATACCATAGTGAATAATGCATCTTGATTGTCATAAAAGGTTGGGATACCTTATTTATTTTGGGTGAGGTGTTTTAGTTACAAGAATTTATGGGAAACTTATTTGTAAAGGATATTTTCCTTGAATATTTGGGCATAAATTCCATTGTTTCCAAAAAAGGTTCCTTGAATTTTTGAATATTTCATGAATGGGAAAAAATAATAATTTCCCATCAATTATGGTTGATGTTTACATGGGAGTAAATGGGCCTCTGGATTAATCTTCCACCCTCTGGATCTTGACATGAACTTGTGATGTCTTATTCTAGGCTTGGATTCATTCGTATCCCAATGGTTAGTTGAAAAAACTGTTACCCATCATCAAGTTTCATCCAATGACTAAAAAAATGGGGGAATGGAAAAGAAAAACTAAGGTGGTTAGTCCTATAAAGGGGGTTTTACAAATAAAACCCTTAATTTATAGGATTCCATTAATGAGATTAAAGATTTGAGTTTCTGCACCCCAAGCTATTGATATTTCTTCACATAATACCGAAACTCCTCCCTAATCATCCACCAATATTGTGTCTTTATATCCAATTTCTTTAAGGTAATGGGATTCTTGTAAGAGGGTTTATATACTTTCTAGGGATATATGGCATTTTCTTCAAAGGAAAGACCTCATCCCGACTGAATATAGGTGTATGTATGCACCTGAAAACATTTCTTATAAATGTCAAAATGAGATGGTAGAATCCAATTTCTTAGAGGATTATATCCACTCACTTCATATTAAACATATATATTCAATCTGATTACTTGAAATTTTTATTCCTTGTGTGAGTGAGAGAAAAGAAGAGGAAGATAATGATGATGCTTCTCGGGAAGTGGTATGATGATTTACCTTTTTTAAACTCTCATGATATATCCCTTACCAATTTTTTTTAAAATATGAGTAATTGAGTATTTACCTTCATAAATAAGATACCAACAAGTAATATTCTCCCATTGAAGATGAACCAGGGGATATACCTTCCACTTCACTATTGAGACCTTAGAAATGTCTTTCTATATGGAAAACTATGGTATCAGATATATCCAGGAAACATGTGAGGCATTTAGATCTTGATCCTATGAAACGATTGGCCTTATAGATGTCATATGTCCGTATTATGATATCATTTATAGAGTCTTGAAATTAATAGGACGCCTGGAGAAGGTATGTATCTTCTAAGGAAGTCTGGGTAATACTTCAAGCGAAGGAGATTGATTTTCCTGGATTTTGGTTTATCACTACTCCCAAAAATATTTATTTTAAAGAATGACTTAAGAAAGTAAATTAATATATTGAAGATATGGATTCTTCAATCCATTATTTCTAGGGTATAATTTAATACTATGATTGTGTATGAGAGATTCTAATAATAAGAAAAAAAATTGAATCTGAGGAATAGGTACGGTGAGTTATTGTTCCAATTCTCTATTACAATGTTACTGTGAATTTCAATACCCTTTTTTATAGGATTATAGTGGTGAGAAATTACCTATTCTTTGCCCATAATAAATTTATGTGGGAACAACTATTGGGTTGGATGTTCCTTCTGATAAAAAGGTTGAGGAAAAAGGCTCTCCGGTCATAACTGAGCACATGTGGGTAGTGGTTGCAGATAAGGAGGGATCATTGGTACCCCCACCACTAGTTTTTATTCATATGAGATTATCCTCATGCAAGAACAAGAGTCTAAGGAAGGAAAATTATATGGTAATATATATTCTATTGGGAACAACTTGTGGGTATTGTGTCTTCTCACCTGACTTTCAATCCATTTCAATGGTTTCTTATTGATGAGTTAACTTGTGGAGAGGTTAACATGATTTCAATAACCCTGAGTGTACTAATCATCCAAGAGTGTATAAATCCTTAATTTTAAAGAATATATATAGTAACAGGGGAAAATCATGGGATTTTAGGACCAAATGAGGATATGAGAATGGTGGATGACATCATTGGAATTCCGATTCCAGGAATGTTGGATCCCTAGGATCCAAAAACCTCTATATTTTAAGAAGAGGGTTATAAAGGAGTAATATAAATATGAATGGTGGAATATCCTATATTTAGATTCATTCAATCCTACCCCTATTAAACTGATATTGGTAGATGACCCCTCAAGGGTTCTATTTTTTTTAAATATCAAGCTCCTCAAGGTGAAGTAACCCCATTTTAATGAAGAACACAACTATAGAAGAAGAAATGACACTAGTCCTGGGAGAGTTAGCTCAGCTATTGCTCTAAGTTAATTATTTGTCACTTCTGTAAGCTTGATGTTAGTTAGATATCTCCTAGAGGTTACCAATTTTTTAGAATATGAAACTAAAAATTAGAATATAATGTGTACGTCCATGAAAGAAGGTTTTTTTACTATGGATTTTTCTAAGATATTTTTTTTGTGAATCACTATCATTTCCATTGTTCATCTCTTGAGAGTGATAAATTTTATATGCTTGAATCGGAGGTGTCTTTCAGAATTATTGTTCCACTTTGAAATATATCACCCATTGTGGCCACCAATGAGGTGATGGACATTATAGAGGCTATAACTTAGGTAGTTGAAGGTGAGTCTTCCTCCTCCTCAACCATCACATTTTTTTGGAAGTAATTTATTTAAATGTTTATTTTCAATAATGGTGGTAAAAACCTCTAAATCTCAAGATTTAATCTCTACATCTCATTTTTTTGAGGTGGTAAGGAAATCAATTATCATAGAACCCCATTCTAAAGGTGTTGTAGCCAGGTGATCTCTAGTCAGGCTAGTTTTGGAACCAAGGATGTTCTTTGCGAGAAATGGTGTTTGGTTTGTGTTTTTGTCAACACACACTAGGTTGATCAAGGATTTTTCAAGACAAGTAATCTTACATTATAGGCTGTTAATAGTGTTGAAGGTGGCATCATTTCATAGTGTTTTCAAAATTTTTGGGCTCAAAATCTGGAGGAAGAGGCTAGCATTGTGAAGGGTTATTTTATGGAATCAAATATTAATAAATATGGTAAAGTCATGGGTTATAGGAAGACTTGGTTTCAAAAAGGTAAGTTTTGTGAGTTCATGATGAGTTGACTGTGTTCTCCGCGATTATGAGAATTGGAGCATCATGAGTGCATGATTATTTGATGGAGATCTTCACGACAACGAAAAATCTCAACAGCATTTCGTTAATGGTGGAGCGCCATGAAGATATTTTTGAGAGATCTAAAAAATGTACTAGAGGTGGTGGAGCATCAAAAATTCATGATCTTATAAATATAAGCCTACCCCAACTTCATTTGACATGAAAATAATCAGATAAATTTAGAATTCCTCTGATTTCACAAAGGTAGGGAGATTCACGAATCTGGTTCTCTATGCGAGATTGATCATTACAAAAAGTCTAGTTAAGTATTGACTAATGTCAATACTTATAAGTAATGGGTGCTTTGTGATGACTAGGTATTCCGTGATGGATCAGTGAGCTTTACCAAGGAAGTTTGTTCTGCGAAGGTAGTTTTCTTCACAATGGTTGTGAGCTTCACAAAGGAGATTCATGAATATCAGTTCTAAACATCAAGTTTAAGTGAATAGTGCTTTCAAAGAGCATTGACTCAGGTCTATGGTGCAATAAGATTCTCATGATATTAGGGGAATAAGACCTTACTGCTAATCTATTGAAGAAACCTTCAAGTCGATAAACTGAGTAAGGATTTTTCTCACAAAAGTGAGCAAGGGGGAGTCAATAGAAGTATTCCGAGGGACTCAGTGTGCTATCACTAAAATCTTGTAAAGGAAGTGTGATTGGAACATAGTGACTATGCCTGAACTTCAATATTCCACATCTAGTGAAGATTAATGGATTTAGGTATGAATGGAACACTGTCGACGTATGCTCCTTGGACTAGCCCTTAGTGGTAAACCAATTAAAATTGATATGTTGTCTCTCTACATGTGAATGTTTAAATTACTACACATTACCATCAGATAGGTTTAATAGGTTTCTACCAATGTGGAAATAAGATGCTTAACTTAGAAGAAAAAGTTGACACCACTACCACAGATCCGGGCATGGGATGCACAAGATTTTATTAGCACTAAACAGAAAACGATGGTAAAAGGGGGCACTTTATCAGTGATAACTAAAAGTGCTAACAAATCTACCATTTATCAACACTAAAAAGAGCACTGATAAATGGTCCCCTTTATCAATGATTTTTTAGTGTTCATAAAGGGTAGATTTATCAGCGCTATTATTAGGACTGATAAAAGTTTTTAATAAAAAATATTATTAATTTATATAAAATTATTATATTTATATTTAAAAATAAATTTTATTTATATGCATTAGATAAAAAATGAATATTTATAATTAATATTTTTTTAATAATTATTATATATATAATGTTTAAAGAAAAGTATTTCTAAGATAATAATTAAATAAATATATATTTAAATAATTATAATATTATAATACATTTCATTAAATAATTAATATATTTATTAGATTTATTATATTAATAATTATATATAAATAATTTTTAAATATATATATTTATAATTATAATTATAAATAAATAAATAAATATTTCCAATGAATTTGGTCAATTAATATATTGATGCATGTGAGAATAATTGATGTGCATGTATGTTATGTATTCATTATGAATGTTCATTTATAAATTACAGCTTTCTTATTATTCAGGTTTTCCATATGCAATGACTCATTTTTTATTATCTATACTTTACTAGGTATATGATTCATTCTTGTATCCCATGAATCTATTATGTTCTAAAAAATATTTACAAAATAAAAATAAATATATTTATTAATTTTTTTTATAAAATTTTAATTATATATAAATACTTTTTAAATATATTGATTTGTAATTATAATTATAACTAAATTTATATATATTTAAACAATTATAAAATTAAAATAAATACATCTATTATAATTTTAAAAATATATATATAGGTAAATATATTTATAATCATATACAAATATTTAAATATATATTAATTTATAGTTATAATTATAAATAAATAAATATATATATCTGAAAATAATTATAAAATTATAATAAATATATTTATTATACTTATAAACTTATAAATATATATAATTAAATAATTTTTTTATAAATATATAAAAATATTTATAAATAAATAAAAAATATTATAATTATAATTCTAAATAAATATAGATATATTTAAATAATTATAAAATTATAATAAATATATTAATTATATTTATATTTATATACAAATGCATATAAATAAATTCAAATAGTTATAATTATAATTCTAAATAAATATAGCTATATTTAGAAAATTATAAAATTATAATAAACATATTAATTATTTATATTTATAAAATTATAAATATATTTGTTATAATTTTATAACTATTTAAATAAATATATAAATATATTTATAATTATAAGTATAAATAAATATTTATCATTATTTTTAATTACAAATAAATAAATATATATTTATAGTTATAATTATAAATAAATAAATATTTATTTAAATAATTATAAAATTAGAAAAAATGTATTTACTATTCTTATAATGTCATAAATATATATAATTAAATAAATATATTTATAAATGTATACAAATCTTGATAATAAATACAAATATTTATAATTATAATTATTAATAAATACAAATATATTTATTTATAATTATAAATTATAATAAATATATTAATAAAATTATAAATGTAATAAATATATTTTTTATAATTTTATAATTATTAAAATAAAAAATATTTATTTATCGTTTTAATTATAAATAAATATATATTTCAATTTAAATAATTATAAAATTAAAATAAATATTTTTATTATTGTTGGTGTTAGTGCTGTAGAACCAACATCTGTGTACTTTATAATAAACATGTATTCATTGTTTTGAATATTAATAAACTACTTATCACATCATGATTATTCTTATGTGTGACATAATATGTAATGATGTCCTGAGAGTAGTTGTCACACTAAAAGGTCATAGTAGTTCCCCGCAATGATGAGAACTCTGAAGTGCTATAACACTATTCTTAAATATATGTTCTATAATCGGATGATATCATTTGAGAGACACAAATGATATAAGCTATCAGGGGTAGAGAATCATAGGACTTTGAGGCACCTTCTCAGGGTGTACGCCCTTAGATATATCCAATATGGATATTATGAGAATGAGACCCACTAGTAGGCAATCCACATATCTATGTTTCATTGGATATTGCTATCTGCAAATGTGTGTATTGGTCCTAAAACTTTAAGAATATTATTAATGTGTATTGTGAGTTACACAATTAGATATATTGACAAAAAATATAAGGACATATATTCGCGGTGAGGTAGGATATATTGGGTGTGTCACGAGTAATATTGCGTTAATGAATAATGTGAGAAAGGATTTATCCCTTCTGTTATTTAACGGAAGTTAATATCTTAGGCCCTTTGATGGAAATGATATAACTTAAATAAATCCATGGCCATGGTGTTCTATAGGAAAGTTCTAGTTCCAAAAATTCAAAGAAAGAGATAACTGAGCACATAGATTGATGGCACCAGCATGCAACCTACTCAATTTGAGATAATGTGACAAAGAGATTATATTACACGAAAAACGTTCGTATGAGGTGACATGTTATTGTGGCATTAACTTTTTTATCTATGAGTGACTTGGCATGTTGCTATATGCTAACATTGAACATAAGGCTGCTTTACCTAATGTCACTGAGAAAGAGGCCAAGTGGGTTACACACTAAGTGTATCTAGAATCTCAATTAAATAATTTATTATTATTTATTATTTAACAGGTTGAATAAATGTTATTTCCATACATGGTTTAATAATTATTCACGTATACTTGATCACATTTATTCTGTCACTAGTTATATGAGAGAAAAATATTGTGAGAAGAATATTTAATAGATATTTATTTTCTATTTAGTGAATATAATATTTGTTTATTTATTTGTGAATAATGTAGTGATATTTATTTAACTAATAAATAGACATTATTCAAGGGTCGATAAATATTATGGGGGAATGATAGACCGAGTTTAATGATCCAGTGAGAAATAATAAATATTTAATATTATTTAATTAAATAATATATAATTATAATTCGCAAGTTAAGAGCATGATGAAAAATAATAATATCATTATTATTTGACATGAGGTTTTGATAGGATTAAATAAATAAATAAGCTCACTTGTGCAATTATTTTATTTTAAGTCTAGAAATATAGATACCTAATTATATTATTTTCTCAATAATCCAGTTCATTTTTCTTGGTTGTGCACAACAATTTTGGAGAATAATCTAAACCTAGAGAGCTCCCTTCTCCTATAATTCTCCCAAGAACAAAGAGCAATCATCCTCCACCAGATCAGGGAGAATGCTTTGAAAGCGGTTCTCGAGGTGATAAAAGGCGGATGGCGCAAGCATAAGGATATTCCGTGCTAGAACCCATAAACTCCTTTAGCGATGACTAGAGTTTCTTGTAACACGTGTGGATCACCACTAGAAAAAATATACTCTTGGTTTTTACAATGCAACGATGGTGCACCGCAGATCTGTCACCGATCCATCAATGAAGAAAGAATTCCTTTGAGGAAATACTTATTTAATTAAATTGATGATAAATAATATGTGATGATCCCCTCTCTCTAGTTCCAACATGATTAATGTTGTCTATCTTTGATTTAATTCCATTGATCATGGTGATTAAACATCGTATATATATTGGATTGATCATCGTTCACGACAAAAAACAATGTTGGGCACTGCCCATCGCATGCTTCTACTACACCCAGAACCTAAAGTTATATCTATAATATTATAAATATATATCATTAATATATTTATTATAAATATTTCTATGATTATAAATATAATAAGTATATTTACTATAATTTTATAATTATTAATTATAAAATTTTAAGAAATATACTTATTATATTTAAAATCTTAGAAATATGTATAATAAATATATAGTGACATATAATTATAAGATTATAGATTTAATAACTATATTCCTTATAATTATATAATTATTTTAATGAAAAAAAATATTTATAATTATTACTATAAATAAATATATATATATATATAGATATACAAACAATTATAAAATTATAACAAATAGATTTATTATAGTTATAATTTTATTAATATATATAATTAATATGTTTATTATATTTTTATAATTATAAAGAAATAAATAATTATTTATTGTTATCATAATAATTAAATAAATATATATTTATCATATATATAATTTTATAAATGTATATAATAATATAAATAGATCATTAACATTATATCTTTATGAGTGATTTTTTAACACTGATAAAGATATACCTTTATCAGCGCTGAAAAACATTTATAAATGATATATTTATCAGCATTGATAAATGCCTATTTTTATCACTGCTAAAAAGTGAGGATAAATGTATGCTATTTTAGTACTGATGAAATATACTTTTATCAGAGCTAATAAAAGTTTCACCAAATTTTATAAATAAACCATAATTGTCAGCTTCTTCTATTGCACACCTCAAGCTCTCACGGAAGCCAAGTCTTGCGCTACCAACCCCTCCTCTGCAGACAACCTTCCTCCTCTGTTGCCATGAACCCCTCGTCTGCCACTCCTCCACTGCAAACCCTCTTTCGCCATTCCTCCATCGTAAACCCTCATCTGCCACTCCTACACTGCTCTTCCACCTCCTCCGCGAACCCACATTCGTCACGCACGAAATCCCACCTCCTACTGTGAACCCCTCCTCCACCGTGAACCCTTATCCACCATGAACCCACCTCCCTTGTGAACCCTACCTCCACTACGAACCCCTCTACTTCCATTATCACCGCTGCCTAGCCCGACTTCACCGCCGCTAGACCCTACGACTGCCGCTGGAGGGGTATGCCAATTTTTTTTCAAATTATTATGAATTCCTAATATATAGATAGTTTTGGGCTTGGTTTTGGTCTGTTTTTTCATTACATTTAATATGAAATAAATTCTTAATGGTGTTCCTTCAATTTGCGATGTCATCCCCTTTCATTTTTTTCATCATTTATTTTTTTGCATCATGAGGTTTGTGGTTTGAATGCTATATAGACTTGTTGAGTAGTTTCTTTATTAATGTGTGAATCTCAAAAATGTTTGAGGTATTATGAAATACCTTATGGATAACATGCATGGTTATAATATTTTCTTTGATAATCTATATATGCGATTTTAATGGGAAAATAAACGCATTTAGTTGATAAATTCGAAGTTGTGGTGCCTTGAATTAGATAAATGTTTTCCTCATTCATGGCTATACTATTTTCTTGAATTAATATTTATATAAATGAACATAATTTTAATTAATAATAATAACAACAAACAATATTTTTCTTGGGTATCTAAATATTTTGTTCAAATTAATTTACATATAACGATTTTTCTATGTTAAACATAATTTATAAATAATGATAACAATCAAATATAAATAATTTTGATAATGTTTATATAAATAATTTTCATTATAACTAATTATGGGTATATAAATAATCATAAATAATTTATAAATAATTTTGATTGTAGATAATTTTGATTATAAATAAGTATTTTTATCTTGGATTAATAGTTAATACAAATAATTTAGAAATAATTTTGAATTAATACATTTTTTTAATTAATAATTTTTTTGTTAATAAATGTTTTGAATTAGTAATTATTTTGAATTAATTATTATTTTGAATTAACAATTTTGAATTTATAATTTTTATTACCTTGAATTAATAATTTTAAATTAATAAATTTTATAAATAATTTTGATCATCTTTAATTAATTTTTTAAAAGTTTAAAATTTTTATTAATATATTTTCATAGTTTAATGTTTACCTAATTTTGGTGATATGAAAGATAATGATTTATTAAAATAAAATTTAATGTGTTTTGATTTGTTATAAAAAAGTCAATAAAGATACATTAAAAAAAACGTTATTTGTGTCATTTAACATAAATTGTTAGAGCTAGTACTATAGATCTAACTGACATTATACTTTCAATTTCCAAAATATGTATATATATTTATACCAAATAGTTATTATTAATCTATTTAACATTAATTATTTAATTTCCTTGGAATATAATTCACATTAATATGTTGTAATAGTTTCCCACTATAATGAGAACATAGATATTCCATAAAGATATTCAGAAATCAGTATATCATATAGTCTAGATACATCTATCTTATATGACATAGATTATGGTTAAATTTTCAGTGATGTAGTCTCATATGAAATTGATACATCTTGTCATAAATTTCAAACTTTTTTAAGAAATGGGCACACTTTAATAACTGTGTTCCATAGTCACTTGTTAAAGATAAAATTATAATGGGATGTGGATGTCACCATAGGGCATAAAGAGATAATATTAATTTTAGGTTATTTTAATATATTTATTATTAAGTTTATCTCTTTAAAATAAATTTATTTTGGGTTTACTGTTATATTTTGTATCATGTGTAAACCTTTTATAGCTTTATATTTTATAAAATGTTGGTTATTTTTGATTCATGTATCTTTTATAAAGTGCCTCTCTTGGGATTTATGTTTTTGTGAAAATGCCTAAGTGGCTCTTTTAAAATGATTCAAGTGTTCTAAAATGTTTCTTAAAAAATTATATGCATTCAACATACTCTTTTTTGGTTTTAAATAGATTTAAAATGAATTAAACACTTGACATCGACTTAGGTTGCCTGCCAAGTTTTTTTCAACTCTCCCGATTGGCTTTCATAAAGGGATGTGAATGTTTTGAAAGTGTATTTAATGCTGGTTTCATTTTAACAAGTGTTGTGTGAATTTTTAAATGAAAATTTTTAAAATATATATGGTTTTCACTCATTTTAAATGATTAAGAAAGTTGGGGCACGCAGTTTCCTTGAATTCTTAAAAAAAGGAATTGTGGTTTTGTGAAAGAGTTCTAGGAATTGATTGGTTTATTTTAAAAAGGGTGTGTTATTTTAGAGAGGAATTTGTGTAAATGGTTGGTTTTTTTAATGGTATTTGAAATTTGATTTTATAAATAGTTTTCAGAGGACATCTAAAATGTAGTTTTTCAATAATATTTTAAGTTTAGGTTTTTATAGAATTAGGAAAACTAATACATTATATAGGGAAGAAAAGTATATTGATTATTACACCATAGAAAAGAAATTTCATTAACTCTATCCAACCCATAGGATATCCATCATGAACTCACTCTCGCAATAGGTGAATTAATATTTAACCCCATAGAAACTCCTAAACCTACTTTTCATCCAACATCACTTATATGGTTTAAATTAGGGGGACCCTTGTTTGATATGTCTATTTAGGCCTTTTGCCTTAGAGGGATGCACACTACTATAACTTGGCCTTTTATCAGTGCTAAAAACCGACATTAATAGAGCTAGAAAAGTGTTGTTAATGCCCGTGTAGATAAGGGGGGGGGGGGGGGTCCCATTTATCAGCGCTCCGAAAAGCTCTGATAAAGGCCACCTTTATCAGCACTAAAAAAGCGCTCATAAAGGACCCCCTTTATCAGTGTTTTTTTAGCACTGATAAAGGTGGCCTTTATCAGAAATTTTCAGAGCCCTAATAAAGGGGACCCCCCTTTATCAATTACAACATTAATAGTGCTTTTATAGCATTAATAAAGGGGTGCCTTTATCAGCGCTATCTTGAGCGCTGATAATAGAGACCTTTATCAACGCTCTTTTAGTGCTGTTAAAGGAGGAATTTATGAGCGCTCAAAAAAGAACTGATAAAGGCACCTTCCCCTGCACCTGCACAACCAACACCTGCACACCTTCACACCAGAATAAAATAGAACCTTCCCACGAACCAATAACCAAAAGATGACAAAGCACACACAATATTTTGACAAACAATGTTATATACATTTACTTAACATCATGAATACAAAAAAAACACACTTCTATATACATTTCAAACAATGTTTTACATGGTTACAATTACAATTATCCAACAACATTTATAAACATTAATGTTTCATCCTTTGATATCTGTGATCCTCTCTCAAAAATTGACTTCCATGGTATTTGTTACCGAACAAAGCATCCGAACTCAAGGAAAAAAATTCACCTATATAAGAAAACAAATATTATGTTAGTAATACAATAATAAAATAAATTAAAACATTAATATGAAAGAATACATTAATATGGAAATTTGAAACTAAAATATGGAAATAATAAACTCAAATACTTTCATTCTGATAACAATGAAAGGGAATAATGTAAAATCAATATGTTTTTGGATGATTTATCTCATTTAATAAATACTGATTCTTTATCTAATGAAAAGATTTATCGGTCACACCATGTGTCGGATTGAGGTGTCGATGATTCTTACACGTCACAAATGACTCATGGATTGTTTTCCTAAAGTATCAAAACAATCCGAATGCGTTTTTTCGGTTTTCCGTACATCACTTGTGTTGTTTTCTAAAGTTAATGTCAATTTCAAACTGATATCAGAAACTTTTTGCCATACCGGTCACACTGTGCGTCAGGTTGAGGTGCGGTTGATTCGTACACATCAAAAATGACTCATGGATCGTTTTCCTAAAGTATCAAAACAATATGAACACGTTTTCTCAGTTTACCATATGTCACTTGTGTTGTTTTCTAAAGTTAATGTCAATTTCGAACTGATATCAAACACTTTTAGCCATACCGGTCACACCGTGTGTCGGATTGAGGTTCGGTTGATTCTTACACATCACAAATGACTCATGTATCATTTTCATAAAGTAGCAGAACAATCCGAATGCATTTTCTTGGTTTTCTGCATGTCACTTGTGTTGTTTTCTAAAGTTAATGTCAATTTCAAACTGATATCAGACACTTTTAGCCATACCGGTCACACCGTGCATCAGATTAATGTGCGGTTGATTCGTAAACCTCACAAATGACTCATGGGTCATTTTACTAAAGTATCAAAACAATCCGAATGCGTTTTCTCAGTTTGATGTATGTCACTTGTGTTGTTTTCTAAAGTTAATGTCAATTTCAAACTGATATCAGACACTTTTATCCACACCGGTCACACCGTGCGTTAGATTGAGGTGAGGTTGATTCGTACACATCAAAAATGACTCATGGACCATTGTACTAAAGTATCAAAACAATCCAAATGTGTTTTATCGGTTTGTCATATGTCACTTGTGTTGTTTTCTAAAGTTAATGTCAATTTCAAATTGATATCAGACACTTTTAGCCATATCAGTCACAACGTGCGTCAGATTGAGGTGCGGTTGATTCGTACACGTCAGAAATGACTCATGGATCGTTTTACTAAAGTATCAAAACAATACAAATGCATTTTCTCAGTTTTCCACATGTCACTTGTGTTGTTTTCAGAAGTTAATATCAATTTCAAACTGATATCAGACACTATTAGCCATACTGATCACACCGTGCGACAAATTTATTCGTGGTTGATTCGTACACCTCAAAAATGACTCATGGATCATTTTCCTAAAGTATCAAAACAATACGAACGCGTTTATTGGTATTAAGTATGTCACTTGTGTTGTTTTCTAAAGTTAATGTCAATTTGAAACTGATATCAGACACTTTTATCCATACCGATCACACTATGCATTGGATTGAGGTTCAGTTGATTCTTACACATCAAAAATGACTCATGGATCGTTGTACTAAAGTATCAAAACAATATGAATGAGTTTGATCGTTTTTCCGTATGTTAGTAGTGTTTTTTTCTAAAGTTTATGTCAATTTGAAACTGATATCAGACACTTTTAGCCATACCGGTCACACCATGCATTGGATTGAGGTGTGGTTGATTCGTACACATCAAAAACGACTCATCGATTGTTTTCCTAAAGTATCAAAACAGTCATAATGAATTTTCTCGGTATTCCGCATGTCACTTGTGTTGTTTTCTAAAGTTAATGTCAATTTCAAACTGATATCAGACACTTTTAGCCATACTAGTCACACTGTGCATCAGATTGAAGTTTGGTTGATTCGTACACCTCAAAAATGACTCATGGATCATTTTACTAAAGTATCAAAACAATCCGAACATGTTTGCTCATTATTCCGTATGTCACTTGTGTTGTTTTCTAAAGTTAATGTCAATTTCAAACTGATATCAGACACTTTTAGCCATACCTGTCACACCGTGCATCAGATTGAGGTGCGATTGATTCGTACACATCCAAAATGACTCATGGATTGTTTTCCTAAAGTATAAAAACAATCCAAACGTGTTTTCTTAATTTTCCGTATGTCACTTATGTTGTTTTCAAAAGTTAATGTAAATTTCAAACTGATATCAGACACTATTAGCCATACCGGTCGTACCGTGCATCATATTGAGGTGTGTTTGATTCGTAAACCTCAAAGATGACTCATGGATAATTTTCCTAAAGTATAAAAACAATCCGAACGCATTTGCTTGGTATTCTGTATGTCACTTTTGTTGTTTTCTAAAGTTAATGTTAATTTGCAACTGATATCAGACACTTTTAGCCATATCGGTCACACCGTGCATCGTATTGAGTGGCGGTTGATTCGTACATGTCACAAATGACTCATGGATCATTGTCCTAAATTATCAAAAATAGTCTAAACGCGTTTTATCAGTTTTCAATATGTCACTTGTGTTGTTTTCTTAAGTTAATGTCAATTTGAAACTGATATCAGACACTTTTAGCCATAATGGTCACCCCGTGTGTCGGATTGAAGTGAAGTGGATTCTTACACATTACAAATGACTCATGGATCATTTTCCTAAAGTATCAAAACAATACGAATGAATTTTCTTGGTTTTCCGTATGTCATTTGTGTTGTTTTCTAAAGTTAATGTCAATTTGAAACTGATATCAGACACTTTTAGCTATACCGGTCACACTATGCGTCAGATTGGGGTGCGGTTGATTTGTACAAGTCACAAATAACTCATGTATTGTTGTAATAAAGTATAAAAACAATCCGAACATGTTTTATCGATATTCCATATGTCAGTAGTGTTGTTTTCTAAAGTTTATGTCAATTTGAAACTGATGTCATACACTTTTAGACATATCGGTCACACCATGCATCGGATTGAGGTGAAGTTGATTCTTACACGTTAAAAATGACTCATGGATCGTTGTTCTAAAATATCAAAACAATCCCAATGCATTTGCTTGGTTTTCTGTATGTCACTTGTGTTGTTTTCTAAATTTAATGTCAATTTGAAATTGATATCAGACACTTTTAGACATACCGGTCACACCGTGCATCGAATTGAGGTGAAATGGATTATTACATGTCAAAAATGACTCATGTATCATTTTACTAAAGTATCAAAACAATCCGAACGTGTTTTCTTGGTTTTCCATATGTCACTTGTGTTGTTTTATAAAGTTAATGTCAATTTCAAACTGATATCAGACACTTTAACCATATCGTTCACACCGTGGTTCGGATTGAGGTGAATTATATTTTTACATGTCAAAAATGACTCATGGATCTTTTTCCTAAAGTATCAAAACAATCCGAACACGTTTGATCGGTTTTCGGTATGTGACTTGTGTTGTATTCAAAAGTTAATGTCAATTTGAAACTGATATCAGACACTTTTAGCCATACCGGTCACACCGTGCGTCGGATTGAGGTGCGGTTGATTCTTACACATCACAAATGACTCATGGATCATTTTACTAAAGTATAAAAACAATCCGAATGTGTTTGCTCAGTATTCCATATGTCACTTGTGTTGCTATCTAAAGTTAATGTCAATTTCAAACTGATATCAGAACCTTTTAGACATACCAGTCCCACCGTGCATCGGATTGAGGTACAGTTAATTCTTAAACCTCAAAAATTAATCATGGATCGTTTTTATAAAGTATCAAAACACTACGAATGCGTTTCCTCGGTTTTCTATATGTCACTTGTGTTGTTTTCTAAAGTTAATATCAATTTGAAACTGATATCAGACACTTTTAGCCATACCGGTCACACCGTGCATGAGATTGAGGTGCGGTTGATTTATACACGTCAAGAATGACTCATTTATTGTTTTCCTAAAGTATCAAAACAATCCAAACTTATTTTATCGGTATTTTTTATGTCACTTGTGTTGTTTTCTAAAGTTAATGTCAATTTCAAACTGATATCAGACACTTTTAGCCATACCGGTCACACTGTGCATTAGATTGTGGTGTGGTTGATTCATACACGTCACATATGACTCATGGATTGTTTTCTTAAAGTATCAAAACAATACGAACGTGTTTTCTCAGTTTTCTGTATGTCACTTGTGTTGTTTTCTAAAGTTAATTTCAATTTCAAACTAATATCAGACACTTTTAGCCATACCGGTCAGACCGTGCATCGGATTGAGGTGAGGTTGATTTTTACACATCACAAATGACTTATGGATCGTTTTCCTAAAGTATCAAACCTATCCTAAAGCGTTTTATTGGTTTTCTGTATGTCACTTGTGTTGTTTTATAAAGTTAATGTCAATTTGAAACTGATATCAGACACTTTTAGCCATACCAGTCACAATGTGCGTCAGATTGAGGTGCGATCAATTTTTACACGTCACAAATTACTCATGGATCGTTTTCCTAATGTATAAAAACAATCCGAATGCTTTTGCTCAGTTTCCTATATGTCACTTGTGTTTTTTTCTAAAGTTAATGTTAATTTTAAACTGATATCAGACACTTTTAGCCATACCGGTCACACTGTTTGTCGGATTGAGGTTCTGTTGATTCGTACATGCCAAAAATGACTCATGGATCGTTTTCCTAAAGTATAAAAACAATCCAAATGTGTTTTCTTGGTTTTCCGTATGTCACTTGGGTTGTTTTATAAAGTTAATGTCAATTTCAAACTGATATCAGACAATTTTAGCCATACCGGTCACACCGTGCGTCGGATTGAGGTGAGGTCAATTTTTATACATCACAGATGACTCATGGATCATTTTCCTAAAGTTTCGAAACAATTCAAATGAATTTTATTAGTTTTACATATGTCCCTTGTGTTGTTTTCTAAAGTTAATGTCAATTTGAAATTGATATCAGAAACTTTTAGTCATACTAGTCACACCGTGCGTTGGATTGAGGTGCGGTTGATTCGTACATGTCACAAATGACTCATGGATCATTTTCCTAAAGTATCAAAACAATCCGAATGAGTTTTCTTGGTATTCTGTATGTTAGTAGTTCATAAGAGTCTCTCATTAAGTTATTCTTTACTAGAAACTCAAATCATTTCTAAAACCATTCTTCATAATCTAAGGATATGAAAGATAAGAAAGGGTGATTATATATGTTCAATAAGTGTAAACAAGGGAGATATCAATGATCATATAAAGTCAATATAATTAGTAGTTATTCACCTTCATTATGCTATTTGTTTACATTATTCCATCAGGTACGCTTCCCATTCATTTCTAAACACATCTATATCATCTTGTGAATAAGAGTTTTTATGACAGTCATAGTAGTACTAAAAAAATATAAATACACAAAGGATTAATAATTATTTAAAATGAACTAGTAATTATTTTCAAAAATACCTCTTCAGGGATGCTAGTTTGTTCATGAAATATGATCTCTTTCATAAATTTACAAACATAATAACCCCAGTCCTTTTTGTTTGTTTGTTTCAAACACAGAAGAAACATTGAGAAAAATAATTAATCTGTTTTTATTGTATTTGGATAGTGCAACATAATTATATATACCCTGATACTTCTCTATTTGTAGATCTCGTGTTCCTTGTCGTCCTTAGGCCCTAGATTCATTCCAGCCTTTAGATGATATTCATACCCCACCCTATCATAACAGAATCCTCATTAAAAGATAATGTAAATTATATAACTAGATATTTAGTTATAATTGTTGGATCTAATATATTAAAAATTGACAATCGCCATCATGTGTGGTCAGTTTGTTGGATATCCATGTAGTGAATCCAAAAAATAAATCTTTTGAGTATCCAAATTGACTACAATGAGCATCCAATGCTGCCTAAAAACACAAAAAGGAATAAGTAATGATAGAAATGAAAATATAATGGATATGATTAAAATGTAGAGTTTTACCCCTGAAACATTGGTATTATAAAGAGCCTGTTAGTCTTAATTTTTCATGGAAACTTTCTAAGCAGGTTTGAAATTAATTTAGCATAAAAATGGGAATCTATTTATTTTTGTTGTGTAGACATGGTGTGAGGACTAATGAGTCCAAATTTGTGTTCATGGGCAGATCCCTTCAATTGTTTTTCATATACAAACCTATGAATAATATGCAATTTATTTAGACAAAATATTTCCTCTCTGTACATATATTTTTCACAAACAATTGTGTGATTATTACCGCCTTTCATTTTCATATCCACATGAGCTTGCAATGATATTAAATGTAGATATAGAACAGGTAGTGTGAAGGTGCTCTCAGTAGATCGTTTTGATTGGTTGTTTGATCCTTTTGATTCGTTCTTTCATTTTAGCTCCTTCTTTTTGTCATTCTATAATAAAATTCATCGGTTCAACCCTTTTCTAATTAAATATTAAAGGTTCTGCATAAAAAATGAATTGGAAATGAATACCTCCTGGTTGACATGTTTTTTACAAGATTCGACAGCCATGCAATGAATGTTCCAACAACTTTTTCCACCGTTTCAATGTCGTCATCATCATTTGGAATGGGTAGCTTGGTGCTCGGCTCATGAGCTACATTAATTGACACATTGACATTACCGGTTGAAAGTGGTCTGGAGTGTAGCATGTCATTCTGCATATTGAACACCATAGCCCTCGCTACAAGGCGATGGGTGGGAGTTGACAGATATAAATCACAGTCATTTTCACCCTGTAGAATATCATTACAAGAAAGGTATCCGTGTCTATTTGATTCACATTTCACAGAAAAAAATATTAGAACATTGATTACCTCAATTAAGTCAGGTTTTTGAGGGGAATGGCTCACCTCAAAGCTGGTGGGGGGTGGGGTGGGATTTTCTCACGCGAGTTGTTCTTGAGTTGTTTCTTCTATTCACCTCCCCCCATCAAAGTTGCTATCAAATCTCCCTAACATTGAAATTTTTCTTCAAGGGTATCTAGTATTTCTCTCATCATTTTCATTTCTTTAGTTTGTTCATCCTCTTATTTTTTTTTTCTGAAAATATGTTCGGGGTGTCACCCCAAAACCAGCACCTCTAACGTGGCCATACTGTTCTGGTTGTTTCAAGGCTGATGGAAGTATGTCCGTATCTAGTGTGGGTGTTATTGATTCCTGTGACTATGTAAAATAGAAAATATGGGAAAATAAGTAATCATCATTATGTAATAGTGATTTAAAGCAAAAAAAATTTATATTATGTCATAATTACACATGTTTCCCACACTTTTTGTGTGTTTTCATCTACCAGTTTCCCCTCTTTATTAACACGAGCCTCCTTCCAAAACACATGGTGTGGGATGAAAGTGGCTTGGGATTTTGATTTATCAATCTGCATATAAATAGAGAAACATGGTTATAGTGTTGTTTTATGTCACATAAAATTATTATAGTACTTTTAAAATATGTACCAATTGTTTTTCAATTGAAGCTTACCCCAGCCTTGCTTTACGATAGGGGTATGCTAGTTTTGCTGCCCGTTCTTTATTTTCAGCACTCAGTTGCTGTTTCATAAATAAAAAACTGTCAATCGAAGTGATGAATACAAGCAATGTTAAACAACATGTTACCAAACACAATGTACTTTAAAAGTCTGCTCCGCACGATGGTTGCAAACCACATCCCATGCTCCTTGGGATATCAAGTGTGCATAAAGAGGAGGTGGGTGCAACTTGATTTTCCCTTCAACATCTTTCATATGACATTTTGTTAAAATGATGCTAAAGACTCTATGAACCCTTCCTGCTAGTCTTAATACTTATTCTTTGTTAGAGACATCTACTATAAATGTACTCTGCAAGAGATGATGAAGAGTTAGTCAATATTTTAGTATTTTATTTTATTTTATTTTTATAAATTAAATAAATGATATCATAATGTTACTGTAATATCTTCCCACATTAATGTTTTTAGCCTGCTGACAACATGGTGCCACGACTCTACATCAATCGGCACGCATTGCCGAGTGATGATTCCAATATAGCTACTAAACATGGCTTTGTTGGGGTTTACATGCTGGCCTCGCTTATTCCATACCACCTCATATTTGATGCCTTTTGATTTTTTCTTTAAGGATTTTGGCTAAAACTGTCAAACTACGGCGCACCTGTTTTTTTTGTGTCACCGGGGTTTCATGGCCTACCATTTCCTTGGTTTCTGCATCATCATTATGTTCCTCTGAAGCGCTAGCATCAGCACTGGGACCAACAACAACAGGTTGAGAAACCTTTTGTACCTCAACAGTGGGACCAGAAGCAACAGGTTGAGAAACCTGTTGTACCTTAGAAGTGGGACCATCTTCAATAGGTTGAGAGACCTGTTGTACCTTAACAGTGGGACCATGTGCAACTGGTTGAGAAACCTATTGTGTCTCAGGATTGGGTGCATCAGCAGGTGAAAAATTCATTATCTACATAAGTGGTTTAACATTTAATTTAGATCACATAAAAGCACCAGGGGACATATAATAACATAACGTAACACAATCTATATTACAATAAAAAAATAACCTGATTATTGAAATCTCTTTTTTTTAAGGATGAAGGGATTTGACCCCTCTATCGACTATCCATATCCCTTTATTATGGTATCCTCTGACATTAAAAACTTCGTCTACATTGGAACCACTACGAAATGATTGCGAAGTCCCAATGAAAGGGTCTTCCTCCGTTGAATTTTCATCTGACCCTTCAGTTGTTTTGGTCGATAACAGAACAATTGACTAGTTTTAGCTTGTGGGATCTGGAACATAAAATACTTGCACTACCTGTGATTCCATTATAAATAGTTCGTCTTTATACCCTTCCTTACTGAAGTCAACTTTCACGAATCCCAATTCATCTATTTTAACAGCACTCCTGTTATCAACCCACTTGCATTGAAAAATTGAAACTTTTAATTCTGTATAATCCAACCCCCATATTTGTTTGATGATGCCAAAGTATGACATATTCGTATAAATTGGATTTCTGTCCTTAGAACCGGAAACATGCATCACTTCAGCTACAAGTGTAACCCCACTATTCTTCATGGTACTATCTTCATCATGTTCATTAGTATAAAATGTATAACCATTAAATACATAATCATTTTAAGATAATACAAACACACTTGGTCCTCTGGCCAGCCATCGAAGTCGTTTTGAAATTGACTCTGGATTTGCATCTAACTGCTTAAAAATATGGTCCCAAAACCATCCTATAAACTGTCGATTATGTGTATCTGATATCCATTTTTCATCCCTAGATGGATTCAAATTCCTAATAATTTTTTTTTGGGTTTCAACATATGGGTCAACGTCAAAACTGTTATGCAAAACATAAAGGTGGGCCTGCTCCTGATCTGTAATATTGATTGTGAAAACCTGTCCTCCAGAAATTCCTTCACCCTCAAGCCACCCAGTGTGATGAGATTTTGGTAGGCCAATGCTTTCCACACCAGACAGGTATTCGGTACAGAATTCAATGGCTTTCTCAACAATATATTGCTCCGCAATACAACGCTCTGTCCGACTTAGATTTTTGACACACCCTTTAAAAATCTTCATATACCGTTCAATAGGGTGCATCCATTTGTAATGTACAGGACCACGTAGTTGAATCTCTCTCACCGAGTGGACCATCAAATGAACCATAATATCAAAAAATGAAGGTAGGAAAAACATTTTGAATTCACATAATATGACGGAAATTTCTCTTTCCATAGTTAGCAATTTCGCTGGGTCTATAACTTTGCGACATATAGATTTGAAGAAGAAATATAGTTTTGTTAATGTGTGGTGGAAATTCTTGGGAAAAATGAAATGTAAAGCTATAATAATGAGATCTTGCATTGAAACATGACGGTCATGTGATTTTAGACCTTTTAACTTCAAGTCTATCATTGACACAAGGTTCCTAATATTTGAATAATACCCATATGGAACCTTTATGTCATTCAAGAAGTTGAAAAACTGATATCTCTCCTGCTTGGAAAGAGTGTAAGCAGCAAGAGAAAGAAATGTTCATTTTTCACCCTTCCCTGGTGCCAATTATTCTCATATTCCCATCTCAACCATGTTCGACCTAGCCTTAATTCCATCTTTTGTTTTTCCAGGTGTATTTAGCAACGTGGTGATGACACTATCAAATACATTTTTTACATGCATAACATCAAGAAAATGTCTTACATACAAAAAATTCCAGTATTGTAATTCAAAAAAAAAATGATCTCTCTTTTCAACCGAATTTCGTAAGGTCTTTTGAATCTGGTTTACCAAAAGTAGTGTCCACATTTTTAACTTTCTCAAACAATTGATCACCTGTTAGTGGAGACGGTGATGTAAGTTCTTCTGAACTTCTATCGAATGATGTTGTCCAAGATTGGTACTTATGTTGTCGAGGTAGAAATCTGCGATGTCCTAGAAACTCGGTTTTCGATGAATGTTTCAACCTAATTGATTGTGTACCTTGTTCGCAAACAGGACACCCTTGAGTTCCTTTAATGATATATCCTAAAAATTTCCATAAGTAGGGAAGTCATTGATCATCCCATACAACGTGGATCTCAAAGTGAAATCTTTCTTTTTGTAAGCATCATAAAATGCAACACCTGAATCCCACAATTATTTCAAATCTTTGATCAATGGAGCTAAATAAACATCAACATCTTTACCCGATTGTTTTGGTCCTGATATAAGCATAGATAACATGATGCATTTTCGTTTCATGCATAAACACGGCGGTAAGTTATAATTTACCAACATAACCGGACATGTACTGTGACTGTTGGTTTGAAAACCAAAAGGATTCACTCTATTTGTAGATAACGCAAGACAAAGGTTTTTTGACTCGTTTCCAAATTCAAGATACTCATGATCAATTCTCTTCCACTAAGGAGAGTCTTTCGGGTGACATAGTATCCCATCTTTAATTCTTGTATCTGCATGCGATGTCAATTGTCCTGCAGTCTCCTCACTTCCATATAGGCACTTAAAAATTGGAATGATTGGAAAGTACCATAAAAATTTAGTAGTACTGGATTCATCTTTCTTGTATCGAGAAGCATCACACTTTGGGAATTCTTTAAGTGATTTTTGGTCTTTGCGAAATAGTATACAGTCATTCAGGCAGACGTGTATTCTTTCAGAGATCATACACATCGAGCATAGCATTCGTTTGGCGTCGTATGTTCGGCTCGGGAGCTCATTATCTTCTGGAAGCATGTCATTTAGGAGAGCAAGTAGTTCCATAAAACTGGCGTCACTCCACCCGTTGTCTAATTTCAAATTATACAGATTCAGTAAGGCTGACAGTGCTGTATATTTAGTGCGACCAGTATACAATGGTGTCTTTGCACAACTTTTTAACTTCTGAAACAAATTCTGGGAAATCACGATGGTCATCTTTGACAGTCCTTGTCATTTCCTCAATACGGTCATCATCATCATTCACATCTGTAATCACATCCTCCATACGGTCATCTTCATTATTCATTCTTTTAATCATATTAGATGATCCATAAAACGCAGTGTTATCCCAGCCACTACCTACATTCGTTGTTTCCCCGTGTTTATTCTAACATGTATAACTCTGATCTATTCCATGACAGATCAAGTATTCTTCCAACTCCTCTGGACTAATTTGTTTTGAGTAACTACAACGTAAACACAGACAAAGGATTTGAGAAGGGTCATATGCATGATCTTTTTCAAACTTGATAAACTCTTTCATGCCTTCTTCACAGTCTTTTGTAAACTGATTGGGATTCATCCATTCTTTATTTATATTCATCATATTTGAAATCCAAAGGATGGGTATATAGGTTAGGGGAGAAGGAATATGAGTATAATTTAGATAAAAAACTAGTTAATTCAAAAATGGTGGGGGGGGGGGGGCGTGCTCATTAATAGATAATCTTGGGTGGTTCTTGGGATTCATCCATTCTCTTCCTCTCTTCGATCCCCCCTGATGAGGGGTGGTTCTTGGGAGTTTTTTATTGTGCGTTAGTTAGTTATTCCCTCATAATTCCTCCATTACTATTATCTTTTATTTACCTATGATTTGGGATAATTTTAAGTAGGATTTTTGTGATGATTTCACTATATCATCTTGAAATCAATTCAAATGATGTAGATTTTGTTTGTATTGGCTAGAGGTTATCCTCGTATGATGAACACACCATGTTTTGTGTGTTTTAGGTGGTGTTGTGTTTCCCTGTGAGTTTTTAAAAGATTATTCCTAATTATATTAAGGTGAATAAATAATTATAAGTTTCTATAATTAATTATTTGGGAATTGTTCCTTGAGATTTGGTCTCAATTATTGGTACAAGATTAGATAAGGCATTTATAGTCTTGGTTAAGGATGAGTTGATCTTGGTGAGGGGGTTACTCCATTTTTTGAGTTAGGTGGACGCTATAATACAAAACCATGTTCCAATTTATGCATGATTGTGCATTCATGCATGAGTATATGTGTTCCAATGAAAGGTATAGAAATCACGAGCAACCTAGGTAAATAAATAGGGTGTTTTTGATCCACCAAGAGATAGAGTGTGGTTTCTATTGAATGTTTTTGATTTTGTGATCATCCAGAGATTATGTCTCCATGGAGGTGAGGTTTCTAGTTGTGTTTATGAGAGGATCGGGTTTGGTATGAGATTTTTATAGCCTAGTTAGGTTTTCTAAGGCTATTTGAGTAGGTATTAAAGTCTTAGGCCTACAGAAGATGGATAATATAGTTTTATATATCACGTATGATGGGGAACACCCTCTTAAGGATATATAAGAGTCATGGTGTGTGTGATGAGTAGGATATTCCATATAGGAATTGGTGAAGTGTGACATAGATGATTTCCTCCTTATAACTGGATTAAGAGATCTCCAAGGGGAGATATGATATGGTACTTAAGTGAGGGTCATGGTTGTAGTCTGTATGACTTAGCATCGGGTATCCAAGGATCTTAGTGTGAGTTTCTTAGGATGGTCATTATTTAGTTTTAATGAGTTTTAATGTTGGAATTAGAAGATGATATAGACTAGACTATCGAGGCCTAGATCAAGTATATCATGTGGGTTGTGACATTACCATGTAGAGATGAGTGTGTGTTGGTATCAATAAGTAGAGATGGGTTAGGTTTGTAGAACCCTATATATTCCCTTATAGGAAGAATTAGAATGTTGATAGGTTGGGAATAATTTTCATGTATAACCAAGATGGTTTTAAGAAGATTATTATGAAAGGCTAAATGGATGGTAAAATTTATCATTTATGGTTAGACCGACTAAGAGATTGGGACTTCATATGACTTTCACCTAGTTGAAGTATGATCATCCATGGGGCCCACCTATTGATGATGTGGTTTAGCTAGTATGAGAGTTGGCTATCTAGATACCCTCCTTAGATTAATATTTATATGTTTTGTGGCATGAGACAAGATGGATGGCCTTTATTTAAGTGATAAGGTGTTGGTAGGACCCTACTTTGAGTGAGAAGGCATTGGTTAAAGGGGATTGGTGTGTGACTTCCATGGGATCCACCTATTGATGGTTCATTTTGACTTGTGATAGAGGTTGGATATTGTGATTCCATCCTTAGATCATTTTTTGTATGATAATATGATGTGAGATTTAGAAATGGGGATCACTTAGTATTTGTTTGGAGTAGTTTTGTGAGATTTTGTCTATAGATATTCTCTCCTCAAATTGTTTTTTGTGTGATGTGATGGTGAGACCCATCGTAAGTGAGAGGGGAGAAACTACTATGTTGTGGAATTAGAGGATATGTGAATCACACCCAATGTGAGAGGTTGGTGGCACTATTATGTTATAAGAAAGGATGTGATATTTAAATTGGTATATGACCAAACCCAGAGATTGTGGGTAGTGGGTAGGAATTGGTAGAAACCCTATTAAGGTTATTTTTTTTCGAACCCAAGGAGAATAGTGTATAATATAGAACATACTAAACATATGTCTCATCTCGTTGGCATGCCTCACCTGATGACATGAATTCACCAACACGGACGGTTCAAACCCTACCTGGCCTAACTATGGGGTAGTATACAAAATTAGAAAAAGATCCATACTAAGGGCCACTAGACAGTGTGAAATCCTAATCTAGTGTAACAACCTTTCACAAAAAATAAACTCTCTATTCAGGTTTCTATCACAAGGCTATAGTGGGGAGAGCTAATCAAGATCAAACAAGTAACCAACCACATATACATGTGTCACACACACAAGCATCGCACACAAGAATCATGCCAAATCATAATTAATACCAATATTGACAATAAATGAAAACATAATTAATTTATGAAAATTCAATTTTACTCACCTTAAGGAGGAGAATCTGGTGGCAGAGGAGGAGGAGGCATCGACAACGGAGGCAACCGAGGCAGCAGAGGCAGCGCGGAGGCAGAGGAGGTAGCAGAGGCAGCTCGGAGGCAGTGGGGGCAGTGGAGGCAACAGAGTAGGTGGAGGAAGAGGAGGAGGAAGAGGAGGCAGATGTGGAGGAGGAGGATGAAGAGGCCATAGTGGAGGAGGAGTAGGAGGAGCCGTGATAGATGAGAAGGAGGAGGAGGAGCCGCAGTGGAGGAGGAGGAGGAGGAGGAGGAGGAGGAGGAGGATAAGTTAGCCCTGGAGGAGGAGAATGAGGCGGTGGCCGCAACAGAGGAGGAGGAGAATGAGGTGGCGGCGGAGAGGAGGTAGCGGTAGAGGTGCAGGGTAGGGCTTCCGCGATTGATAGGGTGCGGGGATGAGGAGTTGCGATAATAGGAGGAGGAGGAGAAGTAGGCACCAGAGGAGGAGAATGAGGCGGTGACCACAGAGGAGGAGGAGGAGAAGGAGGCTGCTACGGAGGGGAGGCAGCGGCAGAGGTGCAGGGTAGGGCTTTTGCGAAAGCTTGACAGGGTGCGGGGAGGTGGAGGAGGACCTAGTGGAACTTATAAATCCCATGGGGACCTTTATCAGCGCTAGTAAAAAGCACTGATAAAGGGGGTCTTTATCAGTGCTAAAATGAAAAGCGCTGATAAAGACCCCTTTTATCAGTGCTTTTTTATCACTGATAAATTTTAGAATTTATCAACTCTTTTTTAGCACTGATAAAGGGTGTCTTTATCAGCGCTTTTGATTTTAGCGCTGATAAAGACCCACTTTATCAGCGCTTTTGTATCGCTGATAAATCAATAATTTATCAGCGCTAATAAAAGCGTTTATAAATGTATAAATTTAATAATTTGTTTGTATTATTATATATTTATTTAAAATGATATTTATGATATATATATATATATATATTTATTAATAATTATAACTCTAATTAAATATATTATTATTTATACTTATAAATTTTTTTGAAAGGTATATTTATATATATATCATTGAAAATATAATAAAATATATAATTATTTTTTAAATATAATGTAATTTTAATTATAAGTGTACATTTTTTAGAACATATATATTATATGGGTAACATAATGAATTATAAATCAATAACACATCAACGTGATATGTAATTATAATCTATAAATGAACATTATTCATGCACATATATGATCACATAACATATACACATGATATATTCATTGACCCCAATTAATTGGAAAACACACATATATTAAATAATTTTAATTATGCATATTTATTAAAAAATATTATATATTTATAAATAAAACAAATACATTTAATATAAACAAATATAATAAACAAATATATTAAATATAATGAATTAATAAATCTAATAAATATAATGAATTAATAAATCTAATAAATCTTATAAATATATTTATTATTAATCTTATAATTATTTAATTATATATATATATATATTTAGTTATAACATGTGTTTTTTATTTAATGTATACAATAAACATTATCAGCGCTAAGAAGAGAGCTGATAAATGTAACCTTTATCAGCATTAAGAAAAGCGCTAATAAAGGGATATTTAAAGTACTGATAAAGTCATACCCCTTTATCAGCGCTTTTCAATTAGCACTGATAAAGGAAAGCACCTGCCTTGCACAGTTTTGTGGTAGTGGTGATTGATTATTAATATGAAATACTTGATGCTTATTCATGGATGTGAAAATGGCCTCTTTATTATGAGAGTGTTTGACTTTACATGTGATTTACTACTTATATTATATTTATTCATGTGAGGATAATTGTCTTTTTGTTTCTCACTTCCACCTTTTTGGCTGCATGTGAACCCTATAAATTAAGAAATATGTCCTTATGTACGCTACACTAGTTAGATCACACACTAGATAGTATCCCATAGTTGTGTAGTTTTCTTAGTCTATACGAGTGTACCTAATGAGGAACTCATGGGTAAGTTAGGTGGATTTTCTATTTTTTTAGGATTCAACATAAGCTCACTGTTGGCCTCATTGTAGTGTGAGCACAAAAGGAAGGAATAATTTAATTCCCTCCACAATTTTGATACATTATGAATAATAAAATTAGAACTCAGAAAGAGGTATTTATAGAACAATTATATTTATCATTTATTGGAGAAAGTGGATGATAGGAAACAGTGAATTTTGTATCTTGTTGTAAATGTATTTCAATAATTAGAATGATTAGATTTTAGTTAGATTTTCTCTCCTATTATGATGCATATAGTAATTCAGATGGTTTTCGAAATGGTTTCCGTTGAAGGTTTATTTCTAGAACAAATGAATGTCATGATTATATTCCATCACGGGGATATAGAGGAAGACATATACACATATCAATTATAAGGTTTCATGATAAATGGAATAGAAGGTTCTATTCTAGTCTAAAATAGAGTTTTTGTGGAATTAAGTAGGCACCAAGACTATGTAACTGGAATTCCAATGCTTTCATGGTAGAATTATTTTTTATGTAGTGTAATGTAATTAATTTGTACTATATGAAGGTGTATTGTGATGGGAGTTTTGTTATTTTACTTCTTCATGTGGATGAATTTCTATCAGTTGGACCAATGAAGGAAAGGTAGGAAGATATGAATATTGATTTATATATAAGATCCCAAATGAAGGACCTTGGTTCTGAAAAGTAGATATTGGGGTTAAATATTTAAAGGGACTTAAAGTGCATAAATTTTTTTAGCCTTGTTTTATTTTTATATCAATGTTTTTTTGTATTTATTTTGTTAAATATTAATATTAGAAAATCAAATTGGATGGATATGAATAAATAATGGATGGATTCCAGTCATCTAACAAAATATCATGAAGATGGAGTGAAAGAGTTCACCAAGTTTGAAAAAGATCATGCATATGAACCTTCTCAAATCCTTTTTCCATGTTTATACTATTGTTATTCAATAAAACCTAGTCTAGGGGAATTGGAAGAACACTTGATCTATCATGGAATAGATAGAAGTTATAAATTATGGAATAAACACAAGGAAAAAGATAATGTAGCTAGTGGCTGGGATAACTCTGTGTTTTATGGATCATCTAATATGATTACAAGTGTGGAAGATGAAGAAAACTGTATCGAGGATGTGATTATATATGTGAATGTTGATAAATATTTTAATGAGAAAATGAATAAGACTGCGTAATATAAACTTTATAATTTCCCAAAATTGTTTTAGAAGTTAAAGAGTTGTGAAAAGACTCTATTGTATGCTGGTTGCACTAAATATACAACATTTTCAGCTGTACTGAAGCTGTATAATTTGAAATTAGAAAACACATGGAGTGACATTGGTTTTACGGAACTACTTGGTCACTTGAATGACATGATTCCACACCAAATGAATGATATTCTTCATGGGTATAATCTCTGAATGAATACATGCCTCTCCAAATGATTGTATAATATTTCTTAAGGACTAAAAATCACTTACATAATCCCCAAATTGTGGTGCTTCTCTATACAAGAAAGATGAATCTAGTACTACAAAAGTTGTATAGTACTTTCCAATCATTCCAAGGTTCAGGTGCCTATTTGGAAGTGAGGTAACTCCAAAAAAAATTGATGTGGTAGATAGATATAGGAATTAAATATGGGAATATACATCAACTGGAAGACTCTCCTCAGTGGTAGATAATTTATTATGATTATACTGAATTTGGAAATGAGTTGAGAAACCTTCGTCATGAATTGTGTACTGATAGAGTGAATCCCTTTGGGTTTCAAAGCATCACTCATAGTACATGGCTGGTTAGGCTGGTAAATTATAACTTTCCATTGTGGTTATGCATGAAATGGAAATACATCATGTTATCTATGCTTATATCAAGACCAAAACAATTTTGAAATGATATTGATTGTTTTTTGGATTCATTGATCGAGGATTTGAAATTATTGTGGGATTCATGTGTTATGTTGTATGATGCTTACAAGAATGAAGATTTCACATTGAGAGCCATATTGTATATGATGATAAGTGAATTTACTACTTATATATGTTTGGGAGGATATATAATTAAAGGAACTCAAGGGTGTCCCATTTGTGGACATGGTATATAATCAATTAGGTTGAAACATTTATCAAAAACTATGTTTATAGGACATTTAAAATTTCTACCCTAACGACATAAGTATCAATATTGTATGACATAATTCAATGAAAGTTTATAAGAATTTACAACACCATTTCCACTAATAGGTGATAAAATATTTGATAAATTAAAATATGTGGATAATGCTTTTGGTAAACCATTTTAAAAAAACTATTGAAATCTGTTTGGAAAGAGTGATCAGTTTTTTTGAATTATCATAATTGAATTGTCTGTACGTCAGGAATTTTGTTGATGTTATGCATGTTGAAAAAAATATATGTGATAGTGTAATCATCATGTTGCTAAATGCACCCACAAAAATAAATGATAGAATTAAGGATAGGTTGGAAATGGTTGGCATGAGAATACGTGAAGAGTTTCCTCTAGTGAATGGTGAATTTTTTTTCTTCCTCTAGCTGCTTACACTCTTTCTAAACAAGAGGGATATCAGTTTTGAAACTTCTTGAATGGCTTAAAGCTTCCATAGGGTTTTTTATCGAATATCAAGAATATCATGTCGATGACTGATTTAAAGTTAAAGGGTATCATATTACATGAATTCCATGTTTTGATAAAAGATCTAATTCCTATAGATTTACATTTTATTTTAATCAAGAATGACCATCGTACATTAACCAAGCCATATTTCTTCTTTAAAGCTATAGACAAAAAATTAATAGACCAGACAAAATTTTAAACTATGGAAATAGAAATTTCCATAATATTATGTGAAATGGAAATATTCTTCCTACCAATATTCATTGATATAATGGTTCACTTGGTGAGAGAGATTAAATTATGTGGTCCTATGTACTATGGATGGATGTACCCCATTGAATGGTATATGAATATTTTGAAAGGGTATGTAGAAAATAAAAGTTATCCAAATGGTTGTATCATGAAGTGATATATTATTGAGGAAGCCATTAATTTCTGTACCGAATACTTGTTCGGTGTGGAAAGAATTGGTCTACTGAAATCTCATCAGACTTGGAAAATTGTATGTGAATGAATTTTTGGAAGAAATGTTGTAACAATAAATATTACAGACCAGGAGTATTCTGACATTTACATTTTACATAACAATTTAGAGGTTTCCCCATATGTTGAAACCCATAAATAAATTCTTAGGAATTTTAATCCATAATGAACTAAAATATGGAAATCCAATACACATAATAAATAGTTTATAGGATGGTTTTGGTACCATATATTTAAGGAGTCAGATAAAAAATCAGATTCAATTTTAAAATGACTTTCATGGATAGCCGGAGGACAAACTGTGTATGTATTATCTTACAATGGTTATGTAATTAATGACTACATATTCTATATAAATGAGCATGATGAAGACAATACAATGAAAAATTTCATAGTTAAACTTGTGGCTAAAGTGATTCATGTTTCTGGTACTAAGAATAGAAATCCAATTTACATAAATATGTTATACTATAGCATCATAAAAAAAATATGGGATTTGGATTATAAAAAATTCTAAGTTTCTATTTTTTAATTCAAGTGGATTGGCAACAAGAGTGCTGTCAGAATAAATGAATTATGATTAGTGAACGTTTATTTCAGTAAGGAAGGGTACAAAGATGAACCATTTATAATGACATCATAGTCAATACAAGTATTTTATGTTCCATATCCCATGAAACAAAAGTGGTAAATTGTTTTTTTATCGACCAAAAACAATGAAGGTTTAGATGAAAATTCAACTAAGGATGACCCTTTCATTGGGACATCATAATAATTTTGTAGTTGTCCCAATGTTGATGGTGTTTTGTTTTTCAGAGGAGAGCACAATGAATGGATTTGGATAGTTGATAGAGGTTTCAAATCCCTTCAGCCTTTAAAAAAAGGGAGTTCAATAATCAGGTAATTTTTTTTGTAATATACATCATGTTACCTCATGTCATTATCCATTTACTTCTATATTTATGTAATCTAAATTAAATATTAAACCAATTTTGCAAATAATGACTTCTGCACATGCTGGTGCTCCCAATCCCTAGTAACAATAGGTCTTTGAAACTGCTGCTACTCATAGTGCAGAGGAAAAATGACCTTTTGCATGTAATAGTGCTCCCAATACTAAGGCATAAGAGGTCTCTCAACCTAATTCTTCTCATATTGGAGGGGAACAAAAACCTTCTACACGTTTCAGTGCTCCCATTCCCTTGGAATAATAGGTTTCTAAACGAGTTTCTGCTCCCAATGCAGAGGTACAATGACCATCTTTACATGCCAACACTACTACTCCATAGGAAGATATTGATGATGTTCAATCTGAGTAAATCGTAGGTAATGAAGGATTGACAATGTAGAAAAAATAGGATCACTGTATTTTGAAGGTGTTAGCAAAAATCGTTAAGGAAAAAGTTAAAGGAATCCAATATGAGGTCAGATGGAATGCGATGCGCCAACATGTTAACCCAAAAGAGGCCATGTATAGTAGTTACATTAGAATCATCAAATGGAAATTCATACCGATTAATGTAGATTTTTGGTAACGTGTTGTGCCCGCTCTTAAGAAACTAATGTGGTAAGAGATTACGCTAACATTATGATATCATTTCCTTATTTTACTAAAAAATAAAATAATGAAGCATTGAATTACTCTCCATCATTCATTGTAGAGTATATTTATAGTTGATGAATCCCACATGAAATATGTATTAATTCTTACTAGAAATTCTAATAAAGGATTTCGTACAATTCTAACAAGAAATTATCTTTAAGATGATAAATGGAAAATAAACCCATATGCACACCTAATAACTCAAGAATCATGGGATACATTTAGTAGACATTGTGTAGAGATTTATTTTTAGGCACATTGTGTCTAGTAATATGTTTTTTTGATGATATGTGTATTCATCACTTTGATTTAAAATTTTTTATTAATGAAAAAACAACCAAGTTCTAGAAATAAGGAACAAGATGAAAAACCAGTGTACCTCTACCATAAAGCAAGGCTGGGGTCCACTTGACTTGAAAAAAAATTGTTATATATTTTAAATATACGGTAAAATTTTTATGTGACCCAAAAAAACACCATAATTATGGTCCTCTAATTATATTAATATTGATGAATCCAAATCTAAATCCACTTACATTCCATTCCATGTGTTGTGGAAGGAGGCACATGTAAATAAAGACAATATACTAATAGATGAAAACACACAAAAAGTGTGGGAAACATGTGTAAGTATTACATAATAATAATTTTTTCTTTAAATTACTACTATATAACAATGATGACTTATTTTAATGTATTTTCTATCCGACATAGTTACAGGAATCGACAACACCTATACCAAATGAACATATACTATGAGTGGCCTTGAATTGACCAGAGCAATATGGCAGCATTAGAGGTGATATTTTTGGGGTGACAACCTGAACAAATTTTAAGAAAAAAATAAGAGGAGAATCAAAATGAATTAATGAAATAGATGAGAGAAAGAATAGATAACCTTGAATAAAAATTCTAATATCAGAGAGAGATGATGAAAACTATTATGGGGGGAATAAAAGAGAAGAAAAAAATAAAGAACAACCACCGCGTGAAGATGCTGCCCCACCCCACCCACTTTGAGGCAAGCGATTCCCATAAAAGAGAAGTCTTAGATGAGGTAATCAATGTTATAATAAATGTTTATAAAGAATGTGAATCAGAAAAAACTAATACCTTTCTTGTACTGATATTATATTGGTTGATAATTACTGTGATTTATATCGATCAACACCCACCCAAAACCTTATAGTGAGGGCTATGGTGTTCAATATCAAAAACAACATGATACACAATAGAACATTTCCAACAGGTCATGTTCAAGTGTCGATTAGTATTTCCCATTATACGAGCACCGATATACATATTCCAACGGATGAGGAAGATATTCATATGATCAAAAAAGATATTGGAATATTCATTGTATGACTATCACATATTGTAAAAAGACATGTTGACAAGGAGGTATTCATTTACAATTTATTTTTCAAGCTATAAAATTAATAATTAATGAAAAGAGGCTTGAATTGATGAATGTTATTTTATATGGATAAAATTAATGTGATGAAACAAAAGACTAACTAAAAACCTTCTAAAGGGTCAACCAACCGATCAAAAAGATCAATTGAAAGCACCATAACCCCACCCGTTCTATATCCACATTTACTATAATTGAAGGTTCATTTGGATAAATGTCAATAGATGGTCATAATCACATAGGTTTTTTTGAATAAAATATTTATGAAGAGAAATATCAAGACTTAATTGGTGTTGAGAGTGTAGGTGAAAACCTCGACTATGATTGGTGAGGCAGCTCAGTTGCAAATGTATAAATATAGAATGTTTTCCTGATTTGATTTTCCAAAAGATGATATATTGTGTTAATTATGACTAAATAAATTTCATATTTTTGGAAGGTGTATATATGAAAAATAATTGAAGGGATTTTCCCATGATTTTTTAGACTCGTTAGTCTTCAAATATCCTCTATAGAACAATAATAAATAGATACAAAAACAAGGATGAAATAGTGGCAGGTCTGATCAAATTGTTTGAAAGTAAACTTTCAAATAATATAATCTATTTAATACCAATGATGAAGGGGTAAAACTCTAAAATTTAATCATATCAAATATATTTTCATTTATTTCATTACTCATTCCTTTTTGTGTTTTTAGGCAACATTTGATGCTCGTTGCGGTAAATTTGGGTACTCCAAATATTTTTTCCCTAGATTCAATGCTTGGATATCCAACAGACCATCCACACATTGTGTCATTTTTCAATAAATAATACACTATATCCAATGTTTTAGAACTAAACATCAAGTTATATAATTTATATTATCTTTTAAAGAGGATTCTGTTATAATTGGATAGTCTATCAATATCATGAAAAAAGGAATGCTTCCAGGGGATAAGAACTGGAAAGAAGGAAAGTTTTAAGACTGGACAAGAATTTATGTATATATAGTAATACTTCACTATCCAAACACATATAAAAAAAAATTACTTATTCTCTTCATGTTTTTGTAGTGTTCTAAAAAAACTAATTGAAAATATTACAGTTATTTTGTTTGTAAATTTATTAGAGAGATCATATTCGATGAATAAACTATCATCCCCAAAGAGGTATTTTTGAAGATAATTATTGTTTAATTTAAAATTTTTATTAATACTTTGTGTATTTATATTTTTCAGTACTACTATATCTATCTAAAAGAATAAATTCACAAGATGATATAGATGTTCTCAGAAAAGAGTGGGCAACATACCAGATGGAAGAATATACACAAATAACATGAAGATATAACATCTATATAAGTAGGGGATTATTTCATATTTATGTTTAATTTATTTAATTTTAAAATTACTCACATAAGAATTTTTTTTCTTATACTAGTGGATTCCTTTGTTTGAGTTGGGGTGGTTTGTTCAAAGATGATAATGCTCGTGAGAGATAGGACTTCGAGGCTACAACTCAGATAATGAGAATAAAGAAATAGGCCACGAATGTAAAAAGATGAATTACTACTGATTATGTAATTAATTAGTTTTGTCATAATTTTATCTATTATTTGTAAGTTAATTTCTTTATCATTTTTATCTAATACTTATTTAGTTTTTTACAGATCTTTTGGGAGGCTACACTATTCTTTTAATTATCTTCAACAATCTTGAAAAGGGGGAACATGTTCCTTTTTATTGGAAGAGGAAACTCCATGTTGCATGAAATGTGATGTGAATCATTAGGATGCATCTACCAAGGTATTTATCAGAACTTTAATGAAAATTTTGAATTTCAAAAAGATCTGTTATGAACATTTTCTTGAATAATATAGTAATCAACCACACCATAATCATCCACACCTCAATATGATACACAATGTGCTTAGTATGACTCAAAGTGTATCTTTTTAGTTTATAATATTATTTGATCCATTAAAATTTATTTCTTTTTAACTACAATGATTTGATCCATGACTCATGATTATGAAATATAATATGCAGGTTATGAATTTATAATGGTAATATCAACTTCTAACATATTTATGCTCATGTTATCCTTATATTATCTTTGGTATCTTCCTTGTTTACAATTATTGAGCATCTATGATCACCATTTATTATGTTTCAAATCCATATTTTATTAATAATGGTTTTATAAATGATATTTCTAAGAAGGTTTCTAGTAATTAATTACTTAATGAGAGACTCTTATGTACTAGTTCTTTATGTTTCCATGTTTCCAAAAGTATTAGACCTAAACTATTCTAGCATAAATCATTTTTTACAAAAGTAATATTAATCTAATAATATTTGATATCTATGTATGAAATGTCTGGGTCAATATATTTAGTATTAGGGTAAGTAACCTACTCAAAACGGAAAAAAAGAACAAGTGATAGGTATGACTCCATGTTTTTCCTTCTATTTAAAATTAACAATAATTTAAGTAAAATGAACAGGTGACATAATAAAAACTTATTTTTTTTATATTTTAGTAAAACTATACATGAGTCATTTTTAATGAGTAAGAATCAACTTCACCTCAATCTGATGCACGGTGTGGCCATTATGACTTTAAGTGTGTATTTTTATATTAAATTGACATTAAATTTAGCAAAAAAAGAAGTGACATATTGAAAACTCTTAAAATTATTTCATATTGTTTTGAAACTATAGTAGAACGATCTTTGAGTTATTATTGATGTGTAGAAATCAACCACACCTCAATTGGACAGACGACGTGACCAGTATGACTAAAAGTGTTCATTATCAGTTTAAAATTCACATTTTAGTTCAAAATGTGCCACTCACTGAAAACTAAGAAAATGAAATCTAATTGTATTAATAATTGAGGATAGAGATTCATAATTCATTTTTTATTTGTATGAAGCAGTCTCACATCAAACCGACTCATGATGTGATTGGTATGACTCAAAATTCCTATTTCTTGTTGGAAATGACATTTTAGTTAAAAAAGACAACTGACATACTGAAAACTGATAAAATGCATTTGTATTGTTTTGATAGATTATTAAAACTATATATAAGTCAATTTGGATGTGTAATAATTAACCGCGCCTCAATATGACACACGGTAGGGCCTATTTTACTAAAAGTGTCTCTTTTTTATTTAAAATTGACATTAATTTAAGTAAAAATAATAGGTGACATATTTAAAATGAGGAAAATGAATTCAGATTATTTTTATATTTTAATAAAATATCCATGAGTCATTTTTATCATTTAGGAGTCTACTTTTCCTTAATACGATAGACAGTGTGACCAGTATGACTCCAAGTGCTTCTTTTTATTTAAAATTGACATTAATTTAAGTAAAAAGAACAAGTGGCATGCTAAAAATGAGGAAAAACATTAATATTGTTTTTATATTTTATGAAAATTATATAAGATTCATTTTTGATGTGTAATAATCAAACTCACCTCAATATGATTCATAGTGTGGCCATTTTTACTTTAAGTGTGTATTTTTATATTAAATTGACATTTAATTTATCAAAAAGAAGAAGTGACTTACTGAAAACCAAGAAAAAAAATTATTATTGTTTTAAAACTTTAGGAAAAAGATACATGAGTCTTTTTTTAATGTTTAAGAGTCGCTGGTACCTCAATACAACATATGGTGTGACCGATATGACTAAAAGTGTTTCTTGTCATTTTAAAATTGACATTTTAGTTCAAAATGCGTCACTCTCTAAAAAATAAGAAAACACAATTTTATTGTCTTTATAATTGAGTAAAAAGATTCGTAATTAATTTGTGACATGTAAAAAGTAGTCTCACATCAAACGGACACATGATGTGACCGGTATGAATCATAATGCTTGTTTTTAGTTTAAAATGACATTTTTTGTAAAAAAAAACTGACATACTGAAAACTAATAAAACCCATTTAGATTGTTTTTATATTTTATGAAAATGATATATAAGTAATTTATGACATCTAGGAATCATCTTTACCTCAATACGATGCATGGTGTGACTGGGATGACTCCATACATGTCTTTTTATTTAAAATTGAAATTAATTTAAGTAAAACCAATAAGTGACATACTGAAAATTGAGAAAACACAGTTGTTTTATTTTAATATTTTAGGAAAATGATTCTTGAGTCATTTGTGTCATGTAGGAGTCAAAATCACCTAAATATAATGCACAATGTGACTGGTATGACTCCCAGTGTGCCTTTTTATTTAAAGATGACAATAATTTAAGTAAAAAGAACCCGTGACATACTGAAAACTAAGAAAACGAATTCGAATTATTTTGATATTTTAGGAAAATGATCCATGAGTCATTTTTAATGTTTTGGAATTATCCGCACCTCAATTTGATGCATGTTTTGGATGATATGACTTTAAGTGTGTATTTTTATATTAAGTTGACATTAGAGTCACCAAAAAGAAAAAGTGGCATATAGAAAACCAAGAAAAAATTGGATTGTTTTGAAACTTTATGAAAATGATCCTTGAGTCATTTTTGATATATATGAGTCTAACACACATCAATCGAACACATGGTGTTATCAGTAATACTAAAAGAAAATATTTTCAGTTTAAAATTGGAATTTTAGTCCAAAATGTGACTCTTTGAAATCCAAGAAAACACCCTCTAATTGTCTTGATAATTGAGGACAATGATTCATAAGTCATTTGGGAATTTTATAAAGCAATATCACATTAAAATAATGCACGATACAACCGATATGAATCATAATGAATGTTTCTAGTTTGAAATGAAATTTTAGTAAACAAACTGGCAAATGAAAACCAAGAAAACAAATTAATATTATTTTGATACTTTAGTAAAACAATACATAAGTCATTTTGACAAGTAGTAATCAACAACACCTCAATACGATACACAATATTATCGGTGTGACTCCAAGTGTGTCTTTTTCTTTAAAATTGATATTAATTTAAGTAAAAGGAAAACGTGAAATTCTGAAAACTGAGAAAATTAATTCATATTGTTTTTATATTTTAGGAAAACAATTGATGCATCATTTGTGACATGTATAATTCAACCACACCTCAATAAAACATGCTGTGGGATCAATATGACTCAAATCATTTATTTTTATTTAAAATTGACGTTAATTTAAGTAAAAAAGAAGAATTGGCATACTGAAAACCGAGCAAACACATTTGGATAGTTTTGGTAGTTTAGGAAATGATCCATGAGTCATTTGTGACATGTAGTAGTGAACCAAACCTCAATACGATGCACGATGTGAAAGGTATGAATCAAAGTGTGTCTTTTTTTAAAAATTAATATTAATTTAAGTAAAACGAACAAGTGACATACTAAAAACCAGGAAAAAGCATTCATATTGTTTTGATACTTAAGGAAAATGATCCATGAGTCATTTTTGATGTCTAAGAATCAACCAAACCTCAATACGACACAAGGTGTGACTGGTATGAATAAAAGTGTATTTTATTAGTTTATAATTGAAATTTTAGTTTAAAATGTGTCACTCACTAAAAACCAAGCAAACAAGATCCTATTAACTTGATAATTTAGGAAAATAGTTAATAAGTAATTTGTAACATGTATGAAGTAGAATCACATCAAAACGATTGACAATGGGACCATTGTGACTCGTAATGCGTGTTTCTTGTTTAAAATGACATTTTAGTAAAAAAACACAACTGGCATACTAAGAACTGAGAGAACACATTCATATTATTTTGATAATTTAAGAAAATGATCAATTAGTAATTTTTAACAGGTAAGAATCATCCTCACTTCAATACGATGCATGGTGTGACTGGTATGCCTCAAAGTGTGTCTTTTTTTAGAATTGACATTTATTTTTGTAAAAGAACAAGTGACATACTCAAAATCGAGAAAACACATTAGGATTTTTTATATATTTTAGTAAAATGACCCACAAATAATTTGTGATGTGTATGAATCAACCCCACCTCAATAGGACACACAATGTGACTGGTACAACTCTAAATGTATTTTTTTTATTAAATATTGACATTTTATTAATGTATTATTTCATATTAATGTTTAATTTATCTCTTTGTAGTATTATTAACATAATATTTGTTTTCTTATTTAGGTGTAATCTTTTTCGTGGGTTAAGTTGTTTTTTAGACAATTAATACCATGGGCGGACACTTTTGAGAGGGGATCACGGGTGTCAACACATGAAATAGTAATGTTATAAAATGTTTGTTAGATAATTGTAAATGTAATTATATAATTTTTTTTTGAAATGTATATAGTAGTGTTTTTTGTATATAAAATGTGTAGATTTTTTTTATTCATGATGTAAATTAAATTTATATAGCATTGTTTTAAATTACAGGTTGTATATAGCATTGTTTGAAATTACAGGTTTTTACTAGGTGTGCTGTTATATTAAGAGCACATTGTATCCAACTAGGCCTTTATTAGCTCTATTTTTATCCCTAATAAGGGGGCCCCTTTATCAACACTATTTAAAGTGATGATAAAGGGCGGCCATTATTATTTTTAAAACAGCGTTGATAAAGGGGGTCCTTTATCGATGCTTTTTTAGTGCCGATAAAGGCCCCCTTTATCAATGCTGTAATTAATAGTTCTTTTTTAGCACTGTTAAAAGTCTATTTTCATAGTGTTAAATGGAATATGTGTAGTAGTGCACCCTGATTCACCCCTCCCCTCTCAGGGTGTTCTGGGGTCCTTCAGCTAGTTCCTAAAAATATACTCCCTTCTAAGAATTATTTTGAATTAGATCAATATTACCTTAACAACCGGGGCATTGATCAGTAAAATATATAGAGAGATATATAGAAATTGATCACTCAAAACCCCTAGAAAACTTTCCAGAAAAATTTCATAGATTAAGAAATATGTTCTCCTTTATTAGGTATGGAGGGTTTGACCACTGTTCCATACATGCTAAGGTGAAAGAGGCGATTGTCACTCAAGAGAGATAAAGATTTATTCAATCAAAATTTATGATTGTAGAGTCCATGTACCATTTCATTACATCTATATATATCCTTTTTTGTAATGCTTTTGAACAATATGGATTGGAAATAAGGTGGTAGGGTTGAGTTATAGAACAACAAGCCTCATCTAAAAAACTTCTTCAAGAGTCAAACTGAGTTCATCAAGGGTTGGATATGATCAATCAAGAACTGTTCAAAGTTGAAGCAGTGGTTGATGAAGAAAAAATTTGGTTAAATAGTTATAGAAGGTAGGGTTGAATTCCACTAAGAGGGAAGAAGTGCTGCAGGTTTTTGTAGAAACAAAAATTACAACATTGATTGAGTTATACCAACCCATAGAAGATTTGGACAAAGAAATGATTCAACTTCAAGAATCTAATAAGCATTCTATGTAATAGTAGTATTTGTTTATATGGGAAGACTCTTAGTTGTGGATATTTCTATTCATAATATTTTTGATAAATAAATTAAAACATAGTATTTCTCAGTTATATACATTTTAACTTATCATATCTACCATTTAATGATAACTTTTTTTTTGAAAAATGGAGACATGAATTGGTCACCCAACTCATATCCCTCAAAAATTTATTAATAAAAGAAAGTTTACAGTGGAAACACGAGGTAAAAAGAGTGTGAACCAATAAGAATTAGTGAAAGGTTACATAGAAAAAATCCATCAGACACAGAACATTGAAGAGGAAAAAGTGGAAAAGTGTACTGGCTTGCATCCATGATCTATTCTGCCACTAAGAAACTAGAACATAAAAAATTGGACGAAGTGAAAGTCTTCTCATCAATCAATTACATGGCCGCACACTTCCACTTTGCAAAACCCCAAGCATCTCATATCTCCCTAGGCTACCTAGGCCATAAGCTCTCCATTGCCAACAGTATATAAACCACCATTTGATTCAGCTGTAAGGAAGTACACTTTAAGAGAAGATCCACCGAATGTAGCAATTTCAGAGAATCCAAGTTTGGAAAAACATGCCAAAAAAGTTCCAAGAAAATACTTTCTTTTCAAAGCCCAAAGAATCACATTAGGAGTGGAAATGACAGAGGCCTCAAGAGGCTTGTTTTTCAAAATAGCCAAATCTCCAAAAGATGAAAACTATTCAGCTGTAATGACCTTCTCAATATTATATATAAGCTATTGAGATGGAGCTAGAACAAGTGCTTGGAAATCTTCAAGCTGCTGGAGAATATCAGGACAAAATCACGGCCTCCCACACAAGAAACACTTAAGTTGCACCAAAGAATGAAGTAAATAGAATTGTAGAAGAGAGGTGTTGCTGATCTAGAAAAAACTAACCACGATGAAACTAGTTCCTTGAAAGTCCAGTTTCGGGAACTGAAAAATCTGAAATCATCTCCATCTAAGAGAAGGAAACTTCTGATGACAAAAGGAAAATAAGTGTAGGAAAAACATGAATCATTTCCAAGGAATGGTCTTGAAATCAAAGTCAGGATTTTGCTTAAATTTCTCTACCATCAAAATGAATATACTCTTTATTATTTGAAGGTAGTTCTCTATGGAAATTTCTTTATTTCTGTATCTTTTAAATACAATCTCATCTTTCTCTTCCATCCATATTTCTAATTCCTCACTCACATCATCATAATATTGATAGGAATCCCTCACAAAAGGTTCCCATTATTCATCATTGTTAGAATCATCCAAAAATTTCTCAGTAGGTGGTGACATAATCTCCGGTTGTGAAGGAATAACAGGTTTTTCCTTTCTAGATGCCTCTAAGGATCTCGTAACTATAGTTCTCTCAAGGTGAGAATAATCTCTTTTCTTCTAAGTTTTTTTGTAACTTGGCATGATGAAACCATCTGAGTCAACCATTGGTTTTTCCCCTTCCTATCACTTGACTTGTAGAAGGTCTCGTCAATCTGAGATGCTTGGTCAAGATCTTCCTGTAAGGAATCACTAGAGTCAGACTCTTTATTCTTGTCCTTCTCATGCAGAGGTTGAGGAGAATTAGTTATTGCACCAGGATTCTAAGGTTTATTGTGTGACACCTCATCACACAATTGTACAATATGAGAAACAACTTGAACTTCAACAAGATTATTAGTAGGGGAGTGGGTATTATAATTCATAACATCCTTATTAGAAGGATCCTCATTCCCTGTAGGAGTAGAATATGTCCCCTTGAGTTCACCTTTTTTAATCCAAATTGAATGATTGAGAGGAGGTGTGTCAATTTTGGTCCGTCATTCCTTTGCAGGATGTCCAATTTTAAGACACTTAGAGCAGTAGTCTAGACAATGTTCAGTGACAATCTATTGCAGAAACCCAGTGTTACCATTTTGTATCCAAATTTGAGATGGTATGTGTTTAGAAATGTCAAGTTCAGTACATATTCTAGCAATAGAGGTTCGCAAGAGGTTTTTAGTAGCGGAATCAAGTTTGAGAGGTTTCTTAAGAAGACTAGAAATCGTGAAAAGGGATTATTGTTTAAAGAGATGGAGAGGTAGACCCCGAAACCCCAACCAAATAGGTGTATTGGGAGGCTCGATATCAGTGCGGAAATTAGTGGAACATTTCAATAATTTCATGAAGCAGCCACCAAACGACCATGATCTCCTCATCCACAGCCGATAGTAATCATTTTCAGAAAAAAAAACAAAAAACCACATGCAATGAATTCAAGAGACCGACATGGAATTCCGTAAAACCAAGAGCTTCAAAAATTTTCCTTAGGAAGTATAAATAAGGCCTACGCTTGATAAATTTTCCAACAAGAACAAAATATAGGTCAGAAGAAAGTCAGAAGACCTCTTCCTTTGAAAATGAGATCGCATCGAGGCCCCTGTGTCGAAATTGCTTCGGCTCAAGAATAGAAATCTTCGAATCATCGTGAACATTACTCATTTTTTCTCACCTAGAAATGACATCCGTGAAGGATCTATAATTGGGATTAGGGTTTCTCCATCAACCGCCGAGAGGAGTGTTCTCCCGTGGTTCCATCAGTCCATTTCATAATAACTAACAATACTTTGAAAAGTAATATCTGGATATCCCAATTCACTTGATCACAAAATAAAAATGGCAGTTGTAATTATAAATGCTCAATTAAAAATTAACTTCTTCTGGTCATGGATCATGGATGGTTATAGGAATAATTACCATCAACATAACACTAGAGTTGGCCTTTTTCAATAAATGATCTCGTGTCACACTTTTCTATGTTTTTTATAGTAGTATCTAAGCTGCGATGTTAGGAATGGAAGAATGCTCTAAATTTTTCCAAATACTAGGGACCTATAGAGCATAACTTGACTGTTGTTGGTCCTTATGGTGGACCCCACATACTTTTCATATTTTCTATTTCTACCATAACTTTTTCATAAGCCTGATACAAGAAGGACTTAGTTGGCGAGGCATGACCTTTACTAAGGCTTCCATTTTTTGGTTTTTGACCTAACATATTTTGTACCTTTTCATTTTCAAATGTTTATGTTTTTATTAGATCTTGAAAAGTGTGTGCCTAGTGACTAGAGACTCAACTCTTTATCTAGATTACACTTTGTGGGTTTTCATTTTATTGAGTTCTATATCTCTTTATTTGGTCATCTTAAGTTCATGAAAGTCATACCAATCGTTTCTAAAATTTATGTTCATATAGCTTTGAACAATGATTAATGTGATTTAAGGTCACAATGACTTGAATGATGATTTATGCAGTTTAAGGTTATATAGATTTTACTGATTATTACTATAGTTTAAGATCATATAAAGTTGACTAATTATTTCTATTCTAAAAGTGTGTATGATGCACAAGTGTATAATACCAAAGGTGATGAAATCACCTGAATAATAGGAGTATGGAATCAATAATTCACAACCCATGAAATTATGATTCTTTTGGGAATGAGGAATTTCAGGAATAGAATAAAACTTATCAATGGTGAAAAAAATACCATGATCAGTTAACGGGGTTTTGTAAAAGTAGGCTGACTATTACCACACTAAGTCCAAGGATAACATTTGGGATTCAGGTAAAACTAGTGTATAGTGAACCATGATTTTCATACACTGATATTACATATTTTAGATGAATATTCATTAAATTAGACAAACACATACTTGAGAATCGTAAAGGTATAGTAACTTTGGAAAATTGGAAACATAAAAAAATAGTTTATATGAGTTTTAAATCATCTCCCACTTTGTTCCTCCTAACTAGAACCCATATTAGACATATCACACATAATACATATCATTTTAACTTAGGGAAAAGAAACATAAGAAATTGTGAGCTCAAATTAAAAGTAATGGTAAATAATGGAAATATATAAACATAATATGGACCATATGGGTTTGAGAACACGAGCATAACATTTGAAAACCATACCCTAGATATCAAATATCATAATATTGAGTCATGAAATAACTAATTTTAGGTTATAAGACATGAATCATAATGGAATCAAAGAACACGATCCATAAGAGCATAAAATTTTCATAACACATGAAATTTTGTCATATACATAAGCATAGAATAGTATTTGACTTTTAGTCATGGATCATTACCAAAACTATCATATAGGAATGGGTTCACTCCCAAAACTATTTTAGTAATCAAGTATCACTACCAATACTATCAATATGGAAAAAGTCCCCTACAGAACTGGATTCACTCCATATTCTAGTACTTTTTCATTTCATTATATATCAATCTTTACTCATTTCACTAGAGGGAGATATAGGTTACACCTGTCACATAATAAAAATCACACATATGTTCTCTAAAATATGATAAAACATTCATCATATCAGAACCTAGGAAAGGAAATGGATTTTATAAAACTTTTATAAAAACATAAAATGTGAAAAATAGACAGGTTTCATAATCATTTCATTATAGCACCATCCATGGAAAAAATAAGTAGGTTTCATTAGCATTTTATCTCAGTATAACCCATGGAAGTGAAATAGGTTTCACAAAGATATTTCCATCTTAAAGATAATTCTTTTAAAATAATAATAATAATATTTTCCTTGTATCATATGCCTATTAAATAATAATTAACATCAAAGTATGTTTTTTTAGTTGGAAAATGATTTTATAAGATCACTTGAAACATTTCTAGAAGAAAATATCATTTCAACTTTGATTTTTTTAAAAATTAAAAAACATTTTAAAAAAACATTTCTTTGAAAATAAAATCTAAAAACATAAAAAGGGATTTCAAATAAAATAATGGAAATGATGGTGGAAATCCATTTCATTCCATGCATGTTAAAACAAACATTTCTTTGACATTTTAGATAAAATCCAAATGGGCCTTATTTGGAAAATATATGAATATCCCATTTAAGAAACTTTGTAAATATTAAAAAATGGGTAAAAACTTCTTTAATTAATCCTTTATAGTTTGATAAAAAAACATTGAAAACATTTTTAGAAAACATATAAATGGATGACAAGTGGGTTTTGACCAAAGAGAGAAATAAAGATAATGTTATTAAAAATATTATTTTGGTATATTTAATCATTTAACCGAGGAAATTAATGTGAAAATGTTTATTCTCTTTCCATAACCAAATGATAATAAAATTAAAGAGTTTCTTGAGATAGGGATCATCATATTTCATCATCCAAAGCATAAAAATAAACAATCCTGATAAATAATGAGATTATTTCATAAAACCCTTACCAATTTGTTAACAATGAATCATAAGTACCCTAAAAGAATAACATTAATTGAAATGTAAATCATGATGAGAGTAAATAAATTCATGGTATTATATATCAAAGGGGCTGTATATACACCCCATAAAACAATATAGGTGTATAACATAACATATGTCTCAAATATGGAAAATTGTGACAAAAATACCTAAACGCGTTGGTAACATTCAAAATGTAAACCCCTTGAAATAGAGATACTAAAATGGATAAATTTGTCCCCATAATTTTTAGGATAATAGTCATAAAATAAATTCAAGGTTATTATATACACAATATAAAATAACCACATGGTGAGTATGGAATTTTTCTTTGAGAAAATAAAAGTGAGACAGAAATCCCTTACTTTATGTCTCAACTTCCTTTATACTTGTTTAAACCTGCTATATATTAAATATAAGTTTATTATAAATCTAATAAATAATCATAGAGAAATATATCATACTATATATGATTATCTTATGAGCTTTTTGTTACTGATTTATTAGCAATTCCATATTAATGTCACATTTTGGGTAATAATTGCCTTGTTCTTTATGTATGTATTGATTTGTAATTTTTGGTCCAATTGAATTGATCATGGTTCCATAATCTCAAAATTTTTAAACATGATATAAATATAATATATAATCAGTATATATATTTATATTTATATTTATATTAATCCATAAAATTTAGATATAGGAAATGAAATACACTGTTCATGGTGATAATAAACAAAGTGTACGCATGAACGTTGTTGCCATTTTCTCAATTTATGAAAAGAAAGGAAGGAAAATAATATATTAACATTAAAAAAATCATTTTTATTTTATATATATCTAATATATTAATTAAATTTACCCTTATTACCATCCATTCACAATGTTAGTGAAAAACATATCACATCACTTCACGAGGCAGTAGTCCGTCGTACACATGAGCGACATTATTGCATCACCCATATAATAAAATTTAAGAAGGTATATGTTATATATAAATTAAATAGGTATAATTATATTTAAATTATCATATATATTCATTCAATCCATCCTAATTATCATACAAGTAAAATAGAAATAAAAAATGCATCACATCAGTTCGGGAGGTTGTAGTCCGTCATATGCATTAGCCACGTTATTGTTTTGCAACGGGTTGATGGGTAAGAAGTTTTATGGGATATTATAATTATAGTAGTATAATAATACCATAAATATCATATATAAATATAAAATACATAATTATATCTATCTGTGATAATTTTTAATCGATAACGAATAACATCGGTTCGCGAGGTAGTAGTCCACCATACACACAAATGTTGATTTCACATCCCATTTGATAGAAGTGGATATAGTTGAAGGTAATTAAATTAACTTAAAAAATATAAATATTTAGAATATAATGAGGTTATTATATCATCATTTTCTAATAATATTTTAAAAATTTGGAGGAAGAAACAAAATAAAATGCTCTGTTTGAGACATTACATCTTCTTCGGACAACCTCTTTTGGTTTGTAAAAAAATTATTATTAGGTTGTATTTATGAATTAAATAGGTCTAATAGGATGATATTAGGGAATTAATGAAGTTATTTTGTTAGTAATTGGCTGAACCTAAGGGTTTTGTATGTATCAAGTAGAAAGGATAGGGGGTGGTGTTTTATAAGTTAGGTGAGTAGTACACTTTTAATTTTTGAAAAGGAAAAGGTGCACCCACATTATTCACATGTAAAAAATATCCAAAATGGGTAATTATCAAACTTTAGAGGTTATAAGGTCTAAATATTTCCATAAAACTACTGTTGGAAATTTTTTGGGTCATTTTTAATCTTTATCTTTTTAGTTTAACCCTCGAAAAACACATTTTTTCCTTAACCACGGTAAAAAATATTTACTTTATTTACTATTAATTATGGTAAAAAATTAAGTTAAACATATTATATAATATAAATTATTCTTATTAAAAATATGGAACCCATTTTTAGAAATTAAACTCACTTAAGTGCGAGCATTTAATTTAAAATTGAACTCGTAGACATGATTAAAAAGTGGTTTTCAAAAGAGAAAATATTCAAATGTTTAGAAAGTTTTTATATAAAAATGAAATATAAAATTAATTAAGATAAAATAAATTGGATTAATAGATATATAATTGAAATAATTTTACTTTTAAAACTATAATAAATCTATTTTAATGTATTTAAAATCTATAAAATGCGTCATAATTCTTAATAAAAACTAGTATTTTTTCACTATTCATCGAAAAATTTATCTTCTTCGAAAACTCCCAAAAATTCACCTTATTATAATTTTGAAATGATTATTTTAAAAATTAATGTACAATTTTAAAATAATTTTTCTATAAGTTTCAACAATTACTTTAGAAAAGTGTGCAAAATGCGAATTGTTTTTGAGAGAAATAAAATTTTAAGCGTAAAATTGTAATTATTATTATATATTATCTAGAAAAAACATAATATGAATGTTATAAATTTTATTAAATATAAAATATATAAATATACTTAAAATCATTCACCAAAATTTATTTGTTTAATTTATTATGTTAAAACATGTTTGTGCGCATAATAATAGTTTTTCTGAAAAAGATTTCCATTGTTTTCAAATGGTTTTTATTTTCATTTATAATTAATTGTTTACCAAGGAATTAATTATATATACATTTTTAAACCACATATTTTCATAATATAGTTAATACTGTTCACACCTACCATTCCAATGCCTAGGTGATAATTATAATATTAAATAATAATATTTTATCAATATGTCATGTTTTGTTTAAATTTAGTGTTGCATGTAACATAGTATATAATCAATGATGTGTGAAACTCAACCTAAACTCAGTGTTGTATGTAATTACATGAAAAATAATCATTTCATATAATTCAATATAAACCCAATGTTTTGTGGAACACAATCTAAACTCAGTGTTACGTGTAACATAAAATATTGAAAATATTAAATTTATTTTTTAAATAATATTTCACAAAATCTTAGGGTGTTACATTATACCCCCTAAAATAAAGCGTGCAATTGTAATTTGAACTTGTGCTTAGCAAAAGAGGGTTTAAAATTTGAAAATAACTTTTTGGGAAACCCAAATAATAAAAAAGTTTAATAAAACTTCCTTTTGATAAGAATGGAGGTGATGTATGAAGGTCATCTGGAATAACGCATACTAGGTTTCCAAATAGGAGAACATATGTGGGAAGTGATTATTTGGATATATAAGAAACGTTCAATGCCAAAGTAATGATGGAGAGTGAAATAGATCATTTATCAAGAGTAATTTAATGATCTCATGAAAATAAACAACCAAAATACCATAAACCAAAGAGGTGTGAAAGAAGGTCATTGATATCATAAAAAAGGGAGGTAATATGAAAAAAATTCTTATTTCAAGATCCTTTTTATAAATTTATTTAATTTTCATTAGATTATATACTTTATTTAATTTAATTTTATAATACCTATCTATTCCTTTTGTTGTTCTTTGACCAATTTTTACATCATATCTTACTTTAAGAAATGAATATGATTTTTATGCCTAAAGCACCAGTGGATCATACGATCCATAAAATAATTATAAGTCATTAATTATTTTTCTTATTGTTATCAAAAAATAAATTAGCACAGGTTATCCAATAACATTTAAATATCAACTTAATCCATTTCCTGAATAGTATACCATAAGGCTCGTCTATGTCTAGAAAAAATTGATGTCCAAAAATATATAAATAATGCCATTAAATTTATAAAATAAACTTATATTTAATCCCCAAAACAAAATGAAGTATCTATAAATTTCAAATAACAAATATGGAAAGTATCTATTAATGTAACACACTATATTAGCCCGGGAAGACCACAAAGGAGCAGGCCCAAAATAGGATTTAGAGCAAGAAACAAACTCCAGAGTAGAGCTAACCAGATTGGAAGAATGAGAGGGTATGAGAACTGAAATCGGTACCAGGAACCATGCATCTCTAGATGGCAAAATTTTAGCCAATAAAAAAATGAAAGGTTGGGAGATAGATCCTTTAATGATGCAGATGATGGGGAGGGGTAGTTTTAGTGTAGTTTGGTTGGGCCTTAGGGTCATGTATTAGGTAGTGTGCCTATGGGCCTTCAGGTTTTATATTGGCCCTTGTTACACTAGGAATACGAGTCATGTAAGGGTTCTCTATCAACCCAATATAAAAGGGGATTATCCATAATAAATAAAAAATCAAGGCCTTCAGTACATTCATATGAGTTTTTAATTATCTCCCACTTAGTTCATAATAATGATAACTCTTATTATACACATCATACATAATACCTATCATCAAAACGCAGGGAAAAGAAACATAATAAATGGTGAGTTTATATGATAAGTAAGGGTAAATAAGGAAAATATGTAAAAATAACATGCACATAAGTGTATGATAACATGAAAATAACATTTTAAAAACCATAACCTATATATAAAAGATCATAATATTGATTTATGGCATAAATATGGGAAATTCATAAGACATGAATCATTAGGGAATCAATGAACTTGAGCTATATGAGTATAACATTGGCATAATACATGGAATATTGGAATATACATAAGCATATAATATCATTTAATTAGAAGTTAAGTTCCATTTATAATACTATCATAGTTGAATGGGTTCACTCCCCTAACCATTGTAGTATTCAAGGTTCACTCCAAAGACTATCATAGTGGTTGATGTATCTTTTTGAACTAGGTTCACTTACCATTCTTGTCCCGTTTTTCTCATAAGATACCAATATTTACCCAATGCATTAGAAAGATATATAGGTCACACCCATATTATAATGAAAATAATATATACATGTTCTAAAAACCATAAAACAAACATTTAACTATAACACAACCCATGGAAAATAAATAGGTTTCATATTAATTTTATCATACCATAAACCACGGAAAAAGAAGCTGTTTTAATAAGTATTTTATTATAGTATAACCCATGGAAGACAAATAGGTTTCATAAAGATATGTACATCATAAATATAAACCATTCATAGAAAGAGTAATAATGATATCCTTGGATCATATCCTTAGTAAATCATAAGTAAAATCAAAGGATGTTATCTTGGATGGAAAATTATTTTAAAAGATCACTTAGAACATTTCTGGAGGAAAATATCCTTTACACTTTGAAAATCATTTTTTAAAACATATAGTTTTTGAAAAATAATTATATTTAAAAATAACTACATAAAAATTATAATGTAATCCTCAAATAAAATAATGGTCTTGATGGAAGAAATCTATTTCATACCATAAATTTTAAAACAAAGATTTCTTTCACATTTTTTAGAAAATCCAAATGAGCCTTATTTGAAAAAGAACACAGAGATTCATTGTAAAAACCATTGTAAAAATTAAAAAATTTGTAAAAATTACTTTAATAAATCATTTTGAATAATTATAAAACTTTTTTAAAACATTTTTATAAAACACGGATATGGAAGATAAAAGGTTTTTTGACCGAAGAGAGAAATAAGGATGATTTTTCTTATAAACATTACTTTGTAATCGTTAATCCTTTAAGAGAGTAAAATTAATGGGAAAAATTATTTTAATGAAATAACCATAGGAAAAAAAATTTCAAGAGTTTATTGACTAATATATCATAATATTTCATCATTGGAAGCACAAACATAAAAAGTCTCAATAAATGATGAGATTATAGTAAATATAAGTTTATTAAAAATGTAATATAGAACCCTACATAAATACACACACACACACACACACACACATATATATATATATATATCATACCAAATATGATTTACTTCTGACCTTTTATTACCTGTTTATTAAAAATTTAATGTTAAAGCCATGTTTTAGATAATAAATGTTTTATTTTGTGTGTATATTTTGATTTAGTATTTTTATTAATATTTCATTGATAATGGTTGAAAAATATAAATAATGTTAAAAATTATATAAATATCATATATAGTCAGTATGTATTTATTTATATTAATCCCTAAAATATAGATATATTTAATGAAATACACCGTTCATGGAGATGGTTGGCCATACATACACGTGAATGTTGTGTCCATTTTGTCGACAGATGAAACACAAGAAAGGTAAATAACATATAAAAGTTAAATATTAATTTTTATGTCATATATATCAAATATATTAATTAAATTTACCCTTATTAACTTCCATGTAAAGCATTAGTGAAAAAAAATCACATCGCTTCGCCAGACGGTTGTCCACTATACACATGAGCGACATTATCATATCCTCTAAAGTGTGGAAAGTAAGAAGTTATATGTGATATATTAATTTCATAGAAATAATTATGTTAAAAATATCATATATATTCATTTGATCTATCCTTATTACCATTTGAGTAAAACATAAATAAAAAACCGATCACATCGGTTTTTCGAGGTGGTAGTCCACCTACACATGAGCGACGTTATTGTTTTCTAATGGGTAGTGTGGTAAGAATTTAGATATGTTATTATAATTATAGAGGTATTATAATATCATAAATATCATATATAAAAATTAAATACATCATTATATCCAAACGTGAGTGGTGGTGATGGAAATTGATTAACTTTGGTTTTTGAGGCCGTAGTCTATCGTATACATGACTGATGATTTCGTATCCCATTTAATGTATGTGGAGACTGTTTATGTTAATTAATGTAACATAAAACAAAATATGTAATATAATGAGATTTTAATATCATTATGGGTTAATAATAATTTAAGGATGTGGAGGAAGAAATAAAATAAAATGCTCGGTTATGGATGTTACCTCTTCTTCAGATAACTTATTTTTGTTTGCACCAAAAGGATTCTTAGGTTTGATTTATAAAAAAATAAAGATTATTAGATTATATAAGGAAATTAAAGAAGTTATTTTCTTAGTTATTGGCTTAACCAGTTGGTTTTGGATGTGTGACTTGGAGAGTAGAGTGCGTGGCTATTTATAAGTGAGGTGAGTGACACATTTGTAATTTTTAAAAAGAAAAAGGTGTACCCACATTCTTAACATGTTAAAAAGATCCAAATTGATAATTATAGAACCTTTTAGGTGATAAGGTCTAAATATGTCTATAAAATGGGTGTTGTAAATGTTTGGGGTCATTTATAATCCATATCGTTTTAGTTTCACCCTTAGTAAACCTATTTTTACATTAAACTCAATATTTTTTTTAATGTTTTTACTATTCATTATGGGAAAAAATTATGTGGAACTAATTATATGATATATATTTTTCTGATTCCAAATATGGAACCCATTTTTCTAAATCAAATTCATATAATTATTAAATTTTCATTAAAAATAGAACCCACAGACGTGACAAAAAAGAGTTTTTCCAAAGGAGATACTCATCAAAAGCTTAAAAAGTTTTTATGTAAACATTAAATATAAAATTAATTGAAATAACATAAATTGGAATAATAGATATATTGTTTAACTAATTTCACTTTTAAAACAATATTAAAAAAATGCGTATGTCATTAAAATCTTTAAAATAAATGACAATTCTTAATAAAAACAAGAATTTTTCACTCTTCATCAAAAAAATTTTATTTTCAGAAAATTTTCAAAAATTCACTCTAATATAACTATTAAAAGATTATATAAAATTTTAATTTTAATTTTTGAAAATAATTTTCAATTTTTTTTCAAAATTTGATTTAAAAAAAATACATAAATGCGACAATACATCTTTTTAGAAAAATACAGTTTTAAGAATAAAATTGGATTTATCTATTATTTAGAAAATAAATAAGATGAATGTTAAAAATTTTATTAAATATAAAATATATAAATTTAATTAATATTTTTCTTCAAAATCTATTTTTTTATTTGTTGAGGTAAAATTTGTTTTTTCAAATAATAATAGTTTTTCAAAAAATGATTTCCTTTGTTTTCAAATAGTTTTTTCATTTGTAATTAATTTTTCACAAAATAATTATATATATATTAATGTGTAAAACATATGTTTTCATAATTTAGTTAATATTATTCATACCTTCCATTCTAATATCTAAGCGATAATTATGATATCAAATAATAATTTTTTAATAGTATGCCAAGTTTCATTTAAACTCGGTGTTTCCTGTTAAGAAAGATACAGTCAATATTTCTTCTAATGCATGATAAAATAAGTGCTTTTTTTAGTAAAAGAGAAACTCATTATTGAATTTAACACAAGATATACCCAGTGTTTCATGTAACACAGGCTAAATTCAGCGTTTCATGTAATGCAAGCTAAACATGGTGTTGCGTGTAATGAAAAATATGAAAAAGATTAAAATTATTTGAAAAAAATATTTGAAAAATTCAAAGTTTTTACACGGTGGGAGTAGAATAACCATTTGTTATGGTGTAAAAATAATTCATGCTCAATCAATTGAGGTTGGTGGGAGTTTTCTATCTATTACCCCACTCATTCCACCATTATTACCAATCTCTATTTGATTTAGAAAACCAAGATGATTGATCAACTTGATGCTTGGGTGGTGTTGAATTAGAAATTAGAGATTTGAAATGGGTTCACGGGGAACAAGAATATTTAGGAGGAATTCACACCCCTCAATGATTATAACACCATGTATTTAATATATACTCACGGTGGGAAGATTTTATTAGGAACCAACCCCACTAAAGGCATAAACCGAGTTTAAGGTCATAGTATTTGGACAATTTAAATAGAAATAAGAATATGAATGGGACCTACTTAGAAAGGATGCTCCAACATCTTTGAAAAATGTGGGAGAAACATGGTAAATAAAAATCTTAGGGATCTAGGATCTAGGATCTAGGACAATGACATGATATATGTACATAAGGAATGAACCTAGACCATGCATGATTGGAAACCTCCATTTTGATGTTGTTAGGGAATACAAGGACAAAAGGACTTTCTTTTAAGGATGAAGATGCCTCCAGTTTATGGGATATATTGGGGGTGCATATGTTGATCCATATTGAGGGTGTAGTATGCAGAGTTAAATCAAAGGTTTCCTTCAAAGTCAGAGGATCTTGCCATTAAAAACAAATCAAGGTTCACAATGATCTATGTTTCTCAATACACAATGTTTGATTTATGAAAAAATATGTCTAGAAATCATGATGAAAGAATTTAGACAAGAATTGGTCATGAATGGTTGATTATGATCCTATCGAGATGCAGCAACTAAAATCTCCCATGATCGTGTAAGGGAATATATTTTTTAGACTTCGTAACTAGGCCCAGGATCAGGGGACTAGGAATCACTAGACATCTTATCAAATTTAGAATAAAGAAACACATAGTTTTTTAAATGAATAGTGTCCCACATATATTTTCTAGAGGTGGAATTTTTGGTTTATAAATAAGAGATTCCATGTTAGAGTCTTTTATATAGATCTAGATCATATGTAAGAGGAGGGTATAAATTATTTAAGGTACTGATTTGTCTTGGGCTAAGGACTTCCCACATGAATCTAGTTCTTATGTTAGATTGAAAGAGACCAAAGGGAGTGGTCCATTCAAAGTAGTTTAGAGTCATGCATGTTGTAATTTCACCTCATAGTTTGGCAACATACGGTAGGGATGATGAGCATAGAGTTTAACATTATATGGTATAGATGTGGGTGCTATGGAATTTATAGTATTTCTTATGAGACTAATTATTGATTTTACATGGGTTTGATTAGAATGTGAAGTTCAAGAGTTATGTCTCAATGATGATTAGTGTAAAGATCAGATATAAAGTATTGAAGGGCCAAACATTAAAAAAAAGTGGTGGTATTTTTATTTATTTATTTTAAAAGGGGACATTTATCACATTTTATTTTCACAATTTATGGTTGGTCCAAGAGTATAAAATCTGTATTTCACTACATATCATAGAATAATGATAATAAAGCATATATGTAGCTCTAGGAATGAGATCCCCTACATATATATAGATCATACATAGGGGAAAGGAATTTTTTTACTTCATATATGGGCCCATGATAAGGAATCTAGGTATCACCGCATATATTATTGGAATGAGAATCAAGACACCCGTAGTTATGATAAAATACCTCACATAGTTATTTCTTGTATATAAGTGGGAACATACAATATGAGGAAGGCCATTCTAAGTAGATCAAGTCCATATAGGTTGGACTAAATATTCATTGAATCTGGTCATGGTGTGGTTTAATTATAATAATTAGAATAATCATCTAGAATCTCTAAGATCATGCGAGTCATGATCAGTGTGAGAAATAAGAGAAAATTAGAGTGTCATCCATATAATATTAAAAAATCAGTTAATGACTATTTAGAATGTGTGATACATAATTTTTTATCTTTTTATGGAGGATGTTTTCCCATAGTTTAACATCATGTGACTAAGGAGAATAGATGCTGGTCATATAGGTTTGACTGAAGGTTATAAAGATAATGAACAAAATAGGAATTATAGACCAAGGGTACTCTAATATCTTCTGAATGAGAGAAGAGAAATTGTAATTCATAATCTTGTGGATCTTAGATCTGAGGTGATAGAATTGGACAAGAATACGAGGAATAACTATAGACAATGTTTGAACAATATTTTCCATCGCTAGTCTATTAAGGAATACAGAGAAAAAATAGTTTTATTCTTAGGATATAGGCACCTCTAGATGACAATGCATACCAGGGATGTATTTTCAAGGACATACCATAGGTATAATATGTATAGTTAAAATAAATGTGTCCTTAAAAATTAGATTATATTTTTACTGATATCCAATAAAGATTTTTGGGGATTTGAGTTTCTTAAGGTATGAATTGTAGTTTATGAATAGAAGATGTTCCTAAAGAATGATGGGAGAATTTCCACTAGAGCTCGTCATGACTGGGTGACTGTGATCCCATTGATATGTCAAGAATAAACTTTACAATGATCTTATATGGGTCTCCATGTATATATATAGCCCATATTTATGGAAAATGGTAATTTTTTTTTCTATCCGTGGTTGAGCCCAAGATAGGGAATTTGGGTGTCACTATTTATCCCAACAAAATGAGAATCAAGATACACATAGTTCTAAGTATGAAATGGTCCCCTATATAGATCTTGATCATATGTGAAACACGGGGATTTTTTTGAATATGGGTCTATAGATGAAGGAAACCATGTGGGACTCTGCTGTGTAAATCCATCTCATACATAAGAGAGGTTATTTTTTTAGAAATTTTTAGTTGGTACTAGGATAATGGATCCATGTGTCCCTATGTATCTCATCATAATAAGAGTCTATGCACATGTAGTTCTTAGGATAGAAGCTCCTTGCACATATTTGGTTTATATGAAAAGAAATATTGATCCACGCATGGGTGATCACACTATGTAGTTTAATATAGGACAAATCAAATGTTCCCTGAATTTGGTCATTGTGGGGTTTAATTATGAAAATTGGAACAATCATCCAAAATATATATGTTCATGGGATTCATACTCGGTGTGAGAAAAAAATTAAAAGTTGGAGGGTTATTAAAATTATATTAAAACACTATTCAAGGATTGTTTTGAACATGCACATCATGATTTGTTTTCTCGTGGTGGAGGCATTGTCCCATAGTTTAGCTTTGTGTGACCGAGATGAATGGTTACTGTAGTTTAGGGACAGATAGCTTTAACCAATGGTTTGAACATTAAGGTCTTGTTTTTAGGACCTTGGGGATGTGATATTGTTAGAAAGAGAAAAGTCATGACATGAATGGATAAATCCAAATGGATTCAGTTCTACCACAAACAACATAATAGATGGGGGAGAAGTTCATGATTGGGCGCAAGAAAAAGGTCCTGGGAATCACTATAATTATCATGAAAGATAATCAAGAAACACAGAGTTCTAATAAGTGGTGTAGTAGCACATTGACATCAAGAATGGAGGACCTATCAGGCGATGTCCATGAAAACATGGAGTTTTATATCATATGATAAAGATTTTGAACATACAGTTTAACATCATATAATGTGGATGAATGGTTTTCTATAGTTTAAGGTCACATATTTGATCAATTATTATTCCTTTTAAGGTATTATATCAGGAAATAAGGATTTATATAATAAGAAATATTTCTTAAAGAGCCTCATATTGGTAGGGGCATGATATGCTGCCCATCCATGTTAATTAGTGAATATACACCATTGGGGTATACTTTATGAATAATTAATGGTCCCTCCCATTTTGGTTCAAGTTTTTAATTTTTATTCCCAAGTATCATCAGGGTTTTATGAGATAAAAACAGTCCCCCAAAAAATAATGAATGAAGGTGAACTTTCTTGTTAAAATATTGGGCTATTTGGTTTTGTTAAGCCTCTAAATGGTGCATGTTATGTAATATTTTCTCATCAAGCCATTCCAATTCATCTAATCTCTTTTGATATTGATCAATTATATATAGTTGATCGCAAATAGTAATAAAAAGTAAAGTTAATTAGACCTCAATAGGTATAACTACTTTTATTCGATATATAAGTGAATATGGGGGTGCCTATGTAGTAGTACGAGTTGTGTTATGATAAGACCACAAACCTGAATAAGATTGTTAGGGAAAGTTTTATTATCTATTTACACCATATTCTAGAGCATGTTTGATAGAGTTATATTGAAATAATTCATATTCCTATTTTTTACTGTATGACAGCAATATGAATGATTGTATGAAATACCATACTTATAATAAAACGATTTCAATTCAAAAGAATAAAAATTGTTTCTTCTTCCATCAATATTGTTCAAGGGACACCAAATATGGTGATGATTTTTGTATTCAATAATTTGATGATGTTCTTTGTCGTATCTTCCTTGAGAGGTATAAATTTGGACTTTTTAGAGAATAAATTAGTATCAGTTAGTATTTACATGAAAAACTTTTATATATTCAAGGGATATGGCTCCATGACATCAATTTCCCATATGAAAAATGTGTAGGAGTATTTAGCATTGTGAAATAACTCCTCAAGTTAATTGAAAATGTTGACCTGTATTTGATAGGAATGAAACCTTTTGGGTAATTTCATACATTAATATGTCATTAGAGGCTATAAATTCCCAAGACTGTTGATTTGATGAGAAATATAGATCCATGAATGATGAGTTCCATAAAAACTAGTGTATAATTCTTAAATAGTTGGAATAATTTTATCTTTTTCAATAAATCAAAGGAGAAATCCATCAAATCTTAATTTATAGAGGTCCTTTTGGTGATTCACATAGTCGTAAAGAGTAAAGTTTTCTTCCCATCATCAAATTTTATTTCAAAAAATATTTTTATACATAGATATTACATCTTATTAGATGAATATTCATTACATAACATATTGATCCATGTCAGAATTTTATAGGTCTAGTGCCATTAGAAACTTATATACATAAACAACTTGTTCAATTTTATTCAAAATTGTATCCCACTCTTTAAAACTTGCACCATATGAATTCATATCTTAGTTAAAACATTCCTTCATATTCCAAGGAAGGGAAATATAATATAGGGTGAGCTCATAATCTTAGTAAGGGTAAACAAGGGATATTTCAATGATCACATAATCATACCATGAGTATATGGGTATTATAACATGATCTTAACATTTGAAAAACATATAGAACTTATCATATACCATAATATTGAATCATAGAATAAATATTGGTAGTTCATAAGACATTAATAATAAAGGAATCAAAAAACATAATCCATGAGAGCATATTATTGGCATAATATATAAATTTTTATAGTACACATAAGCATAGAAAATCATTTCGTTAGTATTAAAGGATCACTACTAAGAATATCTTAGTGGATTGAGTTTACTCTAAATTCCATCATATGATTCAAGGTTCACTCCCAAGACTATAACAGTGTGTAGATTCCTTTACTGAATTGGGTTCACTCTATATTATAGTCTCATTTACCTCAAGAGACATATATCTTTTCCCAATGCATTGGAGGGATATATAATTTAGTACCGACACATAAAGTAATAAAAATCATACATATGTGTGCCATAATGTCATAAAACTTTCATCATATCATAAGACATGAAAAATAAATTGGTTTTATAAATATTTCCTCACATCATAACTTGTGGAAATGGAGTAGGATTCACAAATATTTCATAAATTCCTCAAAGAACAACCCATAGAAAATGAATGAGTTCCAAAAGTATATTATCACCATAATCATAAACCATATATATAAATAATGAGGATATTAAAAATGGATCATATCCCCATTAAATACTAATTAATATTAATGTACATAATCTTAGATTAAAAAATCCTTTAAAATTTCAATTGAAACATTTCTTGAGGAAAATACCCGAAAAAATTATTTGAAATTACTTATTTAAAATATAAAATTTCACAAATAGTAAAATAAAAATTTTATTTGAAAAAAACCTTTGAAACTTTTAAAGTAATATTTAAATAATGTAATGGTCTTGATATTAAGAAATTATATTCATGTTGTATAAGTTAAAAGAAACATTTCCTTTCAGACTTTTGTAAAAAAAGTCCAAAACTACCATATTTAGAAAATGAAAAGAAGACTCATTTTAACCATTTTTAAAAACTTAATCATGGGTAAAAATTACTTCCAAAACCAAGGGATAATATTAAAATAATTCTTGAAAATATTTTTAGAAAACATGAATGTGGAAGAAAAATGATTTTTGACAAAACAATATTGCCAGTTTTCCTATAAAATATATTTTTGTAACTTGAGTACTTAATGTGAGGAGAATGAAAGAAAAAATTAAATCTCAAGAAATAACTAGATTAAAATATAATTCCTTATTTTATTTATAGTTATATCATAATATTTCGTCACCTAAATCTCAATCATAAACAATTCTGATAAACAATGATATTGTAACATAAAAAACTTACCATTTTGGTATCTTTTGAATCATAAGACCCATGAAAGAATAAAATTAAATGAAAATTTAAATATCATTAAAATAATTATATTCATGATATAAAATTTCAAATAGTGATTTTATACACCATGCAAAAGAAACAAGCGGTGAATATGGAATGTGTCACCAAAAAATAAAAGTGAGACTAGAGATCCCTTAACTCAAGTTTTCTTTAATTAAAAAGTACTATAACCTACTATATAATAAATTTAAATTTATTAAATTTCTATAAAATAATAATTTATAAACTTATAATATCATATATTTTCTAATTAAAATATTTTAACTCTAATTTATAATTAATTAATTATTAAAATTATTGTTTCTGAGTGTTAACTGCTTAGTTTTTCATGATAATTTTGGTTTGGTAGTTATGTTTAATGTACTTTGATCATGGTTACATAATATCAATAATTTTAATAATTATATAAATATCATATATATATATATATTCACCATTAAATTATAGATATAGAAAAATTAATGACACCATTAATGGAGACAATATGTCATACATACACATGGAAGATGTTTTCATTTTTCAACGGATTGAATGATAGAAAAGTAAATAATTACTCACACTTATAGAATCATTATTTTAAAATATATATCATATATATTAATTAAATCTATCCTTATTATGATCTATATAAAATGGAAATGAATAACAATTCAAATCGCTTCTTGGAGGTGATAGTTCACACACACACATGAGTGATGTCATCATTTTCAAATGAATTGGAATATAAGAAGGTAGATATGATATTATAATTAAATAAGAATAATTGTGTCATAAATATCATTTATAAACATTAAAACCATCATAATAAAAATTAATGAAAGTTGATTATGGAAAAATGAATTACCCCTCTATGTGGAGACGGTAAGTTGTACGTACGTAAGAGAAATGTTTTTGCTTCCTTTAAGATTAAATTAAGGTGTATAATGGATATTAAATAATAATAACAATAATTAAGTATATTTAATATACTTAATTAATTATTTTTAATTTATACCATGGATTTATAGGAGTTATATTAAGAAATAAATCAAAATAGGTTGCGTAAGATGATTACGTATTCTTTAGAAGACCCCCTTTAGATCCTCTGTTATGCACTTTTAGGACGATATTTTGAGAATAAAAGAACATATAGATAATGTATATAAAATTTTAGAATAAAATTGGTCAGGTTTTGGTCTAGATATATGGATTAATGTGTTGTAAAGAAAAGAGATAAGGGGTGTCCCTTTATAAGGAAGGGAAGTACACACTTGGAATTTTGAAAAATATTAAAATATAATTAATATATTATCAAGAAAAATGATTCCAAATGGATATATATTCCATGAAAAATATCATTATTTAATTTTTTCATCATAAAATGAAATTAATACAAGTTTTTGTGTCATTTTAAACCTCATATTTTGGTTTAATCTCATAGTATACCAATTTTAACCTTAACTGTGGTAATTAATTTCTCAATATTAAAGGGTGATAATTTTACCTATAACTTGAAAATTGGATCATAAATGGAAAATGGGTGAAATTTTAGACATTATCTTATCCAAAATTTTCTATTTCAAGTTTTTTATGATTTTTAAATAACTTTACTGAATATTATTTTCATTAAATATCATTAATGTCATTTTTGATACTATTTGTTCAATTTGACACTAACAACACCAAAACAAAGATGGTATTTTAATATAACCCTTTAAAAAATAACTAATATGTTAAATATTTATACAAAATTCTTGGAACACAATAATTCATGAAAGTTATATTGTTTTTAATATTTTTAAAAGCATTTATTTTGTTTTTCTATTAACTGAATAAATACTGTATTAGCATTGCATAGGAATTTAAGGTAATGGTTAAATAAATAAAAATTATAAATAAATAAACATGATAAAAAATATTAAATCCATATAGAAATTATATATTTATAACAAAAATTTACCTCTTTTTATCATTGTAATAAAAAATTCGGATTTATTAAACTCAATTGGGTGACATTTTGTATTTTTCCTTTTCTTAAAATAATATAAAGATCATAATAAAAGATAAATGGAACCAAGTGACCATATATTCAAGACTTGGATTTAAATATATTAAATTAAGCCATGAAATTAGATTAGGTAAAGTGTGGGGTTGATTTTGAGACCTCATCTCATGGTTTTATCCTTATTGTGTCCATTTTACTCTTACTCAGGCGAAAAATATTTCCAAGATTACTATTCATAATGAATAAAATTAAAAGAGACCTATTTACCTAATTATTACATCATAATTCCAAATATGATATCTATTTTTCATGATTTAGTCTCTATAAGTTCCATGAATTAATTTAAGATAAAAAGGCAGAACACAGTGACAAATAGTTCTTCAAAAAAAATTCCTTTGTAAGTTTAAAAAAGTTATTATACCAAATTAAACCATAAAACTGATTAAAATTAACTTTATTTGATTAATAATAATATTATAAAACCAATTTTAATTTTAAAACAAAATTTAACTTTGTATATGCCGAAAACAAAAAAATAATTTTTAATAAAAATCAATATTGTTCACGATTCACTAGAAAGTCATTGTTTTCCAAAAAAATCCGAAATATTTACCCTATCATAATTTTTATATGTTGATTTCAAAAATGAAGTTAATTTTATCAAATAAATTTTATAATATTTTCAAAAATAAAATAAAATATTTTCTTATTTAAAATGATAAAAATCATTTTTAAAGGAAACATTTTTAAGTATTATATAACTTTACTAACAGTTGAATTATTATTTCCTAAGAATTAATCGATAAATTTTTATTAATTTGAAACTTTATTTATATTTAATTACATTTGTATTACAATTTATACTCTCTAATTTATCAGTTAGGTTAAAATGGTCATACTTAAATAATAATATTTCATGGTTCGTTTAATCTCAGTGTCACGTATCCTATAGGATTTCAAATATTATTTACTTATTTTAAAATATAAAGGTATTATAATCTCCCCCATTTAATAAATTTGAACCTAGATTTTAACTTGTTCTCAGTAATCATGTGTTTTATATTTTAAAATTCCTTTGGTGAAAATCCATATTGTAAAAATAGTTAATAAAACTTTCTTTTGAAAGGAGGTAAAGGGAAATAGGTTGGTCATCACATAGCTAGGTTTCCAAATATGAAAATATTAGTGGGTGGTGAAAAGATAGACATGGAGGAAAATGTAATTTCTAAATAATAATTGAGAGTTATATAAAACATTTATCACAATAAATTGAATTATTATGAGAAAGATAATGAACAAAATTTTTTAAATAAATAAGGTGTAAGAAAAAAATCGACTCATTATAAATAAATGTAATATGATAACATTTTTGATTAAATATCCTTTTACTAGAGTTGATGAATCCCTTAAACATCTAGATTATCCAAAAAAATGGAAATATACTTGTTTTAGAAGTATAAATTCATCCTTTAATATATTTTTTCAACAAAACAACTTTTTCTCCAAATGATGAGTATTCAAGATGAATTTGTTCAGGCCTGATCACTAAAATAAACTTCATAGTCCACAAAGGGATATTATTTTATGGCTCATATATTTAAATATTAACAAAAGTTGAATGATTATCATAAAGTAATATAATATAAAAGTGTATAAACCGTCCTATTTAACTCCAAAATTTTAAAAATAATAACAAAGGTTCTACTTATATTATTTCCTAAATAATCCTACATCCCAAATAACCATAATGACCTCAATAATAAATAAAGTTTTTACCTAAAAGGCGATCTCAAACCTTTCATCTTATATCCTCAAAATTTTAATTACATTCTTACCAAATAATCTGTTATGTTGAATCGCATGTTAAACCTAAGGGTTTTATATACCTCAACCCCATAAAACATATCCCATAATATCATTAATCCCATTGATAAATCATATAATATAGAAAGAATCACTAAAACATCATGAATCAAATTTCAATAATAAACTTAATGGAAATCCTTATCTTGACTACAAATATATTCAAGTTAATGAATCAATTTTCAAAAATAATTATTATCAATATATTGATATCTAATAGACCATTATTGACTTAATTTAAAATCATATACTAACCCAAAGGGTAATTTAATCACAAATCAACTATTATTCCTAAAATGTAATAAAAGTTTCAAATCAACTAAAAATCCCATCACATGAAACATAAAAAGGGGTCTCTAGGATTTTATAGTTATGATCAAACTTAAACTTATAAACCCATGATGATATCCATAAATCTTAAGTTATCCTCATTTGAAAACATATATGTTTACAAAAATTTTCAGAATTATGTTTCCTGAAATAAAATGACAATCTTTTAACATAAATCCAAAAAATCTATTAAATTCATCAAAGATAACTTAAATAACTTTGTCATCAAATCACTTACCAATTTCAAGGTCACTAATACTACACCATTTACTTAAACATTGCTAATAATATATTATCCCAACTAAACATTATCATATTACCTCTAAGTCAATTTTATTTATTATCAGTACCTTTCTACGTATGTTTTTAAATCCATAAAGAAAATCTAATTTGGAACCATCCTTAGACTATTCTTATATCTATAATATCATTGATATAATAAATCTATAAAATAATTCTCAAATATTGATTAAAAAAACTTCAATCCTTCTAATTCAATGATTTTCATATCACAGGTCCTTCATTGGTCCAGGAACTTACCCTTGGATTTGGGAATCGGCTCAGATAATACCCATATTCTCCACACAGAATACATTAAATTATAAAAGTTACCTTAGGAAATAATTCATTTTCCTATATAAAACTCTTCATTTTTACTTGTAAATTACTTGATATATTGCCTTGGTTTACACATATAAAACATCTTTGAATTCCTTTAAGTCATTCCATTGAGTTCTTCTTCCCACATTATAGACATGTTGGAAACTAAATGTTCTTTACTCTATGGTATTAATAAAACAAATTATTTCTATTATTAGGTGTTTTAATAAACTCATCCAAGTTGAGATTATTAGTCATATAATTAGATAGATTAGTTGGAATAATCACAAGGTTTATTCTTACGGATCCCATTTCATTTGGTTACTCATGAGGAAAATCATTCCGTTGTCCATCACATTATATATCAACACTAATCCTCCTAGTTATATTCATTGACTAAAACAAAAAATTATAGTATGAATAATCATAGTGGGAAATCAAATAATCATAAAAAACATTTTTGGGATGTTTAAATCATGACACTATATTTTCAATATATAACACCTTAGGTTTAACCTAGTTCATCCGTGATCATAATATATTCTATTCATTTTGGATAATTCATAAAGGAAATTTTAATTAACCAAATCATATCCCCTAGGAGTGTCAAACTGGGTACATAGTTAGGGAACACTCATCGTGTACTGGAATGAAAGAAAAGAGATACTTGACTAACTCTTTTTGGTATTATTACCCATAGATGGATATGTTCTAAAACCACTTCCACTTGAAGTATTTAGAAAAGGATTTATTTCTAGGAAAATCACACTTCTTTATTTACCATAACTTATGAAATTATCATATGCATAGGATTATCCTAAGGGTCTTCACTAATTTTTTCTCATTCTAGTTTTCAAAGGTTAACTAAAGCCTTCTCTAATAAAAACCATAACAAACCATCATTTTCATACATAGATTTCACATCTTATTATATGAATATTAATTACATAACCTAAGGAATCATGCTAGAATAGTATAGGTATAGTTCATTTAGAAACTTGTATACATTAAAAAATTGTTAATATGAGTTATACATATTCTACCACTTAATTATTCAAAACTTGAACCCATTTTAGTCATAAGTTTTTATAACAATCCTTCATATCATAGGGAAGTGAAACATAATAAAGGATGATCTCAGATTCTTAGTAATGGTAAACATTGGAGATATCAGTGATCCAATAAGAATAGTATGATCACAAGCTTATGAGAACATGATCTTAACATTTGAAAACTATCACTAATACTTCATATATGATTATCTTGAATCATTACATAAATATTGATATTTCATAATACATGACTCATAATATAAGAAAAAAATGAGACCTTAAAGAATAATATCAGAATAAGACATAAATTTGTGAAATAGAAATAAGTATAGAAAATAATTTCCATAATAGTCGAGGATCACTGTCAATACTATCAAAGTGTATTTGGTTTACTCCCTACTCGAATTTTTTAATTAAGGTCACCCCTAAGACTATCATAGTGGGTAGATACCCTTACTGAACTTGGTTTAGTCCCCATTCCAATCTGGTTTATCTCACGATACATCCATCATTACCTAATTCATTAGAGGGATATATAATTAGGGTCCCAACCATCACATAATAAAAACCATCCATATATGTGACACAAGATCATAAAATATTTATCAAATCATAAACCATGAAAAAAATGGTTTTCATTAATATTTCATTATTACATAACCCATGGAAAAGAAATGGGTTTCATAAAAAGTTTATCAATACGTCATGGGGTAACCCATGGAAAAGGAATGAGTTTCATAATTTTTTTCATCATAATCATAAACTATATATATAAATAATAAGGATGGTACCACTAGATTATATCCCCAGTAAAGCTTAAGAAACATCAAAGTATGTCATCTTAGATGAAAACTGCATTTAAAATATCACTTGGAACATTTCTTGAGGAAAATACACTTTTCAATTTAAAATTTCTTATTTAAAATCTAAAAATTTCCTTAATATTAAAGAAAACAATTTATTTGAAAATAGAATAAGAAAATTATAAATGAAAATTAAATGCATTGAGTGGTCATGATAGAAAGAAATTTCATTCATGCTGTATAAGTTAAAAGAAAACATTCATTTCACACTTTCATAAAAAAAATTCAAAAAGTACATAGTTACATAAAAAAGAAGATTCCTTTTATTTTTTTGTAAAAATTAAATCACGGGTAATTTTTAAATTAAAAAACATTATTATAATATTAAAAAAATTCTTGAAATTAGTTTTGGAGAACATGGATATGGAAGAAAAATGATTTTTGACCGAAGAGTGAAATAATGTTAGTTTTAATATAAAAACTTATTTCACTTTCTTGAATACATAAAGTTATGAAAATGAAATGAAAAAATAAAATATCCATAAATAAAAATAGTATAATAAAAATCACAAGTTTCTTGACTAGTATATCATAATGTTTTAATCATAAAAAACTTAATCATAAACAATCCTATTAAATAATGGGATTATAACATAATCCATTGCCACTTTGGTTGCTTTTGAATCATAAGACTTATCAAATAATAACATAAAATGAAACTTAAAATATAATTAAAATAAGCATATTAATGATATAAAATATTAAAGGTGAATTATATGTACCACATAAACAAGACAAGTGGTGAATATGACATATATCTCCTAAAAATAAAAGTGGGACTAGAAATCCATTACCTCAAGTTCGCCTTGCTTAGAAAGTGATATATCATCATATATAATAAATTTAATTTTATATACTGATATAAAATGATAATTTACATAATTATAGTATCATATATTTCCCACTTATAAAATTAACACATATTTATAAAAAAATATTTTTTAAATTTATTGTTTTTGAGTGTTAACTATTTTATTTTTCATGGGAAATTCGGTTCGATAGTTCTGATACTTGTGATTTTATCATGGTTAAATAGTATTTATAATTTTAATAATGATAAAAATATCAAATATATTTATTATATATATATATATATAAATATTTATATTCATCCATAAAATATAGAGATATAAAAATTAATTACACTGTCCATGGAGATAGTAGGCTATACGTACGCATTAACACTCTTTTCACTTTTCAACAGATTGGATGAAAGAAAGGTAAATAATAATTCAACTTTTTGAATAATTATTATATAATATATATCATATATATTCATTAATTATATCCTTATTACAATCTAAGTAAAACCAAAATGAAAAAACCATATCGCGTCATGAAGGTGGTCGTCCACACGTACACACGAGTGACATTATCATTTTCCAACATATTGGTAGGTAAGAAGGTATATGTGATATTATTATTATATAAGAATAACTATATAATAAATATCATGAGAAAATATTAAACCTATCATAATAACCATCCATGAATGATGATGATGTAAAATTGGATTACACCGTTATGTGGAGATAGTGAGCCGTACTTACGCAAGAGCGATGTTTTTTCTTTCCATAGGATGGAAGGAAGGGGGATAAAGTTTATACCATCGTGAAAACAGAAATTAATTATATTGAAGATTCTGAATTAATTATTTTGTTATGTATACCATGTATTTATAGGAGGTATAATAGTAAATAAATTCTAAGAGGTTGGGTAAGACGTTTACCTCTTCTTCAAGAGACATCCTTTTATATATTTTCTTAAGGACCATTGGAATGATATTTTAAGAATATAATCACCTATAATTATTGTCTAGGTAACTCTATTAGATAATTATTTAGGGTTTGGTTGATCTATATGGCTCAGAGTGGTGTAAAGAAAATGGAGAAGGTGTGTTCTTTTATAAGGAAGGGAAAAGACACACTTAGAATTACTAAAAATATGAAAATATAATTAAGTAATTCTCATTATAAAGGATTAAAAATGGAGAAAGATTAAAATAAAAATAGGATAAGGTCAAAATATAATTAGTAAATAAAATTTAGATAGGTTTTTCTTACATTTTAATCCTTATTATTTAGTTTAACCCCTTGGTTTACCAATATTAACCTTAACAATAGTAACAAAATTTTCAATATTAAAGGGTTATAATTTTACTTATAATGAAAAAATTTTATAATAAATGGAAAGGGAATAAATTTTAGGTTATATATTATACATACTATCTTCTTTCATGATTGTTAAATAATTGGATAAAATTATATTTTCATAATATATCATTATTGTCATTTTGATAGTATTTATTTTATTTGACACTAATGACACGAAGAAAAATATGGAATTAGAATATAATACTTTAAAAAACCACTAAAATTTCATGTTTATCTACTAATTTTTTGGAAAAAAATAATTCATTCAAATTTTATTACTTTTAATATTTTTAAATTCATTTATTTTATTTTTCTATTAATTGAATAAATAATGTGTCAGCGTTGTGTATGAATTTGAGGTAATTATCCAATCAATAATAATATAAAATAAATTTCCATGAAAAAATAGTTAATTAATATTTCAAAACAATTTTATAACAAAAATTATCATCTTTTTATCCATATAATAAAAAATTTAGGTTTATTAATGTCAAGTGAGGGACATTTTGTATTTATCGTATTTTTAAAATAATATAATGATCATAATTAATAACAAATGACACCAAGTGTCCATATATTAAAAACATGGATGAAAATTTCCGAAATAATCCCATAAAATAGGATGAAGTTACTATTTTGTGTTGATTTTGATACCTTATCTCCTGGTTTTAGTCATATTTTACCCATTTTACCCTTACTAATATGACAAATATTTATCAAGGTTACTATTTTTAATGAAAAAAAATAAAAGATACATATTTACATAATTTTAAATTCTTGATTCCAAATTTGGTATAAGTTTTTAAATATCCAATCTCCAGAAATAGAATAAATTAATTTAAAATAAAAACACAAAATGCAATGGAAAATAGTTTTACAGAAAATTGCCATTTTTAGTATAAAATTGTTGTTATACCAAATTAAACAATAAAATTGATTTCAATGAAATAATTTTTTTTTATTAATAATATAATAAAACTAATTTTAATTTTAAACCAATTTTAAAAAATGTAATTTTATACATGCTTGAAACAAAAATACTATTTTCAATAAAAATCAATATTTTCCACTATTCACTGGAAAATCAATCTTTTAAAAAAATGCCAAAAATTCACCCCATGATATTTTTTATATTTTTATTTGAAAAATGAATTTTATTATAAAATATACACTTTTTTAAGTATCAAAAATTAATTTTTTTTAAAAAATCATTTTTTGAATGAAACATTTTTTAAGCATAATATAAATTTATTAAAATTTGAATGGTTATTTTATAAGCACTAATAAATACATTAGTATTGAGTGGTAACTTTATATATATATATTTATATCATAATGTGGTAATTAATTTTCTTTCCCACTAATTCACTGGCTAAGTTATAATGATCATATATAGACAATAATATTTTGTTTTTCGTTTAAAATCATTGTTGCATGTCGTATACTCCATCGAACATAATGGTATTATTTTAAAATATCAAGGTGTTATAGATTCTATATTTTTATTCTCTATCCATTGAGAGAATCCCACTTTGTAGGTTTTCTGATATGAGTTTCATCTAATAATTTGTAGAATTATCTTATTTAGGATTGAAATTAACATCATTGATATATTCTATGTGGTTTCCAATTAATGGATACACCGTTCTATGATGTAAAATACTGATTAATATTTCATCATGGTTTGGATCTTACATTTATATAGAAACATTAGAATATTTATCTTCTTGGGAATTTTGTGAGTGTGACATGTGAGTTAATGTCGGCTTTGGGGGGAATTTCTCCATCAACCCTCACACATAGTAAAGTAGGCAAATCAAATCTTCCATTATGGTGGCATAATCACCATTGATCTGATTGATTACTATATATAAATTACCTTTGACTTTCTAGTGGGACATTTGTGTCATGAAGCTCACCACATCCCACTCGTAGACGCATGGGCCAAAACCATACCACATATCACCCTAAGACACCTGGGCCAACACCATACCTTATCCTGCCTGTAGTCACCTGGGACACAACTATACATCATCTCGATGATACCTAGGAAACCACACCATGCCTCATCTTGTAGACACCTGAGAAAGAAAAACCTCGATCACAGACACCCGAGCCTTACAACTACATCACAACCTGCCCGAAGAGTATTAAGATACTAATGCATAGAAGAGGGATCATGGAAGATCCAATAACCAGACATCCATCCTCCCACTAGGATGTTGAGAAAAGACACCCTCCCCCGTGAAAATGGGGGTTTTTGGAACATAGTGCTCCACTAGGGTGTGGATCATATAGAAATCATAAGTAAAACTGTATTTATAGGTATCGAACACCCATACCAACCTATGGGATTTTCAAAACAAACAACCAGCCCATAAAACTGCCTTTGCTGCTACCTCTAAATTCACAACTGCACAACAAGACAAAATTTAATTCATAACCCCATCCAACTCATTTAACCAATTATATTTCTTTATTAATAAATAAATTTATTCATTTAATCCTTACCCAGGAAGTGACAAAGTAAAACACATGACTAACCACACAACCCAAACCAAATAGAGGAAGAAGAACAAAGATAAAACAACCCACTCCACATTTCCTCTCAACTTTAAGCCCATGAAAACAACTACCATAATTATTCTTCAAAGTTATTCCACCCAATCCACCATCTCAAAAACAATAAAATAGCCACCAACTCATAGCCACTCCCATAAACTCCCCTTATCACAACCATCGACAACCTCTCTTCACAAACACACCACACCTAGAAACATAAACAAAACACAACACGATTGTAGTCTTACTACATAACACTACTCATCTATTCCACAATCAATCAATCTCTCAACATGAGATTCCATTACACCACTCGAACCACCCCACACATAGTCATATGATCAACAGCAGTACCACACAACCATACACGACACAAATTCCAAAATTGACAAGTCTATCATTCTTTAATTACACAATATAAATTCACAGGTGATCATAGAACAAGTTCTATCATGGGGAATCCATTTATTTAACCAAATATACGTGGTTAATCGATTGCATATGTACAACCGTTCAACATATGATAAATAAAAATCCACCACAAGACATCATAGGTGAACACCCAAAGGAAACCAACAACCATGATTTTTAGTGGCTGATTAGCCCATACAAAACACAATATAAAAAATAAAATAATAAAATAGGAGCGTGAGTCACTTTTTCCTAGCCTTAGTATATTGATATTAAACATATTCAATTATATTTATTTATTCATAATTATGCTATCTTTACAAGAGGGACATTCATATTCCCACCCCACATAATACACCAATAGAGAGATGTAGGGATACCTACCTCAAAGAATATATGAACAAAACCTCCTTATTGCGCCATGATAGGGGGTTCACATGCAATAGAAAAACTCTAAGGAAAATGCGATCCAATCCCACAACACAAACACATGACTCATCAGGAAGAATTTTTTTAGGGAACATCCCTTATCAATGGCAAAGGGAAACACAAAAAGAAGAGAGGATATAATATTTAGAAAGTCCAAATCCTATATCTATGTGAGGAATGGTTTCAAAAACCATTAAAGTCCTATCTTAACTAAGAACCTGTGGTATGGACATTTTGAAGACTCCTTGAATTTTATGAAAATAAAGATATGATTCATATCCCTCAAAACAGTTTCAAAACCATTTAAATAGTTAATTAAATTCATTTTACATCAAAGGAAGCATTAAAGGGTTGAAGCAAGAAAAAACTAGAGGAAACTGAAAATTTGAAAAACTGTTGGAAATGACACACCAGTGGATGACCTAACATTGGACGATTCACCATTAGGTGACCTGTCATTGGATAACTATGCATTGGATGAGTAAATGTGGGAAAATTGACCTTCAGAGAAGTCACCATCACAAGTCAAAACTGGATGAGTCACCATTACGAGTCACCACTGGACAAGTCATTATTACGAGTCACTGTTTGATGATTCCCCATCACGAGTCACCATTGGACGAGTCAATTTTGTGAGTCACAGTCGCGGGTCACCATTGGATGAGTCACCGTCGCAAGTCACTACTAGATGAGTCACTATCGTGAGTCATTATCATGACCTACCTCCACCACCTACCAGTAACATTGCAACTCACTGGTCTGACTCACCCTTAAATGAGATACCGTTGGAAAAAATAGATTTTTTAAAATCACTTTAAATGAGTCACTGTTGCCTCCCAGAACTCCTCAAACACTAGATTTCCACAAAGTAAAGGACCATTGAGGTCTGGTCCAATACATTATATAAATCTCAAACTATTATCTTCCTCAAGAATCCAAAAATAGACTAGAAGAAAGAGGGGTTTAAACAACCACCCTATGAGATACCTCTCAAGGATCCCACCACACTTGAAACAATACTACTGAAAAAACACATTAATGTTCAATGATAACCACCCTTCATTGTTCGAAAGCTAGAGAGGAAAACCTCCTCATCCAAGAAAACCTCATTCGACATATGCTAACCCAACCAACTAGAAGACACACCACATAAGAACAACGACCAAACTGTCTTAACATGAAAATTAGGGAATTCTATCCTCCATGTCCAGATACTATCTGCTCTGGCTGGCACTGAATCACCCGCACAGGTTTAATCAAATCATTAATAATGTGTCTCAATTAGGAATTAGGTCCTCCCCTATTAGAACGTCAGAAATTTATCACACATCACATAACAAGGAAACCAATGATCTCATAATAAACAAGTTTTAAACATTACATCATAAGGAAAAATAGAACAAGAAAAAACTTAGAACAACTATGGGTACTGGGAATGCATCTTCATTTCTTGATCCCAAGTACTCTCCTCCAGGCCACCATTCCTCTACAACATACAAACCAAAGGAATTATCCATCCACCCAAGACCTTCTCATTATTGATCCTAGATCTCTGTCGGCCACTTCACATGCGTCACGTCGTATTCAATATCCAACTCTCCCTAGTTGATGACATGAGAGTTATCATGAAGATACCGACGAAGTTGAGAGATGTGAAAGACGTTGTGGATACTATAAAACTACTGTGGAAATGAAAACTAGTATACCACTTCACCAACTTATTTCAATACCTCAAAAGGTCTAATAAACCTAGGAGAAAGATTACTACCTCGACCAAATATTCAGTCCCCACATCAAGGGGAAACCATCAAGAACACATGGTCCCCAACCTCGAACTCCAAGGGCCTCCTCCTGTGATCGACATACATATTCTACCGGTCTAGTGTTGTATTTATCCTCTCATAAACAAGATGATCATTCTCGTTATCTATACCTCCGCAGGACCAAGAAAATATATCTCCCCAACCTCTGTACAGTAGAACAGAGAACTACACGGTCTCTTATACAACTCCTCGAATAGATCCTTGTTAATGGAAGAGTGATAGATATTATTATAATAGAAATTTACCTAGGGAAGGTGTTATACCCAAGATCCACCAAAGTCTAAGACACATGCCTGCAACATATCCTCCAATGTCTAGATAGTCTTCTCTTTCTACCCATTTGTTTGAGGGTGGAAAGTAGTGCTCATGTGTAACTAGGTTCCAAAAGAATTTTATAATCCCATCCAGACTCATAAAGTAAAGAATGTATCCTGATGTGAAAAAATGGATCTGGGAACTCAATGAAACCACAACACCTCATCGAAATACCTCTTGGACAAGGATTCCTCTATTCCGGACTCTTTAATCGCTAAGAAGGGAGCCTATTTCATCATCTGATCTACTACCACCTAGATATCATCATATCCTCCCCGAGCCCAGGTTAAACCTATGAAAAAAATTCCATTGATATGTCATCCCACTTCCACTAGAGAATATCTAAGGGCTGAAACAAACCACTGATAACACGGTGCTCAACCTTTACTTATTGGAACACTAAGAACTTCTCCACAAACTCCCCCACTACCTATTTCATCCTAGTTCACCAAAACTGCATCCTAAATCCATGATACATCTTGCAAAATTTTTCGGTGTTCCACTAAGGGTGGTCTATGAAACTCATGAAGGACTTCCTCAGGCATCTCCATTGGAAGAACTACCTTCCACAATACAACATCCAATTTTGAAAATCCTCAGACCATCCCTCTGGAGCATCACTATCGTCATTGTGGTCATGCATCACCTCTATATTTGAGTCTCCTCACTGAGACTCCTCCACCTACTGCATCAGAGAAGACTATAATGTCATTTGAAACAAAAATAATCTTCTATCATCCATTCCTGCATCAAAATGAAAGGATTCAAATTCCTCCATCACCTTCTAAGCATCCAAAGATTCATGAACTACCTCCTTTTGAGACTTACTGATTAGAGAATCACATATAACATTCCCCTTCTTTGAGGTGTAGGAGATATAAAAAGCATAGTCTTGAAAAAACTCCATCCACCTCCACTATCGCGAGTTCATATCTCACTGGGGAAAGATATACCTCAAGATCTTGTGATCCGTGAAGACCACAAAGCTCTCCCCAGTGAGGTAATTTCACCACAAATTCAATTAGAAAACAACCTCTGCTAGCTCCAGATCATGGGTGGCATAGTTACATTCATGTGGCTGTAAATTCCTAGACCCATAAGAGATAACTCCCCACCACTACATCAGAACACATCCCAATCCCATAATGGAAGAATCATAAAACACATTGAACGTCACCCCTTCATATGGAAATTGGATAACTAATCAACTTCCCCTTCAGATAGACCAATGATTCCTAGAACTGATCGCTCCACACAAAATCTGGGTCTGTTCTGGTCAAATCTCATAATGGAGTTGCTTCTTGACAGATATCGGGTACAAACCTCCAATAATATCCTATACGATTGAGAAAATTGCGAACCTCTACCAAATTATTAGGTGATACCTATTAATCAACTACCTTGACCTTCGAGGGTTCCACTGCTACACCCTACTGTTACACCACTTGACCAAGTAAATGTTTCTCCCATGTCCAAAAAATGAACTTGGACAACATTTCGTAGAGATGGTGGATTCGAAGGACCTAAAAGATAGTCCTGATATGCTCAGTATGCTCCACCTCTAACTTTGAGTAGATCAAGATGTCTTCAATGAATATGAAAACAAACCAGTCTAGGAACTATTGAAATATTGAGTTCATGAGCCCCATGAACATGGCTAATTCATTCGTAATGCCGAACGACATGACTACGAACTTGAAGTTCCCATATCTGTACCTAAAAGTAGTCTCTAGGATATCTCCCTCTTTTAACCTCAAATAGTGATATACATACCACCAATTGATCTTAGAAAACCAATATGCTCCCCTCAGATACTAAATAAGATCATGTATCCACGAGACATGGTAATAGTTCTTGACCATCACCTGATTCAACATTTGGTAGTCTAGGAAAAACCACATACCACCATCAGCCTTATTCAAAAACAAAAATGAAGAACCCCATGGAGACACAATAGGCCATATAAATCCCTTCTTCATCAAGTCATCAATATTAATCCTCAGCTCCCGCAACTTAGAAGGTTCCATCCAATAAAGAGTCATCAAAATAGGACAAGCACCAAGCTATAAGTCTATCCCAAACTCAACATCACATCGAGTAGGTAGAGTTAAAACCTCCTTGAGGAATACATCCAATAACTTCTCAACAACACTGAGACTTCCTCCATCTCATAATCCATAGAATCCACTGACAATTTGACAAACAAGGAAAGAAGAGGCTCCACATTCTAACTGCCTATCTAACAGCTCCGATCGCTAATAAAATCCACACACTAAACACCCACATCTAAAAAAATGACTATTATACAGAATCTATCGATAACAGCGCACATAGAATACAAGTAGTATTTACTGATAATCACATCACATGGTTTCATCTTTAGTAAGAAAAGATCCCAATGAGACTGATGCGACCACATCATCAGTCTACATCCTTGAAACACATTAAACAATATGGTCTGACCTCTTACTATTGTACTCAACACCAAGGGAATGGAAAGCCTCTATACATATAGTACTAGAGTATGGGCTATACCTGGTGTAAAAAAGGAGTGTGAAGCTCCTAAATAAAATATATCACAAGAACGGGTACTAAACAAGATGATACTACCTAGAATGATCTACGATCGTACTGGAACTACTGCCATTTCTAAATGTAACTAACCACTCTTAGAACCTCTACCCCTCTTCTGATGACCACCCCCACGACCATGACTGGATCAAGGTCCCTAAGGAACACCCTAAGGTCAGCCTCTACCTGCTCTCTCTCTCCCCTCAGTGGAGCATGATCTTACCGTCCCTACTCCTAAAATGTCCTAGCTGGAAACTACTACTGGGGATGGCATGGAACCTATCAACCTCAACTATGTTGAGTTCAAATGGCCCCTGGACACCTTTTCCGAGGATTTCCACAGACTCTAAAAAAGAAACATATCAGCCCCAAGCCCACGGGAAAGGCACATGGATCAGAATGTCGAAATGAAAACTGCTGAGGTCGACTCCCCTCGGGTCGAAACCTCAAAGGCCCTAGTGCCTAAAATTTTCTACTGCTAACCCTTCACTTTGAGGAACCATGCTGATTCCCCTATTGTAGTAGGATCCCTAATGTTCTCATTTTTTGAACTACCTCCCCCTAGTTCTGGACCTCTAAGTATGTCAGTAAGGTAAAGGGAGTAACCACGTACTAAAGAGAAGGGCAAAGTGACTCCTTTAAGCGTCTCAATTGAGACACCTAATTTAGAAAGATATCTATAGAAAAATTAAGCAGGTCCTTGAACTTGATCCTTAGATATCACACCGACATACTCACTTACTAGAGGGATAGTAACTCCCACCTCTTCTTGACCTTCATGGTCAATGAAAGGAATTATTCTCAGAATTCCTTCTCGAAATTGGCCCCTAGAATATCAGCCTACTTCCTACCCCTTAGGTATAATGTCCACCACTGACGCATAACACCCCATATATGACTCACTTCCAATGGAACCCAGTACTCCATCGGAGCCCAAATCAAACTGATAGTGATCACAGGCTCCTCTAGCAAGATCTTCATCTCTATATCCAAAACTCTACCCTCATTCTTGTAGGTTCCAGGCGTAGCGAAAGTGCGTTGCTGGGATTTCCCAACTTTAATTTTAGCTTTAAACAACGTTCAATCCGAGATTCTTCATGATATAAAACGCCGAATCTTCTGAATGGAATGAAGAACGAAAAAGAAAAGAAGAGTCCCAGAACCCTTGAGATAGGATCCTCATATGTTGCTTATAATTAATTTAATTAATTCACAAGAATTACCTTGCTGGAATTATTTCTTCGTCGATGTCTCCGGTCACGATCTAGTGATCCGTCGTTGCGTCGTAGAATCCAAGTATAGGATTCCTCTAGAGGTGATCCACACGTGCTCCACATATCTATGGATATCACTGAAGGGATCTCCGGGTGCTAGCGCCGAAGAACCTTCGCTTGCGATGTCCGCCTTCGAACGCCTAGATCCGATGGAGGATCTCGCTCTCGTAACTTGAGGGCGTTCTTAGTGGAAAGGAAATTATTTCCTGGATTGAGAGACTTTCCAAATCCGTTGTGCACAATAATGGCTCTAGAAAAGTGTTGGGGTTGTGAGAATATTTATAATCAGGTTTGAGGTTAATAGAGTTATGACCATAAATAAATGCGTTACACATTTTATTTATTTCATTAACTCTTATTAAAACCTCATGTCGAATTATTAATTCCTTGACATGCTCCCACGCTGATTATAATTAATATCATTTAATAAAAAAATATTATATCCTCAAAATCCTGACTGGAAAACTACACGGTGTGTAATAATTAATACACGGCGTGCACTTGTTTTCCATAAAACTAAACGGTGTGTATTTTTATTTTCCATTTTTCTCCACCACATTTATTAGACCTTGAGTAATGGATATTTATTTCTTAAATAAATGTAACTGTATTACTCGCTAATAAATATATTATCTCGCCGACAATATATTCTCTCGAATAACTAGTGTCAAAATAAATGCGATCAGGCATCCTTAAATAATTATTAAACCACAGTCGGGAATAATATTTATTTAACTTATTAAATTAATATTTAACTGAGATACATGGACACACTTAGTGTGTGACCCTCAAGGACTCTTTCTCAGTTGTATTAGGTGGATCCTGCCTAAAGTCCAAGGTTAGCATTTAGAAACACGCCAAGGCACCCATAAAGAAAGAAGTTAACGCCGCAATGACGTGTCACCACCTATGAACACTTACTGATTAATATAATCCCTTTGTCTCGATTTATGTAATCAAACTGGTTGCATGCTAGTGCCATAAACCCATGTGCTCGATTATTCTTTCTTTGGCTTCCCGGAATTGAACTCGCCCATACCTTACCATGGCCAGGGATTTATTTAGGCTATATCAATTCCATCAAAGGGCCTGAGATATCTACTTCCGTTATGGAACAGAAGGGAAAAATCCTTTCTCGCATTATCTATTAATGCAGTATTACTCATGATGCACCCAATGCATCCTACCTCGCTACGAACAGTGTGTCATCACAGTTTTTGTCAATACATCTTAGTGCGCGAGTCGTAATAACCATTCATAATAATCTTAAAGTCAAAGGACCAATACACATGTCCGCAGATAGGAACATCCAATGACACTTTGAAATGTGGATTTCCTATTGGCGGGTCTCTTTCTCATAATATCCTCCTGGATATTACCAAGGGCGCACACCATGAGAAGGTGCGTCAAAGTTTTATGAGTCCTCACCCCTAATGACCTGTATTATTTGTGTCTCTTAAATATTATCATCCAGACATAGAACATATATTCAAGAACAGTGTTATGGCACTTCTGGGTTCTCATCATACCAGGGATCCGCTATGACCCTTTAATGCAACAGCTGTCCTTAGGACATTATCACATGAATTGTGATGCAGAAGAATAATCAAGATGTGATAAGGCTTTTATTAATGAATAAATTAAAATGTAGTTGGTTCTAGACCACCAACTCCAACAGACTCCCACTTGGACTAGAGCCAACTTCTAACAACCTTTAACCCGCTATCTCTCACATGATATTCATGCTTCTGCTGAGATAAGCCTTTAGTCATGGGGTCCACCACATTCTCTTCCATGGACACTCTTATTACAGCAACTTCACCCCTCTGATAGAAATCCATCAAGAGGTTATACTTCTGGAGTATGTTCTTTGTCCATTGATGTGACCTTGGTTCTTTTGCACAAGCCACCGCTGTTGTATTATCACAATACAATGTAATGGGATATTTACTTCTAGGCACCACATCAAGATCCTGGACAAAGTTCCGAATCCAGATGGATTCCTTGGCTGCATCATAAGCCACAATATATTTGGACTCAGCTGTAGAATCGGCGACAACTGGTTTCTTTGAACTCTTCCAGCTCACAGCTCCTCTATTGAGACAGAAAACATATCCAGACTGGGACTTCAAATCGTTCTGATCTGTCTGAAAACCAGCATCAACATACCCTCTGATGACAAGCTCCTCGTCTCCTCCATACACCAGTAACATATCCTTAGTTCTTCTCAGATACTTAAGGATAATCTTAACAGCAATCCAATGATGTTCCCCTAGATCTGCTTGATATCTGCCTACCATGCTCAATGCATAGGCAACATCAAGCCTGGCACATAACATGGCATACATGATGGATCCTATAGCTGAAGCGTATGGTATCCTACTCATTCTATCTTTCTCTTTTTGTGTCTGATGACACATTTTCTTAGAAATATGTAGGCCGTGTGACACTGGAACCAATCCCCTCTTGGATTATTCCATACTAAATCTATTTAGTATCTGGTTAATGTATGTACCCTGACATAGTCCAAGCAGCCACCTGGATCTATCATGAATTATCTTGATCCCTAGAATGTTGGCTGCTTCTCCTAAGTCCTTCATGTAGAAACACTTGTTCAACCAGTACTTAACTGACTGTAATACTGGTACATCATTTCCAATAAGTAAAATGTCATTAACATATACTACTAGGATAACGATCACATTCCAATTAAACCAATTATAAACACATGGATCACATTCGTTCTTAATGAAACCAAATTCCGTTCTGGCTTCATCAAATCGAATGTTCCATGACCTGGACACTTACTTCAATCCATAAATGGATTTCTTTAACTTGCAATCCCGTTTGGATTCACTTGGTGTCACAAATCCTTTTGGTTGTGTCATATAGACATCTTCCTGAAGGTTCCTGTTAAGGAATGCTGTTTTGACATCCATTTTCCAAATCTCGTAGTCATGGTAAGCTGCTATGGAAAGTATGATTATTAGGGATTTAAACATGGAAAATGGCAAGAAGGATTCATTATAGTCAATTCCTTGACGTTTTCTGAATCCTTTAGCTACTAGCCTTGCTTTAAATGTGCTAACTTGACCTTCTATGTCCAGTTTTCTCTTGAATACCCATTTTCATCCAATAGGCTTTAGATCAACTGGCTCATCGATCAGAACCCAGACTTGGTTCTGATACATGGAATCTATCTCAGAATTCATAGCTTCTAGCCATCTTGCAGCTTGTGAGCTTTGTAATGCTTCCTTGTAGGAGAGAGGTTCATCATTTTCCAACAATAATGATTCACCATCCACAGTGACTAGGAAACCAAATCTCTCTAGTTCCCATACCTCTCTTGAGATCCTACGTAGTACTTGTGTTTCTGGAACCTCTTCCATGGGGACCTGTGGAACTTGTTCCTATACCAACTCCTGTGTATCTTGATCATCAACTTTGTCGAAGTCAATATTTCTCCCACTATCCTTTTTAGGATGTGGTCCCTCTCAGGAAAGACAGCTTGTCTGGCGATAGTCACTTTCTTGTCCTGGGTATTATATAGGTAATATGCTTTCATTTCCTTAGGATATCCTATAAAGATACCCTTCGTGCCCCGGGGTTCTAGTTTGTTGCCTGAGAAGGCCTTAACAAACGCCTCGCATCCCCATACACGTGTATGCGACAAAATGGGTTTCTTTCCATTCCATAACTTAGAGGGAATTCCATTTTCCGCCTTAGTTGGTACTCAGTTTAATGTGTATGCTTCAGTTTGTAATGCATATCCCCAAAAGGATAATGGAAGATCCGAATGACTCATCATTGACCTCACCATGTCCAACATGGTACGGTTCCTCCTTTCACTAACACCGTTCCACTATGGTGTATAAGGAGGAGTGAGCTGAGATAGAATCCCAGACTCTTGTAGAAGATCGATTAACTCTTGGTTCAGATATTCTCTACCTCGATCTGATCAAAGTTTCTTTATCTTCTTTCTTAGTTGATTCTCTACTTTATTCTTGAATTCCTTAAATTTCTCTAAGGATTATGACTTATACCTCATTAAGTAGACAAATCCGTATCTACTCAAATCATCAGTAAAAGTAATGAAGTAAGAATATCCACCTCTAGATTCTACTGGAAATGGTCCACATACATCCGTGTGTACCAATCCTAGAAGCTCTGTGGCCCTTTCACCCTATCCACCAAAAGGCGTCTTGGTCATTTTACCTTGTAAACTAGAGTGACATCTATCAAGTGGTTTTAGCTCAGTAGAGTCTAAATAGCCATCTTGACAGAGCTTTGTCAAGCGCTTCTCATTTACATGACCAAGATGGTGATGCCAAAACTGGGTGATGTATGAGTCATGTGAGTTTGTTTCATTATCGATTTCCAACACTTGGTTTTCGTAATTTAATACATACAAACCATTATTCAAATGTTCCATACCATAACATACGTTGTTCTTATAAAAGAGACAACCCTTATTTCCAATCATGAAAACAAATCCATCCATATCCAAACAAGATACAAAAATTATGTTCTTGGTAACACTAGGCACACAATAAGAGTTTTGTAAAACCAAAATCATGCCAGTTGGCTATGAGAGGTGATAGTCGCAAATAGCCAACACTGCCAGCCTTGCACCATTGGAAGCTCGAAGATCCACCTCTCCTCTGGCGATATTTCTAAATCTACTTAGTTCCTACATTTGAATACATATGTGAGCCCCACAAGCTATATCTAATACCCAATTTGTAGAAATATAAATATTTCACTCGATAACAAACGCACCTTTAGCGTCCCCACGCTTCTGGGTGTAGTTCATCTTCCAGTGGCCCAGCTTGCCACATGCAAAACACATTGCCTCCCATTCCTTTCCCTGCCTATGGATCTTCCCCTTCATGGAGGGACGGTGCTCGGGGGCTTCAGACCGTTTATAAATCTTTGGCCCCTTTTCCTTGTACTTCCATTTCTTGTTCACCATAAGGACTGCAGGTTTGTCACGCCCCATGTCCTTATCTACCTGGTGAATTAAGGTCAGAAGATCTGATAGACTCTTCTCATTTCCGCTCATATTATAGTTGACAATGAAGCTATATAAAGTCTTTGGAAGTGATGATAGGATGAGATCTGTACGTAACTCATCCGGGAATTTAATCCCTAAGATGTCCAGGCGTTCAATGTAGCCAATAAGCTTGAATACATGAGGCCCAGCTGGCGCAGAATCTCCAAGATTAGTTGTAAATAAAGCATTGGAGATCTCATACCTCTCCTGTCTCACCTTCTCTTGGTAGAGATCCTTAAGGTGAGACATCATGCTATACGTGTCCATGTTTTTCATGTTTCTTCAAGAGCTCGTTGGACATGGCTGATAGCATGAAACACTAGACATCTGTGGCCTCATCCATGTGTTTCATATAGAGAGATAAATCCTCCTCACTGGCCTCTTTCCCAGGCGCAACTGGAATAGGCTCTTCCAGAACATACAATTTTCTTTCATGGCGAAGGATGACCTATAAACGCCTCTACCACTCTTGGAAATTGGTTCCAGTGAGAAGGTTTTCCTTCTTGAGTATGGTTCACAATGATATGTTTGAAGTCATTTTCTTGTCGTTTGTACAAATTAAGATGAGCAAAGGTTTAGTACTTTATTACAAAACTGAGACAAATAAATAAATTAATACTTATTAGTCTCCCACTATTTTATCGAAATCCAATAGCCCTCACCATTGATTTTGGAATATTCTATTGCCTGAATATTCTAGTGGTAAGGATCCATATTTCCCTTCTCATTACCCTAACTAGGGTTGTTCAAGAAAATTGAAGGGTTTTAGGTAGGCATTCCAAATTCCAACTACATTAACTCGCAGCTCCTTGATCCACTGAGTGGACTCCCCAATCCTGAAATCCTTTTATTTTGGATTTCTTCAACCTTTGCCTCTTGGTCACACCAAGTCCTGCTATGGCAGTAAACCCTTGATGCGAACCAAGCCAAGTCAACCCAAAACCTTGAATTAGAATTCCCTGATAATTGAAATCACCCCAACTAGGGTTGGTCAAGCACTTTGAACTATGGTTCGATTCTAACCAAGATTATGGAAGTCTATACCGACTTAATATTTCTTTTGAGGGATTTTATCCTTATACGTAAATTTCCATTTTATTATCTTTTATTACATGATTATTAATATTAAGCGGGATATACTTAAGTGATTAACCATGTATAAGACAATATTTACATATAAGCTGGTTTTTATTTTAGTTCCATCTTGCATGCTTGCTTAATTCATTAATTGTGTGATCGTGAAAACACACCCACAATACATAAACCATGCAACTGACAGAAATAAAATAAATGGTATGATCATGATCTTTTTCTATTGGTTAGTTTATCTTGCAGTTGATAACCTAACCCAAGACCTAGGGGAGAAACACCTTGAACCTTTCGGGTTCGTGTTTACAGCTTTCAACCTGTCCACATTTGTATCTCCTCAGATTGGTTTCATGTTGGCTCCTAACTTGAGCTGCCTCCACTAGCTTGGGATCTCCATCCATTACATATGCATTTATCTCACATGCAGGTGAGGGGTAAAAGGGGTTTTTACATAAAAGAATCCTTGGGAGCGCAGACCCTACATATTAATGAGGTGATGGCTCGCATGCCAACCAATTTAATTAAAAGAAACCATTCACATACAAAGGTCTCAGTCTAGATCATGATCATACATACATGCAACTATATTTAGGCATAAATAAAACTAGCATTCAATTCTTTAATCATTCTTGTTTAAGATTAATCATGCTCAACTTAATTAATTATCTTTAATTAATCAATCCTTTTATCTTAAACCCTTCTCTGAACATCCTTGAGATTCTCAACCATCATAGTTTTAAACAAATAAATTCATTTAAAATTATCCTTGTATGTAACTTGTACCTTGGAGGAGACCCGGTGAATTCCCGTTCATTACGCATATGTTAAATTAAACACATATATATAAAACAACTATCACATGTTGTGCCTCAGCTTTACACCTGCACCATGGTACACATCTCAAGGTTTTTTATAATATAATAATAAATTTTAATAAACTTGCGTGATTTGGGTGAGTACACAGCGTGTAGTTTCGACTACACAGTGTGCACTTTTCCTCACCGTCCATCCGAAGTACACGCCCGGGGACAAGGCGTGTTAATGTACTTCTGAAATTTTCGGAGTATACGGCGTGTTCTGTGGGACACACGCCGTGTAGTTTCCGCATTACACGGTTTCCAGCCGGGCAAGCCATGTACGGGGTACATGGCCCAAACCTAACCAAAAGGGACTACAATCCATGTTCATTGGATCACACGACGTGTAATTCGGAAATCGTGTGCCACCTATTTCTGGTCAACACACGGTGCCTTAAATTCTTAGAAAGAATCCAATACACGGCCTGATTTGGAGGATCAATCAATGCATTGAACCTAGACTACACGACATGTACTTCCGAATACGCGCCATGTATTCTGGTGTTATACGGCCAGAAACTTTTGGCTCCTCCGGATGATTTCCTCTATTTTATTTTAATCAAAATTAAAAGAAAAATTTGTTTCTATGTGGTGAACGAGAAATGAGGGAGGAGGAACAGATCTCGAGATTCATATTTTCAAAATTATTAAACATGAATTGAAATAACTAAATTATTAAATGTGTAAATCACCAATGAAAAACTAAATAATTATAATCAACGATATGACCCCTCTGATACCACTTGTAGGTTCCGGGCGCAGCGGAAGCACATTGGTGGGATTTCCAAACTTTAATTATAGAGTTAAACAACGTTCAATCCAAGATTCGTCATGATATAAAATGCCAGATCTTCGGAATGGAACGAAGAATGAAAAAGAAAAGAAGAGTCCCAGAACCATTGAGATAGGATCATCATATGTTGGTTATAATTAATTTAATTAATTCACAAGAATTACCTCGGTGGAATTCTTTCTTCATCAATGTCTCGAGTCACGATCCAGTGATCCATCATTGCGTCGTAGAATAAAAGTATAGGATTTCTCTAGCAGTGATCCACACGTGCTCCACGTATCTCTGGACGTCGTTGAAGGGATCTTCGGGTGCTTGCGCGGAAGAACCTTCGCTTGCGATGTCTGCCTTTGACCGCCTTGATCTGGTGGAGGATCTCACTCTCGTAACTTGAGGGCATTCTTGGTGGAAAGGGAATTATCTCTTGGCTTGAGAGTATTTCCAAATCCGTTGTGCAAAGCAATGGCTCTGGAAAACTGTTGGGGTTGTGACGATATTTATAATCGGGTTTGAGGTTAATAGAGTTATGAAAATAAATAAACGCGTTACACATTTTATTTATTTCATTAACTCTTTTTAAAACCCCATGTCGAATTATTAATTCCTTGATATGCGCCCACACTAATTATAATTAATATAATTTAATAAAGCAATATTATATCCTCAAAATACCGATTGGAAAACTACACAGCGTGTAATAATTAATACACGGTGTGTACTTGTTTTCTATAAAACTACACGGTGTGTATATTTAATATACACGGTGTGTATTTTTATTTTCCATTTTTCTCCACCACATTTATTAAACCTTGAGTAATGGCTATTTATTTCTTAAATAAATTTAGCTGTATTAGTCGCTAATAAATATATTATTTCTCCCACTATATATTCTCTCGAATAACTAGTGTCGAAATAAATGCGATCAGGCATCCTTAAATAATTATTAAACCATAGTCGGGAATAATATTTATTTAACTTGTTAAATTAATATTTAACTGAGATAGATGGACACACTTAGTGTGTGAACCTCTAGGACTCTTTCTCAGTGGCATTAGGTGGAGCCTGTCTATAGTCCAAGGTTAGCATCTAGAAACATGCCAAGGCACCCATAGAGAAAGAAGTTAACACCGCAAAGACGTGTACCCTCCTACGAACGCTTACCGTGCAATATAATCCCTTTTTCTCGATGTCTCTAATCAAGCGGGTTGCATGCTAGTGCCATCAACCCATGTGCTCGATTATTATTTTTTTGACTTCCCGAAATTGAACTCTCCCATACCTTACCATGGCCATGGATTTATTTAGGCTATATCAATTCCATCAAAGGGCCTGAGATATCTACTTCCGTTATAGAACAGAAGGAAAAAAATCCTTTCTCACATTATATATTAATGCAGTATTACTCGTGACGCACCCAACATATCCTACCTCACTGCGAATAGTGCGTCGTCGCAGTTTTCGTCAATACATATAAGTGCGTGAGTTGTAATACCCATTAATAATAATCTTAAAGTCTAAGGACCAATACACACATCCGCAGATAGGAACATCCAATGACACTATGAAATGTGGATTTCCTACTGGTAGGTCTCGTTCTCATAATATCCTCCTGGATATTAACAAGGGCGCACACCATGAGAAGGTGACTCAAAGTTTTATGAGTCCTCACCCATAATGACCTATCTTATTTGTGTCCCTCAAATAATATCATACGAACATAGAACATATATTCAAGAACAGTGTTATGGCACTTTTGGGTTCTCATCATAACAGGGATCCGCTATGACCCTTTAATGCAACAGCTGTCCTTAGGACATTATCACATGCATTGTCACACAGAAGAACAATCAAGATGTGATAAAGCTTTTATTAATGAATAAAGTACAAAGTAGTTGGTTCTAGACCACCAACTCCAACAATACTTACCAAGAGCCCACCATTGGAAGGCATGTAACATTGTATGTCACTAGTATTCCTCATCCACTAAGTCAACCCCATATCGTTCGAACGGATTGTCCTGACGAGCCTCAACTACCCGAACCACACGTGGATGATGATTGGGTTCCATATCTGAAATGGTAAACAAGTAATTCCTAAGCCTGAGTAGTATATAATTTTATTTAATAGTCCTTTTAACTCATTTAACTCTTTTTTTCCATTTCAAATTCCCCAAAACACCCAATTTAGACAAGAACACAAGTAATTATGATGCATGTACCTTTCCTAGGGTATCTACCCTATAAATGAAACAAACTCACTTGGATGTTCAGTAGACTCAGAGTTATTGCATCAGATAATGGGGTGACCTAAAATCCCTTGTCCTAGTCGGTGTTCCCAAGCCTATGTCATGCCCCAAGATCACTTGGCACTATTTCCCTACAAACCCATGCAAACCTCACTGTTCCTAACTCCAAACTCCATCCTATATTTCAACCATAACCTATGAAACCATTCTCTCATGATGTCATCCCTCCAAAGACTCCCGTACTAAGATAACAATGAAGGAAGAGAGATAATGACCCCCGAACCCCATGTCCAATAGACCCTTGGGTGGAGAAAAGCACTAAGGGTACAAAGATATCACAATATGGGAGGCATTACCCTTTATAAGAAAAAAAGTTCTGGAGATAAGATGGTTCATCCCAAAACAATTGCAAGACACACACACACACACAAATATAGAGAGAGAGAGATATATATATATAATAAATCCAAAACCATTCCACATGCATGTTTGAAAATATAACTATTAAAAAATAAGACTCTCCAAAGTAAATACCAAAAAAGGTTAAGTAGTGTCATGAAAACTCTCCCAAAGTCCAAACTTGTAATACCCAGAACAGTCCATGTAATCCTCATAGAAACCTAAAAATAATTTTATATACATAGGGTGAGGATACTATTATACTGAGTAGGAAACATTATGGTCTCTTGTGCACAAGTGGTAGAATCATACTAATGACCATATGTGAAAAATATAGAAACCAACAACACTTAACAAGGAATACTAGCCATACCAACCTCACAATGGTATGATAAAAAAATAACACAATTAAAATAAAGTAATATAATAAGCACATTATTGTTTGGGTATGCCACACCACTTACAACTGGTTAACTACTCATACCCTACTGAAAAATATCTTGGAACTTACGCAATCTTCCACAAGCCCCATTTTAAAACCCTCCCACACACACCTGGGCCTCAGAGATAGTCTGAAAACCTAGGAAAAAAAACCTAACCACGTCCCGCCTATCGAAACTTGGGCCACAACCATACCAAATATCACCTGCAAACACTTGGGCACAACCATACCTCATCCCGCCCACGTACAAAAATTCCAAAACCCTACCTCATCCCAAAGACACATGGGAAAGAACACCTTGCCCACAGACACCAAGGTATTACAATTGCACCAAAACCTACCTGAAGATTATTGGGCTACCAAAGACTAGAAGAGGGACAAATGAAGAGACAATAACCATCCATCCACCCCCACTGAGATGCTAGGAAAAAATACCCTCCCCCATGACAATGGGGGTGTTTGGTCCATTGTGCTCAACTAGGGTTGGATGAGTATAGAAATAACAAGGAAGTACCACAATATATATAGGTATCAAACACTCATCCCAACCTATGGGTTTTTTCAAATGAATAACCATCCCACAAAACCGCCTTTACTGCTACCTCTAAATACACAACTACAGAACAAGAAAAAATTAGATTTATAACCCCAGCCAACTAATTTAACTAATTATATTTCTTTATTATGAAATCCATTTATTAATTTCATCCCTAACTGATCAACTACCAAGCATAGCACATCACAAGCCATACAACATAAACCACACAGAGGAAGAAGAACAAAGTTAAAACAACCCACTCCACATTTCCTTTCTACTATACGCCCATGTCAACCACTTCTATCATCATTCTTAAAAGTTATTTCACGCAGTCCAACATATCAATCACAACAAAACAATCTCTCACTCATATCCACTCCCATCAACTCCCATTATTACAACTATTGGAAGTCGCACTGCACAAACACCCCAAACTTAGCAATACCAACAAAACAAAACCTGGTTGCAGTCCCACTACACAATATTACTCATCAATTCCACAATCAATCAATATCTCAACCTTGGATTCCATTACACCACCTTAAAAACCCCACACAAAGTTATATCTTCAAGAACATCACCACACAACCATAAAAGGCACCACTTATAGATTTAACACGACTCCCGTTCTTTAATTCCACTTTTTAAATTCATGGGTGATCATAAAACAAGTTCGATCCTGGGGAATCCATTTTTTAACTAAATATACATGGTTAATATATTTCATATATATAGCTATTCAATACAAGATAAAAAAAATCAAACACAATCCATCACATGTGCACACACAAAGGCCACGAACGACCATGATTTTTAGTGGGTGATTAACCCATACAAAACATACTATCAACAAAAAAAGAATAAAATAAGAGCATGCATCAACTTTTCCCAGCCCATATATATTGATATTAAACATATTAAATTATATTTATTTATTCATAATTATTATATATTCACAAGAGAGACATTCATATTCCCACCTCGCAGATATGAAAATAAAAGATAGATTAAGGGATCCCTACCTTGAATAAAAGATGATCAACAACTCCTTATTGTGCCCAGATAGGTGGTGTACATGCAGCAAAAAAACTCCAGGGAAAACATGATCCATTCCCATAGAAGAAACACATGAATCCTAAGGAAGAAAGGTTCCTGGTAATTTTCCACATATAGATCAAAGGAAAACACTCAAAGAAGAGAGGATCTGGGTTTTCGAAATTCCAGATCCTATATAAATGGGAGGAACAATTTCAAAAAGCATTAAAGCCGGATATTGACTAAGACCACATGGTTTGGCTATTTGGAAGTCTTTGAGACTTTTAGGAAAATAAATATATGACACATATCCATCAAAATGAATTCAAAACCATTTAAATAAGGTATTAAATTCATTTTACATCAAAGGAAGTTTTAAAGAGGAGAAACTAGACAAAACAGGAAGAAACTAAAATTATGACAAATTATTGGAAATGAATCACTGGTGGATGACCTACTGTGGATGACTCGCTATTATCTGACCTTTCATTGGATGACTAACCATTGGAAAATTCACCATTGGATGACTCACCATTGGATGAGTCACTATCACGAGTCATCGCTGGATGAGTCACCATCACAAGTCACCACTGGACGAGTCACTGTCATGAGTCACTATTGGAAAAGTCCCCATTTCTAGTCACCATTGGATGATTCACCGTTACGAGTCACTGTTTGAACAATCACCAACGCGATGCACCACTAGAGGAGTCACCATCGCAAGTCACTATCATGACCTACCAGCTCCACCTACCGATGCGAGTAACCATTGCGACTCACCGGTCCGACCCACCATTAGATGAACTACTATTGAAAAAACTAGATTTTTGAAAACAATCTTGAAATGAGTCACCATTCCCGCCCATAACACCTCACACACCATATTTTTACAATGTAATGGACTAGGGAGGTAGTCTTAGACTTCTATTATTTTTACTATTTGGGTTTGGAAGCACTATCAAAGTACATATCCCCTATTTGGGGGTAGTCTTAGACTGCGTAGACCTCTTCATCAGAAAATTCTGTATTCAATGGATTTTTTTGAATAAGGATTTTATATAAGAAATTCTGATAATTATCACCCTTTTATATACTTTTTCATTATAAATTGAATATAAAAATACTACAAAATGACTTCCACTGTTCCAATTATCCACTCAGCATAGGATGATTGAGGATATATTTGAGTGGGTCATTACGAGAGATCATTTTGGCCCTATAGTGCTATAGGTAGTTCCTTAGTTTTTGAACAATAATGATTAATGAAAAGAAACAATTATTGATATCTGAATATCATATCTCAATATTGAGCATGGTTTTTCTAATATAATAGAGACAATCTCTTTTTTAGTGTCATTATTTTGTGTAATAAAAGAACTAAGTGATAACTCTAAGGTTATCACATATATAATGAGTGGATTTACTTCAATAGGTGGAATTAAAATTGGTGGAATCAAAATATATTTCTTGAGACTATTAAATGATTTTTGACAATCATCGGTCTATTGATAGGTTACTCCCTTTTTCATTAGACCACTGAAGGGTAAAATTTTATTTGAAATAATCACTATGAAGTGTCAAATATAATCAATGTGTCCCTAAAGTCCCCTCAAATATTTAAGGTTTCTAGGATGTGATATGTCAATGATATTATTATTATTCTCAAGTCCAACTTTAATGCCATTATGGAATACTTTTATTTCAAGAAACATTCCTAAGGTAACACGAAAAGTTCATTTCTAGGGATTCATTTCTAAGCTATGATATCATAGCTTGTCGAAAATGATTTGAAGACTAGCATGATGATCAGAATTATACCGTGAATTTACCACTAAATCATCAACATAACACTTGAGGGGATTTCCAAAGAAGGGTTTGAAAATGTGATGCATGGTATGTTGTTACATGGTGTCATCGTTCTTCAAATCAAAATTCACAATCTGATAACTATATATTCCTTTTGGTTCTCTAAAAGAAGTGGAGTCATTATCTTTAAGGGCCATATAAATTTGGTTAAATCCTGAATTTCAATCTATAATGGAGAGGTATTGATATATAATAGTTACATTGATCATAATTTATGTAATTGGAACCATAAAATCATGTTTTGGACAATGGTAGTTGAGATCCCTTAAACTGATGAAAAATATGATATGCCCATTATTCTTCTTGATCAAGAATTTTTTTTGATATAGTTCATGTATTAGACCTCCGAATTGATGTTGAATTTGATGATCTTATTAACTTTATCTTGAACCATGGAAGTGTGAGTTGGATGTGTTCTGCTACCACCTTCTTGTAATCATGGTGATCTTCCAACAAACCCAAGTGATGGGTAGCTACGTTAGGATCAATTTCTATAATTTATATGTAATTTTGTGTAAACACATATCCGTTCTAAATTAGAAAACTGGTATATAACTCTTGTTCTTCAAAAGGAATGGGCACAATGATCAACATAGGTTGAAAATCTTCCTCTATAACCAAATTTATCCACTAGAGCTCATCAATAGTGTTAGATAAACCTTCCTTGAATGCTCTAGGATAATATTTGAGATCATATTCATCATCATATTTTTTATCTACACCACTATTAGGTGTAATGGGTGATTAAGGGGGATATTTAGTGTTAGAAGAATCATTAATATCCTAATATTTGGAAGATTATGTTGGGGTATCCCCACCCTCTATCGATGATATGAGAGTTTATTATGACTCAACTGATGGCGTCAGAGTCCTCTGAAGCACTAGAGAAAAATGAGGGCATTTTCACCTGGGGTGTTTCCATTATTGTGGATATTAGAGACCTATTTGGTATTATTATGTTCAATTGATGTATTTTATATCATAATTTTTGATGAACATATACCTAAATCTAAACTTGTATTTTTATTTTATTGATGGGAAATACATATTCATCACCAAGATCTTTAAATTGGTTAACTGGGATCATTTATAGACCACTTGGGGTAGTAATTCAATTGAAATAATTAGTCAATAGTAGTTTTCCATATTTCTAGAATAATCATGCATTGATATATTGAGATTTTCAAGATTCAAATGAATAATTATCACCATGAAATGACCTAACTTGCACATTGAAACGGTATTTGAGACATTGATTGTACGATGAAGGGTCTTCCACATGATGATTCTACCAAGGCCTCCCTAGTAGGATGTTGGAATCATTATCCTACCAAATATACAAGAACTTAGAGTTAGATATAAGGTCCCCAAATTGAGTTCTAATCATGATTTTAATGGGGGGATTTTACTCACTCTTATCATAATCTTGAAATGTTAGAGTAGAAGGGGGTAATTTAGCTTCACTACATCCATATGAATGAATAATTTCGATTGGAATGATGTTGAATCCTAATGAATAATCACTAAATGTCACTGTCATCTTACATTCCAGATACATACAAGGGTCTGATGTATACCTGAATAACAATATCCATGTGCTAATATATGAAGGAGATAACCACATGAAATTACATGAGACAAATCTCTGCATGATATAATTCATTAGTGTCAGCCTCAGCTTTCAACTCTTGAGGTTTTAATAGTTATTCCATTGGAACTTCCTAGAGATCATTTTATAAATTGAGAGGTTCCAAGATTGAAATCATAGAAGAGATGATGACCAATTGTTTCAGGATGGTATATTTTTGAGACAATGGTATATGCCTCACAATAAGAGGTTTCTCCTTAATATGTGCTTTAGGGGGTTAAGTGATTGAGGTAGGAGGGTTTGGAATTTTAATAGAAGTTGATGGGACTACTGTCATTAGTGGATTAGATCAACTTGATATATCAACTTGTGTGGGTTGATGGGATGGTTGCACCCCGTCTAGATGGACCAAAAAAAATCAGGTTTGGATGAATCTTAAAAAATGTAGAATCATTTTCATGTTCTTCATCATGCCACTGAAGGGATTTGATATGGGTTTCAGTAGTATAAATTACTCGGATATGGATGTGATCGAGATACTGAGTTCAGTCACATTTGAGACTTCTTATACTATCATGGCTCATGTGTCATTGGCCTCTGGTTCCTAGATTAGGCATGTGGATATTATATTAATATTCATAATAATTATTAGATAACGTATCCATTAAATGAATGACATTATTTTATCTAAAGTGTAATTATTCATCTGATGGGGATTCTATTTTACTGGGTGGTTCCCATGGTATCAATAGTGGGATGATGCACATCATCTCAGAACTGAAGGTATGATGTTTTGGAGGGTCAGGACTAGTTTTGGAATTGGTACACATTCATCTTATATACATTAATTTTTTATTAAAAGTTACACCATATCTTAAAAGATAATCTCTTAGAATCCTATGGTATCAAAAATTTTGTTCAAACTAATGTAGAAGAAACTCAAAGAACATGTGGTTGGTTTAACTATTCATTGAGGATAACATGAGCTCAATTGAAATTTTTACTGGTCATCCAGTTATTGAACTTTTTTACACACTTTATTTGTAACTTATTTCCACTCAAATGATTCCTCTAGAATAGAAGTAAAAACACATACTTGTTTTTATAGTGGATTTCCCAATTTTACATGCCCAAAATCAACCATCTTATGCAAACTGTATTTAAAAAAATGTAATCTTGGATGGTGTGGCCAATGTACAGTGAAAGGGGAAATAATTTGGAAGATCATTAAGAGAAACCTAATAAGGACTTTTATGCTCTGGAATCCTTAGAAAATTATTTTCCATAGTTATTATAATTTATATAATAACTTGTTCATCTCAAAATGGATAAAAATTATTCCTTCAGTTCTCAAATTTTAGACATTTTCTGTCATTTATCTCATAATGATAGGAATATTTCTACCATTATTGTTATTTAGGATAGGGTGACACATTATATTGGGTGGGATTCAGAGCTTGAGCCAATGTAGGTGATGAATTAAGGGTAATTATCATGGTTTCCACCTTATCTATTCTCTTCCCTTGAGATGCCGACATTATTCAAGATTTGTATTTGGTTCACCAAATAGAATCTTCCGACCTTTTTGAAACTATGGAAAGTTCCCAATACCCACCCAAATAATTAACCAAAATAAGAGGCATTTGAATGTCTTCAGAGAGGTTATCTATACAGAGACCCAACAAATCTTCTTTTAGAATCTGTAGGTTTGGAGAGTAAGTCTAACCCTTCCACTTAGCATTGAAATATTAGACCCTCCCATTCTCTCATTTTTTAAAATTTTAATGGTTAATGATTAAGGTCTTCTATAGTGTAGTGTTGAATTGATAAAGAAACAACTAGAAGAGATTTTCCCATCCTTTAATCTATGTAGTAGGTAAGCTAGTATACAAGACAAAGTCCAATCCTTCCAAACTATGTCCTAAGTACCTTAGTTTGGCTACTTCTTACTACACAAGGTTTCCAATCATGGGAAAACATTGATATATTTAATTCATCAGGTGAAATTATAACCCCCATGACATTGAATGTTGAAAAAATGGATTCCCAAATCTGTGTTAGGTAAGGGTTGCATCTACCTATTTAGGGTAAGGCTTTATCTCGAGATCCACTAGTTTACGTAATACTTCCATAACTTCCAATATAAATGTCAATGAATTAGTAGTGTCGATAAGATCTGATGGGATTTCCAAATGTGTAGAAATTTGATTATGGAAAACAATAGGTGGAGCCTGATATGGTGAGTCTCCCTGTATTTTCAACTGATAACCAACATGTGATAGCCTGTAGTCATTTATCTAACATTGATCTAACTAATTCCATATTAGAGGGAACTTCTAACATCCTTTCTCCATTGGATCCAATTAATTTTTTTATCTAAATCCATGATTTAATGGATGTCTTGGATCCATTTTTTTTGGAATGAAGGATTCTTTATTTTGAGGGAGATCTACCAGGAGAGTGAGATAAATCTACCTTTAATGGACATATCCAGTAGGTATATTTCATCTAAGTAATTCCAAAATGATTCTCTTCAACTCCTCTATATCCTCATCATACTGAGAAAATATTTCCTCAATGCATAAGCAGTTCAAATTCATTAGATAACTGGTTGGATATATCCACACCTTTTCCCTTTTCATTTTTTAAACCCTGTTAGGGAGGTGGGAACTAAGAATTTGAGGGAGACCCTAAGTATTTGGTATACCATTCATTTATGGTACCCATTCCCTCTTCATTCATTTTTGTGTGGACCATTTTTCGAATTGAAACATATTTTCTCCATTATCATGTATTGGCTTCATGTTTTATAGAATCTGTAAGGCCATTGAAAATGATTTTTACTGTTACATAATGAATTATAGGAATCATATCACTATCAGTGGGTTAGGAGAGTTGGTCACCCTTAAGTCGTCCATTGAAAAAGTTAAAATAATTATGAATGGTGATCCTCTTGATAGGTCAATTTGGATTATGACCTATATAAGGATTTATTATTTCCTTTATGTATTCCCCTAGATCCAATTTAAAAAGTTTAATCTAAAGATAGTCTTGATAAAAACTCATTAAACATGTTTCTAAGGAGAAATATGGGTCACAAGATGAGATGAACTATAAAGACTCATTTTTGGATACACCTCTAAAATGGGAAATGACTAACATTAATGGGAGAGGAGGTTGAGGTAAAAATTATACTAGCACTATTTGATATTGATTCTTATACTTAGTTGTAAAAACATGTTATGTTTTCTTTGGAAACTTTGAAGGGGGTGGATATGGTCAAAATACACCCTGCCTCATGGGCTGGGGTTTCTACTTGATTTCTGTTATTGAAACTATCATGAAAACCCTATTAATATTTTGGATCTTTATTTGATCATGATATGGGTGAAATGAATAGTTGGAATGTGAGTTGGTTACATCTTAAGCATCATTGTTACTCGATTATTTGGTTTCCTTATATGAGAAGCCCGCTCAAACTTTTAAGATACATGATGTAAAAGTCTTTTGATGGATTTATCTTATCAAACTTGATGCTTTTGAGGTTTCATCATGGGAGATTACTATAGAGTGCACTATATTTTGTGGAAGATACTTCTTTTTGGAGTCAACTCAAAATTATAAAATTTCATGTTATCACTTTTAGTGGGATTTTTTGACCAAAGAGTGAGGTGAAATTCAATGCTCCATGTTCACCCCATCCATCGATATAGTTGCTAAACGGTGGCTCTGTGATCAACTAATATAGTTTTTGAAAAGTATTAATATGTGTGAATTGAAGACCCTCATTCTTCATTCTTAATTTTAGGCATCATATAGTTGAAAGGGTATCCATGTTAATTTTATGGTTATGTTCTTCTATTGACTTGATGTGATTTACATATCCTTTATAAGAAAATAATTTATATCATAAATGTAGAAGATTCATCGATTGATTTAGATGAATGTAATGAATTTATTCCTCTAAAAAAGTCCATGGAAAAATATATTGAGGAGTGTCCATGGGAAAAAAACATGACAACTATGTTATCTTTGGCTAGTCATTTCCTCATGAGAAATGTGTTTTCTTCATCTTTTATAAGAGATTATTCCACTTGGTTTGACCAATGTGTACATCTCCTCGCTACCTTATTTTAAATAAAGGGATAGAAAGAAATATACTCTATTGTGCTTGAGGCTTGGTAATCCAAGGTTGGTTTGTAAAATAAGTGTTTCCTTGGGATATCTTCTAGTTTAGAGAGAATTTCAATTTTAAATGACAAAACATCAAGCCCGGATGACCTTATCTTTCCAAGTGCCTCATTGTATGAGGACCTTATCTTTCCAAGTGCCTCATTGTATGAGGACCTTATCCTTCCATGGCCTTCTTCTCGATATGAAATATCACTGTAGGGAGGAAATTTATAGTGAACACCATAATGGGGATGAATACCATCATGGATTAATGTCTAGTAATATTGAGGAATCCTACATCATGTTTCTTAGGTATGCAACATAATGGTTAACAATGTAACGGGGAGGTCATTATTTCTATTTGATCATCTGACTATTAGGAGGAACTCTAAAATAATCCTCACAAGAAAGGTTCTCATGAATTATATTATAATGACCATGAAATAGGCATTCATTACAAAATTCTAATTAGCGATGTTTTAAAATGTCCCGAATTCATTTATCGATGTTTCTTAAAAACATTGGTAAATGAGGTGTCATTAATTTAGAAACATTTATGAATGTTTCCAATTAGAGATATTTATGAACACCACCAATTAGTGATGCTTATAAACATCACTAAATTGGATAAATTTATAATTGTATCTATTTAGTGACACCTCATTTACCGATGTTTTTAAGAAACATTGTTAAATAAATGTCTCTAAATTAGAACTCATTAATTTACATTTATAAACAATATTATTTAGAGACACCTCATTTACCAATGTTTTTAAGAGACATTGGTAAATAAACATAACTAAAGCAGATCTCATTTAAAGATGTATTTTAAAAAAAATTGTAAATGAAAATCGGTACATCACACCCCATTAAACGCTGTTTGTAAAAAATGTCGTTATTTTTTTTGAAAGTCATAATTATTCTAGTAATGTTTTTTGAAATGATGATTTTTTTCTAGTTTTTGTCCCTTAACCCACCTTACCCATTTACTACACTCCCTCCCTCCCACATTACCCCCTCTCGTACCCACATACCCTACCCTGCACCCTATCTCTCCCCCACTACAACTTCTTATCCCCTCCTGCACCCCCTGAATTTCCCCCCTCCCATACCCACATACCCCTACCACTCTTCCTATCTCACACACTGCCCCTCCCGTCCCCTCTCGTACCATGCTAGCCTACCACTTCCCCACTACTGCTCTCTCGCATTTCACCCCCTCTCGTACCCAACTCCCATGTACCAGCCAACCTCCCCAACTCCTACACAACACTCCTAAGCATGCCCAAGTCAACAGGCTTATTATTAAAAATTAGCCCCCTAAAGAGAATCAAACAACAAATCACCAGAGTCCCCATCCATACCCCTAACCAACTCACCTATTGTTTTCCTTATATTTTAATTGTATTATTTTAAATATATATATATATATATACATACACACATATAGTAATCAGTATTTAAAAACCAAATATATATATGTTTATATTTTATATTTATAATTTATTTTTAAATTTGTATATTCATGAATATTTATTATATATATATGTTTATATTTTATATTATATATATGTTAATATATATATATATATATTTTATGTTTATATATATTTAAAATATTTATATTATGTATGTATATATATGTTTATGTTTTATATTAGATATATATATGCTTATAGTTTATGTTGATTATATGTTTTATATTATATATATGTGTGCATGTGTGTGTTTATATTATATATATATATATATGTGTGTGTGTGTATGTGTCTATAAATATATATATATGTATATATATATAATTATAATTATAAATTCACACACACACACACATATATATAACTAGGAACATGTAAAAACACTAGTAAAAATTCCACAAAAATAGCCACAGTTTCTTAAAAATGTGAGAAAATTTAAAATATTTAGTCGTATTATTTTATAAATATATATATATATATATATATATAATGATTTCTGTGTTAAAAAATTAATATTATATATATTTATATATATTAAAGTACACATATTAATATATATGCTTATATTTTAAATTTTAAATTTTCAAATTTACATTATTTATTTATATATATATGTTTATAATATATATATATATATCTTTATATTTTATGTTTATATATATGATATATATATATTGATATTATATGATATATATATGTTTATATTATATATATATATGTATATATATATATGTGTGGGTATATATATATTATTTATATTATATATTTATATTAATATATATGTTTATATATATATATTTATATATATATATATGAATTTGTGTGTATAAATATATATGTGTATATGTATATATATATATATATAATTAGCCACATTTTAATACCATGGTCAAAATGTCACCACAATAGACACATTTTAATAAAAATATGACTAAATTTAAAATATATAAGTGTTTTTATATATAAATACACATATATATATATATATTTATATACTTTTGTGTGTGTTTAGATATATATATATATATATATTTATATATATAAGTTTATATATGTGTGTGTGTTTATAAATATATATATATTTATATATATCTAAATATATATTTAAACTCATGTGGGGAAATGATGTATACAAATATATATATATATTTAGAGACGTTTCTTGAAAAATATTGCTAATTTAGTGTTGTCTCCTAAAAAACATGACTAAATTTGGGATATTTCCTAAAAACATTGCTAATTTTGCGTCATTTTTGAGGAAATGTTGTTAATTTTTTGACACTTCTGAGGAAAAATCACTAAATTAGAAATGATTTCATGAAACCTCACTAAGTTAGAGACATTTTCAGAAAAAAATTGTTAAATTATCAATGCATTTTAGGAAATGCCGCTATATTAGTGATGTTTTCAACAAATGTCACTAAATTGGTGTAGTTTATTCACAAAACATTGCTAGATTAGCAACTTTTTTTTTCATGAAACGTCACTAGATTAATGATTTTTTCAGGAAACATCTTTAGATTAGAAATATTTTTAGAAAAACATGCTAAATTAGTGACATTTTCAAGAAACATCGCTAAATTAGTGACATTTTCCGTAAATGTTGTTAAATTCATAACATTTCATGGACACAACTGCTAATTTTTAATATTATTGACATTCCTAAAAAACATTGCTAAAAATCATCACAAAATTATTGTTTTTTTGTAATGTATTGTAAATACTATGGGGAGGAACTCTAGAGTTGCTGGTAGAAAAGTTGTGGGGAGGACCTTCACAACTGTAAATGCTGTTCCACTGACCTAGAAAAGACCCAACATGATCTTGGTCTACCATTGATAGATATTTTAGGGCCTCAAGAACATTATAATTAATCATAAATGGTATATGGTCATACTTTTAGACTTTATATTTCCCTTAGTGAGCTTCTTTCTACATGTCCTCCATTATATGGTTAGAGTCACATGTTGTGAATAATGACTTTCATATATGATATCCCACATGAGCAGCTCTTATGTTACTTCTAGGATATACTAACATGACTATGTAGTTTTGGAAGGGATATGTACTTTCCCTAAAGTGGCTAGCAGAATTAGCTAATAATATCCAATTGGAATGATAATGTGTGATCGACCATGTTGTCCATTTATCATGGGAGTATTTCGATGACCCTCATGGACATGAGAAGAAATATGTAACTTCTCTTGAGCTGCCTTCTCATTATACTAATGAGATACACGAATGGTCAGGATGGGGTTGTATTCTCGATCGATGACTATTATTCCATCAAGATATGGTAACAACTTTTTAGAATTTGGGAAGGGATATAATAATTCTATTCCATCACCACTAGGATATTCTAGCAGACTTATACAGCTAGAATATGAATGTATACCCATTACTTGGTTAGAGTAAGGATGTGTGCCTACTACTATACTAAAATTCCTACCAAAATGCAATGACATGATTTATGTGTGAGGAAGAAAACATGGTTCTACCCCTATTTTTTTCCAGTGTATATCGAAAAACTTCTTTGCATGATTCCAGGATTTGCTAGAGGACATGATGGGTGCATGTAGGAATATACTACTAGTTATGGATTTCCACCATAACATGTTGGAAGAATTATTTGGTATAAATAGATACTTATATCCACTCTTGTTTAGTGATCGTTTTCATCCCTTGGTGGGCTGCCCTGGGTTCTCCGGTTAAGGTGACCCAATTCAGGTCCCATGAGGTGGCATGCACAATGGGATGAGAACTTAACACCTCAAAGGTTTGACAGTGGTGATTTTTGGCAGAATACCTTTGGGGTGACTCATGCATTGTGATGATGAGACCATTATCTACCTCCTGATCCACCTCCCTAAGATAAGGGTGAAACATGCTGTTGGGTTCCATGAAGAGTCTCCAAAAACGATTTATGATGAAAAGAGGTGTCACTTACTTCTTAATAAATGGTCTTTACTTGACAGACAGTCAATGAGGCTTCATGCCTTGAAGGGATTCTCATGTAACTTCCAAGGTCAGGATAGTACCATTGAGATAATACTTCTAATCCAATTCACTTTTCACCAGCCTTTGAATTCATTGGGTGGATGATGGTTCCCTGTAGTTTTAAGAGGGCCCTGATCTTAAAAATTCATATGTTTATGTTTTTTGTGGATATTAAGATGCCATTTGTATTAAATGGTTTTTTGGTGGGTGTACCTATGGATAAACAACAAACAAAAACAATGAAACCCATAATAGTAGCATCACAATTAAACACAAGATTATATGACTAATTACTTTAAAGGATCCAAATTGGTCCTATTTTCAGGTCATAAAATGAAATAGACTGAAATGTGGGAGGCTCATTTACTTTGGTTAATGAAATATTTTATATCGGGTTCACCATTTTTGTTTCACACTGATTGAAGCAGTGATACAATTATTCATATTTAGGCCACACTCTTTGAATTTTTTCCAATAAAGTTTTTTCATGGAACTAGAAATCCCCAATGGTTTTCACATCCATGATGGGCTACAAACCATATTTTCAAAGGAAGGTGGTCACTGTGCATTTTAATAATGATGCCTTGTAACTCACATTGGCTGAGATTATGGGAGGTCAATACCATCACTTCTTTTTTTTGGAATTATTACCTACTCCCAGACTCTCTTATATAGTTAAAAGATGTTTTTAAATCCTTCCTAAATCCCAATATCAGACTGGTCTACCTTATGTTATAAATCAGCTATTGACATGTATTGATATGAACTATATGAATATTTTAAAGGTTCTCCAACAATGGAACCATCTGTATATATCAGAGGCTCTCCATTAATGGTATCATCTATATGTATAAGAGGTTTTCCATCATATATCATTTATTATTTTATAATTTTGGTTTTAATAGACATATATAGGTGCGCTAGATTTTTTCATTATACAGGAAGACATATTTTGTTTAAATGTTGGGATCGAGCCCTTGATGGGGCTTCGTATGTGTCCTCATGAAAGGAATCGAAAATCATGTAGTTGAATACCACTTAACAAGACTCATAGTACCTTTTATGGTCATGTGATATGGACCATACCTTGTAGTTTAACATCACATAACAAATATTATAGATGGAAAATAAGTATCCAAGAATGGTATAGGGATTATGTAAGAGTGGCCCTTTATGGTTGATGCCACAAGGCTTATGTCCTGATGAGATTGATTTGATCTTACAAAGAATATGGACCTATGAAGATCTCTCTCACTGAGAATATGGTCCGATGAGGATGAAGTGAAAATGATCTGGAAGAAATGTAGGCTTCCAAGTGTGGAAATAATCTTAATGAGAATATAATCCAATAAAAATGGAAATAGATGTTGGTTTTGAACCCCAAGGAGGATCCAAACATATCCTACTGGGAAATGAATCAAACACCATGTAGTTTGGATATATTGAGGGTTAAACTTAAGGAGGAGGCCCAAAGATTTCTTTATTTGGAATGCATCCCTTTGAAGGTTCGTCCTTTGAGGAATATGTCCCTTTGAGAACCAAGTTAGGGATTTCACCTAGAAGGAGGCCCATTGGGATACATTATTCTATCTGCATGACCATCAATGATCTCTAATACTATGTGAGTCATGCTCTGTGTGATAAATAAGAGACAGTGAAAGATCCACCATATAGCATAATCATGCTTGAATGGTACATATGCATGAACTGGAAGATTGAGGGTTGAACTTCATTCCTCATATGTTGGCGGATGAGGGAGGGGATATGGATGGTAGGAAAGGGATCATATCCTACATGAAATTTTTGGAGCTTACTCCCAGAGGTATTCCCATAGAAACTTCTCATCTGATGATGGATGAGGGCATGACTGTGCTGGGGTATCTAGGAAGAAAGAGTTGGAGATTACACTAAGAGGGATTCCCATTTTCACCTTCTTGCCTATTTTTAAACCTAAATTCGGGCTTACACATCTGTTAATCCCAAAACAAAAATTGAAAATGTTTCCCAATTATCTTTAAATTTTAGGCAACATATAATAGGAAAATTATACTACATGAAGCAAGAAGGCTCTTACGAATACCTCAAGGATTAGGGCACTCTTTACGAATGGGATGGATTATTATGGATGAACTGAGTACCCTACCTACACGGAAAGTTGATTTTTGTGTGTATATTTTACAAAGGGAATGCACGATCGAAAGGGGTGCACATTGGTTTTTATGAAAGCATGATCATACAAGTCCTAGGGCCTTCGAAGAGGTCATAGTTTGGATTTCATTGGGTTTTAGTGTTTGTTAGAGAGAAACATTTGGATACTTGATGGAGAGGATAATATGAAGACAACTACTACATGGAAAGAGATTTCTAATGGAAGAATGGTAAATACCATGAGGATACTCCATTTCTTATACATTCCTAACTATGTGGGATTACAGATATCATAAGGGGATTTTTTCAAAGGGAATTCATTAATGAGCAGTGTTATTTTTGAGTGAGAGTATATAACTTGTGAAAGGCCAAGAGAAACTAACTTTTTGAAAAAGGGGAAATTTTGTTGATGTGGCCAATTTATGGGGGAATCCTTTATAGTATATTTCTCTTCCTTTGTGGTGACCGAGTTACCAGTAGTTTGCTGTGAACGTCCCAACATAGAAATTTTTATCCAAATATTTCTTATTTTGTACTCTTTATATCTATGTTTATACGGGATCAACCATGTTTCTAATATATTCCAATTTCTATGGGGGATACATTGGGTATTTATAGGCGGTGCATGAAAAACTACTTTCCCGAAATTGTAGGATGCATAGAATATCTGACACTATACAGTGTGATATAATCAATGCCTCATCTAAAAAGAATTTCATTTATGGGGGGAGTTGAGAAACCACCTCATTCCACATATGATTTTGTTTTTTGGGGGAAATTTAGATACTACCTTACACCTTAAATGATTTCATTTTTGGACAGTTTCGAGTGGTAGTATCACATCCCAAATAATTTTTGTTTGTGGGGGCCATGAATATACCACCTCACAGTAAAAATGTTATTTGTTTTTAGGTTGAATTGATAGACCTCTATGCACCATAAATTATTTTCATTTGTGGGGGGGGGGAATCGAGGGACCTCCTCACACTGAAAGAGGTTTTCATTTACAGAAGTAATATATTTATATCCTCACACATCAAATGATTTTCATGCACATGTATCATCAAGCAAGCTCATCATGCCAGAAATGATTTTAATTTGTGGGTTGGTGGGGGTGATATGTGAAGGATAGGGTTTTGAATGGAATAATTGATGATCTATAAGGAAAATTCATGTTTCTATATGGTTTCATTTTTTTTGTGATTTTGTTGTTATTTATTATGATTCTAGGTTTTTATAAAAAACAAACCCGCTTATCATTTTATGTGAAAATATATATTTATAACCTTTTTATATTTTTATTAAAACTTTACTTCTAGTGGTATGATTTATGTAATTATAATTTCATATGAAATGGAATAGGTTTATCTAACTTTTATTTCACTATGACATAATATAATTCAATATATTAGATGTTTTGATTTTGATCTGAATATGACACATGCTTTTGATATTAACAATATTTTTCTGCTTATTGTGTTGTTTTGTTTTATTTCAATATTATTTTATAAAGTTTTTTATATGGCTCAAATTATTACAATTTTTTTTTGGAAATCAAACACATTTATCTCTATTTCATTAGTATAAATGGATGTTTTAATTACTATTAAGTGGTGTAATTTTTTTTGAATATCATGAAATTTATTTGGAATTTTATATTTTCCAAAATTCAAATATTTTTTTATTTAATTAATATATATTTTGATTCACATCAGAATCATACACTATTTTTTAGGTTCTAAATATAAGAAGTTTTTATGAGTTTCATTAAACTACAAAAAAACTCTGAAATAGTTTTTTAGACACCTAAAAAATAGGCCTAATTTCTAAAATTTTATCATCATTTTTATTCCATTTTCAGTTTATGCTATTCACTATTTTTCAATCATATCACATTTGATATTTTTCAGTTTAATAATTTATTTTATTTGTTCAAAATATATATAAATTATAAACAATTAAGTCTCCTATACTAACATCTAATTATATAATTTAGATGGCTTAAAAATTCACCAAATGATGAGTTTGTAAGTTTTTTGGTTTTGAAACCCTTTTAAAACCTACCCACCATGAGTGAACCACACCTTACTGAAAGAAATATTCCATACTAATGTATGAACCTATTTTCCACCTTACCAAATGATTTAAATTCATCCTACACCCTTTTAGAGCATCACATATCCCACAACCTTTTATATTTATTTCCAGCGCAACATCAACATGGAAGATCCTCCCATGCACCCACAACTAACTTATAGCAGCGCATCACCTGATGTTCTAAGTTTCAACCTTACCATAAAGTGCATACACCTTACCATGAGTTATTTTTCCACCTTACCACAAGTGATAATCACCTTACTGCATGTTGAAAAGTTTCTCACATGACCAGTATAGTGACCACAAGTTATAAGAGGTGACCGCATGATATATTATGAGGTGACCACACCTTATTTACACTTTCATAATTCTAACCACACATCAAAAAAAAAAAATAATACCAACCACATGAACTTTAGGAACACATTTAGTTGTTTATTTTTTTTATTTTTTCTTAAAACTAAATTTCTATGCATGGAATATTTTTGGTTATTTTTAATTATTCAGTAAACTACATTCTTATTCTATGTGTTTTAATCATTTTATTGATTTCTAAAATTCATATAAATTATAAATATGAAATTCCAATTATTATTATAAAAGTTTAATAATTTTTAAAATATTTTTAAATTCATCCATTATTCTTACATATCATATACAACATGTAATTATTATTTTTAAAATTTCTACATATTTTGAATTTGTTGGTCTTATTCTTTAATAAATTAATATTCAGCGATAACCAACTTATTAAAATTGATTTATTGGTATTTAATGTAGGATAATTAAATCATTTAATTGTTAAACACTATATTAAATTGAAATGTTTTTAATATTTTAATTTAATCATTCAAATTAAAATATGATTTTTATGAGACAAATTTGATTTATTTTTAGTATAATTATTACTATTTTATGGGTAATTCAAATTAGTATGAATCCGTCTTTAATTCCTGAATTCAAAAATTTATATTTTACCATTATTATTGATGATAATATTCTCTCCTAGATAATTATGTTATTTTTATTTGGAATTTTTTCCCAACCCGATATTGGTTTTTTTTTATTTTTAGATTATATTTAAATTCACATGGAGACCTTTAAAGATAACAACAATATCAAGATAAACTATACATACATGAACCTTTTGAGAACCAAATATCAGATTTAGAATTCAATGTCATGTGTGACACTATGTTTCATCATCTAGACGATCTCTCAAGGACTTTATGTAATCTTATACATCTACTACTACCTTTATGAGATGTCAACATTTCTTGAGAACCAGTACATACACTTTAATTGTTCATCTTCTACTTCATTCTTGTTAATGAGACTATAACACAATTTACCATCTCTCACACACAGTCTCTATTTTATATTTATGATTTTGAAAACAAAATCATTATTCTTCTTCTCTAACATAAGGTTTTTACTAAAGTTATAACCATTTGGGTTATGACTCCCGTATTCTAAAGTCAGTGTTGAAATTGGGCTCTGACTCCCCTTACAAAATTTAGTGTGTTTTGGTTATCCCTACACTAGAAAATAATCTTGTAATAAAGTTATGATTACCCCCTTAAATATTATATTATTTTAAAATGTATATCTAATTTAGTAGAGATTTATAAGAGTAGAGTAAGCTAACTTTAGACAAAACTAGTATAAAAAACATTATTTTTCTATTCTTGCCACTGTAAATTAACACTAATAATTAACTTCATTAATTAACTTTAATGATCCATTAATTTCATTAAAAATTTAATTTTGGTATATGAAACCTCTCTAGACCATTTCCATATCCCAATTATAATATAACAATTAATATCAAAGGTTAATGATTTTAATAATTGACTAGGTCTATTATTATTTTTTCTAAAACCAAAAAATTGGAATCAATACTTATTCATTTTTTAATGTATCTAACCTTTTTATAGATTCTAATTTTATTTAATTTTTATTAACCTATTACTTTAACTCATTGTCTAAGGGAAAAAGATCATTAAGAGGGAAGGAGTGAATGTAAACAATTATTGTATTCCATTGAAGCCACATCACTTTGATGGAAATGATTTTGAATTCTAGAGATCCCAAATGGAGGTATACTTAAAACAATTAATCATAAATGCTGGGCCATCATGAAAAAACTATATGCTCTACTAGTTTTGTTGAATGAGTCCAAATAACACTACAAATTAATGGGATCACAATGAAGGTTTCTATTGAAGAAATTAATAACTTCAAAGAGTACACTCTTGACAAATTAATTGGATCACTACTTCAGTATAAACAAGAATTTAATAACATACCCAACAAGAAGACCAAAAAATGTAAATGTGTAGAATTTAAATATATGAATGTTGAAACTATTAATTATTCAAATTTTGATCTATAGGATAGGGAACAATAATATATTTCTCAAATTGTGATAGGAGTCCATAAACGAATGAAAAATAAAGGAATTAAGAACTAATTTACCAGAAACCAAAAAATTAGAAACATAAGAGAGATAAATAAGGAAGAATGAATTATAATAATTTATATTTTACTTTTTTAGTGAATAATGAAAGGGAATATCAATATTGACTATCCCAAACTAAAAAATAAAGAAAAATAAAAACAGAAAGTCAAAAATGATTTGAAAACTAGTTGGATTTTTACATAAGAATCTGATTTCTGTATAAAATCTGGAAATGAGAAAGAATATGATAACTTGTTAATCAAGTCTTCTCTCGATAAGGTTAGTTATTCTAGATTTTATTCTAGATGTTCTTATTCTACCTATGATTCTTAATGTCTAAATGTTTCTGAGATAAATGAAGAAATTGAAATATTAAGAAAAGATATTTTCATAGTTGATGATTTATATAATAAGATTAAAGGAAGTAATGAAAAACTTGTTTCTAAAAATAAATTTATTTTACAAGAAAATAAAAAATTATGAAATTCTTCTTATGCTTTTAATTATACAGTTTATGATAATTTAAAATCTTCTCAATATTTGAATAAAATTTTGAAAAAAGGAGGTTGAAATTCTTAAACAATGTTTATATAGTTTTATTTATGGTCGTAAAAATATAATAAAATGATGTCTTTGAATAAAATAAATAAAAATAAATATGGTTTTTTTTGTGATAGAAGATTACCTCAAATGTTTAAAACTCATTTATGTTAAAAGTAAAAATGATTTTACTTCTGCTGTTACTTGTTTTAAATGTGGTATGAAATTTCTCTATGGAAATGATTGTTCTCTTAGATTTAAATAGTTTTTAGGATTAAAAAAAATCACATTTCAAAATATTTGTTATATATATTACCATACAATACTTTTTTAAATTTTTTCTGGGTACCTAAAAATTTTATTACTAATCTTATTGGACCCAAATTAGCTAGGGTACCAAAATTTTCAAGTAATTGATTTTTTAGGAAAATTTCCCTAGATATATGATGAATGTCATATGGTTATACAGTGGATGATCTGGGCATAAAGATAGAGGCCTATAAAAATTTATCACTAATAACACATGTAATGGAGGCATTATAACATTTAGAGACAATTCTGAGGGAAAATTAAAAGGTTTTGGTAATGCTAGAATTTATAATTCTATATTTATTTCTAAAATTTTATATTTTAAAGGTTTAAAAAATAATTTAGTTAGTATATCTCAATCACGTGATGATGGAATGAATCTAAAATTTCGAAATGATAAGTGTTTAGTTTTTAAAAATGATTCTTTATTGTTTTTTTCTAATTGAAATGAAAATAGTTATAAAATTATTTTTGATGAACTAAATATTCAACAAGTTAATTGTTTGAATGCTATGAAAAATGATACCATTATTAGGAATCAATGATTTGGTCATGTTAATATTATAATGTTACTTATGTTTCTAAACATGATAATGTGCTATAGTTACCTACCCTGAAGAAAGAAAACCTTTATGTTTGTGACACTTTCATGAAAGGAAATCAATGTGAAGTCTCCTATAGATATATCAATTAAATAAGTTATAATATAAATTTAAAGTTAGTACATCTTGATTTACTTGGCCCTACTCAAATTTATATCATTGGAGGAAATAAATAAACTTTAGTTATTTTTCACGGTTATAGTTGAATTATAGGGGTTTACATTCTTTCTCATAAAAATTATACTTTATTTAGATTTGTTATTATTTTTAATTTAATACAAAATTAAAAAGGTTTTATGATTGTTTCTATTCATAGTCAAAAAGGAGTAAAATTTATTAACTTAGAATTTTATTTTTTTGTATAGAATGGTTATTTTCAAAAATTTTATTCTTCTAGAACACAATTGAAAAATGGAGTTGTAGAATGAAAAAATAGAACTCTTATTGAAATGGATAGAAATTTGTTAAGTGAATATATTTTTCCTAGATAATTTTGGGCTGAATCCATTGTTGTTAATTTTTATATTTAAAATACAATTCTTCTCAGAAAATTGTTAAATAAAATTTATTATGAATTATTTAAAAATAGAAAAGTCCAAATTTGGTTATTTTAGAGTTTTTCTATGTAAAGTTTTATTTTAAATTCAAAAGATATATTTGATAAATTTGATTCTAAACATGATAAAGGAATTTTTATTTATTTTTATAATAATAGTAAACTTTAAAGAGTTTATAATAAAAAAATATGGTTATTGAATAATCTGTTTATATTATGTTTGATGAAAATAATGTGAAATTTATTTCTGATTCTAATTATCTTTTTTTCAAGCTTATATATTTTACTTTTGGTAAAAAATACCTCATGTTAAGAATGGATCAATTGAGGGGGATAATTATCCTTATATACCTAATAATATATCATGTAAGATTCATAGATATCTTCTTGTTGAGAAATTAATTAGTAATATTGATTTTGGTATAAAAACTAGAGATTCTTTCTAAAACTTTTATGCTAATATTGATTTTATTTTATATATTTTTCTTAAAAATATATATGATACTTTAAATGATACTAACTTGACTATTTCTATCCATGAAGAGATTAATAAATTTTATAGAAAATAGTTTTTAACCTTAGTTAAACCCTATAAAGACAAGAATTTCCTAGGATCTAAATGAATTTATAAAAATAAAATGGATGAATCTGGACAAGTTGTTAAAAATAAATCTAGACATGTTATTCAATATTATTATCAATAAGAAGGTAAATATTTTGATGAATATTTTGTGCCTATTTTTGGAATTGAATCTATTATAATTTTATTAGTCTTCTATTTTTTTAGGGACTTAAAATATTTCAAATAGATGAGAAAAGATGGTTTTTAAATGGTTTTATTTCTAAAGAAGTTTATGTTTTTCAAACCCGTGGTTTTGAAAATGGAAAACTTCCAAAGAATACTTTTAGGTTTTCAAAAGAAAAATATGGTATTTATTGAAAACCACATGCTTGGTATGATAGACTAGAAATATGTTTACTAAAAATTTATTTATCTGAAGGTAAAGTAGATCCTGCTTTGTTTATAAAAATAATTTAAAACGATATTTTAATTGTAAAAAATTATGTTAATGGTATTGTTTTTTGATCTTTAAATGATTTTCTTTGTAAATGGTTTTCAAATTTTATGTAATGTGATTTTTACATGAATCTTATGGGAGAATTAAAATTCTATATGATCCTTCAAAAGTTTCAATGAAATGATGGAATAATTTTGATTCAATCCAAACATGAAAAATATTTTGTTAAATGTTTTGGTCTTGATTATTGTAAATCTTATAAAACCCATAAGATCATTTCTTGTTAATTAGATTATGTTGTTTCTATTAAATCTTTTGAATATAAATTATTTTTCAAAATGATTTAATGTTTGTTGAATTTAACTGCTTCTAGACTTTAGATAATGTTTAGGGTTTTTTATGTGCTAGATTTCAATATGATCCTAAGGAATCTGACATAAAATTTTTTAAGTGTGTTATTATAAAAGTTAAAGTAACTATTAATTATAGATTACTTTATTCTAGTAAAAATAGTTTTGATTTGGTTAGTTACTCTGAATATTATTTTAGAGGATTTTTACTTGATATAAACAGAACCTCTTGTATGTTTCGCTTTCTTAGTAATAATTTATTTTGTTGGAGTTTAAGAAAACAAAACTCTATTGTTTTATTCACTGATAAAAGTGAATATACCTCTACTGCATCTTTTTTCTATCAATATTTATAGATTAAAAAAACCTTGTTTGACTATAAGTTCGCTTTTAAAAATATTACTATTTATTGTGATAATTTTTCTAAAATTTCGATTTTGAAGAGCCCTTTTATTCATTCTTGAACTAAGAATATAGATATGTGTTTTCATTTTCCTCTATATTATGTTAATAAAGGTGATATTATTATTGAATATATTCCAACAAAAAATTAATTAGTAGATATTATCACCAAATAATCATATTCTTTAAAGTTTTAGAAACTAAAATTTTAACTTTATATGTTTTCAATTTTGTTTGAAAATATTATTATTCATTTTTAACTTACCTTAACTTGCTCTTATTAAGGGGGAGCTTCTTTGGTTTAAAACTACATATTTTGATATTTATCAAATATCGAATTTTTGAAAAATTTAAAATTGGGAGAGAATTTAATAAAATCATGTTTCAGTTTTTTAATTCTCAAAAAATGGGGAGTTTGTTGGGTGTTTGTTTTTATTTATTATTATTTCATGTTTTTAGAAATTAAAATCCCACTTAAAATTTTATTTGGAAATCTAATTTTTACAAACTATATATATTTTTATTATAACATGAGTTGTAGTGATCAGATTTATGTAATTATAATTTCATATGAAATATAACAAGTTTTTCTACAATTTATTTAACCATTATGAAGTCTAATTAAATATATATTATTTTTTCATTTTGATCTGAACATGATACTTGATTTTCATATAAATAATATTTTTCAGCTTATTATGTTGTTATGTTTTCTTTGGTTACTCTTTTATAACATTGGTGATATAACACAGTTTCTTAGATAACTTGTTCTTTTGGAAATCCAACAAATTTATCTAAATTTTGTTAGTATTATTGGAACTCTGAACTTTTTTATGTGGTTAAACAAATCACTCAAGATCATGAAGTAGTTCTATAATTTTGGATTTTCTAGAATTCAAAATATTTTTATTTCATTGATATATCTTTAGATTCACATCATAATTTCATGATGTTTATTGGGTTATAAATATAAAATGTATTTGTAGATTTAATTAAACTACATAAAATTATGAAAATGATGTTTAAATGCCTAAAATATAGTACTAATTAATTTAATTTTATCATTATTTTTTCTTCTGGTTTTATTTTATGTTATTCACTATTTTTTAATCATATCTCTTGTTATACTTTTTTAGGTTAATGTGTTCTTTAACTTTTTGTAAATCCCTTGAGATTATATACAATTAATTGTTTTATACCAACATATAATTTTATCATTTGGATATCCTAAAAATTCTCCAAAGGTTGAGTTTCTAGTTTTTAATGGGTTTTAAGCCCTTCTAAAATCTACCTATAGTGATTACACCACAACTTTCTATAGGAACTCTTCAAGTCTACTACGTGAACCAATTTTACACATTACCACACGAGTAAAAATAATCATACACCCTTTTATATAATCATATATCTAGTAGATTGATATCTTCATTTACAGCACAACTTCAAATGGAATCTCTCCCCATGCACCTATAACTAACTTGCAGTAGCACATCACTTGATGTTCTAAATTTCCACTATAGCATAAAGAACATCCACCTTACCATGAGTTGGGTTTCCACCTCATTGCATGTGATAATCACCATACCGTATGTTGTAATTTTTTTTCACATGGTAAGTATAGTGACTGCAAGTTATAACGACTAACCACATGATATATTATGAGATGACCACACCTTACTCACTTTTTAGAATCCAAACCACATAAAGTGGTAAGTCTATCGATAACATGAACATTGATTTCACAATTATTTGTTTCCTTTGTTTATTTTTTCTTAAAATTGTATTTCTACACATGCTATTTGTTTTGGTTATTTTTTATTATTTAGTTAACTGCATTATTATTCTAATTTTTTTAATAATTTTATTAATTCTTAAAATTCATATAAATTATATATAAGACATGGGAAGTATTATTATAATATTTTAAATAGTTTGAAAATGTTATTAAATTCATTCACTATCTTTACATAATATATAAAAAATGTATTTCATAAATTTAAATTTTTTTATATTTGGAATTAATTAGTTGGTCTTATTATTCTTTAAATTAATATTCAAAGACAATGAACTTATTCAATTTTTTTTGTATTTAATACAGGATAATTAAATCCTTCAATTATTATGAGCTGTATTAAAATATAATGCATTTAATATTTTAATTTAAATATTAAAATTAACACATTATTTTTATGGGACTATTTTGACTAATTATTATCATTTAACAGGTAATTTAAATTAGTTCGAATCAGCATTTAATTTTGGAATTCAAATATTTATTTTTCACCATTATTCTCAATGATAGTATTCTATATCATGAATAATTATGTTATTTTTATCTTAAATTATTTTACCTATCTTAAGATTTATTATTAGTATTTTTAGATCCCATTTAAAGGCATCAAGATACACTCAAAGTATATAATGTTTTCGAGACGAACTACGAGTACATTGACCTTTTGAGAGCCTAATCCCGACGTTGAACTTCAACATCCTATGCGATACCATATTTCATCATCTATAAATTCTCTTAAAGAATATTCCTAATATTCTATGACTACTAATTCCATGACGAGACATAAAAATTTCTCAAGAACTAGCAAATTTGATCTTATTGTTTATCTTCCACTTTGTTCCGATTTCTGGGTCTCTAACACTGTTTCCCATCTCTCTCACACACACTATCTATTTTTTGTTTATGATTTTGTATAAAAAATAATTATTCCTATATATTTGGGCTATGAATCCCATTTTCTAATGTTAAAACTATTTGGGTTATGACTCCCATATTCTAAAGTTAGTGTGGTAATTAGGTTATGACTCCTCATAAAAAAGTAAGTATGTCATGGTTATCCCTTGACTAGAAAAGGATTGTATAATCAGATTATGATACCCCATAAAAAATAATATTATTGTGAAATTTATCTATCATTGAGTAGAGAGGTATAAGAGTATAATATGCCCACTTTTCATCAAAATTCTATACCAAAATAATTTTGTTTTTTACTATTTCTACTACAAATTAACTCTAAGAATTAACTTCAATAATTAACTTTAATAATCAATTTATTTAAATAAATTTTTGAATAATTTATATTTAACCCCTATAGACCATTTTCTATCTCCCTATCCTAAATTAAAATCATGTCCTTTACCATATTTACTCTCATTCTCATTTTCCTGGTCTGTTTGTTGGCTTCTGGAATGCTCTCAATAGTTTTATCAAATTCTTTAAAACCTTTTCAGTCCCAAAAAATGTCAAAAATATTATAAAATTACATTGATTGTAAATTTAATAATATTAATAACAAACTTAATATATTTTAAATAACATGGGTACGGTGTTAAAATATAATAAAAAACCATAAAACTTTTAAAATAAGGTTTTAATGAAAAATACCTAACCTCGAGTCTGACTTGCCACATACATACTTTACCCCCTATATAATAAACATATATTGATTTTATAATTTCTTAAATTTTTTTAGGTGTATTCATTTATTATTATTACTTTTATTTTATTTATTACCATTTATTATACTATTATTTAATTATTTAAGTTCATGGAAGATGTTTGGAGGGTGTTCGTTTCATAATCTCAAAACAACTCTGATAAGTTAACCATGGTAAAAGGATCCATATTTTCATCATATTTAGAATATTAATCATGACATAATTATCATTTTTATACATTAAATACAATTTTATAATCATACATGAATATTTTAAATGAAAAAGGCATCACATCACACTGTGGAGGTGGTAGTCAAAATGTACACATGAATGCCGTTATCATTTTCCAAGAATGGAAACAAAAGAAGTTATGTAATATATTATCCTTATAGAATCAAAATTAGTTCATAAATATCAAATATATCCATAAAGTCTATTATAATATCCATCCTTGTGAGCTGGTGATGAAAATGAGCCACATATCATCTTGGAGGTGGCAATCCACACTTACACATTAATGTGGTTTTCATTTTCCATATGATAGAAATTGAGATGAAAAAGGGTTGTAACATAATAATAATAAAGTTAAAATATATGAAGGTTAGTTATTTCATTATTTAATTATGGGTAATTAATATTTTAAGGAGGTAGAAGAATTAATAAATGAAAATTCATGGTTAAGAGTTATACCTCTTCTTAGGAGAACCATCTTTGGTTACATCTTCGGTCTTCTAGGTTGTTCTTTTTACGAGATCAAAGATTCTAGGTCATAGTGAGTATAGTTGAGAAGGGATTTTTGTAGGTATATATTGAGATAAATGGATCAATATGTGTGATGTATATTAGATAATTGGTTCACTTTTATAAGTGAGGGTAGTAGCAATCTTGTAACTATTTAACCTTTTAAATTTATATAAGGTCTTATTCATTGTAAAGTGGAACCACGTAACCAAATATTTGTATATAAGTTACGATAGGGTCTAAAAAAACTCAACTAATAATATTTATATATTTTTTTAAGACATTTTAAGACTGATCTTCTAGTTAAATCACCTTTAAATCCAATTTGATCTTAATCGTGATAACTTAAATTTTTTACGTTGATAACTTAATTATATGAAAAAATAAAAGGGAATTTTAGACAAATTTGTAAATTATTATTAAAAATTTGGAATAATTTTTTTTCATATTTGAAATATATAAGTGGTATAAATGACATTTAATATAAAATACACAAAACACATTAAAAACATTTTTTAGAAAAATACCCAATTTAAGAGAAAAATTAATTTCACCATGAAATCAGGTAATAAGTTGTCTCAAAATAATTTCAATGGTTAAATAATAGAAAATTAAGTTTTTAGATTTTTTTTTCTATCTAAAACCAAATGTAACCTTCCAAACATACCATTAAATCCAAAGACCCAAAAATAGTTTTTAATTTGAATGAAATATAAGTTATGTTCATAAAAGTCAATCTTGGGTTACCGAAATCTAATTATTGTTTTAAAACAAATTATTTTACTCCTATATAATATATTCTTTCATGAATTTTTTTTCATAATTTATTATGTCATTCTTACATCATAATAATGTTATAAAAGTGATGGTATTTGAAAAATCAGTATTTTTACTATTCTTCCAAAAATCAACTATTTTAGAATAAACTAAAAAATTCAAATTAATATAAATTCAATATGATATAACAAAAAAGAATTAAATTCTATGAAATTAAATTTATTAAATTTAGAAATTTAAAATTTAAATAAAACTATAAAAGAAATGGAAAACATTTTACCATGAATAAAACTATTTTATTTTTTATTAAATAACCACTTAAAATTATTATAGTGAATATTACTCCCTAAAATAAAATCATGATTAATAATAATATATTAAATTGATTTAAAATTTAAATTACCTAGGTCTTTATAGAACATGTCCGAAATACCAAATAGTTTTAGCTCCTAAGTGTCTAAACACTCTTCCGGGTATATACATAACAATAACTTTTAGTTTTACATGATCAAGAATTATCTTTCCACAACTGGGTGTGAGTATTATATTTTATAATCATAATTCTTTTTCAAAACTTAATATCCATGATTTAATTATCATTGAACTGTTAATTTAGTATTATATATCATAATAATACCATTTCATATATGAAATAATGTGTCATTATTTATAGAACTGGAAATTGAGAAAAATGTTTTTGCAACACTCCATAAAAAACAATAATTTTATGAGAATCAATAAAATTTTAAATGTAATGTTGCAATATTCTCTTAGATGAAAAAGGAATCACTCTCATTCAACAACTTATAGTGTCCACCTTACTTCTTATAATACTACTAAACTTCATTGGTTTCTATATTTGAATACATATTTATGAGTTACATGTTTTATTTAATACCCAAGAAATGATTAAAAAAATCACATCCGTTGATAAATATACAAAAAATTGAACAGTATTTTCTCTTATATTTAATTCATTTCAATTACTCATCCAATGAATGTTCTTGGAACTTGTGAAGCAGATTGTGTCCCATTCATCTACCTCCTTCTAAATCCTTTGTCTCTTTAAAGAACATTGTCCGTGGACCATTGAATATGATATTTGTACATGATTATCAACCTTTTTCTTCAAATCATACACCATATGGGGCATGGAACCATGTTCTTATAAATCCTTATCAACTCGATGAAGAATTGTAAAAATAAAATTTGATCTGCCACTCCATACTGTTCATTCTTTAATTTTTAATGAATATGGAGAATCTAGGTGGTAAGGATGGCAATTCAGATTAATGATAAATTATTATCTATATAGAAGCTAAAATTTTCTAAATTATCAATTTACTCTGGCATATTCAATTCAAGATCACCATATAGGGACCCATATTTAAATTTACACCTGTATAGTGCAATGAAAATATTATTTATCTTCAACATCTCTTTATCCTTTTCAAGTTATAGGATATGAGTTATCCTAGTGTATGTATCCATGTATTTATATTTCATATTCATCTCTCTAGATAGAGTTGATAAAAAGATGTAATATATGTTTTAAGAATCCTCCATGTATCTCCGATAGGCATCATTTTCACCGACACTCACTCATTGAGGCGATTGATCCGTAATAAGGGATTCCATCACTTAATAAAAAGTTTCCTTTAATATTAAAATATACAAGTGACTTTATGAGTCTTGGAAATATATGTTTCTATGGAAATATTATTTATCCAAAAAATATTACAGATTTCTAGGGGTTTCTATTTCCATTTTCAATAATAAATAAAATATGTTCTTTGTATATATTCTTAACTATTATTAGTGATACAATAAATTAATTTATATTAGTCTCTCACTATTTTATCCAATCTTGATATCCTTCACTATTAAATTTGGAATATCTCATCAATTGGATATTTAAATAGAATGTATATATATTTCCCTTATCATAACCAACAATATGGATATGTAAATTAATTTATGGTATTTCAGTAAGTGTAACTTGTAAACTGCATTGGTTTCTTGTTCCTTGATCTGTTGAGTGGACTCCCCAATCCTGAAATACTTAACTAAGATTTCCTCAATGCTTGAAACTAAATAGTATTATTTATAATATGACCATTATCATTAATACCAATTTGGTTAATTCAACCAATTTTCTTATTTAAGAATCTTTGATAATTAAAAGTTTCCCCTACCGTGGTTTGATCAACACTTTAACTATGAAAGTACCTTAAATAAGAAGATGTAGGTGATGAATTACTTAATATTTTATTTTAAGAATTTTGTTTAACTTATGTGAAAATATTATTTATTATTTTATTCAGAGGCTAGTTAATATTATATGGATTATACAATTTTAATTATCCATGTTTGATAAAATAATTTATATATAATCCAATTATTTTATTTCATCTCAACATGGTGGTAAATTTATTTACATTATGTGCTTGTGTTTAAAAAACCAAATAAACCATGCATTGAATAAATAAATAAATAAATAACATTGAACTTTATGAAATAAAATAAATATGTGATATGATTATGAGGTTTTTTCCTGTTAGTTTGATTATCAAGTATAAGATAAACCAACCATAAACCTAGGAGAAATAACACCTTGAACTGATTCTTGGCTCGAGTTGCAACAATCCACCATTAACCTTTGTATCTCTTAAGTTGGTTTCACAATAGCTCTAGTCCTGAACTACCTCTAATTACTTGGAAATTCATTCTTATAAATTCTTACTTACTCAAAGGTGAGGGGTATCGGGGGTTTAGAGATACATAGAAGAAACCATAGATACACTGGACAATATATAAAAAAGGAGGAAAGGATGGAACATAGACTATTATATTTTATTTAATATTAGAATTATCACAAAAAGTTATGTAATAAATAATTAAAATAAATAAAACCCATAAAAAAATAGGCCATCCTAGCTTATGGTGAATCACCACATGAAATGAATTATAATTTAAACTTACTATAATTAATTTTATTTTATTCTTTACTAAGATAATTTTACTTGAATTAATTAATTATCTAATTATCTTATCAATATTTCCAAATAATTCTTGATATTATCATCCAAAATAATTTCAAATAAATTAAATAAATTCACTTTGAATTTGAAATTATTAAGTATACAATGTGTACTGATGGGGTCACATGAAAAGTACCCTCATGGACTATCTAAATTCATCTTTGGAATTTAATTTATACATGACATTCACTAGAGGTAACATGGAATGTAACATTTTTCATATTATTAAATCAATTTTTGATGTTTAACACTTCTGCATCCTATTCTATCACTCAACACGGTAAGTGAATTATGATATATAGGGTATTTTTCATATACTATGTGCTTACATGACATGTATGCCTATATAGCATGTCACGATATTCATGGTGTGTTGTTCTATGGGCCAAGAAACATAGTATGTGTCACCAACCAGATCATAGTTCCATACAACCCGAAATCTGAATTTGTTTGAGACATGTCCCAAAGGGCGTTCCCAATCCCCATGGGTTGGTAGCTACTATCGAGTATCAAATAAAATCTATGTGGGAAAAAAATTATCCGAATAAACCAGGATTAATAAACAGACTAGACAAGAAGAAGAAACAATAAAAAGTAAAATTTAATAAATACCAAACTGGTCCTAGGACAAACTACAAATGAACAATGGAAACTAAAAAACTGAAAGATATAAAAAAATACAACAACTATAACGTAGACAAATCGATCTCCATGTGGCCTCAATGTCACCATTTTCCACAAGACCGAACCACTCTAAGAGCTAGCTCGAACCAGAAGACCTGAACAAGAAGCTAAACCTATAAAACCATTCGGGTCTATCGACACCAAATGGTATAAGTATGGTGTGATATTCCACACTCAATTGGAAACCACCAAAGAATCCATATGTTTCCTTTCTAGAAACTGTCCACAATCGCTAGTTTGAAACATAATGTAAAATATGTTTTTTCTCATTTTAATAAACAAAAAAAAATTCATTTATAAATCAATATAAACCACAACACTAGTTTGAAAATAGTTTCAACATTATAACTAAAAAATATACCAAAATACATACAAAGAGACACCATACAATGATGAAAATAAAAAATAAGTGTAAAAAATAAACCAGGTGCATCAGAAAGATAACCAAGTGAAATAGATGATAAACCATGGGTGTTCCTAAGCATCCCTAGAGTGATCCCTGGACGAAATCAAGTCGGACTCACCTTCCAATATATGATTTAGATCCATTTTCAATAACCAATTGGATAATCTAAACTACCATAACTATTGGGATGACCCACCTGGACTCTAAGAAATATTTGGGGTGAAAAACCATCTAATCAGGGTTGATAAGAAACCATCCCTTGATCCTCTAAATGACACCTAAGAAACCCATGGTAATATTATTCTGTGTAATTAGGAGGTCATCTTATGTGTGAATCACCCTACCTACCACCACCGCACTTACCTACACCAAACATTGGCACCACCTATACGATAACTCACAAGGGCAAATCCTTAACAGGGGTTCCCATCATATCAAACACTGATCACAAGTTCCAACTAGTTTGTCACGTCACATAAGCTTTAAAACCATTTCAAAATAAACCACAAGTTTCCAACCAGGAATTTACATTTTCAAAACTCATATTCATTTCCCAATATTAAAAAGTTACAACTGAGCCTTACATCATTTATATTTTAAATACACTTTCAAAACATTTCTAAATCATTTTCAAAATTAGTGAAAAAGCCACTTCAATTTTCATAATGTGAAATATGAATTTAACTTTGAAAATAAATTTCATTTCCAACACCATATCCAAAACTAAGATAAAAGGAAAAAATGTAAAAAAGTACCAAATGGGATCTCACATCATTTAGAAATATACTATCTTTCAAAGTACCACTTGATAAAATGAGGTTCAAGAAAAAAAATGTTCTTAATGTGCCATCTTCATTTGAATGTAGATCCATGCACGCACCTTATGCACCCATAAATGTGACAACATCCAATGAAACCTTCACTAAAAAATAATAGAGCATAAAAATACTATTCTGAAAAAAACACCATTCAAAACAACACACACATTAACGTCATGACATGAATTCACCATTTATATCTCACAACATCCAATTTCATAATAAACTAAGCCACTAGAAAATTACCATAAACAAACTCAATTCAAGATAACCCATTTTATTCTTAATTGAAAAATGGAATTTTATCAAATGCCTTACTTGCATATACATATTGGTATGTTGAAGAAATCCCCTGTAAAACCAATTGACATTTAATTAAGCACATTATGTGCACTTATTTGCAAGCATAATGAAATAAGCTATCGAAATAACATTTTAATACATTTTTACAACATGAAAGAATCATAATTAATTAACCAAATACATCAAAATCATTTGAAACATGTTTATAAATTATTTAACAACACACAAGACTCAATGGAATAATATATAAAGAAAAATAATGGAAACACCTACCTCAACAGTGTGTGAATGCAATAAACTCCTAGAGAAGAAAGAATACACCCAGAATATCAATCCACACATACTAAAAATCATGAAAATATAATCACACCCAAACTCTAACCCCTAAGGTGATGCCAAAAGGGAACCACATAAGGAAACCTAGGGAAACTAGGAGAGGATGAGAGAAAGAATAGAAAAATGACCAAAAACCCTAGAAACTTACTATAAAAGTTTGGAGATGGATTCATTGAGGGAGGAGAATCAATCGGGGAGGGGTTTTGAGACCTTTTAATGTGATAAAAATGAGAAATAGGGATGGGAGCTTGATTTGGGTTATAAAATAAAAGGGTCATAATTATAATTTCAAAGTTTTAAGAATCTGGATAGCTCACATGGTTTGGCCGCACAATTTACCAACCAGTGTGCCATCCGTATAATAACTATTGTATGATAAGAGATCGACCACATAGACAATAAACATAGTTTGACATACCATGGTTAAATTATGCGGTAGCTACTATCCAACTGTAGGACATTCCACAAGTTTAATTGGGCTAGGCCACACGGTTACCTGGGCTAGGCTGCACGATTTCCCCTAACTGTGTGTTGCATGTTCATTGGCCAAAAATTAATCCGAAACTCAAAAACACAAATGTTTAAGCTGAGAAATAAATCTAAACCTACACCAAAACATCCAAATCCAAGAAAATAATGAAATAAAATAATATCCAAGGTATGAGTGTGACAATTCTCCCCACTATAGATACTTTCTACCACTAGAATGTTACCCAGCCAAAAGTCTTCCAAAAATTAATTCTACGCCAGATCAAAAAAAATGAAAAACTTGGGGTGAAATTTCAATCCATAAGTTAGAACCGACTGATTATGGAGAAAAATGTAGCATGAAGAAAAATATTAGAACATTATAAGGATCTCCCCACCATTAGAACTCAACTAACAACACCAACCTTTAAACCTCCAACAAAATGAAACCTAAACAGGAACTCCAACCACTCTACCCCAGGCCATCTGATGCAGGAACTAAATGACTTCCAATAAGAAAAAGGTTCCTCCCACACAAACTCAATTATATAACACAAGGTGATAAATAAATAGAAGGAACTTTTACTCGAACAATAAAACTAGAACCACCATCCATCAATTTAAAAAACTCAAGCACCTCCAAACGAGCACAACTAAAATCTAGACCAACCCATGAAAGGGATAAGCACACTCAAGAATAAAATTTAATTCAAAGATCCACATTAAAATAAATACAACTACTCATGACACAATAGAACAAGTCCATAAGACTATGAAATGATGAAATTACAACAATAGATAAATAAAAATAGGTAAACTTTTAAGTGTTTCCACCCCAACATGAGATAAAAAATCCTGGGTATGGTTCCCTACACCCCAATGATTACTGATTACCTGCAGTCTTCACTCTAAGGGTTATGTATGGAGTCCTGATGGTTTAATCATCTACTTACTCATATCCTAAAGCTGATATACTCTGATCAAAACTTACTCTTCAAGCAATTCTTCCTATAAAACTTCTCCAGATGACCCAAATAGATGCAATGATGGTGCCTCTTTAGAGAATTGTGCCATGATGGGAATCAATGACTAAACCAACCACACTAGTGGCACAAAAGTGAACATTATAATGAACTGAACATTGTATCCAATGAAGGAGAATCCACCAGGATAGGTTCGTCTGGCACACACTTCTCTCCAAATGGGAAAGCTTCACAAGAAACAAGGGGAACTATATAACCAACCCTATGTGCTTTGAAAACCAACTCATCTAAAAATGATTCATCCACCAAATTCTTGAAATAAATATCTTAGGAGGAGAGGACTCACTAAATGATATCTGCACATAAAACCCCAAATAAAAAAGAATCCTTTAATAGATCATGTGAAACTACCTTTGACGAAAAGGAAAATAGCTCCTTGGAGTTTTCAACATAAGCCTTCACCATCTGCTGTCCTTACTGAATACACATAAGTTCTTCCCTTTTCTTCATCTTCACCTCCTCAGGTATAAACCATTAGCTAAAGACAGACTTGAATGCTACCCACATCATCCCAACTTTCATGGATGGTGTGGAAAACATCTCCCATTAGTCCAAGGCTAGACTCTCAAACAATCCCAGGACAACATGAACTCTAACATTTTTGGAGTTTCCAACAATTTGAAGACAACTAAACTTCCACAAGCCACTCCACTGCCTATAAAAAACCTATAAATACATAAAACAACTAAGAAGAACCAAGAATTGGGCATGAATCTATAGAAACTTTGGGGACCCTTCTGGGTGGCATATTTTGAACAACATCATGACACAATTCCAAAATCAATATCCCACCAAATCAAAACCAAAAGACCATCTCAGGCCAAGAAACTACTGGCTCAAGAACCAAACACATAAAAGAAAAACCAAAAATCAACTTTTCAAAAATACCATTTTCATTTTAATTTCAAAAATGGTTTCTTATAAGGACACTATATGAATACAAAATCCACTTTCCATAAAATTAAACCCTCATTCTAAAACAAAATCCAATTTGTGAAAGAAAAACCATTCTGTTTATCTCAAATATCCACTCATAGAATCTTATGAACCATCACATATGTTCCCATACATTTCCATACACATTTTCTAACACATAATTTCCACACATACCCACACATATGTCAACTTTCATAAGGAGTACCAAGGGACACACATACCATTTCATTAACAAAATGCAATCATTAACCAAATTTTCAATCCAAAATATTTTCCTTTAAACCCCATTTTTTGAAACTGAAACCATTTAAAAGAAATCATTACCATTTCAAAAATAATTTTTTTCAATTTAAATTCTCACTAAATACCACCAAAACAAAAATATAACACAACTCACACCGGTTAAAACCAATTACATGAACAACTCAAATCAAGCACTTGGGTTGAGGAACTAGTGGTCATGCATTAACTAACGACAAGGTAGTGTTCCTTTACCTAAGTAATAATGAATAATAAGAGGACCTTAAACCATTCACATGGATTCCACATAGGTCAATACTACATATGAGATCATGACATGAAACTAGCTCACCTCCATTATCATTCCTCAGTCCAAAACATACCAAGACAAGACAATGTCTCAATTCTCAAACCAGACCTAGAAGATCAAGTCTTTTCATGAGTGGTGGTGATCAAGAACCAACCCATATCCTACCTCTTGAGCCCCATCAGTCCTAATATCAAATCTACCTAACAACACAAATAACAAAGGACCTACTCTAATACCATTTTTTCACGAAATAGAACTGAGTGTCATCGAACGCAATATCTAACCTGGTACAAGGCAACGCTTGAGGGGAATTCCTAATCCCCGAGGGATGGAAATTAGTGATGGGAATAAAATAAAGTCTATATGGAAATTATTTCAATCAAATAAATTAGGATCAATACCAGATATGTGGAAGAATAAATAACATTTAAAATTTAATAAATATGAAACTGCTCAAGGTACAAACTACAAATAAACAAAGGAAACTAAACAACTGAAATATATAAAATAATACTAAAACCAGAAAATAAACAACTAAATATCCATGTGACCTCAATTAAAATACCATCCATAAGACCAAATCGCTCTAAGTGCCATCTTGAGTTAGCAGACCTCAATAAGAAGCTAAGCATTCAAAATAGTCCGGGTCTACCGACACCAAATGATACAATTAAGGTGTGGTATCCACAAATCAGTAGGCAACCACCAAAGAATCCATATGTTTCCTTTCCTGAAACAGTCCAAAAACAAAATTTTTAAATACATATAAAAATAGGTTTTTATCATTTTAATAATAACACAACTTTTCCTTTTTAAATTATTTTACACCACAACACTAGTTTGGAAACTGTTTTCTATTTTTTAACTAAAACCTGAACCAAAATCCTTAAAAATAGGTACCACACAAAAATAAATAATAAGTATAAAAAATACACCAAGTGTAACATAAAAATAACCTTGAAAAATAGATGACAAACCATGGGTGTTTTTGAACATCCCTAGAGCGATCCCTATATGCACTTATGTCAGACTCACCTGCTCACATATTGTGGAGATCTATAGTAAGTAATGAACTGGTATCTATAAACTATCCTCCCTAGAGACACATCCCACCTATCCTCTAAGAAATCCATGGGGTACCAACCTAGCTAGTTTTGGTTGATAATCAACCGTCACTTGACCCTCTAAAAGATGCCTAGGAAACCCGTGGTAATAGTATTCTGTGCCCTCGCATGCATGACCCACCAGAACTGCCGCCACCACACTCGTCTACCCCAAGCACTGACACCACTTATATTGTAACCCACAAGGGGAAATCCTTAATAGGGGTTCCCATCATGTCACAAATTGATCACAAGATCCTACCAGGTTGTCAAGTCACATAATATTCCAAACCATTTCATAAAATACCTCGAGTTTCTAACCAAGAATTTATATTTGAAAAATCACATCCATTTACATACCTTACAAAGTGACAACTGGGCCTTACATCATTTATATTTCAAATACACTTTAAAAATATTTATCAATCATTTTCAAAATCAGTAAAAACAATTACATCCATTTGTACAATGCCAAAAATGACTTTACTTTTTCAAAACCTATTATATTTCCAAAACCATGTACAAAGATAAGATAAAATCGACAATTTGTGCAAAAGTACCAAACATGATCTCATTACATTAAGGAATCAACCATCTTTCAAAGTACCACTTGGGAAAATGAGGTTAAAGGGAAACATTGTTCTTAAAGTGCCATCTTCATTTGGATGCACATCTAAGTGTGCACCTTATGCACCCATGGATGTGCCAACATCAAATGAAACCTTCATTGCAAATCTAAAGAAAATACAATGGCCATTTTGGAAATACACCATTCACAACAACCCACACATAAACCTCATTCCATAAAGTCACCATCAATATCACACAACAACAAATTTCATAATAAACCAAGCCACTAGAGTATAGCCTCAAGAAAACTCAATTCAAAAAACCCCATTTTATTATTAAAGTTCAAATGGAATTTTATCAAACACCTTACTTTCATATACATACATATATGTTCAAGAAATCCCATTTATAACCAATTGACATTTCATCAAGTGCATTATGTGCACAGATTTTCAAGCATAATGAAATTATATCTTTAACTACCTTTTTTACCAAATTTTACCAACATGAAAGCATCATAATGAATTAACCAAATACATCAAAAGCATGTAATACATGTTTATAAACTATTTAAGAAAAAAATTCATCAATGCATTGTTACAAAAAGGAAAATATTGGAAACACCTACTTCAATAGTGCGCGAACACAACAAAACTCCTAGAGAAGGAAGAATACACCTTAAAAATGAATCCACACACTCTACCTCATGGATTGATATTTCATCTCCTTAGGGACCTTAACTCAGATCTTCAATCCTCCTTAGCTTTTGTGAAACCCTAAATAGAAAAATATTTATTTAAATAAATATTATCCAATAAATAAATAAATAAATATTATATTCACTAAACACATAAATAAATATTTATTTGATTTTAAAATAAATAAATATTTATTTAATTTTAAAATAAATAAATAGATATTTTTATTATTCAACTCACTAAATATTTGAATAGATAAATATTTATTTATTATCTTTTGAATTTTAAAATAGGTATAAATATTTACTAGAATCATGGATAAATATTTATTTCAATATTCAACTCACATATTAAAAAATTGAAGATCATGGGATTTAATTATGCAATCAACTTAACTTGAATAACTAGTATACCATAAGATGAGAATAATATTTATTATTAATATTAATTTCAAAAGAATTTAATGTGTTTTTGGATAAATTTATTTTGTAACCATCAAGGCCTCTTTCTCAATGGAATTAAGTTAACTTACCTAAATTCCATAATCAATTCCCTATAACATGTCAATACACTCATAAAGAAAGAAGTTATTGTCCAATAAAACAACCTTTATTATAAATATTACTATGTAATATAATCCCCTTATTTTTCTATTTCATCTGGATGGATGAATACTTGGTGTCATCATCCTATATGCTTGATTTATATTTTTTGACTACCACAAATAAACTCATCGACAAAATTCCATGACCATGGATTTAATCAGGAAGATTAATTTCAATCAAAGGGCTAGAGATACCTTCTTCTATTAACAAGAAAGTGAAAAATCATTTCTTGACCTTTTAAATTATTTTCATATCATATATGAAACATCAAATGTATCCTATTTCACCGAGAGTATATTTCATCCCAATTTTCTCTGATATATTAAAGTACACAATTCCTAAAATCCATTAATAGTAATCTTATGTCTAAAGACCAATACACACTTCCATAGATAGAATATCCATTAACATATATAACAAGTTGAATTTCTATTGGTGGGTCTATCCTCACAACCCCCACTCTTAGAAGTGGCCAAGTGAGAACTTCGTGAGCAGAATTCTCATTGTATTATGAGCCTCTCACACTAGATAATCAAATATTCGTATCTTTCCCATCAGAAAAATGTTATCTTGACCATATGACATATGTTATTGAATATTATCATAACCTATATAGGTTTTTAGTATAAAGGGAAGATTCTATTACCATTCGATGTTCTAAATACACTAAAGATATTGTCACATTAATGTTATTAAAAATAAAAACATCCTTGTGATAAAATGTTTTTTAATATTATGGTAATCAAAATTAAAAATTTGGTTTGTACTAGGGTACTACCTCCATCATTTCCAAGGTATTAACATTACGATATCTATATATCATAAGCAAAAATATAGTCATAGGGCATAAAATATTACCTTTCATTATAGATATCATAAAATATGATATCCATTAGATAATCACATTTGACATATCCTAAATACATCATATGAATATAGGATTTATGGAATATCTCCATCAATCTCCTACTTCCATTAAAGCTGGATATACCTTGTAGTATTTAACCTTATATTGTATCGTACAACATAACTCATTAAACCATATCCAAAACCAACTTTGGATATCTTCCAACACATTTTAGAAAGCTATCATTTAATTCACATTATATCCCATCATATGTAATGCATTTTGAACAACCATCCGTAACTCAATTAATATAAACTCTAAAACACATTTAAAGTATCATTTTTTTATTTTTATAAAACTAAATCCATATTTATTAGATTACAAAGTGTGTCTCTATAATGATTTTCAAAATTAAAAAAATATATGAACTCTTAATTTGTTAAATGTAGGAAATGGAAGGATTTAGAAAATAATCAATGCTTCTCAAGCTATAAATGTATCTGGAATGATCTACATAACAACATGTATGTCAATACCCATTTCCACTAGCTATATCATACAAATCCATGCATTTTCATATGATCCTTTTATCTAAGAAATATTTTAACCATAAGACACTGAGTATGTCGATCTTGTATAGCTACTCATATATTCTGGATTCTCAGAGTATTGACTGACTAGGTGGATGAACAAATATCAGGTCATTCATCACGATGGATGAGAACATCATATTCTCCACATCTAATAGATAATAAAATCACATGTCTTATTTGGGTACATTCATATACTCCCTCAGTCTATGCCAATCGAGGGACCATATGTCTTAGTCATCATATGAGAGGAAAAATTCTATCTTGATCAAACCTAACCGATGACATGATCAAAAATATACCCAATCATCTCCTAATTAACTCATGATAAGTATATTTTAAAATATTTAATACTAAAAAATCCAAATATGAAACACAAACCCTTAGTATACAAATAACATAGTTTATATAACTCTATGTGGTATAATTAATGGGTTATCCAACACACAAAACATCTTTTTTATCTCATGATCATATTTAATATCTTCATAATAAATTTTATTAACATTTAAACCCAAATTTCATTTCACCCTTCAAAATTAAATGATGAGAATCAATTTGGGATAACTTAATGTCATTGTTTGAGAGGTTAATTACCATTTCACTTCATGAGTGTAACATAAAAGAATAATAAAATGGATACAGTATTTTATAAAACCTGACGCATTTTATATTCTTTAACTTGATTAAGAATAATAAAACATGACACCTAAAAATTTTTATAATTATATACGATATGATAGAATAAAATATAGGATATATGGTTTCTACACGTTTTAGGTTCTTTACACTCACTACATCTCTTTGTAATTAAAGAAACATATATATATGACCATTTCATAAAACCCTCCCACTAAAATTATTTAATTTATAACATATATAAAGAAATTATGTTTGAATAATGGTGGGATTTTGGAATGAATTCCAAATATTCAACTCTTTTGAACATAGTACTCAAAATATTTTACTTCACATCATCAAATGTTATGTTGTTAATATAACATTCTCACTATTTAGAACACTTTATAATTTCACAATCATTTACACTATTGAAACTTTTCAATCAAAATTTTACATTGAGATCTTTTTGGTAACAAATTAAACTATTTAAATTATTTATTTACCAAAACATCATACAATCATTTAGGATATAATGTGAAATTCATTTAAAATATAAAATGAAATAATATTTTATTTGTTAATATTTTTACTTTCATATTTTCTTATATAATTCCACAAGTATCTTAGAAACTACATTCTATCTAGAATATATTTTTGAGGTACATAAAATCCTTTGTGTATATTGAATAAAACATATTTATTTGAGTGAGAATATTCAAAAAAATAAACCATCACCAACAATATCTTATAAGTATACTACGTTTCTATAGAATAATTCTAAAATTAAGATTTTATAATATAAAAACATTCCATTATTCTGTGGTGGGAACTCTTTCACTCATATTTTAACTAATATATTGGATAAAATATTTTACCACATATAATTGTTTTCTTATCCTAGCTTCCTTTTAAATATGTTATAGTGTATGGAGAATCATAAACCATTTGTATCATCTCATTGTACTCATTTTATTATTTTTTAAGAAAAATCATTTTTAAATTGGTTTGAGAGGAACCTCATCCAGTTTGCACTGGTCCAATTGAGAAGATCGACGAGCCCAAATAAAAGTGACTCATGCCTGTGCTATTCCTTATACTATCCTACCTATATCATTAATGGAACATCTAGGTTATAGAAAAAAATGTATACTTTTCCCAGTTTGATTGGCCATCTCTTATATCAGTTCCTACATTTATTTCACTCCACTGAAGACACTACTGAATCCCATTAATATCCTTATCATTGAACTAGTTAATTCTAGAGTCCACCATTGTGCTTTTCACACCATTGTAAACCTAGATCTGCACATATTACCCTCTAACCACTATAGGTTCAATTTACATATGAAATTGTTGTTTTGTTTATGACTATTTTCATTTACAAACATGAAATATTATTAAATTTATTTTAATCATCAAACTATTTGATGGATCTGTTTGGATAGAATTTTCCATGTTGGATTAGTGTGTGGTCCTACTTCTTTGGTCCCCCTTTCCTTTTTTACCAGTCACCATTTTCCCCAGAAACCTCATTAATTTGATGTGGGGATTCTCATTAACGTTGATTATTTACATCACTCATTTAATTGAGGCCATCCATTTGTGCCACCTAATGCACTCACTTTGTTTATCCTTCCATGTACCCTTCATATGTTCATTGTGGTTTTTTCACCACTTGTTCTTGTTAGGGGAAATAATCACATCTTCAAGGTGTCTCTTTGGATTATTCACTATGTTTCATCTCCCCAAGATTTTTCTCTCATCTGGTGGTGCAAAACACTAGCTCCTAAAGTGAGTTTCCATGGAATAGATTCAAGATCCATTCTATATTCTCTCCAGTGAAGTTACTTCAAGAAGAAGAGTTGTGGTTGATCCCTTCCAGAAATTTTCAATTGTAGATTCAGACCAAGTTTACTTTTTAGTGTTTTGTTCCAAATAAATAAGAAAATAATCCTTGTAATAAAAGCCTCAGTGAGGCTCTCTTGGATGATGGTAAGGCTATCCAGGATATATAAGACTTATTTTTCTCTTTCATGCTTTAGATTTGGGTTCCCTAAATTTTTATCGCATTCAATATGTTTTTCCTATTCTGTATATTATAATGATTTCTTATTTTTTAGAATTAATAAAATGCGTGCATTGAGATGTTTTCTTTCCATTAATAAAGGATTCTAAAGGATTCAAAGAAAATTAAATCCATGTGTTCTTGTATTCATTCTGGTTTACTTTTATGCTTCTACTTATATCATTATTCTTCTTTCCTTAGTTCACCATAGTTTTCAATTTATTTTTACAATTATCATATTTTTTAATTTCAATATTTTTTTGTGACACATATTAAAATAATACCAATCTATAATTCAGTGATACTTTGATGTTCTTTGGATTGTATCCATAATATTTTCTCTAAAAATTGGTATCAAATACACCAAATAATACAAGGTTATTTTCTAAATATGAGATAGAAAAGTTTTATGGTGACATTGACTTAAATATTTATAGAATAATAATGAGTGACTTTCTTGTACTCCAAGGACTCTCCAATACCTTACATGGATCTAAAAAACATATTATTTATTATTCTTAAAATGGAGAACAATGACCACTTATCAAGGTACCACAATTGACATCTTTCAAAATCCCAAGAGCTCATGTTTGTTATCACTTTGTGATAAAGTGATTAGATAAGTATATTATTAGACATCTTCCTTTAGTATATGGTTAAAACATCAAAAATTGTATATAAAAGCCTCAAATATTGGTCATCTATACAAAAACCATAAAATATTTACCTTTTTAATGTGACCAGGTACTCCAATTTGGGAACACCTTGATAATTTTAACAAGATATTATCATGTCTTTCCAATATTCATATTCAAATTGAAAGTGAATATCAAGGTATTATCTTATTGATTTATCTTGATAGTTCTTATACTACTCTAGTAGAAACCACAATGTATAGTTGTTACTCTTTAGAGTGAGAATAAGTTAAAACATCCTTACATTATAAATAATTTCATACCAAACCTAAGATGAAGTATGAGACAACGAACCCCTTCACTAGGGATAGATCCAAGAATATGAACAAGAAGAAAGATAATAATAAGGGTAGTGGAAAGAATTGTAAGAAATATAAAAATAGTTCTAAATATATCGGTAGACAAGTTACCTATTTTAATTATGGTACACCTCAACACATTTTTCTAGAGTGATGCAAGACAACACAAGAACAAAATCCAAAACATGATGAATTAGCTGATCAATCTTTGTTTATGGATGCTGGTTATGATACTTCTAAAATTCATACTGTGTTAATGGATATCTATTTGATGAATGGGTGTTAGATTCTGGGTATTCCTTCCATTTGTGCCTTGATATAGACACTTTTCTTGAGATTTTTGAGAGATCAGAAAGATAGGTTGTGTTAAGAAACAATAGGTGGTGTAGGGTTAAGGTTAGTTGACTATTCTTTTTAGAATTCCATGAATATTAAAATTTCCTCTTTCTTTATATAAGGTGGGTCTACAAAATATATAGAAATTGGATCTACCAAGGTGTATTAGACTAGAATTATTTTACTTTTATGTTTTATTGTGGTTTTATAGGGATCTCCAAAGGCACTAGGATAGTCATCCAATTTTCTATAATAAACATAATTTATGTTTTTGATGTAAGAAATCACTATTGGAAGATAAGAAGTACATATGTTACCAATACTGATAATTCTATGCTTTGGAATTGAAAATTGAGTTATGGTTTCTCCAAAGGTCTATAAGATTTGGGTAAACAAGGTTTATTATGTAATATCATACCAAGAAACCTGCAATTTTGTAAGGATTGTGTTCTTGGGAAGTCCAGAAGATCCAAATTCAATAATTATTCATTTAAGGCTAGTAACCCTTTAGAGTATGTCTAGTTTGATTTATGTGGAATATATATGAGTACCTACCATGGTGTAGGTTCTTATTTCAAGACATGTATTAATGATTTATCTTGAAAAGTGTGGATTCAAATTACTTGAAACAAATATAATATTTCTAAAACCAATAAAACTTGGGAATCCCTTATTGATAATAAATATTAAATAACGATCAACTCCTTAAGAATAGACAATGGTTTAGAGAATATTTCATCTTAATTTATACACTTTTGCAAGTCTAAAGATGTTGTTAAGAATCAAACTGTTATGGAAAATGCCTAAAAAATGTCTTGGAAGAGTGAATGAGATGAACTATATTATTATAAGTATGTAATATTATTAAATAATTAGTGCTTCACAAATCCCTCTAGTTTGAGGCTAAAACCACTTTAGTGTTCCTTATTAATCAATTTCCCTCCACTAAAAATTATTTTAAGACACCTAAAGAGTTTTGGTGTAACGAAAACCCTTCGTATGGTTACTTGAGAGTTTTGGTTTTACTACTTATATAAATATAAAAAGGAACAAAATTGACCCAAGATATATCAAATTCATATTTATAGGATACCCAAAATCTTTTAACGGTTATACGTAATGTGTTGATAAACCTGATTACCCAAAATGTATATAAATTGCAATGTTTTCTTCTATGATTTTATTTAACCTAAAGCTAAGCCTGTCACTAGTGCTGGTATTCATGATCATCAAGATAAGATTTATCAGAGTGATATCCAAACCATTGTTTTGACTACTAGTGAGTCTTCTCCACTATAACCTTATTTTGAAGAGTAGTTATAGCCTAACTCATATACTGGACTGGAAAATGAGCCCTTAGAGGCCCCCACTATTTACCAGCTTAGTTAGGACATATCCAAGAGGGTAACGAGGCCTCCATATTATTTTAACCAATATGATTTGGATTATATTACACTCTATGTTTCCCAAGACCCTGAGTATGAATATCCTTAAACCTATAGTCAAGATATAAATGATAGAGACTCTAAATATTGGGTCTTTTCCATGGATGGTGAAATGAAATCATTAAAGGAAATAATACATATTCTACGGTCAATAAATATCCAAATTCCAATGTTATGGGCTACAGGAGAGTCTTTTAATGAAAATGACATTACACAAGAGAGAGTAAAATCAATTTTAGGGCTAGTATTGTAGGAAAAAATTCCCTCCAATGAGAGTGAATTGAAAAGTCCAAAATCTATTCTCCTATGGTTAAAAATTCTTTTATGCATTTTTTGGTTGCTTTTTACTGCTTATCATGATTTTCAAATTGATAAGCATGATGTAAAAATATCTGTCCTTTATGGTGACATTAATGATACCATATATCTATAATCACCTAATAGTTACTTGAATGATTTAAAATCTAATAGGGTATGTATTTTGAATAAATCCTTGTATGGTTTAAAGTAGGAATCTTGGATGTGGTGCTAGAGTTTTGATAAATACACACTTAAAAAAACTATTTTAATAGTAGTAAACATGATGCTTATATGTATTATACAACTTTTAGAAGTTTTATTCGTTACATGATTCTATTTCCCGATGACATTATTATCATTTATAGGGATTTGAAACCTATCATTTCTGTTAAGTCTCAATCAAGGAGAGTATTTGAAATGAAGACATAGGAACTGATAAGAATGTTTTAGGGATGTAAATTGTTAGGAAAATAAGTAAGAGTATATTGTTCCAATAACAATATGGTTATATTGTGAAACTTTTAAAGATATATATGTCTTAAAGTTTAAAACTTTATAATGTACTAATAACACAACATTTTAAGATTTTATTGTATCAATATATTACATTAGGACATGATGCTAAATTTCAGTTTAAGATAACATATGATAATATTATTGGATGTATCATGTATTCTATGGTTTTCACTAGACCTAACATTTCATATGTTATTTACACTCTTATCATATTTATGAGAATTCTTGGAAATCCATATTGAAAATATTTAAAAAGGTTTCTTGGATTCATTTCACATGCTCCATAATTATCCTATTTTTATGGTAAAAAATGATGTTAATATTGGTCATATTCTTTGTTATGTAGATTCTTAATATGAATGAAACATAGATGGATATAAGTTTCTCATAAGATATATATTTTATACATGTGGTAGACCAATTTATTGGAAATATAACATGAAATTCATGGTGGCCCTCTCAACCAATTAAGTTGAATATATATATTTGATTGAGGTTTTCAAAGATTCTACTTGGATTAATAGTTTTTTTGGCTCAGTTTATGTAGTTTTGTAATTACAATTTATTCTGATTGTCAATCTCCCTTATAGTTGTCTAAAAATTTAGTGTTCCATGGTAGGTCTAAGAAAATTTAAATTATGTTACATTTTATATAATATTTAAGTGAATTAAGAACTATGTCTGTCAATTAGATACATAGTAATTAAAATCTTATTAATATTTTTACTAAAGTTATGATGTTAATTAAATAAAATCATTATTTAGATTTAGTGAATTTGTTTTCAATTCAACGATGATAGGTAAAATGACAACACTAACCTCATTTGAAAATGATTATGATTTGTAGGTTTAATTTCTATATTAATTTTTTGTTTTGTTTCTACCTATTTTCATTTTCATGCATGGAATATTGTTCATTTTATTTTAATGCACAAATTATTTCTTATATTATATTGGTTGGCCCTTTCCATGCGGTCCTCATGTTTGGGCCTATTTATTCTCCCCCCCTTTTACATTAACCCACTCTCTATTTTCCCTAGACACCTCTTTAATCTATGTTGGGGTATCTCTCGACTGTTAATTTATTGCCCCACCCATTTGATTATGGCAATCATTTTGTTAAACCCACTTTTCTTAGTCATTTTAGCCTTTCTATGTGACCTTCATTGGTTTATTGTAGCCATTTTACCACTTTCACTTGTCAATAGAATTGATCACCTATCTGGGGTGCCTTTTAATATAATTTACCATGTTTCATATCCCTAATATTCTTGTATTTATTATTAGAGGAAAACCCCATAACCATTGGAGAGTTTCCTCAAAGGAGCTTTAAGACCAGGTATATCATCCTTTCATAGATGTTACTTCAAGAAGAAGAGGCATGTCTATTGAATTCTAGATGTTTTATGATAGAGATTTAGACCATGTCTACTTTGAGTGCAGGTTTATAGATCAATAAGAGGTTCTTACCTACCATTAAAGTATAAATGAGGCTATCCTAGATGGTTGTATGGTTTTCAAGGCTCTATAAACCTTTTTTATCTTTATTACTTTGGTTCTAGGTCAAAACTAATTTTGTTTCTTTCAATCAAGATTTATTGGTTTTTATGTTTCACTTATTTCTTGTTTTTGAGCCGTAATAAAATTCATAAATAGTGTGGTGTCTATGACATGCATATAGGATCCCTAAGGATCCAATACACATTAAATTCACATGTTATTATATCCTTTATGTTTTTATTTTTTCGCTTCTAGTTATGTTATGATTCTTCTTGTCTTGATTCAATAAAGTTTTTTTTGTTTTTTTATGATTCTCATATTTTTATATTCCAAAATTTTTCTATCACATATATTTAATGAACACAGATATATCATTTGGTGATCCATAGATGATCTTAAGAAAACATCCTTAAGATTTTTCATAAAACGTATTAAAAAATCGAGGCCATATGTGACTCAGAATCCAAATCCTTGTATTCTTTTATTCTTTATGTTTTTCATTTGGTCTTCTTCTTCTATAACAATTATTATTGTCTTTATTCAATATGTTTTTACCTTTTTATGATTCTCATCATATTCTATTTCAAACAGTTTATATATTACACATTATTTGAACACCAATATATCATCCGGTGATCCTCAAATCATATTACAGGAATATCCTTAATATTTTCCAAAAAACCCATTGAAAAACTAACACTATCTATGACTAAAAAACTAAATCCTCCATATGTGTTACCCTAGAGAATCGAGAGATAACACAACTAGAAATATCCTTTTTCAATTACTATAGTTTGAGAAATCACTAGTATAGATCATCAAGATCCACTAATTTTGAGCATTACTACCATCCAGAATAATTATTGGGCATAACTAAAAATAGAATTTTGACCTCCATTATGGAGAGAACTAAAAATAAATCAAATAAATATATCTAATTCCAACCACCCACTAATAAAAAATGTACTTGACCAAGAGGTAATTCTATGACCATGCCTGATGTTTGAACAATGCAGAGAAGGCGATGAGACATATACGGATGCACCATCATGGACAAGGCCATGACCCACTGAAACCCTATGACCATATCCACATTACATGAAATAATTCCACTATAATGTGTGTTCCATGAGTTCTTGGGAGAAAATACTAGATAAAATATAGGATATGAACCATCAATGAAACGGGTGAAGAAAGTGCATGGAGTAAAATATAAGACAAAGTGAGAAACAAAATACAAAAACAATTTTTGATATTGAGAGACTAAGGGATCCCAACACTGGGAGGAATGAATGAGAAAATGAAGTGCATTTATCTACAACATCAATATCATTCTATTTCGAAGTTGGAACTCACCGACTGTTACCCCAGTTGACACTGATGAAAAAAGCCCTAGACGACAATGATGATGACCATTGAGAGAGACCCTCCCGATGGTTCCCAAAAAAATATGGATAAAACATCACCTCAATCACCCATTCACACCCGATAATATATGGTTCCATAGATTCTTTTTATGAAAATGAATTATTTTAAGTAATGAAGATATGGGAGTTGATCCGAGAGTTGATCGGGCACCGAATGGGTAGGTTGGTGACACTATAACATCTCCAAAACATGAGGTATTTTGTAAAAAAACCTAGAGAATATATATACACACACACACACACACACACACACACACACACAGATATATATATATATATATATATATTTCATATCGAAAAGAGCATAAAATATAATTTTCATTTATCTCCATGATTCAGTTATCCACTACTTCTTCACTAGAATGAAAAGTACAAGTAGCATACATTCTTACCATGATTTTGGTTTGTTGTATATTTGAAATATTTTCAAGAATTTTTAAAGAATATATACTTAATAATAGAAAATTATAATATATCCACAAACCTATAGACATGGTTTGGGTAACCCAAAATTTAAGGTAGCCTATATACATGATCTAACATTTACCATGGCTGAAGGTCCACCCATGTTGGTCTATAACCATGGTTGGTATGAAATGTCAGTATATGATCACACATAATTGGTAAAAGACCATGGAAATCGTGGTTTATGGTGGTAGGATGATGTAGAACACCCCTTAGAGTTAGGGGAGTGGTATGGGATGGGTGTGAGAAAGGGATACCCTCAAGGTCTACAATGGCCATAGTTGTAGGTCTTTGTGGAAATGGGGTACATCTAGAGTCCTGGTGGACCTTGGACATATGTTTCCATTACACACATGGTCTATTTGAACTATGGACATAAGAACCCCATATATCCAGGGTCCATATGGACCTTGGTAATAATAGTGGCCTATTCCTAACAATTACCATGGTCCATAAGGACCACGACCCTATATCCATGCATAATAATTATATTTATAAATATTAAATAATATATATATGTACAATGTGTTTTATGTAAGGTGTAAAGGATAAAAAAAACCAAAATATCACTTGATCAAAACACTTGCTGATTTTTTTTTAAAATTTGGAAGACCTATGAACATTATCACTGATAGTGGTTGTTGGAAAGGACCTGTAGCCATAGCCAACCTATTTCCATGGTACGTAACCAAGCAGAGCTATATGATTTTCCATCGATAGTAAACATCATTGGTTTCCTATCTCCGGACATAGTCTATGGGGATATTTCTATGGTTATGGAATAGTTCAAATAGAACCATTTTCTAATAGTGTTGGGATCATATATGCTTTAATGTTGATGAATTTATTCTATAACAGTAATGTCTAATATGAATTATCTAGTGTGTTTCTACAACCCCTTAAGGTATTTTGTAAATTTACATCCTATGGTAACATTACCCCTCCTTCATGACTTTTACAATAGGTTTCAATAACCATGGATGAAAATTGGATGATCTATTTTTTTTTTCAAATTAAAATTTTACCTAACTATACTATCATTATAGTACCAGAACCTGAACATAACTTTACCATTTCAGCTATCCTCAATGCTTTGAGGAAATTAGGTAAACATTTTCTAAACTCATTCACATTTCAAAAACCTTTCCAATGATGACTACATAATAAATTCCACATCCCAAACAATCTGTAAAGGAATCCCTAGTCTTTATAACTCATAATCCTACCCAACCAAATTGAGCACATGAGTGTAGACTTAAGTTCCTTCAGTCACATTTCATTCAAATAATTCCTTTAAAACCTCAATTTAATTCATATATGATTCTAAAAAGTATATTATATCAACCACATCTTCTTATAAATATTTTTACTTGATTTTAAGCATAAATATCCTTGAAATACTAATAAAGGATTAAAAAAACAGTGTCTTTGGAATACTAGGTCATTAATTAAAAAAGATGAAACTAGAAAAAAAAATCATTTTATTAATCTCCATAGTAATATCCTAACTCTACTTGAGCTTCTATAAATAAATTGGACAACCTTGTGATACATAAACAAAAGGGATGAGCTAAAAACCCAAATAAGGGAATAAACATGGGAAATAACCACAACACATGAGTTTGAAGTCATAACATGATAACATAAAATAATGGATCATCAATTAAAATATGGAAGAAGAACATATATAACATGGAATAATATGATCATGGAAGTATTGTAATGTATAATAAATATATAACATGGCATAAACACGAGTCAAAGCTAATTTATAAGACTATATAACATGGTGGAAAAAGTCTCATAATGGATTTGGTTTACTCCATAATCCCATACATGAAATCTTACAAGACTAAACATCACCCTATTAATTGGATCACCATCTAGGAATTACCATCATAAAATGTACTTTCATATGTGTTCCACATAAATATATCAAACATAAGGAATAATCATAAGGGTTACCCATGAAAGGAAATGTGTTTCATAATCATGTCATAAGGCACAACTAAAGCGTGTATCAATATGGTATACAAGAAATATGGAATCAAATAATTTATGGACAATAATAATGAAAAAATATGAATAGATAATAAATACCTATGTCCAACCAAAGTTAATACATGAAATCTAGTGTTTAGTAAACTGTAAAAATAATCAACATTAAAGTTGTTTAAGGGAAAAGATTAAAGAGTCCTTAAAGAGGAAAAAAGATCAATTGTTTGTATAATACCATAAATGAATTAATACAGTTTTTCATGATAAAATTATAGATTCTATAACAAAATTTTTGGATTAAAATAGTTTTTGGAGTGAACTTGAAAATGGGTAAGAAAAAGATAAATTCCCTTTAAATGGGCTTGTTTATCGAGAGAAATTGAGAAGAGAACCTTTTAAAACATGTATTCCCCATAAAAAAGATAAATTGAGATATATAAATATGTTTGTAACATATAAAAAGAATTTATTATAATATTATAGTAACCATTAAGAAATACATTGAGGTAAAGAGAGAGAAATCTTATTCCCAAAGTAGAGAATGGAGGTTTGAAGAGATCCATTACTTTATGCGCGAATGCATTCTGATCATGCAATTAATGTTCTGGATAATCTAATTAGATTCATTAATTAGTTAATTTAGAACCTATTATACATGTATTTTATTTATTATAATTTTATTAATTTCATTTATTTCCATTATAATAAGTTATAAAGTTCAAGTACATTGTTCTGAGAGCATTGGTTTTTATGGTTTCATGGTCAGTTTAATTTTATATAATTATGAAAGTTTATATAAAATGGAAATAAATATCTAGAAGATAAATGATATAGTATTAATTAACTTATAGAAGTTTAAATGGTCCCATATAACATATTTCTTCTGGTATGAGGGTGACTCATTCGATAAAATGTTAACGATAATTGTTTAGTTTATTTTTCCATTTTTTCTAACCGTCACAAACTAGTTACATTTTATTTGACGTTATATTTATATATTCATTCCATAACATGAAAAAATTTATAATATATGTATTATAATCTATTTTAACCAAAATAATGGTTTCATGACCATCTCAGAAGGTATTAATGGAAAACAAAAAAACATTATGCATGTTGATGGTAAACCACCATAATTTGTACATCATTTTCATTTATTTGAATTAGAGAAGATGAGAAAATGAGAAAAACAAATTTATTATATTATAAATATAATATGACATTATATAAATTATACTGGAGTTATTTTAATTTTATGGATGAAGGAGGTGAATATAAGGTAGAATAAGAAATGAAATTAAAAGAGATGGTTTTACAAAGTCACCTCTTGCATATCACCTCCTTGAAGAATTACTTACAGTAATTGGAATTAGTATTTTTTTGAGTAAGTATGCTCTTAGAAGTGGGTAAGAGGCTTGGGGAGTTAATTGGACTAAATATAGTTAATATACAAGGCTTAGAAGGTATGATTGTAAGGGGTGGTATTTATAGGGTGAGGATAGGGGTGTTTTTCATCATTATATTCATTAGTTTATTATTTTGGCTCAAGAATATCAATAGTGTTGACTCTTGTGACTAAATAAATTAAATAGTTTAGTTGAGTTTGAACTAATGGGTTCTTACATCATCTATAAATAAAAATATCATGTATTTGGCTTATAATGTTAAATATGAAAAATTAGAGTCTTTCACTATTCATAAAAAATTTACAATTTTAAAAAAATCCCAAAAATTCATCGTAAAAATTTTTAGATGTGAAGATTTAAAAAATGGAATACATTTTAGGAAAATATTTTTCTAAATATGAGTAATTTAATTTTTAAATACAATCAACATTTCTTTGAAAAATAATGATTTTATATAATCTATTTTTTGAAACTTTGAGAAATTAATTAAGGTCTCATAGAATTATATTATGATTTTTAATCTATATAATATTAATTTATGAATCTATTTTAGGAAAATAATTTTCATTTAAATAATTTTGTTAATTTTAAAATTGTATATAAACATTTACATATAAAAAAAGTTGCAACACTTAATTTATCATTTTTAAAAAATTTCTTCACTTATACCATGATATAATTATATCATGTTTTCATTTATAATATACATAAATTTTATTTGTACTTTCATAGGTGGGGGTACTATTTTAGTAGCTAGATTATTATTCCTAATAGTCTGATTACTATCCCAACGATCAGGTTACTATCCCAATAGTATAGGTTCTATAATTTCTATAAATACATATTATTTCATTCATTTATTATTCACTTATATATTATATTAAGTTTATTTATATAATTTAATATTTAAAAATGAATATTATATTATTAAAATTATGTTTTATTTCTCTAGTTTGGTTAATGAGTGTGGTTATTCTAGTGGATCGAGGAGATCAATATTTTCCCATTTTTGTATTCCTATTTTCTATTTATTTCCCCACAATAATATTTTTCATTATTATTGGTTTATTTTATAACTAATGTAACATTATTAATTTATGATAGTAATGTTTTTATAGGGTCCTATGTGTAATGTATGTGTTTGATGAAATAATTATATGAAGTGAATTCCATTGATAAAATTATGGTTCATTACATATGTAGATCCACTTGTTGCAAAACATTAACATTTGGTCACTAAGGAAGGTATTTCTCAAACACATAAAATTTTCCTTATTTAATTAAAAATAATTTTGAAGATTGTATACTAGTGTAGAAAATTTATTCCATTAATATTTTATTTACCTTGGATTATTCAAAAATACATATTTAAGGATGATAATGTGATCACATTTATTACAAAATATTCTATTAGACGTGTATCATGTTTTGAATTTATTTAATAAGGAATAAATGTTATATCACTAAAATGATGACTCATTTAAGTATAAATCATATCCATCAATGGGGAATGATCTATATTTCACTATTTAATGACCCAGTTTTTGGAATTAGCCTCATTAATTTACCTATTTTTGTAGGTCATTATTCCAATCATATCATAAATTAATATTCTATGGTTCAGAGAATCACTCCTTTCCCAATCCGTCATACAGATAAACTCAACACTATCCTAATGATATCCTTCCCAATGTTTTCCCAGTAAAGTATAACAAAACCAAAATTCTAAAAATGAGGCACCTAAATCTTAGGGTCACCTCATTAGTTTCTTTATCATGCAAGTTAATTTATGGGAAGCCTACTTTGGAATGAATCTATCTGGTTAGATTAATGAAGTATTGATATTTTTTTTCTTTGGAAGGAATTAGACACTTATTATTTATTGTTAATTTTATCTCACCATCTTATCACATGTATTAAATTTACAAGTATAAATGCATCTAATGATTTTGTTTTGAATCATATTCCATTCCCCAAATCAAAATTTTTAAATCATTTTATTATATAAATCTTTAAACAACTCAAACCATTTGTTACTAACCTAAATTAAAATTTGAATATATTTATACATACTCAAATTAATTTTATTCATATGGTATAAGAAACAATTTCATTTAAACAATAAGAATCATATAAGACAAATAATCCTCACAAGTGTAAGAATGGATCTATAGGTAGACAACCCTTACTTTTATAGATAGAGCATAATCACCCTAACCAATACACAATATGACCTAAAATCCCCCAATCCAAAAATATATACTTAAGAGTGATCCCAATTCAATTATAATTATGACACTTAATAATTATAAACTATGATTAATTTCTTAATTCAAGATCAAAATCTAGTACAAGCTAAAGTTAAAGTAGAATAATTATAAATCAATTATCACACCCAATATTTAACTCCTTAAATGAAAATATAATTATTTATAGATACAAGTTAAATAATTAAACTAACGAATACATTCATTCATAATATAAAAAAATTACATTTTTAAATAAAGATAAGAATAAAATAAATAAATGATCAATTCATAAATTCATAAATGTGGTAAAAAATTTATGAATAATTAATATATAGAGATTATAAAAACTTTATAATTCAACCATGCAATATGAATATCCCATAACTAAATAAATATAACCTATTTCTATTTATTTTCTATATGAACTCATTATTATTATACTTTCAATGCAATTTTACTTAAATATATGATATTAAATAAGATATAAACACTTTATATAAAATTTTTAATGAAAATAATATATACAATCTTGATATCACATATTTAATATTATTTAAACACGATCAAAATAATAATTAAAAATCCTTTCAAAATGGTTTAAATAATTTATTCAAATAAGACCTTTTAATTTGTACAATTCAAATTAATGATTATAAACAATTCATAATTCAATATAAACCCATTTATATATTTCCTTATTTTATAATTTACAATCACTTGATAAATTACACTTTTAATTTCTATATAAACACTTTATATCAAAATTATTGGTTATGACATAAAATTTGGATGGTATATAATCTTAAAATTTGATATTATGGATATTTATTTATTAAAAGTTTAAAATATTCTTAATAAATAATTATAAACATTTTATAATTATTCAATTTATAACCATTTTATAAATTAAATTAATATCCCAAATAACATTTTCCTGTAATTTAAACTCACTTTATAAATTATACAATTCAATTCATAATTAAAATTTAGGAAAATTAATTTCTTTGTATATCATATTTAACGAGAGTATGTAATTTTTTTGTAAAACTGACACCATGGCCTATGATTGGCATGCTGCAACTTACAAATAATAATATAGTATTATAAATAATAATTCATGATATCCCTATATTGTACACTTTGAAATTCCTGTTTTGACATATGAAAAGTTGTGGTGACCTGTGATATATCCCTTGATGAATATGTGTTGTATTTTATGACACACCTGATATATCCTTGGTGATATGACTCCATTTTATACAGTGAAAATCAGCTCTATCTTACCTTATGAAAACCCATATCTTATTATATGATATATTAAAAAACCAAAGGATTAAAGTATATTGTATCTTATAATATGACATATTATAAGATATTTCCATATTATAGCATACGATATCTAATAACATAAACCTAGAAATAATGGAAAATGTACATGATTTCTTTTAACAGGTAATACAATACCCATTTTTCTTAAAAAAACTATATCATATTCAATTATTGAAACATAGTAGATAGTGTTTCTTTATTTTTGTCCTAATTTCTAGAATTAGGAAAAATGAAAAATCTTTGATACCACTATTGGATTTCAAATGATCCAATAACACTTATTCAAGATTATGAAAGACAATAAAATACCCAATTTCCATGATCACTATATTATAAAATAAAAACCATGTATAAACTAAAATAGATAACAATTATTCCTTTCACTTTTGAAAGTTAAAACACCTATCTTCGTTTATAGTGTTTGATAAAGATACTTTAGAATAAGCCAAATGATTCCTTACAATATGGTGTATAAGAAGGTTTTGGGGTGAAATGAAAGGATTTAGTAGGTTAACCATATTTGTTTCATCAATATTGATGAATAAATTTGATGAACTAGATGAATTCTCCTTGAAATCTCATAGATGGATCATGGAAATTTAATTAATAATTAATTTAAATAAGAATTACCACCTACAAGGTAATATTGGTTGATCAAAATTTCATTTCTACACTTATTATGTTGTTTTTGTGATGTATAATCCAAGAGAGGATTCTTCTAGGTGTATCCACATGTGTTACATGAATCTCTAAACAATGATCTTGAAGCTCCACACACTATCACCGAAGAAGAAATTACATTATGTTATTCATTTTTTATCACAGTAATGTTATCTTATTCTCCCTATATTCTTGATAGAGAGGAAGGGTGATTTGTCTCTAGGGATTAAGATATTTCTAGAGTATGTGTTTTTATTGTTCTAACGCACGTCATTAAAAAATGGTATAATTTAGAATATATACTTAGGGTTAAATAATGACAATTTCAAAAATTCCCTTACATATTTTTTAATCTTTTTTATTATCTCATTGAAATATCAAATTGTTATATTATTATTATAACCCAGGGAATGTGTTTATTATAATAAAATTTCTTACATAAATAAACGATATTAAACAAAACATATAATTTTTATTGGGTCATTTAACTCAATATGTATCATCCAATAAAATAATATATTCACCAAAATTATGCATAAATATTTATTTTAATAATAAAAAAACCTGAATAAATATTTATTTTAATCTATTCACTAATCTAGTGAATAAGTAAATATTTATTCATTACATCATGAATAATAAACTAGTGATAAAATTAAACAAGTAGATTCTAAACTCGAATATATTATTATTGGATTTATGTGATCAACTTTTACATAAATAAATACTTTTCTCCAAATGAATAAACATATTTATTCTTAAATTTAAAGTCAACAGAATTTAATGATACCCCGAATACACTAAGTGTGTGACTCTATAGAACCCTTTTTCAATGGAAATAGGAAACATTTCCCAAATTCCAACATCAACATTGTAAAAATCCATGTATTTATGGGTTGTGTAATTTAGAGAGAATTTGGTTTTTTTGACTATGAAGTAAGGTTATTTTTGAGAATCAAGATATAAATGGGATTTCTAAGAGTTGGAGTGTTCCAAACTAGCCCGAATGCCCTGGTACCCTGATAACTGAGCTGACACAGACATATCCTGAAGGGAATTATAGATCCCTATGGGTTAAAGACCAGAAACTGGAATCATACAAGATAAAAGAGGGAACAAATTTTCTATAAAAATAGCAGACGATAAATATACATATTAGTGTACTCAAAACTCATGAAGGAGATAATACCAGAAATAAAATATTTTAATCCAAAATCCAAATAGTACACCATCAAAGTACTCAAATACTGAGAAGATAACTTACAGTTACCAAAGGACATATCACTGCATTCCCTAATGGATGACGAACAAGAACCTTTTCAAAGAGGTGATTTCCCTTAACTTGGACCTGGTTAGATAAAATCTACAAGCATTGGATGGAAAAGGTATGGTGTGATATAAAAAGTCCAGTAGGGCCTCTCCAAGTGCTTAATAATAATATTTAATAATGATTATCCAAATCATTATTTCAATATCAATAAAAAATGGCATGGAAATGAAAATTCAAATTTGAAAGAAAATATGGTTTTAATTTCAGAATGATGCAAAACATTTCAAATATGGCTTAAATAAACATTTTATATAAAATATTCTATATAAATCCCTAGGCATGAGTAAAGCAGTTTTATAATCAATGAAATTTATAATCAAAATCATTACAACAAGAAATATAGTCACTACCCTTAGATTTGATAGTTTGAAGTTATAGTATCCTCACACATCTCATATCAGTGATCATGGATAATATATGTACACACATCCCTTGAGATCATGCCGAATAGGGATCATCAGAATCCGATCGATGATTAGATCTTACGATCTTTGTTTTTGTTAGATTTGTCATTGTAAATCCATTTCTAGTTAATTTCCATCCTAGCATGACTATCCCAAATAACCCAATAACTACCCAAACCCGTATATGATCAATTAATCAATTGGAAAAAGGGGAAATCATTTCATTTCACATAAATCAGCATTCAAAATTAAATTTCCCGATTTCCTTTTCAAATTTCAAATTCACATTAAAAACCAAATCCTTGGTTTTTAATCATTTAATGTTGTATCAAATAAAATCCAATCATGTGTTTTTTACAATTCAATTTTATCCATTTTCTTCAAATCAATTCACAAATAATTTGAAATTTCCCATAGCTCCTCAGTCCATTACTTTGTCAAAATCCGTGTTTTGGGTGTTCTAGGATGAAATGGTAGCTCAAATCGGTAGATCAGCATCGGTGGCTCAGTGCCTGTGTCTCATTGTCGGTAGGCCAGGCATCGTTAGGTCGGTCTTTGGTAGGCCAGGCATTCTTAGGTCAGGTGTCGATGGGTCACATCAGTGAGTCGTTATTGGTGGGTCACATCTATGACTCGCTATCGGTGGGTCACTTCAATGACTCACTATCAGCGAGTCATTGTTAGTGACTCCCATCAGTGACTCTTGTTGGCGACTCACCCATTGGTGAGTAATTTCCAGCCTTTTCTAGTTTTTCTTGTTTTACACCTATTATTTTTTATTTGACATAAATTGAGTTTAAAGCCCTGTTTGAGAATTTCTAAAGTTATTTCAAAGGATATTAATTATATCTTTAATATCATATGGCTATGGGGTATTTTAAATAGTTAAACTATGTGGTCTTGACCACGATCTAACTTTAATGGACCTTGAAACTGTCTCCCTTCTATTGATATTAGATCCTAATATTTTATGTTGAGATATTCTCTTCCCAGTGTGTTTTATTTTTATATTGGTGCTCTCAGAGCCGTTCTGCCCCATGGAGTCGTGTGTTGTGCTGTGGCATTCAGATTCTTTTTTTTCTTGGACTCTTCCTCCTACTTGCATGACCCCTAGTTTTTAGGGAAAGTAGGAATTATTGGTTGCATGTTATCCCATGTAGGGATCCCTTCGTCTCTATTTTATTTGTGTATCATAAAAGGTGGGTGTACTGATGTATTCATGTGGTTTTGGTTTCAACCAAATTATTGAAGACAATAAAAAGAAATAAATGATAGACCAGGAAGATTATTATGATGATCACGCTATTTTGTATGTTATCCTTGATCCATGTAATGTTTTAAGGGATTTATGCCTTTAGAAAATCATGGCCATTGGTGGAATTTATTTGTGCACTTTAATCACTTGTGAATATTTGTCATTGTTTATTTTTTGAAAATTTGAAATATGGAAATTTGATTAATCATGTATATTAAGTTAAATATATGGATTCCTCAGGATCAAACTTGTTCTGTGATCACCCCTGAATAATGAATGTGTAATTAAAGAATGAGTACTGCTGAATCTGAATACACCTTTCTGTTTGGTGTGGATGTGTGCTGTATATGGTTATGACCGACCTTGTATTTGTGCTGTTCATGTGGTGTTGTGGATAAGAGTTTGGATGTGAGTATGGTGTAGAAAGGGTGTTGTGATGGTATCTTATGTTAAGAGATTGATTGACTGTGGAATGGTCAACTTGTTATGCAGTGGGACTGCATATGGGTAGTGGTTGGGAAAAGGGGATGTAGTTTCGGGTTGTGCTATGTTTATGTTACTTGGTGTGGTGTTTTTATGCAGTGAGGCTACCAAGTGTTGTTGTTATGAGATGTGTTGGAGGTTTAATTGTTGATAGGAAGTACATGGAAATATTACTTTGAAGAATAATGGTGGCAGTGGTTGAACATGTGATCAATAAAGGGGAGTGTGTAGTAGGACTAAAATTTAGTTGGGCATTATTGTTTTTGTTAGATGTGGTGATTTTCGTGCAGTAGGGCTAACTATGATGGTTTAAGATGGATACATTTGAAGAAGGATGGTGTTACCTTGCATGGGAGTTTTGCATAGAGTTTTCAGAGACTTTTGTGAATTGGGTGTGTGTTATGATGTTGCTTGCGGTATGGTGTGTTTGGTAGTTTTCGGGTAGGGATGGAATAAATGGTAAATTATGAATAGCTTCAAGTGATTAAATATTAGATGGTTTGATTTTTATCATTACAGATGTGGCCATTGTTCATGGCGATGCGTGCTTGTAGGGTTGGCAGCCAGGGTAGTTTTTCTTGGGCTGGTAGGTTGTTTTGAAAACTCCTCGGTTGGGATGGGTGTTTGATACCTATATATATATATACATGTAGTTACTTGTGATTTATTTGTGCACCCCACCTGCATTGAGAACTATGTTCCAAACACTCCCATTGTTATGTTGGAGGGTGTTCTTTCCAAACATCCTAGTGGAAGGATGGATGGCTAGTTATTGACCCTTCTCTACTCCCTATTCCAGGCATTGGTAGCTAAAGAATCTTCGGGAAAGTTGTGGTGCGGTTGTGAGGCCTAGGTGGGTTCATGCGAGGTCTGAATTTCTAGGTGTCTTCGAGATCAGGTTCAAGGATCTCCTTCCTTTTTCTCAAGATATCTTTCTGGATGAGGTGTCATCGACAAGACACTTAGAGGAGGCACTCTATCCTACCCTCTAGTACATAGTTATTCCCTTCAGCCCTCTAACATATCTAAAGGTCTAGATATAGATGAAAGTGGTTGATAGGATGGAATCATTAGAAGGTATACTATGAGAGGGGATCCAAAAGGGTTCTATGAAGGACAAGGAGTCCATTTGTAGGTATCAGGTGCCAGGGCCATTGAGGTTTCGGTCAGTGGGGAGTCGACCTCAATAATTTTAGTTTTCACCTTATGGTCATCTTGCTTTCCCCATAGGCTTATGACCGAGGTGTTTTTATTGTGGAGTTCATACGTACCTTCAGAGTCAGTGACCTATTTGAGATCAGTATGGTAGAGGTTTGCAGGTTCAGTGTCTGAATCAAAATTAGCTATCGGCTAGGCCGTTTCAGTTGCAGGGATAGTAGGCTCATACTCCATCAAGGGGATACTGAGCAGCCGGAGGCCTACCTCATGGGGTTCCTCAGGAACCTTGACCCAAGCATGGTCAGGGATAGAGTTGATAATTGAGGGGAAGATGTGATCAACATTTTTAGTTTCACTCCCTAGAGGTAGTAGTTCCAGTGGGGCCATAGATAGTTCGAGGTATGTTCAGTGTGTTCAGTAATCATACTTGTGTTTTGTTCGATTCAGGATCTTCACACTCCTTTATTTCACCTGATATAGACCATGCTTTGGGACTAGACTTAGAGAAACTTTCCCTGCCCCTGTGGTTGAGTAAACCAATCGGAGGTTTGACAAGCTTGCTCGATGTTTTCTGGGGAGTTAGACTAATGTTGGGGTGAAATTAGTCCGTTGGGGATCTCGTTATGCTATAGATGTAGCCATATAGTGTTATCCTTAGTATCTATTGGTTGTAATATGTTCATGTTGTTATCGATTGCCTCTGAAAAATAGTTGTGTCTTTAGATGTGAATGACCAACATGTAGCTTTTATTGGCCAGTGGAGTTATCGGGTTGGAAATCGACATGTGGAGTATATTATTTCTTTTTTGGAAAATATGTTAGTAGAATCAGTAGATGCTATGATGGCGGGGGTTCCCAGAGTTGACAGAGATTTATTGGATGTTTTCCCTAGGATGTTGTGGCTATACGCCCTCTATATGATGTTGAGTTTGGGATAGAATTGCAGCCCAGTGCTTCTAATATTTAGATGGATCCTTATTAGATGACACCTTCTGATATGTGAGAGATAAGGATTAATATTGATGATATGATGAATAATAGCTCTATATGGCCCAGTGTGTCACTATGTGGTGCTTTGGTCTTGTTTTCCAAAAAGGAATATGGTGGTCTAAGGCTGTGCATAGACAACTGGATGTTAAATCAGGTGATGGTCAAGAATAGTTACCCTATCCCATTGATATATGGCCTTTTTTACTAGTTGATGGGAGTAAGTTGGTTTTCTATGATCGATCTATGGTCAGGGTATCACCTGTTGAGGGTGAAGGAGGGTGACCTCCTGAAAACTGCTTTGAGGTGCGAGTATAGGAACTTTGAGATTGTGGTTTTTCTATTCAGTGTTATGAATGCACCATATATATTCATGGGACTTATGAACTCTATCTTTCATGAGTTCCTGGAACGGGTCATCATCATATTCATCGATGGCATTTTGGTCTCCTCTAAGTTATAAGAGGATCATACTGAGCATCCTAGGACTATCCTAGAGGTCCTTTGACACCACCAAATTGACATAAAGTTGTCCAAGTATAGGTTTTGGACACAATAAATCCACATCCTTGGACATGAGGTTTATCATTAGGGTGTATCCGTGGACTCATCAATGGTCAGGGAATTTTTTTCTTGGGAAGCACCAAAGAATTTGGCAGAGGTTTGCAGTTTTCTCAATATCATAGGCTATTATTAGAGATTTATACCCAATTCTTCTCAATTAGTAGCTCCATTGATGGACCTAACAATAAAATGCTATACCTTTTTGTGGAGTGAGTAGTGTCAGGTAGCTTTCATATTCCTGAAGGGGAAGTTAGTTAGTTCTCCAGTGCTCTGGTTTCCATAGGAAAGGGAGATGTTCAAAGAATTTTTCGATTTTTTCCATCTGGTCTTTTGGTGTATGTTGATGAAACAATGGGGAGTTATCTATTATGGGTGTAGGAAGTTACATCCCAATGAACTTAACTATTCCACCCATGATCTGGAGATAGAAACAGTCATGTTTGTGATAAAATTGTGGTGAGATTACCTCAATGGGAAGTGCGTTATGGTCTTCATGGATCACAAGTGTTTAAGGTAAATCTTCTCCCAGTGAGATCTAAACTTATGGCAGTGGAGGTGGATGAAATTTTTTCATATTTAATATTTTGAGATCTCCTACACATTAAGGAAGGGGAACTTTGTAGCTGATGATTCGAGAAGGAATTCATAGAGGGAGGTTTTTTAGGAATCTATGAACACTTGTAAGGTGATGGAGGAGTTATATTCCTTTCACATTGATGAAATTATGGATGGTGGAAGAGGTTGTCTATTTCATATGACAATGTAGTCATATCTGAGACAGCAGGTGGAGGAGTCTCAGTGGGGAGACACAATGGTAGAGGTGATGCGTGATCACATTGAATGATGCAATGCTCTAGAGGTATGGTCAGAGGATGGTCAGAATCAGATGTTGTTCCATGAGAAGATGTTTGTTCTAGTGGCGATGCATGAGGTAGTTCTCTAAGAGTTTCACAAATCACCCTTAATTTCTCATCTAGGAGTTTCCAATATGCACCACATCGTGAGAGAATAGTTTTGGTGACTTGGGATGAAGTGGGATATGGTAGAGTTTGTGGAAAAGTTCCTAGTTTGCTAGTAGGTAAAGGCTAAGCACTATGTTTCCTGCTGTTTGTTTTAGCCCTTAGATTTCCCTGAGTGGAAGTGGGATGAAATCTCGATGGATTTCATCATAGGATTTACCAGGGCTTCGGAAAGTTGTGATGCTATCTAGGTAGTAGTGGATTAGATGATGAAATCATCTCATTTCTTAGTGATCAAGGAGTCGAGCACAAGGGATGCCATAACGTAGAGGTACATAGAAGATGTGGTGTGGCAGCATGGGGTTCTGATATCCATCATCTTAGATTCGTATATGAGGTTTACCTCAGGAGTTTAGATAGGATTGGAGTATTCCTTTGTCACTCAGTTACACATCAGCACTGCTTTCCACCCTCAGACATATGGGAAGATAGAGAGGACTATCCAGACGTTGGAGGACATATTACAAGCATGTGTTTTAGATTTTGTAGGGTATTGGGTGCGACAATTTCCTTTTGTAGAGTTTGATTACAAAAATATCTATCACACTTTCATTGACATGGCTCCATTTTAATCCTTGTACCAGAGACCGTTCTGTTCACCTTTGTGTTAGAAAAGAGTTGGGGATGTAGTTGTTCTTGGTTCAGATGTGGTGCAAAGAAGGACCAGGAATGTTTTGCTTGTCCATGAGAGGATTAAGGCATCAAACGACTAGAATAAGTCATATTTCTATCATAGGAGGAGGCCCTTAGAGTCCAAGGATAGAGACCATGTGTTCTTGAAGGTTTCCCTTCGACATGGTCAACAAAGGTTTGGTAGAGGGAGACAAATTTATCCCTAGTTCATCTAAACTTTCAAGGTGTTGGGGTTTGTTGGCAAGGTGGCATACCGGTTGGCATTACAACTGCAGTTAGATAAGTTCCACGACGTCTTTCATGTCTCTCAGCTTCATCAGTATCTTCACAATGACTCCCATGTCATTGACTAGGGAGAGTTAGATATCGAGGATGGAAAAACATTTATAGAGAAACTAGTGGAGATCCAGGATCATTAGGAGAAGGTTATTCATGTATATACCATTCCTTGGGTTCATGTGTTGTAAAGGCATGAAATCTTGGAGGAAAGTACTTGGGAAAGGGAGACAGAGATGCGTTCCCAGTACCTAGAGTTGTTTTGAGTTTTTCTTGTGTGTTTTACTTTGTGATGTAGTGATTGAACGTTTTTTCTATGAGATGAGTAGTTTCATTGTTCGGTAATGTGTGATAAATTCTTATCATGTGAAAAGGTGCAGACCTAATTCCAAACATCCAGAAGAAACCCCAAAAACGAAATAACTATTTGGACACATAAATTAGGGAATTCTATCCTCTATATCAATATATTATCCGCTCTGGATGGCACTAACTCATGTGAAAAGGTAGAGACCTAATTCCTAATTAAGATGAATTAATTTAGATGAAATTAAACCCATACACATGAGTTAGTGCCATCCAGAGCGGATAATATATTGATATAGAGGATGGAATTCCCTAATTCATGTGTCCAGATAGTTATTTCGTTTTTGGGGTTTCTTATAGATGTTTGGGTTAATAGATATGGGAAGAGGTATTTTTTGATGTTGAGGCTTCACTTCATATTTCAAACAACATGGGTGGTTTATCCATGAGAAATATCTTATAGGGGGGCTACTCAGACCCTTCTTTCCTCTAGGTTTAGTTTCAAATTCTTGAGGGAGAGAATAGTTTAAGAGGTATATGATGTAATGGATAGGACCTCCCCATTCCCTTACTTTGTAAAAATCCATGTTTGGGGTGTTTTGGGAGGTAACGATAGCTCGTGTCGGTAGCTCTGTGTCAGTGGCTCAGTGTCGGTACCTTAGTGTCAGTGGGTAGGGCGTCAGTTTGTTGGGTGTCGGTAGGTCGGGCATCTATAGGATATGCATCAGTGGGCCACATCAGTGACTCATAGTTAGTGGGTTTCTTCATAACTCACTGTCGGTGGGCTGCGTCAATGACTCACTGCATGTGACTCACTATTGGTGACTCACCCATCGGTGAGTCATTTACATCATTTTCTAATTTTTCCAGTTTCTCCCTCTTACATTTTATTTGACGTAAATCGAGTTTAAAGCCTTGTTTAAGTGTTTCTAAAGGTTTATCAAAGGATATTGATTCTATATTTAATATCCTAATGCTCCAAGGGATTTTAATTTTCAAAATGCATGGTCTTGACTATGATCTGAATTTAATGTCCCTTGAAACTGTTTCCCTTCCTTTGATATATAATCTGGCTTATCTAAGCCGAGATATTCACTTCCTAGTGTGTTTTCTTTTTCTCTTAGAGTACCCAGAGCCGTTATTTCCCACAGATTCATGTGTTTTGCTGTGGAGTTTAGATTCATCCTTCCTTGGAGTCTCCCTCTTGATTGTGTGACCCCTATATTTGGCGAAAGAGGAATTGTTGATCATCTATTATTCCATACAGGGATACCTTCATCTCTTTTTTATTTGTGTATCAGGTGGGGTGGGTGTATTGATGTCTTCTTATGGTTATGGTTGAAAACAAATTAATGAAGATAATAAGAAGTAATAAATGAAGGACTGAGAAGATTATGACGACGATGGCTCTATTTTATATAGTATCCTTGATCCATGTCATGTTCTGTAAGGGTTTTATGCCTTCTAAAAAGCATGGCTGTTGGTGGACTCTATTTGCACACCTGAATGAATTGTGAATATTTTACATTGTTTCCTTCTTAAATGGATGAAATATGGAAATTTGTTTAATAAGATTTATTTGGTAAAATATATTGATTCCCCAGGATTAGACTTATTATGTGATCACCCATGAATAATGAAAGTGAAATAAAAGAATGACTACTGCTAAATCTGAATACACCTTGTTGTTTGGTGTGGCTGCGTACTGTGTAGGGTTCTGTTAAACCTTGTGTTTGTGCTGTTTGTGTGGTTCTAATAATGAGAGTGCGGCTGTGAGTATGTGGTGGAAAGGGTGGTTTGGTGGTATCTCAGGTTGAGAGATTCATTGATAATGGAATGGATGAACTTTTTATATAGTGGGGGTATATCTAGTCAGTGATTGGGTAGAGGAGTTTCAGTTTCAGGTCGTGCAATGTTTATGTTACTAGTAGTGGTGTTGTTCTATTGTGGGGATATCGAGTGTTGTTGTGACAAGGTGTATTGGTGGTTTACTTATTGAGAGAAAGGATATGGTGGCATTAATTTGAATAATGATGTTGGTAGTGGTTGAGCTGGTGTTCTAGAAAGGGGAGTGTGTAGTGGGACAACAAAGTAGTCAAGCTTTGTTGTTTTTCTAGATATGGTTCTTTTCATGTAGTGGGACTACCGAGGATGGTTTAAGAGGGATAATTTTGATGAAGGATGGGGTTACCATGCACGAGCCTTTCGCCTGTAGTTTCCAAAGAATTTTGTGAGGTGAGTGTGGGTTATGATGTTACTCGTGGTATGGTCTATTTGGTAGTTTCTAGGGTTGGGATGGAATAAATGGTAGATTCTTATTTTCATCAAGTGATTAAATGTTAGGCGGTTTCCTTTTTATCATTATGGAACTGACCATCATTCATGGTGATGTGTGCATGTAGGGTTGGTAGTAAGGGATGTTTTGTGTAGGTTGGTTGGTTGTTTTAAAAACTCCTATGTTGGGTTAAGTGTTTGATACCTATATATATACTTGTATTTCCTGATTATTTCATTGAATTCCCCACATTGGTTGAGAAATATGTTCCAAACACTCCCATTGTTATGGGGGAGGGTGTTGTTTCCCAACATATCGGTGGGAGGATGGATGGGTGTTTATTAGCTCTTCTATGTTCCTTCTTCTAGGAATTGGTAGTCTAAGACTCTTCGGGAAGGTGATGGTGTTGTTTCAAGACCCATGTGTGTGTGATTGAGGGGTGATTTTTATGTGTCTTTGGGATGAGGCCTAGGAGTCTTCGGGCAGTAAGGTTGCCTGGTATGTGGCCCAGGTGTATGTAGACAAGAATGTGGTGTGGTTTGTGGCCATGGTGTGTGTGGGTAGGTCGTGACAGTGGGGCTTGTGGAAGAGCGTGGTAGTGTCAGGATGTTCTCTATTTGGGATGAGTAGTTAACTAGTGGGAAGTGGTGTGGGGTACCCAATTATCGATGTGATTATACTTTACATTACTTAACTTTCATTTTTTTGTGAGTGTGGCTTGGTGAGGTTGGGGTGGGTATTATACCTTGTTATGTGCATTTGAGTTTCTTCTATTTTCTCACTGGGGCATTAGTATTCTTCTCCCACTTGTGCATGAGTGACTTTGTCTTTTCCTACTGAGTGTACTGGTAATATTAACCTACGTATATAAAACCATTTTTAGGTTTACAAGGAGATTACATGGACCACACTAGACCATACTAGCTCTGGCATTGGGATAGTTAATATGTAACTTCTTAGCTTGTTCTTTTGGTATTTTATTTAGAGGTATTGTTGAATTTCAACCAATTTTACTTTAAACATGAATGTGGGATAGTTTTTGGATTCTCTTATATATATATATGTCTTGGAGTTTTTTTTAGGGTGATATATCTTATCTCCTAATATTGGTTACTACAAAAAGGGTAATGCCTCCCATTTAGTGAGATTGAATACCCTTGGTGCTGGTCCCCACCCCGGGGCCTATTGAAGATAGGACTTGGGGATCATTATTTCTTTTTCATCTTGAAGAAGGATGGTCATAGAAAATTTCTACCCCTTCCCTCATCTTGGAGAAGGAGGGTCATTACATTGTTTGAAATCCACCCCAACTTCCAATTCCACTGGAATTGGAGGTTTTCCACAAAATTCCCTACCAAATCAATTTTATTCTTAATTCACAAAGAATTGTGTTTTCAAAAGTTTGTTGAAAGAAATTAAAAAAAAACAAGAAATTCAAGGTGAAATAAACTGGCCAAGCTTAAATGAAAATACCTACATTTAATCATATAAAGAAACACCCATAATGGGACTCTTCAATGAAGGAAAAAGGCACAGAGGATCTAGGATCTCAACCTATAAACAAGATACACAAACCTAGAGTTTAGATCCATCAATACCAAGATGATCTATCAAACACTAAGGAGGAAAGATAGAGAGATGGAAGGAGATAAGAGGACCACTTACATCGACTGATTACCCGCAACTAAAATGATGATCCCTCGCTGAACAGATGATTTAGAGGAAGAGGAGGACTCCACAATCACCTAAAAAGAGTCTATAGTTTGAGAGTAAGGAAACCTGGAGGAAGGAAATAAGAATTTTTTCCTCCCAATTTTCCTACTTAATTCCAACACATGGTATTTTACATAGCCAACAACCCTATTACACTTCGTGTAATTTTCATGTCCCATATATACAAAATAACCCATAAAAGTTTACTAAAAACATAGTTTTTAATATTTAAAGAATGTGTAATATGTGTATGGCATATAACCTTGCACGCCATGTACCCATTTCATGGAATCTTACAGAATATGATTACATGTCCTATAACCCCATTGCACATCAAATACATCCCAAAATACTTTAAAACTATAGGTTTTTATGCTGAAAATTTCTTCAAATACATGACTTCAACATTATAGGTATATTCCCAATTCCTTTTCAGAATTACTCTACCAATGAAAAAGGAAATCCAAAAAAAAGGTTAAAATATTCCTTATAGGAAGGTAATAGGGTGTTAAAACCTCCCCACCATAACAATTTCCTATCCCCAGAAATCTTTTCAAGAGGATTCCATATCAAAAAGGAGAGGCCACTACTCTCTCATTAGTTACCCGATCTCCCACGTATCATGTGAATCAAAATTGTGTTACTATAGAACACTGACTAGAGGTATCATGCCCCCAATAAGTACCTTGGTATTAGAATCAAGTATCCTGACTGGATGCTCAGTCATAGATAAGTTAGGCTCAATGCCAAGATCACTATAGCTCAAAATAAGAGATGGATTAGAAAGATACTCTCGTAATTGTGACACATGGAAAACATTATGCATCGACTCAAATTTTAGAAGAAGTGACAATCAGTAAGACACTTTCCCCACCCACACAACAACCGTAATAGGTCACATAAAATGAGGAACAATGTTTGATTTACTCCCAAGCCGTAAATTACCTAAATGGGGTGAAGCTATCAAGAACACCTAGCCGCCATATGAAAACTCCAATAGTATACACCAATGATACTCAGAATATTTACACTAGCTCTATGCCCTCGACATCCCCTAATGAATCAACTGAATCTTTGCTGATGTATCTTGGACCAAACTATGCCCAACAATGGAACTTTCACCAATCTTCGACCAACAAAATTGATATTTATCCAAAATTCGATAAAAGGACTCTTAAGAAGCCATTATAATTATGGATTGGAAACTATTGTTATAAAAAAAATCAAATGACCTAAATGGTCATCCCAAGCCCCCACCAAAATTTGGGACATAAGAACAAGGTTTATCCTAAAGAATCAATTTATCCCTCTTTGTTTTTCCATCCATCTGTGGATGGTATTCCATATTCAATGTAACTTGAGATCCTAGTGCCTCCTAATGGCCTCTCCAAAAGAAATATGTAAAATGAGCATCTACATCTAAGACTATATCTGATGGAACTCTAAGAAAATAAAAAATATCCCTCACATAGATATTTCCTAACACCTCAAAATTGGTTATAACTTGAATGATTATTAATGGAGACGATTTGGACAACCTCTCGATCAAAAGACAAATCACATTCTTATTTTTATGGGTAATCATAGTAGAATAAAACAATTTCAGAAACATCTTATCTCATAAATGACCACCAAGATCATAACTTCATATTGAAAAACATATTTGTGGTTCTTGGGTTCACACCTGAGTAGGAATTATAGAAATCACCCATCAACTCTTTTCTAATAGGTTATAGAATAACAAACTGATTCTGAAAACATATAATTACCTCTGTAGAGTGATACCACTCTATAATAGTCTCCCCACCATAAAGAGTGTCTCTAATTCAATATAATTCATCATTGAGCTACTATTCCAGAAGAAACATCTCGAGAAGATTCTAGGTCAACTGAAAACTGGCAAAGTCTATTTCAACACATGTTTCTCGGATACCAATCTATAACTGTGAAAAAAGATACATCAAGTTCCACTATTTTGATGATTCTTTCATGGTCTATGCCATAAGTTTCTTGCTCAAATAATTAGAAATGACATTCCATTTCCCTAGGGTATAGTCAATATCCAAATAAAAATATTGGAGGTACTCCACCCAAATCCTTTAGTGGAGATTCAAATATTTTTGACTAAGATATAACTCAAGCACTTGTGGCCAGAATACACGATAAAACTTTCTTAGAAAGGTAATTCGTAAAAATATTATGCAAATGCATCATAGTTTCAAGTTCAAGGTCATGGGTTGGGAAATTCTTCTCATGTGGCCTAAGACTCCCAGATCCATAAGCAAATAGGTGATCACCTTGCTTAATAACTGAAACCAAACCTGAAGCTGATGCATCCCAAAAGACCACATAACCCTACTCAACATTTAAACGAGTCAAAAACAATGTATATGTTGAAAAAAATCTCAGTGTTTCAAAATAACTCTGAAATTTCTTATCCCAATCAAACTTTAATCTCTTCCATGTTAGAGTGGTCATCGGATAATCCAACTTCTAGAAATCCTTTATAAACTGGGGATAATATCTAGGACAACCTAAGGAGCTTCATATATCTAAAACATTACATGGTTTCTCCCATTTCATAATAGCTTTCACAATCTTGGGATCAACTGAAATGCCATTTTTGGAGACCATGTTTCTGAAGAACTTCACTTCCTAACAACCCGAAATAATAATACGGTAGATTAGTCTAAAGTGGGTTATTTATCAACAATTCCATAACTTCTCTCAAGTGACGCAAACGAGCCTCCTCATACATAAATTAAAGCTGGATGTCATCCACAATGACCACTATGAACATATCAAGATACTCATTGAAGATCCTATTCATGAATTCCATAAAGACTACATGAGAATTGGTTAGACCAAATTTCATGAAAAGATACTCGTAATGGATATACCTGATCTGAAAAGTGGTTTTATGAATGTAAGATTCCTTTATTATTAATTGGTGGTAACTAGATTGAAGATCAATCTTTGAGAACCAATTACCACCTTTGAACAAGTCAAATAGATCATAAATTCATGGAAATAGATTCTTTTTCTTTACCATAACTCATTTTAGTTCTTTGTAATCAACACATATGCGAAATGTTCTAACACATTTCTTAGTAAAGAGAACTGGTGCTCAACAAGGTGACACACATAGGTGTATAATGCCTTTCTCTAATTGATTATTAAAGTTATTCTTCAACTCTTTTATTTTAACCATTTCCATATAGTAAGAAGGAATAGATATTGGTTGGGTACCATGAACTAAATCAAAATAAAACACTACCTCACTTTCAAGTGGAAAACTAGAGAAGTTAGAAAGAAAACTTTCTAAAAAATTGATGATCATTAGAGGGGGATCGCCTCTCAAAGTCTCTAAATCCAAATAAAAATAAAAAACTGATAATACATTCACTATGTTTGGATGAGAAGGTCCATCTCTACTCAACCTCAAGTCACACTCTCCCTGAATGATATGTCACACACCATCAGATACATTAAAGGATAAATGTAGAAGATAATATTCAATTCAGGATTAATTAAAAACGTGAAAATCCATCCAAAAAATGATATCAATATATTTCTTTTTGAGAACCATAAAATCCCAACCAAGATTAATCAATGATAAAGAGAACACATAATCATGACAATAGAGACCCTTCTCTCTCTTTGTTCCAAAGGGTGTAGTGATATCCATCACATATTATAAAATGTCTATATAAATATTTAACAAGTTTACAATATGGGTCTATTTAATCGAGTGAGATGCACGAGTATCAAATAAATAAGTAACCGAAGAGGAAGCTATAGAGATGGTACATCTCATAGTACCTATACTCATATGTGATTCCTATAGAGGCTCTTCCAATACATGAAGAAGATTTTTTTTAATGCCTATGGATAGAACCTCTTAAATAATGAAGCATATGATTTCACCCCAATAATTTTTTTATTGAAGATACCCTGAAACTAAATTGACCATAATAGATATAAAATAACTTTTTAAAGTGTCCTAAACATCTGTAGGAACCACATAACTTGGGTGCCTTAGTGTAAAATTTTTTCGAATGCCCAGGATTTCCACACTAGAATCTAGTTAAAGGGCCACAACCAGTCAATGAAGAAGGTATATAAGAACCCTACAATTGAGATCCACTATGAAACTCATCCAGATTTATCTTATCTTCATAAGATCTCACAAAAATACCACATAGAGAGAAACGAACTCCTGTGAACCCTGAATTACTATCCTGATCAAGCACAACCATCAATGCCCTATCCAGCATGTTAGTATATGAATAAATATTTTGTAAGTAAAACTAAGAAAGAATATCAGATCTAAGTCCCATAAAAACCTGTAAAGTCTTAATCTTCTTATTCTATATATTCTCATGTAAAAACTGCATAAGATCATCAATGTGATTTTAGTATTCCATCTTGGTCCTGTCAGCCTACCAAATATTGGAAAACTTCTTATCCCTATCCAATACCATATAATCTATATATAACTAATAAATGTAAATAATCTTAAGGTCCTTTGACACTAAACCATCGTGCTTCTTCACTATCACTATTAAGTGCCACCATCTCCTGTGAGGTACCTCCAGATTAAAGATATCACATTTAGATTTAATAATATCAAGAGTTTCCTTGAAATCAAAGAAATGGTCAATTTTTCTCAACCAATTCACTACCTCTTCAGGATCATTAGAGGCTTGGAAATCTGGTGGATTCTAGAGAAGTAACTCCTATGTATGATTTCTAGATTCATCCCCACAAGTTTTCACAACTGGATCCTAAACAATAATTGGTTTTGGTGCCTGTCCTAGAGCTTAGACAACATGAAAACCAACATCATCCCAATTCTATTCCATATGAGGATTTTATCATTGTGGTTCATTAGAATCTTCCTCCAAATCCTATTCATGAATATTATTTGAGGCACGTTGATGAAAAAATGAACCAACAAGACAGAATACATCAGAAGATTACTGTGATAAAAAAATCAAGGAAGATAAATAGTGAAATTAATCTCATCAGATAGATAAAAAAGATTTTGATCTCTACCAACGAAAATCAAAAGTTGGAAAAAGTATGTAACTAATCCATAAGATGCATTTCCCAAACAACATATGGCGACTTAAGGCTCATTACCACCAGATATGGACATAAATTCACTCAAAACTATCTCATAATTCTAGATTAGATATTACAAACATGATGATGACATCTAGAAAATATTCCCATCCCACACCTTTGATACCATTATTTCATGATCCAACTTAAATACCCTAGTTCCATGATTACCAAGCTGACACTGACATGAATCAAAGGGCATTCCCAATCCCTATGTGTTTTCAACTACCACCTGGTATCATAAAAGATAAAAGAGCGAATGAATTTTCCACAAAAATAGTGGATGATAAAGATAGATGTAAGTATATTCAAAATTTCTCAAGGAGATAGTAAAAAATTCCAAATAGGTAAATTATAAAATCAAATTGTACACCATAAAATTACTGATATCCTAATAAAATAACTAAAAAATCCCACAGGAAACGTCAATCCATTCACCAAGGAATCACAAACAACCACCTCCTCTAAGAGGAACATTCCCTTTACTCGAACCTGGTAGGAGAAAATCTACAAATTCATGATGGAAAAGGTAGGGTGTGAGGTAAAAATCCCATAAAGGTCTCACCAAGTGGTCCATAATAATATTCTATAATAAATAACCAAAAAAATATTTCAATTTCAATAAAATAGGGAATTAGAATCAAATTTTATATTTAAAAGAAAAAATTATTTTCATTTTATAATGAGGGAAAAATTTAAAACAAGGATTAAATAAACTTTTTATATAAAATGGTTTATGTAAATCACTTGGAACTAGTGAATTAGTTTCAAAATAAATGGAATTTATTATCAAAATCACCACAATAAGAAATATGGTCATCTTACCTATGGTAAGATAGTTTTTCTAGTTAGGAGATTCTCACACATATCATATCAGGGATCAAGAAAAATATATGTACACACTTCTCTCAGGATTATGGTGAATAGGACTTTTCAAAATCCCATCAAGGATAATATCTGCCAAACTAGGTCTTTGTATGAGTTTTCATTATCAACCCATTTCCATGGAACTACCATCCCAATATGCTTATCCCAACTAAATCACTAACTACCAGGGCTCTGTTGTTCTCAATCAATCAATTGGAAAAAGGGAAAATCATTTCCTTTCACATAAATCATCATTCACATTTTAATTTCTAAATTTTCCCTTTTAAAATTCCAATTCACAGTGAAAACCAAATAATGGGTTTTTCATCATTTCATGTATTTTTAAAGTAAAAAAATCACATGTTTTTAAACATTCAATTTAAAATATTTTCTTAAAATTATTTCACAAATAATTTCACAATTTCCATCAATTTAAAAATACACCCCTACTTCTAATTCAATTAGAATTGGGGGTTCTTCCCGAAATTCCATGACAAATATATTTCAATATCAATTTTTATTGAATTCTGTTTTCAAAAATCAATTGAAATAAATTTCAAAAAATATGCAATTCAAGGTTTACTCAATTATACCAACTTAAATTGAACCACCTACCATTAATCATCGAAAGAAAAACCCGCAGTGGGACTCCCCAATAAAGTATGAAGGATAAGAATATATTGGAACTCAACCAACAATAAAGATACAAAAACATAAAGTTTATATATATAAATCCCAATATTATATATATAAATCAATGGAGGGAATATAGAGAGATATATAAACACATATAAATACCACTTACCGAGACAGATGCACTACAACTAACATAATGATCACTCACTGAACAGGTGATAGAGAGGTAGTGGAGGACTCAAAACTCTCTTAGTAAGAGTCTCTAGGTTGATAGAAATGAAACATGGAGGTAGAAAATAATAATTTTAGCTGAGATTCCTACTTAAATCCAACACTTAATATTTTACATGGCCTGTAACCTAATTATATTTAGGGTAATTGTCAAGTCCCACATACACTAGAAAACCCATCACCTTTTATAAAAATTTAAATTTTTGTTATTTACATGGAATATAATAAATGAATAACTTGAAACCATGAAAACCATGTACCATTTTCATGACATCTTCTAAGTGATTATAACTCATCATGCAACCAGATTACATGACATGTAAGTCCCCAATAGACTGCAAAATTTCATGTTTTTTTGCTGAAAATTCCTACAAATCCCTGACTTCACAATTATAGGTATCCTCCCAACTCCATATCAACATTACTAAATGAAAAAATATGTTAAATCAAAAAAGGATAAAACATACCTGATATAAAGGTAATGGGATGTTACAACCTCCCCACTAAAATAAATGTTTTCCCAGAAAGCATATCAATAAGCTTCCATATAAAAAATGTGGGGCCACTAATCTCTCATCTCTTCCTAACACTCCCATGTTTGATGTAAATTAGAACTATAGAACCATAGCACACAAACCAGAGTTATCATACTCCCAAAAAAGTATCTTTCTCTAGGAATAAAATATACCGAATACATGCCTAATAATAGATATATCAGGATCAACATTAATATCATTCTAGATCAAAACATAATATGGATCCAAAAGTTACTCTCATAGAAGTGATATATAGAAAATGTTATGTATCAATGTCAACTGTCGAAGAATTTCTAACTGGTAATCTACTTTCCACACCTTCTCAAAAACCTCAAAAAGTCCCACAAAATGTGGAGAAATCATCTCTTTCCCCCAAAGCTGTCAATGGCCTAAATAAGGAGAAACGTTCAAGAACACATGGTTTTCAACTGAAAACACCAACGACCTACGTAGACAACCATCATTATATTTACACCATATTTTGCCCTAAACATCCTCATATTAATCAAATGAATCTTTTCTAACTTTATTTGGACCAAGTTCATTTAACCAAGGAACTTTCACCAATCTCTGATGAACACAACAAAGATTTATACAATATACTATAAAAGGCATCAAAAGAAGACATTTTGATTTCATTTTGGTAACTACTATTAAAAAAACTCATCCATCCCCAAATAGTCATCCTAAGGAACATAAAAATTGAGGGCTAAGGCAAGACACATATTCTAAATATTATTTATTTTCCTCTCTGTCTATCCATCCATCCTTTGATGGTATTCCATAATCAAATGATACTGTGATCCCAGATCCTTTTAAAGGCCTATCCAAATTCAAGAAGTAAAATGAGGATATATTTATGAGACTATATAGGATGGAACACCATGAAACAAATAGTATTTCTCACATAGAGATTTCACAACTCCTTAATTTTTTTTGCAATTTGAATGGGTTTAAAATTGTCTGATTTGGTCAACCTTTCAATCACAACCTATATCACATTATTCTTTTTATAGGTATGAAGAAACCCATCCGAAAAGTCCATATATGTATCACCCTACTTTTAATTCAGCAATGAAAGTGGACTAATAAAACCCAAAGGCCTCGAATGCCCTACCATGACCTTTTTTCAAGCATAGAAACACAAAACAAAGTTAGTGAATCTTGTCTCATACCTAGAAATCAGAAAAATCACTGCATATCATAAAACATCTTTGTTCTTCTTGAGTGAACATCCCACTGGGATTTATTGAAATCCACCATCACATATTTTATAATACGTAGCAGTACAAATGAAACAATTCCAAAAAACATATAATTATATTCATGCATAAAAAAACACTCAATTACAATATCCCAACCATGAAGAGAGAATATAATGATGTAGAATTCATCATTGAGCTACTGTTCCTGAATAACCATATTGATGATTGAAGAGGTATACTGAAAACTAGATAAAAAAATCATGGCTTCTATTTCCGTAACTCCAATATGAATCTGTGAAAAAAGATACATGAAGTTCCACTCCTCCAATGATTCTTTCACGACCTTATTAAGAAGTTTCCACCTGAAAGCATCATCCACAACATTCCATTTCTCAAGTATAGTAAATATTAAAATAAAAATATTGAAGGTACTCCACCCAAAGCCCCTTACAATGTTGAAAATATTTCTAAGATCAGATATAACTCAAGATCTTGTAGTCAGAATATATGGTAAATCATTACATAAAAAGGTAATGCCGCTAAATCTTAAGTGCATTCATCATAGATGAATTTTCAAGGTCATGGTCCAGATAACTCTTCTCTTGTGGCCTAAGATGCTGAGAGACATATGCAACAATGTGATCTCCCTACATAAGAAAACAACCCAAACCCAATCCCGAGGAATTAAAAAAGACTACATATCCATGTCTGACCTCTTAAAGTGTTAACACCAGTGAAAATGTCAAAAAAAGTTTCAACTCAACAAAATAACTCTAACATTTCTCATCCCAAGAAAAAATCAGTCCCTCATGAGTTAGAGAAGTCATCGGAGAATTCAACTTCAAGAAATCCTTTACAAACCAGTGGTAATATCCATCTAAACCCAAGAATCTCCAATTATAGAAAACATTACGTGTTTTTATCCCATTTCATAATAGCTTTCACATTCTCATGTTCAACTAAAATACCATTTTATGAATCCATGTGTCCTAGGAACTTCACTTCCCAAACCCAAAAATCACATTTCAATATCTTGGAATAACTTTAGTTATTTCTCAGAAATTTCATAATTTTTCTCAAATGATGCACATGATCCTCCCAAGATATATAAAAAACCAAGATTCCATCCATAATAACCACCATGAACATACCATGATAATCATGGAAGATCCTGTTTATCAAGGCTATAAATACTACAATAGAATTGGCATGATAATATACTGATGAATGTTGGATTCCTTTATTCCCAACTGGTGGTGACAAGATCCAAGATCAATCATGGATGACCACTTCTCCCTATTCAATTGGTCAAATATATCATAAATATGTGGAAAAAAATACATTATACTTACTATAACTTGATTGGGTTTCGGTAATCAACACACAGGCGAAGTGTTCCAATATCTTTCTTAGTAAAGAGAACTATCACCACCAAAGGTGAAATGATCAGTTGTATAAAGATTTTATCTAAAAAATAATCTAACTGATTTTTTACTATTTCATTTCAGCTAGTGCGATATGATTAAATAGATACTAGCTGATTACTAGGAACTAAATCAATAGAAAACTCTACCTCCCTTATGATTAGAAAACCAGGGAAGTAAGAATGAAAACCATTGAGAATACCGACGATAACTATAGGGATATCACCAATCAAATATTCCCATATAGACCCAAAGAAAATATTAATTTTAATTTCCCCAACTCTAGATAAGAATGTACATCTCTACTTGACCTCAGGTCCCACTCTCCCTAAAAGATAGGATAGACCCCATCCCGAGTAGTATGGGAGGCCTATCAAAGATAAAAATAAATTTGGGATTTACATGAAATGATTGAATATATACTAAATATTAAATCAATAGGTTTCATATTTAGAACCAAAAAATCCCATGAAAGATCTATGTTTGATAAAGGGAACACACAAGCCAGACAATGGAGGATATGCTCTCTCTTTGTTCTAAGGGGTGTAGTAATATCCATAACATAAGATAAACTCTCTATAGGAAGATATAAATAGACCAAAATATGAGATGATATAAATGAGTGAGATGAACCAATATAAAATAAACAAGTCATCAAAGATGAATCTATAATGATGTTACCTCTCACAGTTTCTAGAACTCTATCGGCTTCCTCTGGAGACTAATCCCTTGCATGAAGAAGCTTCATTCTGGATACATGTGGTCCAATCCCCTTAATGATCGATCTAATTTTACTATAGTAATTTTTGGCACTAATGATCCTATTCCACTATATGGAGTAGATTAGACATAAAATAACTTCTAAAAGTTTCTTGAATTTCTACATGAACCATATATCTTGGGTGCCTCTGTGCAAACCCATTTTGAATGCCAAGAATTTCCCCAACGGACACAATTCAAAATTACTTATCCAAGAAATAAAAAATGTATAAAGGAAACCTACAATTGATATCCACTATAAGTCTCATCACACTTTCTCTTCCTTTTATAGGCACTCACAGAAAATCCACTGGGGGAAAAAGGAACTCCCGTTTTCCCTGGCATACCCTCCATATCATGTTTGAACATCAATTCCCTATCTATCAAATTAGCATAATAATAGGTATTCAAAATTAAAAAAATGAGAATTAATATTATATCAATGTACCATATAAAAACATTGATCATTTTTATCATCAATAAATACAATCTCTAGTGAAAATCACCCAATCTTAGCAAAGTGATTTGAATATTTCTTCACAGCCGTATAAGTCAACTCGAGTTTGAAAAAATCCATAGCCTTATCTAACACCATAGACTCTGGATAAAAATATGCAGTAAATAGAACCTTTTAGTCATACCACTCTAATCCTTAATTATTCTTCACCATCAATATATAGTCCTATCACATCCTACCAGGTCCCTCTAACTTAAAGGTAGTACACTTTACCTCAATAATATTATGAGTTTCCAAGATATCATAGAGAATCCCAATTTTTCTCAACCAATACTATACCTATTGAGGATCATTAGATTCTTGGAATGTTTTTGGATTTCAGTGATGGAAATACCGATCCTGATTCGGAGATTCAACCCTATAAGTTTTCACCACTTGATCTTGAATGAGAATGGGTGCAGGTACCTATCCTAGAACTTAGATAGAATGAACAACAAACTCCACCAGATTCTTATCTATGGGTGGATCTGCTCACTATGGTTCTTCAATAGTTTTCTCTTGGATCTTTTTCAAATATATTCTTAGAGGAACAATGTTACATAACCTCAAAAAACCACATTAAAGATATCATAAGATTACTCAGATCAACAAGACAAACAAGAGAAATTGGTAAATTAATCCTATAAGATAGATAAATAAGATTTGGATATCTACCAATACAAATCAAAAGTAGGTAAAATAATAGAACTAATCCTCAAGACACCTTAACAAACTTGAAATGGTGTCTTAATGATCATTATAGCGAGATCTGGCCTAATACTCACTCATAACTACCTCCTAAGTCTGGATAAGATATTCCAAAATGAATTCTGTCATCATGGAAAGATCCTGAACATCCACCTTTGATAACAATTTTCCATAAAACATTACAGATACCCTATTACCCTTATTACCGATACGACAAAGACAAAGAAAAATGGGCATTTCCAACCCCCACAGGTTGGAGACTAGTACATGGAATCATACAAGATAAAATAGGGAGATACTTTTCTATAAAAACAATAGAATATGATGATACATATCAGTATTCTTAGAAATACTCAAGGATACAATACCAAAAACCAACTAAATAATTCAAAAACCCAACTAGTACACCATAAAAGTATTCATTGTCTAATAATATTACTCAAACATTCAAAGGGACACATCCCTACAATCCCTAAGGGACATGAACAACCACCTCCTCTAAGAGGTGCTTTCTATTTACTCAGAACTGGTGGGGAAATAAAATCTAAAATCAATCGAAAGCAAAGGTAGGGTGTGAGCTAAAAATCCTAGTAGGGTCTCACCTTGTGTTACATAATAAGATTTGATAATAATTTAAAAAACATTCTTTAAATTTAATTAAAACATTATATGATAATACAAATTCATATTTTAAACAAAACATTATTTTTAGTTTAGGATGATGGAAAAACATTAAAACATTGAATAAATAATTTTTTTATATAAAATGGTCTATATAAATCAATAGTTATGGGTAAACAAGTTTCACAATCAATGTAATTTTTAATCAAAATCATCACAATAAGAAATATGGCCAAATGTCCTGTGGTATGATAGTTTCTAGTTATGGGATCCTTACACATATCATATCACCCATCATGGGTAATATTTGTACACATTTTAATCAAGACTAATATGAATATGTCACATTAAAATCCCATTAGGCATAATATTTGAAGAACTATGATTTGTTAGAGTTGTAATCATTAATATATTTCCTAGGAATTACTGACCCAACATGCTTGTCCCAAATTACACACTAAGTACCCAAGATCACATGTTCTCAATCAATCAATTGGAAAAATTGATTTTTTTAAATTTCAAATAAATCATCATTCACAATTCAATTGTGAAATTTTAATTTTCAAAATACCAATTCACATTCAAAACCAAATCATTGAGTTTTCATCATTTCATCCCATTCTAAAATAAAATCTGTCATAGGTTTTTAACAATTCAATTTAAGATATTTTCTAAAAATCAATTAAAAAATTATTTCACAAATTCCATCAATTTCAAAATACACCCCAACTTCCAATTCCATTGGAATTGGGGTGTTTTTCCAAAATTCCATTCCAAATCAACTTCCATCCCAATTCGCATTGAATTAGGTTTTCAAAAATTAATTGAAATAAATTAAAAAAACATTAAATTAAAGGTTAAATAAATTGGACAAGATTAAATGGAATAAAATACCTTTAATCACAGAAAGAAACACCAGTAATGGGACTCAGAAATGAAGGAATAAGGAGTATAAGATCTATGAACACAACCTAGTATCAAGATACAACAACACAGATTTTAGATCTATCAATACCAAGACGATATATCAAACTACAAGGATGAAATAGAGAGAGACATAAAGATAAAGGAAGACCACTTACCTGGATAGATTAACCACAACCAACATTAAGATCACTCACCAAATAGATGATCCATTGGAAGAGGATGACTCCAAAATCACCTAGCAATAGTTTCTATGTTGAGTGAATGAAAACTTGAAGGAATGAAATAATAATTTCAGCCGATCCAATTGATTAAATAAAACTCTAAAAATTTTACATGGAATGTAACCTAATTATACATCATGTAATTTTTTATTCTCATATACACCAAAAAACCAATCACATTTTATTAAAAATCCAATTTTTTATATTTTCATGGCGTGTAATATGTGAATGACTTGTAACCTTTTAAACTATCTACCCATTTCATTGATTCTTCTAGGATATGATAACATATCATATAACCCCATTACATGGTTCGTAAATCCCTAATAGACCAGAAAACTATATGTTTTTATGATGAAAATTTCATCAAATCCCTGACATCACCATTATAGGTATCATCCCAATTTCTTATCGACATTACCTAACCAATGTAAAAGGAAGACCAAAACAAAGGTTAAAATATACCCGATAGAAAGGTAACAAAGTGTTTCATGGGGAATCTAAGGGAGATATTTTAAGATATGAATTGAGGCCTAAATGGTGTTTTAAGTGTTTTAATATATCATATATTTGGGTTCAATTTTGAAATTTTGGAAGGGTTTTACCCAGCACACGATCACCACATAATGAGGGGAAACCATGTAAGTGAACAGTGCAAGGTTATTTTTCTTAGGTTTATGGTACATAGTAGATGTATAATTGAAAAAAATATTTAAAAAACATGAAATTTATGTTGAGAGGGAGTTACATGGTTAGAATTTTTTTTGGTAAACCATGAATCCAATCATTCAATATGTGAAACATGGGACTATAGAGGCCACATGGTTGACATGTTGTTTGGTAAACCATGTGGGAAAACCATGTGAGGGGTTACATATCCAGATAGTGTTATCCATATGGTCGGTTCACAGTTTTGGAAAACCATGTTGCAACCCAGCACCTTCCTAGAATCTCTTAAAAAGAATAAAATGACCATTTTCACCTCTAAATTCAACCATCACCCCTCTTCTCTTCCCGTCATATGGGGACAAATCTTGGGGGGAGGGTGGGTTGGTGCTCTATCCCTCGCATCTTCCTTTAAAAAACTTATAAATGGGGTGTTATTGGTGGAGTTTTGTCAAAAAGTTGTGATGTGTTCCTCTATTACGTTCCTTTTTCCTTCTCCCCTACCATTTCTAGTAATTTTATATGTTTCTAATTATGGTTCTATTGATGATTCCCCAAGACCATGAAGGAATTTTTATAATATAATATGAACTTTACATTGAATGGGTAGAGGACATCCCATGATGATGAATACATAATGTTACTCAAAATTTCAATGTTTGTACCCCACTTGATGAAATTTACAGAGTTTTGGTTTAACTTTATTTAAATTGGACATTGATGGGGATGTTGGTTGTTAGGTTTTTTTCATGTAGAAAGTTTAGGGGTACATTTTGGACATTCCATTTATAGGTACATGGTTTTGGTGTGGTGATATGGATTTATGTGATTTTAGGTGATTATACATGATAAAATTAAATCAATAAATATTTTTTGATATAATGAATTGGGATAGGTGCTCGATGGAAAATATGAGAATAGATTGGGATTACATGAGATTACATGATTATGGAAAATCTTGGGATAAAGGGAAAAGATCTATAATAGGTAGGTTGTTGAAAAAACCCATATGATATATGAATATTGATATGTGGAATATGGTATTATGTCTCTAGAATTTTTGGTGACCAACCTTATTTTTAAAATTAATTTTTTCTATTGTCTTTGGACAAAATATAAGTACCAAGGGCCACGAAAAACCCTTGAGAACTAGATTAATTCCAAAACCACCAATCAAGAAGTCCTTGATTATAAATATGTGCTAAATTAAACGAGGACCCCTAAGATGTATAAATTAAATAAAATGAATGAATATAGTGGATTGAGTGAGTGGTGGTTGGAGCCCTAGGATTAGACCAGATGATCCGTGTTAGATATTATTTCAATAGAGTATCATTATCCATTTTATGAGGTTTGGATATGTTCTTATCACCCATATCATTCATTATACCACAACTCTTGTGGTTTGATAGGGCATTGTGATTGGTTAGATTTTGATATAGTATTGTAGTAGTATGTGAATAGTGACACCGGTAGGACACTATAGATCCATGGACATCTAACCAAATATTTCTATAGTAAAATAGATTTTTATGTGGATTTGAACTATAGAAACAAGGGTTACTATAGGATAACATTGTTTTATAATCTCATTTTGAGTTAGTGTTTCAAACTTAGAGATTTTTCCCAGCATTTCTTCTCCTGAATTTTAGTGTAGTGTTTTTACATTATATGGATATAGGGATTATTCCCAAACCACATAAATATCTGTATTCCATGATCTTTTTCTTCTTCTTATTTTTTCATTTTTATCTTTTTCTATATTTTATTTTCTTTGGACCTCATATAATTTTCAAAATAGTTTTGGGAATGGTATTTCATAGTGTCTATGCCTCCATGAAGAAAAGATATTGGATAGACCTATGGGAGTTTCATTATTGGTCCTTAGAATTGCAGTGAGACATGGATAATCTTGGTGATTATATTTCGACCAATCAAGAGGTACTGAGAGAATTATACCTAGTTGTGTTAGGTGAGACTGGTGTATGTCTCATTCTTGATAAGGGATTCATAGTTTAAGGTGAGAAATATTCTTATTTAGTTCCCTTAGCGGGACGATCTGTAACATCCCATGTAAGTAAAGAACTATGTATTTTCATTTCTATTTCTATTTATGAATTACATAGTGTTTTAGAGGCTTAAAATGAGAATAAATCCAATCTTAAGCATGGAATACACTAATATTTTCAAAAAGACTGTTTTACTACCTTTTGATGGCAAACAAATTTTAAATCAAACTTATGACAATTTTATAAGATCTATTTGTCAAAATAAAATTATTCTTTAAGATTGGGAAATTTAAATTTACTTTGGATAAAATTTTGGTATTTTTATGAAAATGTTCATTTTTTTAATGAATAGTGAAAAATACTGCATTTTACTTCAAAACTGCTTTTTCATTTAATTTAATTATATGGTTAGATTTTATTTATAATTGGTTTTAAAGTGTAATTATAATATATTTTTACCATTTAATCCAATTTTTGTAATTGGAATTAATTTCTCATTGAAATTGGGCATAAACAATGGTCAAACTTTTGATAGATATTATTTCTAAAAAACCCACTATTTGTTTTGACAACGAGAATTATTTTGAAATTAATCACTACAATTTCTGTGTTTGGAATTTGGTAAAATGGATTCCATAATTGGAATCAGAAGTTCCAAATTATGTAATTAAGGCACTTTTGTTTTTGGACATTATGAATAGTAACAACGGTAATTATCTTTAATTATCGTGATTAATTAGTAATCAGGTAGTTAAGGGTAATAAAATAATATCATAATAATAACAAATGACCCCAAAATGTGTCCTAATGCTACTGGTTGTGTCATGTCCGACCATGGGATGCCTTGTGCCAAACTTTGGGACCCCATGGAATCAATTTTCGGTGATAGTGACACTTTATCATTTTATTTTTGAAGAAAGGAGAATATCACAAAAGTATGTAACACCAAATTAAAACAATTTTAATTTTTACTATGTAAATGATATCTTAGACTATAAATAGTCATTGTAAATCTAAATATATTTCCTACATCATAGTATTTTTTTATATTTTTTAGACATTAAATAAATTAATTTATTTACGCCACTATTATGATGCATCGATTACCTCATTAATGAACCATTTAAATAAAATGAAAATAAAATGTAAAATATAATACTTACACCAGTCAAAAACCTATTTTATGAGTATATTTCGAACCCTTGTCACCTTATCCTCGAAATATATAATTTTGGGACCTTTAAAATCCAAAACTCATTTTAAAATAAAGTAACATTTCTTGACTTTCCAAGAGTGCCTCTCCTCCCTCTTATAAAAGGCCCCCAACTCTACCTCCATACCCACACCTCTAAAGCCATTGTCTCCGCCAAAATCTGATCATTTCATCTCTCCACATCCCTCTCTTAATCATATAAGCCTTACCTTAGGCAGGAATCCCTTCAAGAAACCCTTTTGATTCAATCCAAGGGGAGTTACTTGATTTAAAGATAAAGTCTTCTCTAATATTCTTTTGTTTTATTTTGCTTCTCCAACCCCCTAAACTATTTTTATTCCATTATTTTGTAAAAAAAAATTATATTAAATATACTAGGATATTGTTATAATAATGATTCTAGATACACTTACACACACCTTCATCTAATGGTTAAGGAACATTCTGTTTCTATGGTTGGCGAATTTCTGCCTCACGAAACGATGATTGTTCAATATTCTTTTAACACATTTAAAGGTGGCCATTAAGATGTAACTATATTTATATATTATATATAATATGTTTATTTTTTTCTTATGTTTCTATATTTTTCATATATGGCATACCTTTATAGTTTCCATTATAGATAAACGCGATAATTTCATTTTTTGGAAGTGCGGACTACTGCCCCCTCAAAGTGATTTGAACCGTTAATGCCATATGTGGGATGTGTAAATGATGTATTTAGTAATATTATATATGATATTATACTGGAATTATAATGTAACTTTATATCATTATGATTTCATTCCATTAAATAGGAAATATAAATGAAAGTAGCGTTCATGCGTACGTAAGGCTTACCGTCTCCATGAACGGTGCATTTCGTTTCTTACCTCTAAATGTTATGTAATGTTATAAATTCATGTATATAATGGATATATATGATATATATGATATCTACATAATGAATATAGTTCTATATGTAATGGATATTTTACCCCATGAACAAATTGTAATTATAAGAAGTTTATTTTTGACTCAAGTACCAAAGATCGACAAAACTACCGTTATTAACTTAAATAATTACATAATTTCCATAACATGGTAATAAGTAATATAAAAGTAATAATGAAGTTGGAAAAGGTTCTTAAGAAAGTTTAAATTAACTCTAGTTTATTATTCAGGAGATTAAAGAACAATCAAGTCAAGTCGGACACGAGGTAAGGGACTTCGTCTCAATCTCCTTTCATTGAGGCATATTTTTTTTATACACAACTTCCTTTTATACGGTGTATAAAACCCTTTGACTTTTACTTTTATTCAAAAGGAATCTTTTTATATGAATCATTTTACTAAATGAAAAAACGGAATGTTTTTGTCGTACGTATGCGGTGACAACGACTTCTCCGCCGCCGTGACCATTTTTGTGTTTCGGCTTCCTCTACAAGCCATAACTATTTTTAAATGAAAAATAAATACCATGTTTTACTTTTCATTTATTTTGGTATTGAAAATGATTTTGATAATGTATTTATTATATCAATGTGTTGTATTGATATTTTGTGATTGAAATGTGGAAATTTTATGTTTCCTTTATGCTTGTTTTATGTGATACGATTATGTTATGGTTCTTGGGAATTGTTTATGAAGACGGGTGGTTCCGTGATAAACTAAGGGAGGGTGAGCCCGATATAGCTCTCCAATGCATTGGGTAATGCGAAGGGGTTAAACGCTAAGGTTTCTCCAAAGAGATTTAGGGAATATACTGTGATGGGTATTCCAAACATAACCATGATGGTTAATCCATACGTAAGAATGTTATGAATACCTCAAGTTACCTTTATGTATTATGATTTCAATGAGTTATTCATAAATCTTATGATTTCATGAGTTATGTTAAGGTGATTATGTTTTATGAGTAAATTATGATTTCATTGATTCTTATATATACATGAACTAAGGTTTTCTTTTCATATTTTTATATCCCTTACTGAGCTTTTTATGCTCATCCCATGTTTTTTGAAAATTTTTTCACTGGTCAAGGGAAAAGTACATGATGTGATGATAGTGTCAAGGAAGTGTCAAGAACGAATCCATGTTTTATTTGGAATATTATCCCTTTGATGGGAAAAATGAATATTGTCTTTTATGTAACCACCTTATTTAAATGTGGAATGTAATGCATGATTTATGATCTAATTATCTAAAACTCTAAACCTAAAAAGATTTTCAATGTGTATTCTTGAAATATCTCAAGATTAAGTAAGGTTTAAGGCTGGGGCCTTATAGTTGGTATCAGATGTCGGTTTATATAACTTTAGGAGTTAGAATTCTATTAAATGATTATCCAAAAATATTTTTTATTGTTAAATTTAAATGATATAGCATTTCAAGATTACCATGTTGCTTCATCTGAGACATGTTTGTTTAGAATGGTTTTTCGCAAAGGAAATATGGAAGTAGTTCTAGGAAGGCATACAGAAGGAAATGGCCTTCCAAATCAGCATCCTGAGATGGTCAGAATTGGAACTGAACAGTTTTTTGCAGTAATGGCGTAGTTGACTCAAGCGATAAATGGTGGTGGTATCCATGCACAATATCCGCCAGATCATTCAGAGGATCATCTGACCCTGTGCTAGCTAAAGGGTGGATTAAATCACTGGAGAAGATTTTTGATGTCATGGGGTGTTCAGACAATCAAAAGGTTATTCTTGTTGTTTACCATTTGGAGGGTGAAGCAGATCAGTGGTGGTCGATGGTTAAAAAAATCAGGGACACTGATGAGATCTATACTCTTGACGGGGATGAATTCATAGGATTGTTTCTGGAGAAATATTTTCCTAAGTTTGTTTGACTTAGGATTGAAAAACAATTATTGGAATTGAGGTAAGAGGACGACTCAGTGGCTGCTTATGAAGAAAGGTTCACTCGATTGGAAAGGTATTCTCCCAATTTTATCCGTGACCTTGATAGTAAAATCAATCATTTTTTACTCAGGATTAAAGCCAAAATATCGAAGGGATTTAGCTTCTCGTGAGTTAAAGAGTTATAAAAAGCTTGTTCGATGTGATGAGAAAGTGTAAATGGATTTTTTCGATGATCAAGTGTTCTATAAAAACCAACAGAAGAAGAGACCGAGGTGGCAGGAGAAAGGGTAGAATCCTTCAAAAAGGTTTGATGGTAAGAAAAGAAACTTTTTAGTTTGTGATAGGTGTGGTAAAAAGCATGCTGGGGAATGTATTTTGAATTCTGGAAAGTGCTACTGATTTGGTAAGATGGGACATAAGGCTCATGATTGCATTGAAAAAGATCAGGGTGATGGTAAGACCAAATTTTATTTACAGTTAGTGAAATGTTTCAAGTTCAATGAGATGGGTCATTATGCAAACGAGTGTCTGAAAAAGAGCTCGAGCGATGGGAAGTAGTCAGACTACAAGCAGAAAGGGGTGGTGAAATCCTTTGCAACTACTTCAACAGATGTTGGGCCATCAAATGAAGTGGTATCAAGTACTTTGTTTTTTCAGATTATGCCAGTTTGTAGTTTGATTCGAGGTTTACACATTCTTTCATCTCTGAAAAATTTTCTAGTAAATTGGGAATTTCATCTCAAGAAATGACTCCTGAACTTGTGGTAAAAAGACATGGGGGAAATGTTGTGGCAAAAATAATTTATAAGAATCTTCTCATCCTTATCTGTGGAAGGAACCTACTTGAAAACCATATTGTTTTACCTATAGTAGAGTTTGATGTTATCCTGGGTATGGATTGACTCTCTGTTTACCAAGCTAAGATTAAATGTAGAGATAAAGAATTTTATTTTCAGAAAGACTTTCAGTTTGTGTACAAGAATGAACCCTTACTGTTGATAATATATCAAGAGGCTGAAAAACTTCTAAAATATTGAAATGAATGTTACCTTGCACATATTGTTGAAAACAAAGGAACCGTTCAGATTAATGATGTGCCAGTGGTAAATGAGTATCATGATGTTTTTCCTGATGAGTTTCCTAGAATAATACCAGATCGGAAAGTTGAATTTACTATTGAATTAGTTCCTGATGCTAAGAAAATTTCAAAACCCCCTTATCGAATGGATCAAATTGAACTTTTAGAGTTGAAGGAGCAATTTCAAGATTTATTAGAGAAAGATTTCATTCGACCAAGCACGTCACCGTGGGGTGATCCTGTCTTATCTGTTAAAAATAAAGATGGTTCAATGAGACATTGCATTGATTATAGAGCCTTGAATAACATCACTGTTAAGAACAAATGTCCTTTGCCTCATATCGATGATTTTTTTGATCAGCTCCAGAGAGCTCAGTTTTTTTCAAAGATTGACCTGAGATCGGGGTACCATCAGTTGAAGGTAAAGGAAGAAGATGTTCCAAAGACCACGTTTCGTACAAGATATGGCCATTATGAATTTGTAGTTATGCCTTTTGGGATAACCAATGTACTTTCTATATTCATGGACCTTATGAATATAATTTTCCATGAGTTCTTGGATAAGTTTGTGGTTGTTTTCATTGATGATATTCCGGTGTTTTCTAAAAGTAAACAAGAGCATGAAATTCATTTAAGTTTTATTTTGAAAACCGTAAAAGAAATGAAATTGTATTGGAAATTCAGAAATTGTGAATTTTGTTTGCAAAAAATTTCTTTCCTTGGTCACATTGTTTCTAAAGATGTAATAACTGTTTATCCTGCAAAAAAAGGTTTTTAAAGAATTGACAAGAACCACAAATGTAACCGAGATTCGTAGTTTTCTTGGTTTGGGAGGCTATTACTGAAGGTTTGTTAAAAACATTTCATGGTTATCTAGTCCAATTACTAAGCTAACTCGGAAGGGTGTTAAGTTTATCTGGAAAAAATAATGTGATGATTGTTTTTAGGAGTTGAAAAGAAGATTGGTGAATGCTCTAGTTTTGGAACTACCTTCCAGGAAGGGGGAGTTTGTTATCTACAGTGATGCTTCCTTGAAAGGAATTTGTTGCATCCTAATGCAGAATGATCTGGTAATTGCTTATGCTTCACGTTAGTTGAAAACTCATGAGGTAAATTACCCTACACATGATTTGGAATTAGCTGATGTTGTTTTCTCATTAAAAATTTGGAGGCATCATTTGTATGGTGTAAAGTGTGAAATATATACTGATCACAAAAGTTTAAAGTATATATTAACTCAGAAAGAATTGAACATAAGACAGAGGAGATGTCTAGAATTAATCAAAGATTATGATTGTACAATTCATTACCATCCGGGAAAAGAAAATAAAGTGGCTGATGCTTTGAGTTGAAAAAGTAATGCTTATTTAACAATGTTGCATTTGGAAAGTGATCCTTTGGTTAATGATTTGATGAAATTTGGCATAAAAGTTGTTGGTGCAAGATGTTCTTCTGTTTTGTTTTAGGTATCAATGAAATCGTCTCTATCAGATAGAATTAAGCAAGCATAGAAACAAGATAGTGAGTTGCAGAAAAAGGTAGAGCTGGTTCAGAAGGGTAAGTTTCCTGAATTCAACATTGATAATGATTGTGTTTTGAGATTTGGGAAGAGATTGTGTGTGCCTTGTGATTCACAATTGAAGAGAGAGTTGTTATGTGAAGCTCATAGTTCTCCATTTTCAGTTCATCCTGGCAGTACTAAGATGTATAGAGATCTTCAGGAGTATTACTGGTGGGACAGAATGAAAAGAGACATTGCTGATTTTACTATAAAGGGTTTGACTTGTCAACAGGTTAAAGTAGAGCGACAGTTACCGAAAGGGATGCTTCAGCCTTTACCAGTTCCAGAGTGGAAATGGGAGAGTATATCCGTGGACTTCGTTGTTGGATTACTGAAGACACCTCGAGGTAATAATACAATCTAGGTTATTATTGATCGCTTGAATAAATCTGCTCATTTCCTTGCTATACGAGATACTTTTTCCCTAGATCAAATTTCTCGTTTCTATCTTAAAGAGATAGTCAGGTTACATGGAGTTCCCCTCTCCATTGTATCTGATCGTGATCCGAGGTTTAATTCTAACGTTTGTAAAGGCCTTCAGAAGTTGTTGGGTACTGAATTAAATTTTAGTACAACTTTTCATCCTCAATCAGATGGGAAGTCTGAACAAACAATTCAGACTTTGGAGGATATGCTACGTTCTTGTTCGATAGATTATCAGGGAATTTGGGACCAACATATTTCTTTGGTTGAGTTTTCTTATAATAAAAGTTTTCATTCCAGAATACAGATGGTACCATTTGAATAATTATATGGGAAGCGGTGTCGAAGTCCAGATTTTTGGGATGAAGTGGGTGAAAGGAAGTTGATGGGAGAAAAATTGGTAGAAGAGTTGGCAGAAAAAGTTCAGCTGATACAGAAACACATGATAACATCTTAGAGGAGGCAAAAAAGTTATGCGGACAACAGGAGGAAGGATATCTCTTTTGAGGTAGGTGATCATGTTTTTCTCAAAGTTTCACCACGAAAAAGTGTGATGCGATTTGGTAAGAAGGGAAAGCTGAGTCCAAGTTTCATTGGACCATATGAAATTCTGGAGAGAGTTGGATCAATTTCATACCTAGTGGCTTTACCTCCGAGTTTATCTCAGGTCCACAATGTTTTTCATGTTTCAATGTTAAGGAAGTACATGCCAGATCCATCTCATGTTTTGAGTCCAGAGGTAGCTCAACTGGAAGAGAATCTATCTTATGAGGAACAACCGGTCTAGATTCTTGACCACAGGGAGCAAGTGTTGAGGAATAAGGTGATTCATCAAGTAAAGGTTTTGTGAAAAAACCACATGATTTAAGAGGAAACATAGGAATCTGAAAATGCAATGAGGGATAAATACCCCCACTTATTCGATAAGTAAGTAAATTGCAGGGACACAATTTTCTAAAGTGGGAAGGATGTAACATCCCAAGTAAGTAAAGAACTATTTATTTTCATATCTATGTCTATTTATGAATTAGATAGTGTTTTAGAATCTTAAAATGAGAATAAATCCAATCTTGAGCATGGAATACACAAATATTTTTAAAAAAATTGTTTTATTGCATTTTGATGGAAAATAATTTTTAAATAAAACTTTTGAAAATTTTATAAGCTCTTTTTTTCAAAATAAACTTATTATTTAGGATTGGGACATTGAAATTTACTTTGGATAATTTTTTTTTATTTTTCTGACAATGTTCATTTTTAATGAATTGTGAAAAATACAGCATTTTACTTCAAAACAGTTTTTTCATATAATTTAATTATATGGTTAGATTATCTTTATAATTGGTCTTAAAGTGTAATTAGAATATATTTTTACCATTTAATCTAATGGTATTCATTGGAATTAATTTCACTTTGAAATTAGGCATAAACAATTGTCAAACTTTTGGTAGATATTGTTTCTAAAAAACCCGCTATTTGTTTTGACAATGGAAATTATTTTTAAATTAATTACTACAATTTCAGTGTTTGGAATTTAGTAAAATGGATACCGTATTTGGAATCAGAAGTTCCAAATTATGTAATTAAGACACTTTTGTTTTTGGACATTATGAATAGTAACGATGATAATTATCTTTAATTGTCGTGATTAATTAGTAATCAGGTAGTTAAGGGTAATAAAATAATATCATAATAATGACAAATGACTCCAACATGTGTCCTAATGCTACTGTTTGTGTCATGGTCGACCATGAGATTCCTTGTACCAAACATAGGGACCCCATGGAATCACTTTTGGGTGATAGTGACACTTTATCATTTTATTTTTAAAGAAAGGAGAATATCAGAAAAGTCTATAACACCTAAGTAAAACGATTTTAGTTTTTTCTGTGTAAATGATATCTTAGAATATAAATAGTCATTTGAAAGATAAAACAATTTCCTACATCATTTTAATTTTTTTAATATTTTTTATACATTAAATAAATTAATATATTTATGACACCATGATGAAGCAGAGATTACCTCATTAATGAACCATTTAAATAAAATGAAAAGATAATGTAAAATCTAAGACTTAAACCTTTAAAAAACCTATTGGATGAGTATATTTATAACTATTATCACTTTATACTAGGTATATATATAATTGTGGGACCTTTAAAATCTGAAACTCATTTTAAAATAAAGTAACATTTCTTGACTTTCCAAGAGTGCCCCTCCTCCCTCTTATAAAAGGCCCCCACCTCTACCTCCTTAAACACACCTCTTAGGCCATTGGATCGGCCAACCTCTGCTCATTTAATATCTCCACATCCCTCTCTTCATAATAGAATCCTTACCTTAGGCAGGAAGCTCTTCAAGAAACCCTTTTGATTCAATCCAAGGGGAGTTACCCGATTTAAATGTAAAGTGTTCTCTAATATTCTTTTGTTTTATTTTGCTTCTCCAACCCCCTAAAATCTTTTTATTCCTTTATTTTGTAACAAAACCAGTATCTTAAATATACTAGGATGTTTTTATAAGAAGGATTCGAGCTAAACTTACACAAAACTCCGTCTAATGGTTAAAGAACATACTGTTTCTGTGGTTGGAGAATTTCTGCCTCACGAAACGATGATTGGTCAATCTTCTTTTAACACCTTTAAAGGTGGCCATTAAGATGTCACTATATTTATATATGATATATAATATGTTTATGTTTTACTTATGCTTATTTATTTTTCATTTATGGAATACCTTTATGGTTTCCATTATGGATAAATGCGATAATTTCATTTTTTGGAAGTGAGGACTACCGTCCCCTCAAAGTGATCTGAACCGTTAATGCCATATGTGGGACATGTAGAGGATGGAGTTAATAATATTATATATGATATTATACTGGAATTATAATTTACCTTTATATCATTATGATTTCATTCCATTAAATATGAAATATAAATGAAATTAGCGTTTATGCGTACGTACGGCGTACCGTCTCCATGAACGGTGCATTTCATTTATTAGCTCTAAATGTTATGTAATATTATAAATGCATGTATATACTGGATATATATGATATCTACATCATGAATATAGTTCTGGATATAATGGATATTTTACCCAATGAATAAATTGTAATTACAAGAAGTTTATTTTTGACTCAAGTACCAAAGATCGACAAAACGACCGTTATTAACTTAAATAATTACATAATGTTTATAACATGGTAATAAGTGATATAAAAGGAATATGAACTTTTAAAAGGTTCTTAAGCAAGTAGAAATTAACTCTATTTTTTTATTCAGGAGATTAAAGAACAATCAAGTCAAGTCGGACACGAGGTAAGGGACTTCGTCTCAATCTCCCTTCATTGAGGCATATTTTGTTTTATACACAACTTCCTTTTATCCAGTGTATAAAACCATTTGAATTTTACTTTTATTCAAAAGGAATTTTTTTTATAGGAAGCGTTTTACTAAAGGACAAAAGGGAATGTTTTTGTCGTACGTATGCGGTGACAACGACTTCTCTTCCGTCGTGACCATTATTTGAGTTTCGGCTTCCTCTACTAGCCACAACTATTTTTAAATGAAAAATAAATACCATGTTTTAATTTTCTTTTATTTTGGTATTGAAAATAGTTTTGTTAATGTTTTTATTATATCAATAGTATTTATTGATATATTGTTATTGAAATATGGAAATGTTATGTTTCCTTTATGCATGTTTTAAGTGATACGATTATGTTATGGTTCTTGGAAATTGTTTATGAAGACGGGTGGTTCTGTGATAAACTAAGGGCAGGTGAGCCCGATATAGCTCTCCAATGCATTGGGTAACACGAAGGGGTTAAATGCTAAGGTTTCTCTGAAGATATTTAGGGAATATACTGTAATGGGTATTCCAAACGTAACCATGAGGGCTACTGCCTACATAAGAATGTTATGAATGCCTCAAGATACCTTTATGTCTTATGATTTCTATGAGTTATTCATAAATCGTATGATTTCATGAGGTATGTTAAGGTGCTTATGTTTTATGAGTAAATTATTATTTCATTGATTCTTATGTATACATGGACTAAGGTTTTCTTTCCATATTTTTATATCCCTTACTGAGCTTTTTATGCTCATCCCATGTTTTTTGAAATGTTTTTCACAGGTCATGGGAAAAGTACATGATGTGATGATGGTGTCGAGAAAGTGTCACGAAAGAATACATATTTTATTTTGAATATTTTCCCTTTGATGGGGAAAATGAATATTTTATTTTATATAACCAACTTGTTTAAATTTGGAATGTAATGCATGATTTATGATCTAATTCTCTAAAACTCTAAACCTAAAAAGATCCTCAATGTGTATTCTTGAAATATCTCAAGATTAAGTAAGGTTTAAGGCTGGGGCCTTATATGATCTATCTCGGGATAGAGATAGTGAAATTGAGGGTATCCCCTCTAGGTGGTTGGATTGAGAGATCTCCTAGGAAGATGTGAAATAATACCAAGGGTTGATCAATGTATTGTCTTGAAAAAATTTCATGGAAATGATAAGTTGTTTAGTGAGAGATATATCAAGATGGTTCCCATGGATCAAGATTGAGTTATGATGAGGATTTGAACAATCCTCTCAGGGATCTGGGAAGATGGGGCTTTCAAGCTGAGAGAACACTGAAGGGTCTTAAATCCCACTTAGTTATAGTGAGTAGAGACTGAATGGGATATGGGGAACCTAACAGATACCATCAATTAGATATATGAGTACACTGATGGTTTTAGTCTGTTTCAATTGTGAGAGTTATTTAGTATTGAGAAGATTATCCTCAGAGTGTTGGAGGATGCCGAGGAATTCATTGAGATGTGGAGCTAGGACTGAGTGGATAACAACCTAGAGACAAGATGAAATTCTTAAGGTTGGGATGTGATGACTGATGTTCATGTGCAATGTGATGGTCCTAAGAGAGATAATTCTCCTAGTGTGTGATTTTTATGTGTTTTCTCGTATGGTACGAGTATGCCCCTCTGTTTTGAATGACCTATTTCTATGTAGTATGTGGGTATGGACCTAAATTTATAGATGATGATAGTTGGGTTCCTAGTTAAGTGTTGGTATGTCATTTAGTTTTTAGATGATTTGTGAATGTTTCTTGATAGGTCCAGTCTTCTTCTTAGTTATAAATGAACAGTTTCCTAGTAGGGTGTAGGCACACCCATGAGAATCTCGATGATAATACTTGTTTTATTATTCTGGTGTTGGAATTACATTAATATTTTAAATTACATATTTTATTGTAAATGGATTATATTCTATTGGTTATCAAGATGATATATGTATCCTAGTGAAAAGATTATACCCCTGATATTCCAGATGATTGGTTACATATTTTTGGGAAGAAATAGTATATACCCTTGAGTTCCAAATGATGATATTATAATCAAAGACACCGGAAACTAGTTGAAAAAGGTATGGATGATAATGGGTTTTACGTTAGAACCTGAGGATCAATAATATTTATTTTTATTTTATTTAGTTATTATTATTTACTTTCAGCATATAACATGTGCATACACTTTCATATTGGTTATGTTTATGTACTTGGTAGTGATTCCCTACTATGTTAAAATCACACCTGCTAAGGTAGCCCATAAATTTGGATACCCGAAATGTTTTCACAGTTCGTAGGTGTTGGAAATGCAAAGACCCATTGTTGTATGATCAAGTTGAAAAAATCAGACCGAGTTGGGAGATAAATGAGGAGACGCCTAGAGATGCTAGTAGATCCTCATTAGTATTTTTTTTATACATGGTTATACCAATAGGTGACTAGTCATGATGTTTTACTATATGCTTCTACATTTGATATATTATGACATTATTTTTTTATTCTATATAGCCTAATTATTACTATGATGATGAAATTATTTATTTTCACGTCTATTTCTTACTATAATATGAGGGTATGGCTTCCCAAAGGTAAAACCCAAGATACTCACTGCTAGTATGTAGCCTTTAACATTTTTAGAGGTGAGATAGAAGCTACATAACATAACCAATCTAGTTACTTTAGAATAGATTGGGGTGGGGCATCACATGGTGGTATTGGAGCATTTTATTTTGTATAAGAATTTGATAGATGTTAGAAAAGAAATATAGGAATGTGTGAGATGTTATGACTAACCTTATAATAGTGCATCACAAAAATATTTTTTGGACCGGATGTATTGGTTTCTAGGGATATAAGATCACTATTTTTCTCTATTATAGTTGTGATATTTTTTCATTTCGATGTTTGTATTTGAGAACATTATGACGCTTTTGGCTCTTGTCCCATTAGAAATTGGCCAATGAAAATTATCATTATTTGAAGGTAGGACTCACATGATATATGAATTCATTGTTTTGATTGATATCATTGGATATAAGGGTTTAATGACTTAAAGATTCAACAAAACTTATATATTCTTTCCCATATTACTTATTGCAGACATTACACTCATTTGAACCATGAAATATTTCTTATGATTATAGTTTATGTGGATCTTAGAGTGCGATATTCACTGAAGAAAACAGTTCAACCACTTTATTTAAGGGATTTATAGTGACCCATAGTGATTTGGTAAAGGTATTGGTTGATTTCATGATGAACCCCTTATAGGTGATTAAAATACAAGTTTATTTACTTAAAATGTAAACAACAACTTGTATGGTGTTTTCCTATACATATACTTAATGCACTACTACAAAACGGCCTATATCATGGCTAAAAAAGGGATTTAACTGTGCTAAAAAAGCGCTGTAAAGCTCGGCGCTCATAAAGGGGGTTCCCTTTTATCAGCGCTTTTAAAAAGCGCTGATAAAGGTAAAAAAATATAAAAAAATTAAAAATAATACGAGGAGTGCTTTTATCAGCGCTTCACACCCCCTTTATCAGCGCTAGGAGGTCTCCCACGCGCTGCCATTCCCGCACATCCTCATACGCGTGCACCCCCTTCGCTTCCACCCGAACTCAAACCCGGTACCTCCACCCTTTCGCGACTGCACCTTTACCACTATGCCATTTCGTTTTGTTCTCTATTTAATGATATATCTATATATATAGTTATATTTATTCATATATTGATATAGATTCATATTAATATAAATATTTTTATTCATATATTATTATATATATATATTAATTCATATATTAATATATTTATATATATATTTTTAGTTATAATATTTTATACATATATTTATTTGTATATTAATATATACTTATAATATTAGTTTTAAATACATTTATGAAAAAATATGTTTTTATGTGTGTTTATAAATAAATAAATACATAAATACATACATACATACATTGTTATATACAACACACAGACACACACAGAGAGACACATACACACAGATATATTTATGAATAAATACATATATATGTGTATTTCAAAAGCCATAGAATGTACTTATAAAGATTAGTTTTAAATATATTTATGAAAAAAATATGTTTTCGATGTGTGTTTATAAGTATGTAAATAAATAAATACATACAAAAATACATATATACAACACACAGACACACACATAGACACCCCCACACACATAGACACATATATATTTATGAATACATACATATATATGTGTATTTGAAAAGCCATAAAATGTTAAAATGACCATGGCATATAATCTAGAATTCCGTTTCAACGCCACAACCAGTCAAATAGAAGAAAATGAAACAATATTTGATATGATATGTGGTACAGGCCTAACGGACATCCGTATCAGAAGTTATACTTGTTTGAATGTTAAAACATCGGGGTATCCTGACTAAAAACTAAATTTTAGAGGCCTTATGGGCCTTTTTTGGGCTCAGGAAACTTGACAGAGGCTTTTCCTCAATTATCAGCGCATAGAGATTGTCGCAGGCATCGATTTGATATACTATAGAGCTCAAACAGACACCCGGATCAAAAGTTATGGCCATTTGAAGCTTGAGTTACATTTTCAACATATTTTAGATCTTTTATTAATTATTTTGATTTTTTGTGTCCTCAAATTGTTATTAAATGATTTTTAATCGATAATAATTTGAAAATTATTAAATAATAATATTTTTTTAAAACATTTGAAGCTATTTTCACTAAATTTCTTATATATTAAATGTAATAGTCTATTTATACGTATCTATAAAATATTTAAAAAATATATATTGTATTTATATCAATATAAATATACTTATATAACAAAATATTATTTTTCATGAAAAAATATTTTTTTTGAAACTCAACATTTATCAGTGCTCGGGAAAAGTTCTGATAAATCAACTTTTTATCAGCGCTACTTAATGAAGTGCTGATAAAGGGGTCCCCTTTATCAGCGCTAAAAAAGTGCTGATATAGGGGGGGCCTTTATTAGCGCTAAAAAAGCACTGATAAAGGGGGCCTTTATCAGCATTTTTTTAGCGCTGATAAAAGCAACCCATTATGAGCACTTTTTTAGCGCTGATAAAGGCCACCTATATCAGCGCTTTTTTTAGCGCTGATAAAAGTGAAGCGCATCCCTTGCCCGTTTTTTAGTAGTGACGTGATTCTAATTAATCAAATGTTATGAATATGAATTTCTTGATATAGATCATCAATGTTATATGCCATTATATATATTCAGATATGATTGTGGTTTATGAGGGTGTTAGTATCATATGTAAATTCCAAATGAAGATTGTCCCCTGGAGTGGGAAGATGATGTAATATCCCAGACCCACACTCCAAGGATCTCGTTCTCAAAAATACTTCCTTAAATACCATCTTTGAAATGAAAGGAAATAAACAAATTTTAATATTCAATATTTAAAATATCAATAACCAATATTGAGACACTTACATTCAAAGGACCTTTCAGGTATAGAGTTTTAGATATGTAGTAATTTTTTTAATAACAATGTTTATGTCCTTATCATTAAAATGAATATTTAATCCACTATATTGGAAACTAATTAATCAGTAATAAGTGTTGAACATATCCTAAAAAATTAATGAAACATACTACTCTTCTCTACATATCATGTGTAATAATTTTTTTTTTAAAATGTAGATAAATGGAAATGTTGTTCAGAGTGGGATAATCAAGAGGGGAAAGGGATGAATTGAGTAACTAATACAAAATTTTATTGAAAAAATATTTTTAAAAAAATTCCCCAAATTTAGAAATTAGTCATGCTAACTAAAATTTTATAAATATATAATTTGATATTTTAAAAGTTTTTCTCAATGTCTTGATCATAACCTAGTTAAATTGTTTTTTAAAACCACTTTAACTTTTGACGAAAAATATAATCATAAACCCAATATATTAAACACTAATTAAAGCTAACTATCAAATTATTATATTTTAAAGAAGTTTTGAAAACTAAAACAAGTTTTTTATTAAAACAAAGTAAAAAATAAAAGAATAAAAAGTATAAAAAATTAAAAATTATTATCCTCAAGTCAAGTCCTAACCCTTTTCACTTTATAGCCACCCACTACCCAGAATGTTTATAAAACCGGAAACTTGATCCAAAACCATGATCTAGTTATATAATTATAAATATACACATGTAGTCCATGATACAAACAATCTCTTGCATAGTTATTCATGGGATAAAATATATTAATAAAGAGTTAACAGAGTATCAGAAAACTCTCTAATATATTATGTTATTTTGGTCTAAATAAATAAACATGTACAGTAGGCACAAATCAAGGGTAAATAAGATATAGAATATGAGAGATAATTTTTAGGAGTGGCCATGTGGTTCTCTTTTTCTAAGAAGTGTCACATGATCAATAACGATATTATTACTTTTGAATTGCATTTAAATATTTTCTTGAATAAAAATTGATTTTTCCTTAAAAGTTTTTCATTTTTCATGAAAAAAGTGTTTAATATGTTTCATGGATTATCCTCATTTATTTTTAAAAGACACAATTAAGCCTAGTCAACTAGTTAGTTATTAGCACCAAGTGATCATGGTGCCTTTATATACAAGGGGTTCTTTATATTTGTTGATTTTAAGAATCTCCAATTGTATATTGTAAGATAATAATAAAATAAGATAAATTATCATATTGGAAGAAAACATAAATTGTTTTACTTTGTCTATAATGAACCATAATATCTATTTTAACAATAATCATTCCTAAATCCTCATAATTATGAAATATATGACTTTCACTTAATTTAATAAACTAGAAATTGGAATAAATATATTTAACTTAATTTTATATAGGAATTAAATTATAAATAAATAAAAGTAGAGATCAACAGAGGGTAGAATAATCAGATTGGCGATAATGGATTCATCCTAGTGGTAATGGAGCCTTCAACTGGTGGTAGTAGAACTAGACTTATTATAGTAGATATGTACTGATGAAATTAGAACTGCTTTGGTGGTAGGAATCTATAACTGATGGAGGAAGACCCTTTATTGAGGTAGTGGATTGTTATGGTAGTAATTTAGAAAACTGAAAATAGATAGATTTTTCTTAATAGTCAAAAAAAATTGGAATGGAAGAACAAGTCTATTGGTAGTATAAGACTTTAACCAATGTTATCAATTCTCCATTGGTAGTAGAAGAAGTCTTCCAATGATAGTATAAGTTAAATGGAGGTAGAAAAATATAATTAATGGTAGCACAAGTATTTTGGTTGTAGTATATTAAAACTAATGAAATTTAACATAAAAGACAAAATTTTGAAGATTATATCATTAAACACATAGATTGTTAGTAATAAATTAAACATAATTTTTTAGAATTAAAATAAAGAATTCCTGGACGAAGAAAAAAATTCAATTTATTATGATCACAAATCAGGGTTAAAACAAAAAATCAAAATAATCAGTTTCGAAGAAGTATATATATTAAAAGAAATATAAGAAATTTCAAAGTATTATAGAGCTTAAAAAAATAAAAAAAATGTTTTATATAAATTTCCATAATGTTTATAAAATAAAAAAACATACATATATAATCATTCTTATTATAAAAATTCTTAGCTTTTTGGGATTATCAAAATATATGAAAAAAGGAGAAGATGAATCAGAATAAGGAGAAATGAAAAAAGAGTACTGAGCTTGAATTAATATCAAATTTAAATAATTACACCATAAAAATAAAAAAAATGAAGGACCTATTAGATCATAGTTATTGTTTGAATCAGGATATTCATGAATACAGGTAGGATAACCTATTGATTTTCTTTTCATAGTATCAAGTGGTGTAAGAGTAGGGGAAAAAGTGATATAGGAGGGATGAACACAATACTGGAAGCTACTAGACAAATATGTCTCACATTCCCAATGGTAGTTAGTCCAAAAGGAATATTTGTAATGGATGTAGTTTGAAGAGGGACTGAAACAGGTGTAGACACTGAGACTTTCATAAGAGTAGAAGGAGTATCACAAGTACAGTCTTTAAAGTGTATATAAAAGGCTATGTTGGCTATACAAATTGGGTGATGATTCTACCAATATGCTTCATCATCTTAGTAGAGCTAGTATTCTCTTTCATAAACATTTTTAACAATATGGATAATTCTTTCAAAGGATTCACCTACTCCTTGAAGGCCATTGAAGCTTGAGTCAACCTTTTGTTTTGATCTAAAATATTAAAAGGAAAATTTAGTGCACTTTTGGTGAAAATATTATAAAGTTTATATTTTATAGTTTTGGTAATATATTTCATATAACTTCAAGCAGTATTTAAAAATTATCGAATAAACTTATTTTTGTTCTCACTCTGAGATTTGAACTGTTGAAGATCATCCTGGTTATAATGAGATAAATTATTCAACAAACTACAAATATCCTCTCAAAATATACGCCATATCATATCAACATAAATAACAAAATACATATATGGAGGAAGGGATCTATTAGAAGAAACACCAAAAGAGAAAGACACAAACCTCTCAAGGACTGACTGATTTTTCCTTGACATTTCCATCATCATATCCACCAAGGTAGAGTGAGAGGACTAATTTGTGAAAATATATTTCAATTCTCCACTTCTATATCTCACAATCTCATAAACATCTTTGGTTGATAATTAGAGATAGGTCATCTTGACTGATATTGGTATAAGGCTTAGGAAAGATTATAATAGAACCCAAATTTTTAGCGTTTAAGGGTTACAAGTAATCTCATGTCAACAAATTGGAATGATATTCATGATTAGGAGGAGAAGGTATCTCTTTCATAGTGATGGAGCATCATGGGTAGCATCTTATTCCTCATAATGAATAAAAAGACTATAATTGATTTCTTATTTATAACAAACACCTCAAATGGAAAAGGACCAAAGAGCTATACTTGTTCAATTATCTCCACCAAAGATCCTTTAAGATCACTTTAAACATTTGAAATAGAAGGGACACCAAGACCTATTTGAATAAACTGGTCATATAAATAATCTTATGAATCGCAATAGGAATGGAGGAGAACATATGACCATAGGTAATTCTGCCCATTAGATGGGGAAACCGCTACACCATATCTCATTAGAGTCTCAACAGGTTTCCCAACTAAAAAAATTCAAGATTCACTATCCCAATATTCAAATCATAGTATTTATATCGCCATAAATAGTGATAAGGAATTAGATTCTTTATCCTAATATTTATCATCCATATTATATAATGAGTTATCAGTTAATACAATGATACCCTCTAGACTATTCAATGTATGACACACAAACTGAGCACTGCTGGAAATCTTAGTATCTGAAACTTCATCATATTCAAGTATAATTTCCTTATAGGTTAAGCACATAAGAGAGTTAGGGGGTGAATATGAACATTTTGGCTCATTAATGTTTCTAGATCAATCCCATCTCTAAAAAAAATGAAATAGATCCTTCTTCTTCTTTATCCACAACTTCTACAAATTATTCCTCCACTTCAACATCAGTTTCAACCACCTCTTTATTAGAAGAATATTACACAAAATCATCTAGTTATAGGCTAGGATTAAACAAATACCTAGGCATGGTGGGATTCTCAACCAGGTTAAAGGTCTCATAGAATCTTTCACTATCCACCACCCATGTATTTAACCAAGAATTCCAATTAACATTCATCCTTTTAAAGGTATCTTAACTGATATAGAATCCAGCACACTGATTAAAATTTTATTCTCTGTCAAGGATAATCCATGTTTCTTTTATTATGAAAGAAAACATTATTGAAAAAACAATAGAATTAGAACTAGAATAATTCTAACATAATTCCCTCATATACACTAAAAGGTATCTATAATGGTTTATGTTGTTCCCTCTTTTCGTTAGATAAAGAAAGAAGATATATTGATAACACAAAACACCGAATTCCCCCTTAATAATAAAAGAAATATGTTTGATGAATTTTAATAGAAACTTACATTACCCATCTAAATCTACTTCAAAATTACTTTTTATAGTTTCATACCTAGTAAGATCTTGAAGTGAATCTTCAAAAATGAAATCAGCATGATGAATGGGATAAGAGCCTAGGTAGTTATTACATATTCCTTTATGATGAACTTCTAAGAACTGTTCCTACCACTTCAAAGAGAACAAGAGTTCCTTCTCATCTACCAACATCCTCAGGAAATATTTCTTATACTTTAATTAAAACATGATATACAAATTAAAATTTCAAACCAATCAGGGATATAATGGTCACTTTTTTATTAAGAAAAAATAAGCCCAATATTTCTCTTCAATTTATCTCTAAATAAGATATTCTCTTGAAATTAACCAAGATAGATCTATATGATTATCAACAACTACTATTAAGGGAAAAATAAGAGGATTCCATGGCTTGATAGATCAGCTTGACCCACCTTAAAATTTCTCTTAAGGTCAGTAATCATCCATAAAACTAGAAGGACATTCCATATTCAAAATTTTATCATCGATACAGATATTAATGTAGAAAGGTCAAAGGTATGGGTTTGATATAGAAATGAAGAAGAGTTTTAAAGGGGTGTGTGAGAGACAGGATTCAATTTCGAATATTAATAAGGATTTTTATCATTTAGGGAATCAAAATAATTGTAAATTTAAAAAGAGTTTACTTGAAGTAAAATATGAAATTTATGAGTTAAATAAAAAACTTAACAAAGTTTGAAAAAAAATCATACAAAATAAAAATGGTAGTATTAAATGATATTGGCCACTAGAATCATTCAATAGAGTCATAAAATGGTTGTGACTACCCGTATCACCAGATGGTTTCAACGAAAGTATTACTTAATGATATTACATAGTGGAAGTTTTTGAACTATATAAATGGGGTGGTAAAACCTAAAAATAATATAACATAGTAGCACATGATATTATCAACCAATGGTGGTATGGTAACAGTTGTACCCAATAGTAAAACTCTAAATTATCACAATAACTGGTAGTAAACTAATGGAAGTTCATGGATCACGATTAAATCAAATATATTCAAGATAATTAAGGAAATAAAATACTAAGGTGAATTAATCATTCTAATATTAGTTTGATATCACTTATTCTCTCAATATTTAATGGCATTATAAAAAATTCATCAATTTGATGTTTAGTTCCAATAGAATCAAGAGTTATATCACCTTTTTGAAAATAGTCTCTCATAAAGATATGCCATATATAAATAATCTTTTTTATAGGGTAATACATAATATTATTAGAAATTTTAATTGAACTTGTATTATAACGTTTTTTATGTATATGTCTAAACTATAATCCATAATCGATTCAAGTGTTTTTCACCCATAGAATCTATGAAAAGTAACTTCTTACAATAGTGTACACATCTTTAGTAATGGATAATGAAAATCATTTATAATTTTTACTACACCATGATACTAGATATTTTCCTAAAAAGTGATTTATTCTAGAGGTTATTTTTATTTTTAAATTATAGACACAAAAAATAAATGTTAATAACTTACTAATTTCAATGTTTTTACTTTGGAGTAAAATAATACAAAATTAGTTGTATTTTAAGGTATTTAAAAATAATTTGGACATCATTTTAATGATATTATATTGGATTTTCATTCAAATGAGAACTCTTACACACACTAAACATTATATAAGAACATCTAGGTATTAATTAAACTCCATATCATACATCTATAAATTGTTTGGTAATCAGGTTTCATAGTTTCATCAATTTTTAATTTATAGGTGGTACTCATTAGACTGTCACTTCCTTTTTGAGTATTTCATTCTAAAACATTTCTGAAATTCTATTTGTATTTTATTTGATTTTATATAATTCCTTTATTATTACAAAAAATTTGAAAAGTGAGAAATAATTTTAACTAACCCATTAAACTCATTTCCAATTTATTTTGCCTCATTTATTAAATTTTTTAACACAATGAGTTTTATAATGATCTAAAAATAATATCATCAATATATATTTGGACTACAAAAACATTTTGGGAAATCATTCTTAAAAATATGGTTAGATCAACAATGACTTTTGAGAAATCTTTAGATACCTTGAAAGAGATGATCCTATCATTCCAAGATATATGAGGTTGTTTTAAACCATAAAGTGCCTCCTCTAATTTGAAAACATGATAGGGAAAATGAGGGTTTTGAAATACTTATGGTTTTTTTGACAAAAACCATCCTTAATAATATATCCCTTTAGTAAATCACTCTTCACATCCATTTGAAATTGTTTGATATTAAAATTTTATTTATAAGAAGGAATTACTTATATGTCCTCAAGTATAGATATTAGAGAAAATGTTTCCTCATAGTTAGTACCTTATTCTTGAATATATCCTTTTGAAATTATTCTAGTTTTATTTATTTTTTTGGTCACAAAATCATTAACATTGTTCCCAAAGACACATTTAGTGCAAATGGTTAGTTAGTACTTAGGCCTTTCCAATAGTTCCAAGTCTTTTTTTTCTTTCAAACTGATTTAACTCTTCTTTTATTGAAATTACCCAAAATTAACCATTTATAGATTTTGTGATGTTTTTAGGTGCATGTTGTGATAAGAAGGTTTTATGTTTAACCTAGTTTCCAAGATAATATCTATTTTGAGTACCTATATCTATATCACCCAAAAAAATATAAAGTATAATGTCAATGGGTTTTAATGGATATAGGGACAAAATTAATTGATACATGATCTAATTTGAAAACCTCTTTTGTAGGGGTTTATTTTTCAATAACATGTTTTATAGATAGTTCTCTTAGCCTGGTTCAGGTATCAATTTACAAAAATCATCGCCATTTTTTTCTAAAATATTTTTGGCTCATGTTGACATATTTCATCAAATTTTAGATATAGAAATTATTGCAATTTTTTTTTTGTGTCATTAAACACCCTATATGATTTACTAGATTTTTAAAAAACATGAAAAATTCCGGCATCACTTTTAGATTCAAATTTATCAAAACTCTATTTTGTGTTGAGAATAAAGACCTCGAAACCAAAAAATCTAAATTTTTTTACCTTTAGTTTTTTTAATTTCTTAAATCATATCGGGTGTTAATTAAAAGTGTTATTATAAGAACCCTATTGATGATGAAAAATGTTATATTAACATTTTTTTTCCAAAAAATAGATAGGTAATTCAAATTCATTGAGTTGGGTAACATCTTAAAGATTACTATTCATTATTTCAACTACTCTATTTTTCTTCCGAGTCCTATGAGTAGAGATATTTTTATTATAGCGATGCTGTGAGCATAAATTATCATATTATTTATTTTCAAACCCACATCCATGATCACTCTATGTGGTCTTAATATTATGTACACTAATGTTTTCTACAGATTTCAGATATTTTAAAAATTGTGAACAAGCTTCACTTTTGTGGGATAAAAAGAATACCCAAATAAATATAGAAAACTCATCTAAAAGAACATAGAAATAATTATTCCCCACTAGTTTATAAAATGTAGAAGGTCGAAAAAAATACATGTGAACCATCTCTAGGGGTTGAGAAGTTGATAATTCATTCTTTTTTTTGAAATAAATCTTATATTGTTTCCCTTTTTAATAGGGGTTATAGAATTTATCCTTTAGGAAATTTAGTTCATGAAAATAATTAACTAAACCTTTACTAGTTAGCTTTATAAGAGGGAAAATGTTGTAGTGGATAATATATAATTCCACAATGACAATTATTTATTAAATTCACTTAAACAAGTATTGATTTGAGAAAATATTGAATATAAACAAACTTCAAAAATATTATCATTGTAGAAATAAGTAAAAACCAAATCATGCTTATAATCACATATTTTTCAAGAATTATTTTAAAACATTACATGATAACCATCATAACATAATTGTGAGATGATAAGAAAATTATACTTTAAAACATCAATAAAAACTACTCTTGAAATTTAAAAATAATTTGAATCACTGATTTGAAAAAGTCAATTTTTTCCTTTTTCATTGTCACAAACTGTTAATAGTCAACCATCCACCTTTATAAGGGTCTTAAATACTGGGTAGTCTCCAATGATGTGTTTAGAACATACACTTTCCAGATACCATAAATCCTACTGGTACTCTTCAAGCATGTACATACTAAAAAGTTTAAACAAGTAATTATTTTCACCCACACTTTCTTTGGTCTAGAGAATTCAGAAACAAGATATTTTAGAATCCAAATATGATGAATAGTTTTAATATAAGAATAATTAATCTTTTTATAGATAGACACCTTATTAATTCTATTTGAATATGATTTTTTTACCGATCTAAAATAGCTTGAGTTAGGAATAAATTTATTTTTATAAACACTCCATTGACTAGGATGGTACTCAACCCCAATTTTGTACTTCAGTATAGTATTCTTGCTAATAATCACTGTCAAGGTTTATCTTCAATTTGTAATTATTTCAAGATCCATTTTAAGTTTCCCATTTAAAATTTTAGGTTCACAATTATCCTTTTTAAAAAATCATAATTTTCTTTTTCTATAGTCATGGAATATTTATCACTAGCATATAAAACACATGACCTTTTAGATTTTTATATTTATCTTTCAATTCATTAATAATGTCATCAAGAAAATCAAAATATTCTTACAATTATTTAATAGTAATTTATGATTCATGAGGAGTATCATTAAGTGTTGTAGAATCAGTTACCTCCAATGTGTTTTCCACAAAACACATATTATCCCTTTCATTATTAATTTCCTTACATGAATCAAATTCAATGTAATTGTCCTCATAGACACTCTAGATCACCTTCATAGTTCTCATGGGTATTTTTCCTCTATCATCAAACTTTTTATTATAAATTAATTTTATACATTCAAAATTTATATTTCCTTTTCTATTTCTATCATATAAATTTAATTCTCTAAAGTGATTTTCCTTCATCCAACTTCCTCTTTTTTCTAACAGTTCTCTATAATTAATTTTTTTAATTAATTTATTCTTCTTGCAAAAATTATTAAATATCATGGATGGATGATCCATATCCCCATAATTATAAATTTTTTAATCATCCTCTATTGTGATATTATCTTTTATTTTCTATTTCATCCTTAACTCTGATTTTTTGAAAGATACCATTTTTATTTCTAGTTCACTATCCTGTATATTCAATTTAAAATATTTCATGTACATCATTATTTTTCGAATTAGCTTATTCACTTGTAGTTTTATTACAAAACATGACTCTAAAATAAATACATACGTTCCTCTCCCTTAACCAGGTTAACATCACAATATTCTCATCACTTGATCTTTGTCTTCTATTTATTATGCAAGTGTACAAATCATATTGATGATTTCATTAAACCAAAGATTCATTTTAGAAATTGATTCATCCAGATTCATTTTAGATGTATAATATTTAATATTATCAGTATTTAGTTACATTATTTTCACATTTTATGTGTCTTCATGAGACATAATCAGTGTATCAAATATTTTAATAGCCAGGTGATGTGAATGTATTCTATTGAATTCATATTCTCCTAGTGTATAAAATATAACTGTCATTTCTTTGAAACTAAAATCATAAGTAGCCTTAGTGTCATTACACCAATAAGCTATAGTATCTTTTGGTTTTTATATGTATCTTTTATTACTTTTAATATGTTAAAACTCATGCTCTCAATATGATTTGTACACTTGCATAATAAAAAGACACTTATCATTGTGATGTTTGCTTTCCTATCCTTTTTTTGGTTGATACTGAGTGGTCCTGGTTAAGACTGTTGACTTGACCCTCACTTTCGAGATTCCTACTGGAGGAGACCCAGTGACCTCACACTGATGCCGAAAGTGTGACTCGACCCTTGGAGGCGAGAGTGACAGTTGGTTCTCTTAGTAGTTACGTCGAGGCCTTATGACGTCATCCATGGCATGAATGCATCCTTCATGTCAGGATTGACTGTATTAGGCAATGGGAGTGGTTCATCCAGGAGACGAGATCAAGTTTCTCTTTTCGGCAAAGGAGAAATTTTTAGTAGCTCTTTCAGATCATAGGAAAAGAAGGTGCAGATCATCCAGGAGCGGATGAAGACTGCACAGTGCAGTAAGAAACAGGAAACCGGTGTCAGTCTTAGAGACTCTGGCGTGTTAAATGTTTCAAGAAGAGGAAACTTTAAAAAGAGATGAGTCTGCGAAGCGGCAGACATGGAGGCAGATCTAGGAGAGCAGCATGAGGTGGTGTACATCTTAACATGCTACAACCACCCGCCTTAGTTATCCCCGCCAGGCTCAGGGAGCTGGAGGTCGGAGGAAGAGTGCGGCTGCATGCGGTCAAGGAGTGTGACCCAATGGCTCTAAAAATGATTCAAGGGACAGTCTGTGTCCACTACTAGCTGCTGTAGTAACAAACGTCGATATGAATCATTCCTCGCTTTCACAAATCTTGTCCCAGACCTAGAGTTTCTGGTAATCCGTGGACTTGACCCTCACGTCTGGAGATACTTTGGGAGGAGACTCGATGATCACACTTATGCCGGCAGTGTGGTCAGACCCTCGAGGCGAGAGTTTCGGTTGGAATCTCTTGGTGGCAGCATCGAGGCCTTACGGCGTTGGATTGAGTATGGACTGGGCAATCACAGTTCATACACAAATTGAAGGTATTAGGCAAAAAGGTTGTGGTTTAACTACGACGTCGGGATGGGTTTTCCTTGGTCGGCGAAAAGGAAACCCCAGGAAGCAAAGGATAAACCCATGCTCAGGAGGGTGCGACCGATCACTCTTGAGTCAGTCAACCTTACCCTCATGGCATCATTCGTTTTGAGTTTTAGTTCTAACAGGAATTGGAGGCCTCATGAGTTCGAGGATGACGATCACGTCCTTATACGGGTCTCACCTCGATGAGGTTTATGGAGATGTGGCCAAGGCGACAAGTTATCTCCGAGGTTCAATGGACCTTTCTAGGTCCTCAGCTGGGTAGACGGGGTGGTTTACCGCTTGAACCATGCACCTCAGTTTCACCAGGTGCACGACAACATCCACGTATCTCAACTGATGAGATACATGCTCGACCCTTCGCATATCATCGACCATGGGGAGCTGGACGATGGCGATGGGGTGTCTTTCACGGAGGTTCCCGTGCGGATCGAGGATCGACAGGAGAAAATCCTTCAAGGACGACCTATTCCTCCGGTGCGCTTTCACTGGCAGTATAGGAACCTCCAGGTAAGCACATGGGAGCGGAAGGCTCAGTTGCGTGCTCAATACCGCGTTTGTGACCCTAGTTAGTGTTGAAGCTTTACGGGGACGTAAAGTCCTGAGGTGGGAGTAATGTAAAGACCCAGAAATTTCAAGGGAATTTTTTTTCTTAATTTGCTTTGGGTTTTTACAAGAACGCAGTTTCTGACGGCACCTGATTTCGAGGCCCGGTGAGCCCAGAATCATTTTCTGAAGTTTGGCTCGGGTACGTTCAGTGAACGAACGAGCGGGTTTTTCTAACTTTTGAACCGTTGCTCGAAATCGAATTCCGAGAGCACCGATGAAACTGCAGCGCTGGTAATTGCTTAGGAACGCCTTTTCTGGAGTTGCGTTTGCTCGATGTAAGTTGTTTATTTTTTTTTGCGGATTTAGTGTTAGTGAAATAAAATTTCGTTAAGAATTTTATTTCTCTTCTCTATGAGTTAGAACCTAAGTGTAGGAGTTACGGTGGGACCCATTGTTTGTTAGTTTCTCTTGAGTGGATTAAAGGTGTGGTGGGGCCCACACGAGCCCCCACCCTTTCAATTCCCTTAACTCCCTAACTCCTCTTAACCCCCACTTAAGTTGTGTAACTCGTATAACCTTTTAACTTCCCTTTAATTGGGTAACTTTACCTCTCCTCTCATTAAGTATGCCAACCCCCAATTCAATTAATAAAAATAAGTTTTGAATTTTGAATTGTGGCTTGTGTTAATAAAATAAGGATGAGCCTTATTTTATTTTGGTTGGTTGTTGTGTGTGGACATTGGAGGAGAGAACTCTTGGGTGTTTTCATCTTCATCACAAAGAACATCAAGACTTCGACGAAGAACGCCGTCACCGTAAGAAGAGATTGACGTGCCGTCTCTTCTTCTCCCCGCAGCCGGTGTGTGACCCCTTTTTTTTCCGAGGATCGACGACGTAGCCTCTTTCGATCTTCTTCCCATGTCAAAGAAAAGGAGACGCCACTTCCTCCTCGGACGTTCACCGTCAACATACAGAGCTTCACCTCGCGACATCATTTTCCACGGAGAACCCCCGTTCTAGCTACGCTCAAGGTAGGGGTTATTTAATTATTTCATTCGTGAATTCTACTTTTTCATCCTTCATGAATTTACGACCAGTTTCTATCAATTAACAAGAGGGGGCTGGACCGCACAAACACGGCCGACCCTCCTCCAATTTGAATGATGTTTCTAATATGGTTGGGACGGAATGGTGTGGTGTCCTCGCACCACGCGGGATCGTACGACAAGTAATGCGCGGCACCGTCGCGCCGCACCGTGAAGTTGAACAAGGACGCGGCGCCGTCGTGACGCATCGAAGAAAACCGAAGACACTGTGGCTGGAGCGGGGCCGCGACGGAGGGGCACGGTGCCGTCGCACCGCGTCGGACGAACCAGGCCGCGACCGGTTCCAGGCCGCGGCGGAGCAGGGTGACAGGCGGCCGGTTCCGGGCCGCCAGTGTCGGCGAAGGAGGAAGGACCGACCATCGCCGATCCTTGTTGGCAGAACCGGCCGGCCGGTGCGGGCCGGCCAGACAAAGGGAAAACCGGGGGAATTAATTCCCCCGGCCGGCCAAGCAAGCGGCCCCATTAATGGGGCCGCGTTTACATGAAAACCGAGGGGGGGGGGGGGGCAGCGCCCCTCCCGCGAGCTGGAACGGCTCGGCCGTTTGGCCAAGCCAGCTGGCGCCGCACGCCGGGTCGCCAGCCGGGCCACGCCGTGCCAGGCCGACCCGGACCCGGGTCGGGTCGACCCGGTTCGGGCCGACCCAGGGGGTCTCGGGCCGGGTCGGTCCAGGCCCGAAACCCCCGTTTTCGGACCGTCTTCGGTCATTTGCCCATAACTTGGGCTACAAACCTCCGATCGACGCAACGCCAGTTGCGTAGCGATCCTTGGAATGAGACGGTTGTTTCGGTATATTGCACTCAAGGTTTTAGAATACTTTGAGTTCGGCCGGGTTGGTTCGGATACGAAACCAACCTGGCCCTCGGAGCGGAAACGCTTATATCTTGAGCTCCGGACTTCCGATTGACGTGCCGTCGACTTTGATGGATTACTCTAAGTGAGATGGCTATTTTGGTTTACTCGGCTCGAGGTTTGGATACCGTCGGAGTGCGGTCAGGTTGGTTCGCTAACGAAACAAACCGGGCCCCTGGAACGAAAAAGCCAATAACTCACAGACCGGGCGTCCGATTGAAGCACTGTCTGTCTCGTTGATTTCCTCTTGATGGGACGAAACTTTTGACATACTTCGCCCGAGGTTTGGATGCAGTTGGAGTTTTGGCGAGTTGGATTGTACTCAAAATGCAACCGGGCCCCTGGAATAGAAAAGCTGATATCTTTCAGATCGGACGTCCGTTTGATGAACCGTCAGCGGCATTGGTGATCACGTTGAGAAACGGTCCCCATGAGTATACCCTATGAGATTTCGGGGTACAGTTGAGAAACGGTCAGGTTGGTTCGCTCACGAAACCAACCGGGCCCCTGGGACAAAAAGGCTAATATCACACAGACCGGGCGTCCGATTGACGCGCCGTCTGTTGCGTTGAGACCCCTATGATGAGGTGGGCCTTTGAGATAATTCTTCGTGGAACTTTGTGATACTTGTAGTATCGAACAGCAGATCATGGAGCGGACCCTCCCGGTGACGAGCGTGCGGAGTACGGAGACCCTGTAGCCGGCTGAGACCTGCCCACTGCTTGACTGATCGACTCGGTGTGTTTCGGATAGCCCAGTGGGGAGCGCTTGGTTGTAGCGGCAGACCCGCGATACTCAACAGAAGGAGTACCTCTGGAGGCTATAAGGGGGGGCGCTTGGTTGTAGCGGCAGACCCTTGACGGAGGAGCGCTTGGTTGTAGCGGCAGACCCGCGGTGCTCAACAGAAGGAGTATCTCTTGAGGCTATGAGGGGGAGCGTTTGGCTGTAGCGGTAGACCCATGGTGGGAAGCGCTTGGTTGTAGCAGGAGACCCATAGTACTCGACAGGAGGAGTACCTCAGCAGTATTAGGTCAGTGAGCAGTACCTCGGAGTCGTGACAGGACCACTGTACACTCCAGAGACGGAGCTCTTCAGTAGTTACGGTTTCGATAATAAAAATCCTGGTTTGAGCTGAGTCTATGACCTTTGTGTTTCCTCATGATTGATATGGGTCACTTGATAACTTAGGCATATGTATGAGAATATACCTGGGAAGTGGTTATCCATTGATTTCATAATCTCTCTGTTTCCTCAGGATTGAGATGGGTTACTTGATAACTTAGGTATATGTATGGGCATATACCTAAGTAGAGGTTATCTGTTGAGATCCTCTTTGTGGTTATCCTTGTTGGTTTAAGTGAGAACTTGAGGGTCTCGAGGTCCTTACTGAGTATCGTTATACTCACCCCTGCACGGGATTTTCCCGCACCTCTTTGTGTTGGTTGTAGATGACGGGCAGTGCTGACGGATGCCGTGTGTTCGAGGACTGGACGGTACCCGGAGGTGGACCACACGACGAGTCAGTATCCAGAGGTGGACTTTACGATGAGGCGACACACGGTGGAGGTTGACGGGCGAGAGCGTTATGGAGGCTATCTGTACCTACCCTTCAGCTAGGATCCGTGGTGGATGATCCAGGAGCTGCGCCATCTGTACCTACCCTTCAGGTAGAATCCGAGGAGGACGACCCAGGAGCCGCTTCCGTTCTTCCAGCTGTTTTCTTTTTCTGTTGTACTTTGTTCAGTTGTAGTTGTACTTTCTTTTGGGTTTTTATTCTGGCCCATTTACCCTTCCGCACTTACTGTTGTACCCGTTTTTACTTAGTGTTTACTTTTTCCGCTTTCTTACTCTGTGGTGCTTGTTTTCTTTACAAAGGCAATGCCTTCCCTTTTTACCGGGATTTACGCCTTGGTGCTAGTCGCCAGCCCCTGGCCTATGGAAGGCGGGCTTGGGGTAGTCACGACACGGGCCACGAGGACGGGTCGTGACACTTCAAGTATAAATTTATGTTTTTTTGTTTTTTCATGAAAAATTGAGTGTTTAATATTTCACAGAAAATCCCCTATTCTTTTTAAAATCCACACTTAAGCTCATCCATCTATTTAGTCAATCATAATAAGTGATTGACCTGACTTTGTGTATGAGGGGTTCCATGTATTTATTTCCTTTTAAAACCACCAATTATCTTGTGTAGTGTGATAATAAAATAATATAAATCCTTATACCAATAAAAAAATATGAAATTTATTCTTTTTATTCAATGAAATAGTCTTTCCATTTTAAGAATAATTATTCTTTAATACTTGTACTTGTCAATTATTTAAATTGCATCTAATTACATAAACTAGACATTGTAATAAAAAAATCGGGTAAAATTATAGAAAGGAAAGTAATCATAAATCAATGTAAATAAAGATCAACTAGTGGTAGTGTAATTATATTGGCAGTAGCGGATTCATTCTAGCGGTATATGAACTTTTGACTAGAAGTTGAAGAATTAGATTTACAGTAGAAGATCTCTATTAACAATAACAGACCTGATCTATTTATAGTAAGATTAATCTGATAGAGTAATATTATTTTGGGTGGTAGAATAATCCTTTACTAGTATTAAGAGTTTTCAAGATGCTAACTAGATCCTTTTAGTGGTAGGAAAAGTTTACTTGTGGTAGAAAAATTTATCCATTGAAAGAAATATTGCACTGGTGGTTGCAGATGTCTTCCTATGGTAGTAGAAGCCAACTAGAGGTAGAAAAATATTACTAATGGTTGAATAAGTATACTTGTGGTGGCAAGTTTTATTATAGAAATTTAATTTATAATACATAATTGTGGAGATTCTATCATTCAACACATTGATAGTCAATAATAAAGTAACCCAGATTTTTAAGTCTTAAAATAAGGAATTACTGGACTAAGATAATAAGAAATAAAATAATGGTGAGATCAAACACTTAGTAAGGGTACAAATAAGTAATAATAATCAAATATCATAACTAAGAATTGGATAATCATAAAAAATTGAATAAAAAAATAAAAAAATAATAATTCTACAATGGAATCAAACTGAAAGCATAATATAACCATGCATAATAATGAAAATGAAAAGATCACAAGATAATAATAACTAGTTTTTTTGTGGATGAAATGAATAATTATAGATAGTCAATTCCATTCCCTTATCTGAGACATAATGGTCATATACATCATGATATTATCATCAAAGCACTATGTCTATACAATTTCCATTCAATTTAGCCATATTTGATATTATACACCTATTTACTTTTATGTGGTGTATATACCACCACTTTGATAGATCTAACATGAACACATATTTATTCATTATGATTAACTTTTAAATTAATATTTATCCATTTAATGGGTTACATTTAAAATTTATCAAATAGACAATGATTTAATTTACAATCAATTTTTTTTGAGATTACTTTAATTTTCATTGAAGGAATCTTATAATCCATAACACATACAATCCATAATTTTTATAATAATAATTATATTTAATTATTTTAGATATTTTATCTTCTAAATTTTCCTTTCTTTTTTACTTGAATCAATCAGATAAATTTTTTAAATAAAAAAAATTATTTCTCTTTTAATCAGTTATATTCTTCTTCCATGTCCATATTTTTCAAAATTATTTTAGAAAATTCCTTTTTATTTCCTAAATGATTTATTAGGGGAATTTTAAACTATAATTTATTTTTCAAAGGGTTTAAATGAAACTTTATAATTTTTTCTAGAATACATGATTTCTACTTTCTTTATAAAAAGTCAAAATGTACGTTTTTAACGTATACAATGTCAACCAACTTCCCCACTATCATAATTGTTTTATGATTTATTCTTATTATACAAATTTTAATGGTTTTACAAAGAATTTATTTTAATAAAATTTTATTTTAATATTTTAATTCCATTTAATTACTTTTTAGAATGATATGATTTTATTAAAAAACCTATATTTCGGAAGAACCGATGGTCATCTCTTATATATTATTAATTTTGTGGTTATTAAATTTCTCTTAAGAAATTCACCTTCTTTTTATAATTGGGAATTAAATTTATTTTAGTATACACATTATTTGTATCATGGGTATGATTATTTCCTAAATAATATACCTTTTTTCTATACAGTTTTTTACTATGAAAGTTATTTGGCTGAATGTGGGAAATCATTATAAATTTGAATTTTTTTCTCTATATAGATATTTATTGATAAGAATGCTATTTATAAATTGAATTGATCATTAAATATATAAGGAATGCATTTAACATGACGTTATGGGTGGGTATTAGTTATAAATTGCACCTCAATGCATTAAAAGATATCACGAGACAAATTAGTTGGCCAAATTATATGAGTTTCTATATTATAGCTACCCATAGTTTTAAATTGTCTTGGCATAAGGTGTTTACAATATATATATCATGAAACCTAAGGTCCCAACATCCAATATTAAGAATGTATTTTATTAAGAATTATTTTATTATTTTCCATGATATTAGTTCATTTATATTATCTATGGATTCATTTTGTGCTTAAGATATTGATTAAATGGAATGTGTACTTAGTTATTTAACTTCCCATATTGATTATGTCCTATTTACACATGATAGATTATAATATACATAAACCTTTAAAATAATTTGGTCACTCCCATATTTTGGTTCCTTTTCCCAAGATATGAAGAATAATTCTTTGAATGAGTTCAAGAATTCGAGATGTTTTCTTTTACCACATTTTATGTTTTATTTCAAATTTAAAAATGGGAATCAATTATGTATCTACCTCTTTAAGATTATTGAACTTATTATTCCTTTGGGATTATATTACTTATATATACGCTAATTTAACAAAGAATACATCAACTCTGGGTTACTAGAGTTGGGGTTGTTACATTTTTTATATGGGTAAGTTTAGTAAAAACCTCGAGAAATTAATCTAAGAAAACATATATTAAGGAATATAAAGATATTATACCCTTTAAGGATAAGTCTAGTTGTCAGATAGTATCATAATTTTTTTGATAAGGAATATATCATGTGGATTTTCCAAGAAATAAATTCCTTTTTAGAACTAAATGTGGATGTGGTTTTGGAACTGATGCGTCTAGGTGTAATAACCTCCGAAAGAATTAGTTGAGTATATCACATCAATCATTCTGGTGCATGGTGAGAGTGCCCTTATAACACAATTGGGTTTACACTCCCTGGGGATATTATTAGGTTAATTAAAATTTTATTCACAAACCATTATTAAAGATTTGAAAATATTTCTACGATTAAATGATATCCCCAAAGAAACCAATTTCATGATTATGATATTAACAATGCATAAATTTTCAATTTATGTTATGTGTCACAATAGATTTATAATCATATATAATGGTTTAAAAATCATAATATTATTAAATAATTCAATATATTATATTTATTAGAAATGGAGAATTGTAGAAATAATGGTATTAATAATGATGACCAACATAGAAGTTTCCTTACTAATCAATCCAATACAACTTGTGTTGGAGTTGAGATGATCATGGCCATATAGGGTATATAACCTAGTTTATGGCTAAAAACCTTTCCCATATGGAGAAACATCATTTTCCATTGATTTATTCAACTATATTGGATCATTTTATTTGACATAATCCCCCATAATTTCTTGGAACTACAAATCTAGGGGTTCCGTGTAATGGATTATGTCCCTTGAAAAGACATTTATAGACTTTGGATGTGATAAAAGGGAAAGGTATATAATTTTAGTATATTTTCAATAATTTGATCCTGATTAATGGTATCCATTGATATAGATTACTAAATGGGAAGAAAAAATAGAAAACAGGGAATTGAGAGGTTTTAACGCAACATTCTTTGAACAATATATACCAATTGAGAAACAAATTGAAATGAAGGGAAAGTTCCTCATCCTAAAGAAAAATGAAGAATACTATATTTTTGTAGTGTGAGGATACCATTATAAGACTAGAAAGTTCTACTACATATTACATACATAATTAATCATTATATATTGACAATTTATTTTAAGGTCTTAGGCCAAGTCTTCGAAGGGGACTAGTTTCTCAAACTTTTCATCATATGATGAAAAAGTTTTATATGAAATCAAAAATGATATATAATTTTTTAAATCTTATATTTTCAATGGAAATAAAGAGAATAATATATTTTATAAAAAATAAGAAAAGTGTAATGTTTCAAAGAAAAATAAGAAGATGAAAATGAGGCAATTTATAGAAGGTGATGCTTTTTGAAAGAAACATCCTAGAAAATGATTAAAGGGAATGTGAGTTTGTTACATGTGAAAAGATAAGGGTTATGTATCTAATTAATGTAAGAGAAATAAATAGATCACTACTATTTAGTGATTAAACTATAAATAAATGGTTCATTATTCAAACCAATGTTCCAATAATCTGGGGAACTTACCATATAAGAGGCTATATGGAGACGGCCAAGCTTGTGCAATCAGTAAAGCTAATGATGAAGTTCCTAAGGTTTTGGTGGAAGATAAATTAATCACATATTTTAATTTAGATAATTATTTGTTTTAATTTATATATTTTAAATCTTTTTTATATTCTATGTTTTCCAAGAAAATAATATAATACCTTATCACCCTAATAAGGTAGGTGTTAGTCAAAACTCATAGTGGAAATCTCACTAAAACAAGGATATGTCTAGAAATTCCCATTTTGACACATAAAAATACACTATTTTCTAAATTTATTATTATACCTATGGTTTACTTTGATATAATACTTGGTATGGATTGTTTTTCAAAATATGATTTATCAATTTGTTGAAAAAAGAGGGAAACTATGATTTGTAATGACGATGTGGAATTATATATCTTTAGAGGGGTGACTTAATTATCTGAGTCATATCTAGATCCACCCACACAACTCTTTAAAATGATATTCTTAGTGAAGAAGATCTGACACAACATGTATATGGAAAAATAAATCTTTAAATTTAAGATGTACCTATCGTATAGGTATAAATTAATTTATTTCCTTGAGATTTACCTGGACATACACTAGAGTGTAAATGTGAATTTTCCATTAATTTAATTCATGATATACAAACTACATCAAAGTAACCCTATAAAATGGACATTATGTAATTAATGGAATTAAATACATAACTAGATTATTTTTTATTAAGTGACTCATATGCCCTTGTGTTTCACCTATGGGAACCCTTATTATTTTTCATTAATAGGAAAGATGGATTTATGGGGGTATACACTGATTATAAAAAAGTAAATAATACTATGATAAAGAAAAATTATCATTTGCCTCACATTTAGGACTTATTTGATCAATTTCAAGGGGATCAATGTTTTTCAAATATTTACCTTCTACCTAGGTATTATTAATTGCGAGTAAAAAGGAAGGTATTAAGAAGATATCATTTTAAATGTGTCTTAGACATTATGAGTTTTCAATAATTCCATTTGGATTGACTAATCCACCTCTTGTTTTTATGGATATAATTAATAGTTTATTAAAAGAATATATTGATGATTTTTATGTAATTTATTGATTATATCTAGGTGTAGTATACAACTCATGGGGATCAAGAGAATAAATTTTAGACCATTCTTGAGACTATAAGAAAAAAATATTTATATGAGTTATTTTGAAAATTTTAATTCTAGCTTTAGAAAGTTTCTTTTCTTAGTGATATTTTCTTAATGTTTGGAATCTTAGTTAATCCTACGAAGATAATGATAGTGAATTAATGACATACACCAAATAATAAAACCTAGGTTTCTAGTTTCATTGGTTTGATAGTTTACTATTAGGTATTATTTCAAAATATTCTCTATTGGATAACTCATTAACCATGATTACTTTTAAAGGAGTTAAGTACTTGTGGATAACATATTGTGATAAATGTGTTAAAGAAGAGATTGGTAAAAATTTGATTTTGACTCCGACTTCCGAAAATGATGGATTTATGATATATAATGATGAAACATGGATTAGAATTAGTTTTTTCCTTATATTGAATGATAAATTTACTATTGATACATCAAGGTAGTTAAAGACACATGAGTAGAACTATCATAATCAGGATCATAAGTTATGATCCATAATATTTTTTGAGGATATGGAGGCATTATCTCTATGATCAAAGATATGAGATATAAAAAGACTATAAGGGCCTAAAAAAATTCTTTTTTAAAAAAGTGATCAAGATGAGGTAAAGGTGATGGCTCAAAATAATTAAGGATTATGATTTCTCAATACACTACCTCAAAGGGAAGGAAAATATAGTAGTAGAGGCATTGAGCTAGAAAGATCATAGAGACTTTACCAGAAAGAGGATTGATATGGATCCTATGTTCAAAGATTTAGTAAAGATAGATATTTGAATTTTTATGTAAGGGGAATCATCACTCCTTTCTTAAATGACTTCCAAACTATATTTACTAGAAAAGAAAAAAATATATTAGCCCGATGAAGAAAATTTTTAAAAGAAAATTAAACTTGTGAATGAAGGGAAATTGATGGAATTCATATATGAAGATAGTGTTATGATGTTTGGAAGGAGGATTTGTGTTACATCTATACCTAAGTTAAAAATATAATTATTATATGATTCTCATAGATTTAATTTCTCTATATACCATGGTGGCGCTAAGATGTATAGGGATTTCAAGGAATATTATTTGATGGATAATATCAAGTGTGAAGTTTCTATTTATGTATCAAGATTCTTGGTTATTCAATAGGTGAAGTGTAATGAATCTGATTTTTTCATGTATTACTTAAAAATATTGTATGTATTATTTTTGGAGCAAGGTGGTGAGACATCGTGAGATCCCGAGTCCTAGTGAGCCTGGAATTAATATTTGAAAAACATTAAAAATATTAATATCACACACAATCATTTTTACTAAAACATTGATTTACTATTAAACAAAGGATTGGATTGGAAGTATTAGGCCACCATTGAGTCTATATTATGTGTTTTACTCTAGTAACGACATAAACTTGGATCAGGTCTTACTCTTGGGTTGGGGTCAGTCATGGAATAATTTTAAAATAAATTAATAAAATGAAATTAATCGATTCGATTAATTATTCATGATTTGAAATTTCTTATAATTTCATGGTTATGATTAGATCTTAGGGTTAGATACATAACCCTAACCCTAGAGAGCTGTAGGACAATTGGAGGATTTCATTCTTCGTGAATGACATTAGATCATATCAATATCTTAGTTTATTGCGCCATCATAGTTCATAAATCATACAGATGATAGAAACATAGGAACCTTCTTCATAAATGGTTTATCTAAACTCTAGGAAGTATATTTTATTTAGGTGAATTCATAATTTTCATTACCCTAGTTGAACACAGATAAATTCCATGATAAATAATTTATTTTCACATTGACGATTGACTTATTTCAAAGTTGATTTTTTATTCATTGATTATTTCCCTCTTTATTCATAAACTTGTTTGATAGTGGATCGAGGCCGAAATGAAAAAATACTAAGGCTCATTCATCACATGTTATGTATTTTTTATTTATCCATTAAATATTTAAACGACCATCATAGAAAATTTATTTATCCCATGGTTCGATGGATACTGGGTATATGATCATTGTGTGACCTCTTTTAGTAAAATAGATCAATACCACTAGTGATGTTCACAATAAAGGATATGATTGAGTTGTGATGACAATATAGTATGATTAGAGGAATATTAGAATTTATTTAAAGTTCACATTCATTTCAATTCAATTATGTGAATAAAGAATCCAATTTTCGGAATTTGCCAATAAATTTTGAAGGCTGGACCCCAATGATCAATGATGGAAAGTTTCTGATGACCCTCAATTCATGATTCCCTAACTGGAATCATAATGGAAACAACCATGGAAGTGATGCAGATAATATTCATGGTTTTATGAAAATATAATGGCATCTGGTGTATAATATAGTGGTACACTTCATGTGGGACCCTTTGTGTGGCGCTAGGGTTTCCACAGAGGGAAAAAATATCACACACCATTTAAACTATACTAGTGTCTCAGTGTGTACCTCAAAGTATACACATTCACGAGAAGGAAAGTGTAAACCTGCAAAACTAGGTGTATACAAGCATGACCTAGTATATACATGTTAGTAAATAAGAACAACCCATAGTATACGGGCATAGACAAAAACATGGGTAGGGTTCGATAAGATCTCTTCATGCTGTGTAAATGGATATTTATATTCAGTGTGAGGTAGAAACACACTATAGGACCAAAAGTTGGATATAAATGCATTGTACTCACTAGTACACATTGTGTACTCACTATTACACATCGTGGACCCCCTTTGAGGGTGTTTGGAGCCCTTCATTTCTATATTATTAGACTATTATTAGTTGAGTGTGTTCCTTTGGTCCATCCCCTTGAGTGTATATTGTGAAATTTCATCCACATCTCTAGATTGCGATCCCCTATGGAGGATGAGTCTCAGATAGAGTTTGTGGTGACCCTCTATGAGATCAGAGAGTGACCCTCTATCATTATTTCCTACACTCTAGGTGGGGTTCATGGAATTGACATGACCTCCATGCATGGTGTTTCAATACTCCATCTATCATTCCATTTCAATAGGGTTTATAGTATCTTTGTTATAAGATCCCCTTATTAGAAGGTTGATGAAGATTGGGTTTGGGGTGTCCCCTACAATCCTGGGTGTGATCCCCTATATGAGTTTCCAATTCTTCAGAGAGTATTGAGTTTTCTTGGGTGGGGTGAAATGATCCTTCCTTATGAAATGAGTGTCTCCAATGATATCATGGATCATGGAGTGGGTTTTCCTAGAATGATAATTAGCTAGAAGCTTCAAGAAAAATAATGTGGTTGGAAGTTTGGAGGAGACTTCCTCGAGGTTCGATGTCCTTCATGAGTACATATAGGTTTTTATTTGATTTCCATATCATTATTATGAGCGTATTGTTCTTGATTTTATGTGTTTAATATTTTCTGGGTTACCTATTATGTATTATTATAGTCACCCTTTCATTAGATATACCAACACATGTCACATATTCTACATATGAAGACCCATATAATGGTGTCTTTAGAGGAAAGTGAATTGGTAGCGAGTAACTTGATCTAGTTAGATCAAGGTTTTTTCCAGGTGGTTGAATTCTGTAGTAGTCCTCAAATTTTGAGTAGGTTGGATCCTCTATAGTTTTTTGTTGGGATTTTTATCTCCTTCATCACTTTTATTACATTACAATTATACTCTTATTGTGGGATTATAGATTCAGGCATACATTGGTTCCAACAATGTATGGTATTGTATATGTGTACATGTGTACATGTACATTGGGATAATTCCTACCATGTGTTTGATATTCCAACTTGGTATTGATCCCTAGACACTGGCCTATTGGAGGAGGGCTTGGGGAAGTCATGGTTCAGTACCAGTTGGGTAGGATCGTGATAGAGTGGAATCAAAGGAGTTGGTTCTACCATAGTACCAGAGTTTTTGATATTGGTTTGGGTTTTATGGAAATACTGTTAAGTGTTTCAACATAGAATTTCAGGATAGGGACTCCAGTATTAGTGTAGCGACTAATGTATCCATACACCAGGACTCTAAACACCTTCCTTTCGACTCGGTACATATAGGTATTGGTTGGAGGAAAATGTTTATACATGAATTAAATAATAATGAGTTGTATTTTACATGCTATTAAAGATTCCACTTCTTAGATATACTCTTTGAATATGGAATATCTTTTTTATTTTAGGATTCCTTCATGAAGACAGGTATCTAGGATTCCTCTGTATGATAATGAGGATGATCCACTAGGTGAGGATGCTTCAATATTCAGGCCTATATTTGGGATATTACATTTTAGTGGTTTACCCGATATACCACCACCCATTGAGTAGTAGTTTTTACTAGAAGTGATGGATGAGGATGAATTTTGGATGAATGTCCTGTATGAGTTCTAGAGGTAGTGACTTCCCAGGTTTTAGGGTGGGCCAAACCCCTGGGTGGGTTCAGACTAGGTAGAGGCAGTCACTCGAGTTTTCTTCTTTGTGGGGAAACCTATAGATTATATGGATGTCCTCATATAGAGTATTATTCAGGGATTCCTTGAGATATGATTGAGTCTTTTGACTCAATCACATGATGATATATCTCTCCCTAAGTCATAAATTCAATTTTTCTTAAAGGATGAATTTTATCTGGCCATGTTGCGACTAGTGAACATCTACAAGATTCTACATATAAAGTAGTGGAGTATGACTATGGTGGATTATCCAACCAAATTTAATGATCTCTCATGGTACTCGATGGATATGGTACAAGATCAATTATTTAGGGATGTAATATTGGTGCAGGTATTACACCAAGATATTAGGCATTTAGTGAAATCAAGTTTTATTCCAACTTATACTGGAGTGCTGGAGTGGGCCTTAGTGGTGGAGATATTCCTAGTAGAGATGGTTCCAATAGTGGGTGATGGGAGTTGGAACCTAGGATATGAGACCTTCATAGAAGTTTATAGAAGATAGTTTCTATGATTTAGTGTTTGATGCTTCATTAGATGATCTTAGGATAGAGGATTAACAGTGAGGGGCTCTCAAGATGGCATGATTTCTCTGAGGGAGAGGTAATGTTTTTATTATGATGATTGGGTACATCTTTCTCAGGAATCTATGACCCGTCATATAGATATCCAAGATATGGTCAAGGGAAAACTAAGATAGATACAAATGGAGGATAAGGGATGTCTTTAGGGTAGAATATATGGAATAGAAGTAGGTAGAGAAGAAGGTGGTTGTCATAGGTTTGACCTAGTGCCATCACCATCCCAAGGTGGTCTATGCTTGGATTATGGAGATGGTGGTCATGGATGAGGCCATATATAGGATATGTATTCCTATTAATGCAAGTCTCCAATGATTATATGAGGTAAAACATATTTTTTCCCTCATATATACTAGTAATAGACACATATGTGAGTCATTCCTTTCCGTATACTTCTTTGGTTTGATATTTAGATATTTTGAATGATCCTTTGCCTTGGCCCATGAGATTGGAGACTCTGATAGAAGGTGAATTAGTGATTTAACAAATATTTTAAATTTGAAATCTAGATCTTAGAGGTAGTAGATTCATCTGGGATCTATTTGTATCAGTGAGGAGGACATATGATTTCATCTTAGGTAATTAATAGATATCCACAGTTCTGGCCCATATTAGCTATTTTATATAGAGGATGCAGTGTGTCTGCACTGATGGGATGAAATTTTCCTTTATGCATGAAAATTAATCCCGTGTGTAGTAGTAAAGGATCATTTTTAGTATAGTATAGTCTATTACTTACTAGTTTTATAACATGAATCTTTTAGAAGTAAATTTTAAGGGCTATCAATTCCTTGTGGTGTTGGTGGAGTATGGGGAAGTCTTTCCTAAGGATGTTCCAGGTATACATCCCCATTGATAGCTAGAATTATACACTGAATTACACCCTGGGATGAACCAGATATCATAACTAGCATATTAGATGTCTCCAACAGAGTTTCATGATATGAGGGTGTAGTTAGAGGCATTGTCGGAGATGGGATCCGTGAGACCTTGTGTTTCCCCTAGGCATCCATCATTTTTTTCACCAAGAAGAGGGTTGAAAAATTGTGGTTATGTTTGGATTACTGGTGATTGAACTAGGTGACCATTAAAATTAAGTATCCATTTCTAAGGATCGAAGGTCTCTTAAATTAGCTAAGAGGGGCACGATGGTTCTCAATGATTGACCTCAAATCTGGCTATCACTAGGTACAAGTAAAGGATGAAGATACACTAAAGATGATATTCAGATGTCTCTATGGTCAATATGTGTACATGGTGATTTATTTCATCATGAAAAAAGTCCTAAGTAGGGTTCATTGGACTCAGGGACTAGATTATTCTTCCTTTTATAGACCAGTCTATATTGGTCTTCATTGATGATATGCTAGTGTACTCAGTATATAAGGAGGAGAAAGTGAGACACTTGAGGATTGTCATGGACACACTCAGATAGAATCAAATTTATAAGAATCTGTCAATGTTTTATTTTTGGATTTAAGAGGTCTAATTCTTAGGACACTTCATCTGATAGGTATAAGTGGTATTAGACCTAATGAAGGTTGAGGAAGTGTTTTTTTGGGATCCACCTTAGAGTATTACTGAGTTATAGAGTATCCTTGGGGTAGTAGGGTACTATTAGAGGGATTTACCCAATTTCTACAAATTGGACTCACCCTTGACATCATTGACCTAAAATGGGCATCCTTTCATGTGGATGGAAGGGTGACATTAGTGTTTTCATAAGTTAAGGTAGAGATTAAAGGGAATCCCCATATTGATATTTCTAAAGTAGGGTGTAAAGAAAGTAGTGTTCTATGATTCCTCAGGGACTAGACTTGGTTATGCTCTGATGTAGATGTAGGTAGTGATTTACCATTTGTCGATGGAGATGATAAGTTTTGAGTAGAACTATGTGACCCATGATCTTGAGCTAGTAGCCGTAGTATTCTACCTAAAAATGTAACAATACTACCTTAAGGGTGAGTGGTTGATTTTCTACTATGACCATAAGAGTCTCAAGCATATATACTCTCAGAATTATATTATCTTGAGATAGAGGAGACAAAT